>CM035138.1:2495000-3695000 GCA_020205605.1 Panax ginseng | reverse complement strand
CAGAAAAGAAATATTTTTGGAACTGATTTGGTATTTTTCATGAAAATGGACTAGTTATGAGTAAATAAATTAAATATGTTGTGTGAAGTAAGAAAATTGAAAAATAAGATTTTATGGCTTGAGAATCCTATATGAGGTATATGCAGATTTTTGATGAGGGTTTTGGTTATTGGTGATGAAATCTTATGAGTTTGGCATTTTAGAAGGATTAAATGCATTATTTAGTAAAGTGTAAACAATTAAAATAAATTATTTATAAGCTTAAGAAATATTATTCTTTCAATATCATTATACAGAAATATTGGTATAGATTTTATTGTGGAATTTCTACCTTTTTCATGTCGGGTTTACTATTCATTCAGAGTTCTTATTCATGAGTTCTTATTCACGAGTTCTTATTCACGAGTACTATTTCACGACAAAATTGGTTTCTTTTTCTAACCAAATTATAGTTGATTTATGAATATTACTCTTGAGATTAAATCTAGATGTTTTGATTATATTGATTTTACTATCATATATAACATTTTTATAACCCTAATGATGATATTTCTCTTTGACTTGAGTGTAAAATGGGTAGATTTTTGGTATGATCATGACTATGGGTTCTCTTTGGCGATGGTGCAAAAGTTGAATTGTTGGTTTGGTATGATCATGACCATTGAATATATAATTGAATATCTTTAGCTTAAGTCTGAAAGGTGAAATGATCAACATGGTTATAATTATTGTTTATATAAATTACGAAATGATTATATATTTCTTTGAGATAATAATATATTTGGCCTATAGTGCAAATATGAATGTTGAGAATATCTTTGGCACAGAGTGCAAGATGAATTATTGATGAATATCTTTGGCTGTAGTGCAAGATGAAGATGAAGATGTTGTTGTTGAATATCTTTGGCCAAGAATGGCAAATGATGAACATGTGTTGAGATGAACATGACCAACCTGTGATCTGAATGAATATCTTGGTAGTAGTGCAAAGATGAAATTATTAGTATGATTATGAACAAGAAATGTGATTTGGTGTAACCATGATCTTTGATGTTTCGTAAAAGATAGGTGATGAAAATTATCTTAAGTCTAGATGAGAAGAGGAATTTAGAACTACAATTATGATTATGAGTTATTCATATGATTGTGGACCGAATTGTTGATTGATGTTACGAGGATAAAACATTGTTGGTGGATTTTTAACATGGAGAAGATAATAGACTTTATAGTCTATTTGACTCTTCTAATGGATTGCTAGATTCATTTGCAACTATGGTTGAAATTTTTATCATCTACCGTATGTTACTAAATCTACGATTTATTATTGATGGAGGCTATTGATAATTTAATTATCTTTAGTCATGATATTCTTTCTTGAAATAGTTGTGCTTTCCTTTTGCTTTACAATTCCTTTCGAGTAATAAGAGTGTAAATTTGGGTCGGCCCGGGGGTAACAGGGAATAGAGCGGTGGTCATCGTTTAGTAGTTATATTTGGTGAATCTAATAGGGTGAAAGCGAACCCAACGTTGGAAGGGTGTTTTGTCACTATCATACAAGATGTCTAATGACATACAACCACGTATCATCATAAGACATGGATGTGCTCATCCACTTCTTGAGTATATATATCTGAGCACTACCTATATAATCTTGGTGTTTGTTTGAAGTATAATTCTCAATTTGAGATAGTGGAGATAATGATAAATCAAGAGAAGACTCACCATTGGGAAGAATATGATAGTAATCTTCTCATTTTTCTTTAGGGGTCTATTAGGTCAACCAAGGATAATTCTCTGGACATATGATATCTATCATAACCTAGGCGCATGGCCTCCCATGTATACGAAGGTTTCTTGAGCACTTCCCAAAGATTTTAGTTTCTAAAAGCAGGTCTTTGACTATACCTTTATGTAAGGTGTCCTTTGAGAGGTGTTGTCCACGGTTGGGACATGTGTCATATTTGGTATATATTTGTATCCAAACTCACGATATATGTGTTGTTGTATTTTGCACGACAATTGTTGTAATAAAGTTGTAGTTGTATTACGTACCATGTATTTGGCGACTCGAATGGGTTGGATTGAATGGACCTATTTTGGGGTCGCTCACATTTGGTATCGAGCTTAGGGATATGATCTCTGGCGGAGATCGGGAATAGAACTAGGAGGGAGAGATGAGTAAATCCTCCATTAGTGTGTCCTACCTAAGCTTATTTGTTGGTCGGTCCATAATATCGGGATATTATGTGATATGTTAATTTATTCAATTAACCCTTGTTTTGAAGCGGTATTCTAGAATGATATCCTAAATACGAGGAGATGAGCAATGGAGAAATCATGAGGACAGGAAAGATGGACTCTGAAATGAAAGCAAGGTATTCTCAACTCTTTGAAATACCAGGTACGTAAATTTCGGGGACGAAATTTCATAAGAAGGGGAGATTGTAAGACCCCGAATTTTAGGAAATAAAATTATTCAATTTTTCTTATAATTATTATTCAATAAATGTTAAAATTGATAAAAGTTTAAAGTTATGGGTGAAATATGCAAATTTTTCAAAACACACAAGTGGCTATAAAATATGCAAATTTTACAGAAAGTTCTGTCAAGGAGAGGTTTGGTCACCTAATTGCCCCCTCTTTCCTGGGAACGGCCTGGTTGTCATAATTGTGATTCTGTAATATTATATGTGAATAATTAATTATTGATTTATATGATAAGGAAATATTTATTTGATGTGGTTATAAATGATGGATTTATTTATGTGGTTATAAATGAAGGAATTAATGTTGAGGTATTTTATCAGTATTTTTGTCGGAATGGAGGTATTAAAAATTAAACCAGTATTTTTGAGATATATTGTGTGAGTTATAATTTTTAATCCGACCGTTGGATCGTTGTAATTTTTGGATATGTTATATATATATAAGTTGAGTATATGTCCACAAATTTTGAACTGTTAAAAATGAACGTATGATTTGTTATGAATTTTAAGAGGTGACTGATTCAGAAATTAGGTTTATAAATGATTTTGGTGGAAAATTCTAGAATTGAGTGGACCCCACTTGTGGTTGGTGAAGAAATGTGTTGAATTTTATTTCAAATATGGTGGGTGGGAATAGTAGCAAATAAAGTCATCAGGTTGCAGGTCAAGTCTGCTAAAATTTTCCTATAAATAGAGGGCTAAGTTAGAATTAAAAATCACACCAGAAATAAGTTTTCTCTCTTTCTCTCTCTAGATTATTGAGTGTATTTTATGAGTATTTAGATACTTGGTGAGTTGATATTCATCAGTGCAAGTTTCTTTCAACGTCATATCCGATATCCGGTCAGAAGTGCTGCTCTTTTGAGGTAAGGGATAGTAAGGGATTTTAAGGGTTATTTTTCTTTTCAGTTCGTACTTCTTCTGATCTTCAGAAAATTCTGGAAATATTTGAAATGATATGTTGATGAGTTTTATTGATTGTGTCCAAAAATGGTAATTTTTGGATGTATATATTAAGAGTTATGAATTTTATGAGAAAAGACTATTTTAAAAGTAACCGCTTATAACTCATTGTGGTTAACTCCAAAATTGATGAAATTTTTATTGGGAGTACATCTATATAGTATCAGTGTACTCTGTGAATTTTGGAATTTTTGGATAAAATTACAATTTATGATAAATGTCTAAATATTCGGCGGTTTTAGCCATATGAAAAATAGTAAATGAATTTTAAAAATTCTAAGAAAAATATATGTTCAATATGGGACTATATTCTGCTAAATCTCAGAAAAGAAATATTTTTGGAACTGATTTGGTATTTTTCATAAAAATGGACTAGTTATGAATAAATGAGTTAAATATGTTATGTGAATGAATAAAATTGGAAAATATGATTTTATGGCTTGAGAATCATTGTGGTATATGCAGATTTTTGATGAGGGTTTTGGTTATTGGTGATGAAACCTTATAAGTTTGGCATTTTATGATGATTAAATGTATTATTAGTAAAGTGTAAACAGTTAAAATAAATTGTTTACAAGTTTAAGAAATGTTATTCTTTCAATATCATTATACCGAAATATTGGTATGGATTTTATTGTGGAATTTCTACCTTTTTGTGTCAGGATTACTATTTATGAGTTACTATTTATGAGTTACTATTCACGAGTTACTATTCACGGGTACTATTTACTACAAAATTGGTTTCTTTTTCTAACCAAATTATAGTTGATTTATGAATTAATCTTTGGGGATTAAAACTATATATTGATTTTATTATCATATATAATATTTTTATAACCCTGATGTTGAAATTCTCTTTCACTGGAGTATAAAGATGAGTAGATTATTGGTATGATCAAGACTAGGGTTCTCTCTGGCCAGTGGTGAAAAGTTAAATTGTGACTGGTATGATCATGACCATTGAATTTATAATTGAATATCTTTAGCTTAAGTGCAAAGGTGAATTGATCAACATGGTTATAATTATTGTTTATATAAATTATGAAATGATTATATATTTCTTTGAGATATTAATATCTTTGGCTTTGTAGTCTGAAGATGAATTGTTAATGAATATCTTTGGCGATGGTGCAAAAATGAATCTGTTAATGAATATCTTTGGCCAGTAGTGCAAAGATGAACGGTTAATGAATATCTTTGGCCCGTAATGCAAAGATGACCTGTTGTTGAATATCTTTGGCCAGTGGTGCGAAGATGAACTGTGGATGAATATCTTTGGCCCGTAGTGCAAAGATGAATTTATTAGTATAATTATGAAAAGGAACTGTGATTTGGTATAACCATGATCTTTGATGTTTCAGGTAAAGACATGTGATGAAAATTATATTCGTCCTAGGTACGAAGAGGAATTTAGAATCACAATTATGATCATGAGATATTCATATAATTGTGGAAAGGCTGTTGATTGATGTTACGAGGATAAAACATTGTTGGTGGACTTTTAACATGGAGAAGATAATATCTTTGTATTGTCTATTTGACTCTTCTAATGGATTGCTTTCGTTCATTACAACTATGGTTGAAATTTTTATCATCTACCATATGTTCTAAATCTACGATTTGTTATTGATGAAGGCTATTGATAATTTAATTATCTTTAGTCATGATATTCTTTACTGAGCTAGTTGTGCTCACCCTTTTGGTTCACAATTCCTTTCAGGTAATAAAAGTGTAACTGGGTCGAGCGGGGGTAACAAGGGAATAGATCGGTGGTCTCTAGGTATGTGAATTCTCCCTAAACAAGATATAGTAAAGTGTTTGTATACATCTTTTAGTAGTTATATTTGGTGAATCATATAGGGAGAGGCGAACCCAACGTTGGAAGGGTGTTTTGCCACTATCATACAAGATGTCTAATGACATACAATGTAAGACCCCAAATAATTAATAAATGAAATTTATTTTCCTCTATTTATTATTTTGAAATAGTAAGAGTTGATGTGATTAATGTGGATAGTTATGGGTAAAATACACAAATATTTCAAAATAAGCAAGTGGTTATAAAATATTCATTGTTGTTTGGGAATATTCGTTTGGTCGTGGAATATTAAATCTTTGTCGGGGAATATTAAATGCGGCGAGTAGCGACCATGTGTAAGGGGCCCCATAACGAGCGATTGGATGAAGAAAACGACAAATACAAGTTGTTTAAAAATAACAGCAGTAGTTGTTACTCAATTATCTTTGTTAAAATACTCGGTGGTTAAAACACGAGAAGATTACTTGCAAGTATTGCACCAATTATTGATTCTTACGTAAGAAAGGCCTTTACTCAATAATGGTTACGATAATTCTTTGTCGATATTTTATTTTATTGATTCAATAATTGCTTTGTGTTGATATTTTATATTATCTTTTGTTGTTTCAATAATTGTCACTACACAATATTTTTTATTATCGAAGCAATAATTCA
Source organism: Panax ginseng (assembly GCA_020205605.1). Classification (NCBI taxonomy): domain Eukaryota; kingdom Viridiplantae; phylum Streptophyta; class Magnoliopsida; order Apiales; family Araliaceae; genus Panax; species Panax ginseng. The sequence continues at coordinate 3,689,078 of CM035138.1, read as the reverse complement.
TATTATCTCGAATAATATTATTGGATAACATTATTGGCAATGTCTAAAAAGTTACATCTAAGGAGAGGTTTGGACACCTAATTGCTTGCAGATGAGGAGAAATTCTTATTGAAAGCCCCTCTTTCTTGAAACCGCACGGTTGTCAATATTGTGATTCGTAATATTATTTGTGAATAATTAATTATTGATTCATATGATGAGAAAAATATTGATTTTATGTGATATATAGATGGAGAAATTTTTTAATGTGACAATTGTTGAAAATTGAAATTTATCTTTTTCTGATAAAATAATTCATTTAAATATATATATATATATTATTATATTTTAATAATATAATAATGGTGATATTTTTACAACGAATATGAGATATATGAGTATCGAGGAGAAGTGTATTTTTGTTGCAATAAATGTTTAAAACATGTTAAACATGTCGGTGGACCCCATTTATTGATTTGAAATTTGATTATAACTTTTAAAATCGCTTGGTTTGTGGATTTCTTGGTCAATTTCTGTTTGGAATTTGAAAAAACTTTTTTCTGCAAAGTTGTAGAGAATTGAATTTCCTATAATAAATTTTGATATTCGAATTTTCTGATAAAAAGGATATTTATTTTGAATTATTGAAGTTTCGAAGCTCCGAAATAATTGATTTTTAGAAGTTTTAATTATTTTAAATAAGAAAAACGTTTTTCTTATTTTTTCTAGAAGGTTGGCATGTGTGAATTCTTTGAAATTCAGATTTCAAGGAATACGTATAATATTTTTATAAATATTAATGTTTTATTAAATTTTACGCTTTGGTGTTCTAAGCATTTTCCTATAAATAGGTGTTTAGGTTAGAATTGAAAATCACACCGTGAACTCAAGTTTTCTCTCTCTATATTATCGGCGTATTCTTGTGAGTATTTTGAGTATACTTTGAGTATTGCTATATCGGTGAAAGATCAAGTTATAAATTTATATCCAAAGATTCTACAGTTAAAATCTTTGTCTTTCCGGTAAGGGATATTTTTTTTTTCGTAATGATATTATTTCTTCAATATCATTATCTTTGAAATATTGATCTGAAGTTTTTATCAAATTTGGAACTTTTGGTGTCTGAGATTCTTATTCACGTGTCTGACCTTATTCATGTATATCTGATCTTATTCACGAATACTGGCCTTTATTCATTGAAAAATAAAAATTTTTCTTTTCGTCCAAAATATCTATTGTGGATACTAGCTTTGATTGTATCCATGTTTTGATCATTCTTGAATTTTACACCACTATGATTATTTTTGAAGTATTTTTGGACATGGATAAAATAAAGTACGAATCCTTAATCCTTAATTCTTGTCATTTTGTTTCACTGGATTCGTTTCTTTAAAAATATTTTTCATCATCCTCAGTCTTAAATGATGAATATCTTTGGCCTGTAGTGCAAAGATGAATGATTTCTGATGAATATCTTTGGCCCGTAGTGCAAAGATGAATAGGTGTTTAGATGAACATGACCAACTGATGAATATCCTTGGCCTGTAGTGCAAGGATGAATATATGATTCCAGATATATATTGATTGATGTTACAGGGATAAAAATATTGATGATGGACTTTTAAATTCATAGATATTAGTAGATTTCATCCTCTACGTAACTCTTACATGAATTAATATTTTCGCTACTGATATTGATTTAAAACTTGTTGTCTATTGTATTACTATTAAATTTTTCCTGTTGAAGACTAACGATAATTTGTTACAGTATTATCTTAGTCATAATATTCTTCTTTGGGCTAGTTGAGCTCACCCATTTCCTTTTATTCCATTTTTCTTCTCGGGAGGCGAGAATGTAATGAGTATGCAGTTAGGGGGTATGGAATGATGGTTTTAGAGAGTTGTTTAGTAGTCCTCACCATTTTTATAAAATAATGTATCAATAATTATGATGAGGATTTATTTGTATGTGGATATTGTTTAGATGGCAATATCTCGCATTTAAACTCACAGCTTTCTTGTTGTAATAATAAAGTTGTAGTTGTTTACATGCACTAGTGTATTGACAACTCAGAATGGGTGATGTATACCTATTTTGGGGGTGTCACATACAACTTCGTGTCATCATAAGACAGGGTTGTGCTCATCCACTTGCTCAGTATATTTATGAGCACTACCTATATAATCTTGGTGTTTGTTTGAAGTATAATTCTCAATTTGAGATAGTGGAGATAATGATAAGTCAAGAGAAGACTCACCATTGGGAATAATATGATAGTAATCTTCTCATTTTTCTTTGGGGTCTATTGGGTCAACCAAGGATAATTCTCGTGGCCATATGATATCTATCATAACCTAGAAGCATGGCCTCCCATATACGAAGGTTTCTTGAGCACTTCCCAAAATTCTAATTTCTAAAAAGCAGGTTTGACTATACCTTTATGTAAGGTGTCATTGTGACGTCTTATCCACGATTGGGACATGAGTCACAGTTGGTATATATTTGTATCCAAACTCACAGCATATGTGTTGTTGTATTTTGTACGATAATTGTTGTAATAAAGTTGTAGTTATTTTCTGTACCATGTATTTGGCGACTCAGAATGGGTTGGATGGAATGGACCTATTTTGGGGTCGTCACAAATTCAAATTCAAATATTTGAATCTAACAACAAAAACAAATTCAAATTTAAATATTCAAATTCAAATCTTCATCTCCCTCGCATACACTTTGAAATAATAGTCCGTCGCTACACCTCACATACTCGTCGCTACACTGTCGCGAATCTCCGTTGTCCAAAACGTTAATGAGAATAAGAAGAAGATTCGCCCTACAAAAAGTTTAAAAATAAATAAATGTAACTATTAATGTTCTGAAATTTTTTTTATAACTATTTTGTTACTCATAAATAATAAAATGGTTACCTTTGTATGAATGGATGGCTACCAACTCCATCACATTTAAACGAAATTGGTAACTTAATAAAACTGAATTGGTAACCAAACTTTTATACCAAGGTAACCAAACTTTTATACCAAGATAACCAATCTATCTTCACAAATTTGCGGATGAATTAGTTACCTTAAATGCGAAAGTTTGGCAACCAACTAATATAAAGGCTTGGCTACCAACTGTATTACATGCAAAATAATTTGGAAACTTAATAAAATAGAATTGGTTACCTTAGTATGAAGGTTTGGCTACCATTATAAAAAAACTGCAGAAACAGAGATGAAATAGTGAATGTCGAAAATATGAGTCCAGAGGGGAATTAGAAAAGAAATTAAAATACCAGATCAAAGAAGTAAATCAGGGCCGGGAAGATGAAAGTTGAAGTGAGATGTGACAGTTTTGGGGAGTAGAAGATGAGACCCACAACAAAAGGAGACCCTTGTAAGTAATTTGGCACTGTTTGAGTTAGTATATATTAGTACAAGACCCTTGTAAGTAATTCACCACATATCTAAATGTAATTAGTATATATTGAATTGAATGTTTCAAAATTTGGAGAAATTAATGAGAAAAATCAACGTTGGAACAGATGGGATAGCCATCATCAATAAGGGAAGGGTCGAAATTTGAATTTGGGGGTGTGAAGATAAACAATTAGTAAAACAGATACACTACCATGACTCTTTTCCCCCACCCCCTCTATCTCATATTTTCTCTCTCCAAGTCTCTTTTATTTTCGTGCGTTGAATGAATCACCAATGATCATGGATTCATAGTTGAATGAAGAAGAAGGTGATGATTAACTGTCGTTGTTATAGATGAGGAGAGAGAGAAGAAGTCATGTATATAACTAATCCATAAATTAAGGAATTCTAATTGAATACTAATTCCCTAAATTAAGGAATCCTAAATGTACTAAGATTGTAAATAAATATGGAAGTATATTAGTTGTCTAAAAATTTTATGAGAGCACTATTGTTATAATTATTTTTAAAAATGTAATAAAATATGTAATTCATCCTTTTATTTATTTATGGAGTCTATAAAAGCCCGTACGTGGTCAGCTAGTAAAGCTGGCCCAATACAAGGTCTAATTAATTAGAAATTTAAGTAATTAAATAAAGTGGTATCACCAATTCTTGTTCTTCAATACAGTTGAGCGGCTTGAGCCCTTATATTATTAAGCACCCTTGGATACAATCAAATTTTTTATTTTTAAGATATATATATATATATATATATATTCAACAACTTACGTTTTTTTTATCTTGGTTTTGTCTCAACAAAGTGCTTATCAGGATTTTTATTTTTATTACATAATATTTACATCTCTATCTAATTAATTAATTTATTTATACTCATGAATTCGCCAATTCCTATTAGAGAAGGCTGCAAGAATAATGTAGCAATTAATTGTTAGTCTCCACTTTAATTGATTAATTATGTATCGATCGATCGATCATGATTCATGAATAACAAATTTATTTAACACAAAATAATTAAACTATGAGTTGGTTGGGTATTGGAATTTGGAGGGCTCAATAATTTCACCCAAGTCTATCAATAAACACGACTCAGTATTCCAAATTAAGCTAAATCAGCATGTTCATCAATCAATATATATCTGGAATCAAATATTCATCTTTGCACTACAGGCCAAAGATATTCATCAGTTGGTCATGTTCATCTAAACACATGTTCATCTTTGTACTACGGGCCAAAGATATTCATCAGAAATCATTCATCTTTGCACTACAGGCCAAAGATATTCAATAATATCATCATTTAAGACTGAGGATGATGAAAAATATTTTTAAAGAAACGAATCCAGTGAAACAAAATGACAAAGATTAAGGATTAAGGATTAGTGACTTTTTTTATCCATGTCCAAAATACCTCAAAAATAATCATAGTGGTGTAAAATTCAGAATGATCAAAACATGGATACAATCAAAGCTAGTATCCACAATAGATATTTTAGATGAAAAGAAAAAATTTATATTTTTCGATGAATAGTCTTGTGATTCGTGAATATTGTCGATATCGTGAATAGTCACGAGTATCGTGAATAGTAACTCAGACACCAAAAGTTCCAAATTTGATAAAAACTTCGGATCAATATTTCAAAGATAATGATATTGAAGAAATAATATCATTACGAAAAAAAATAATATCCCTTACCTCGAAAGACAAGATTTTAGTTGAAACACCTGATATAAAGCTATGACTTGAACTTGCATCGATATAGCAATACTCAAAGTATACTCAAAATACTCACAAGAATATGCTCAATAATATAGAGAGAAAAACTTGAGTTTAAAAGTGATTTTCAATTCTAACCCAAGACCCTATTTATAGGAAAATGCTTAGAACATCAAAGTAGAAAATTTAATAAATTAATAATATATATATTTTTTTTCCAACGCACACTTTTAAGGATCTGAATTCAAAAATTCCAACACATGCAAGACCCACAATAATGACAAAAAACGTTTTCATATTTAAAATATTTTAAACTTCCAAAATTAATTATTTGAGCTTGAACTTCAATAATTCATAATAAATAGCCCTTTTAATTGGAAAATTTGAAACTAGCGTATTTTTATAGGAAATTCAATTCTCTACAACTTCATAGGAGAAAGTTTTTCCAAATTCCAAATGTAAATTGATCAAATCCATAAACCAAGCGATTTTACATTTATAAACAAATTTCACCGATAAATGGGGTCCACCGACATGTTTAACATGTTTTAAACATTTATTGCAATAAAAATACGCTTCCTCCTCGTATACTCATACATCCCACATTCGTTGTAAAAATATCATCATTATTATATTATTAAAATATAATAATATATATATATATTTAAATGAATTATTTTATCAGAAAAAGATAAAATTTCAATTTTTAACAATTGTCACATTAAAAATTTTCTCCATCTATATCTACATAAAATCAATATTTTTCTCATCATATGAATCAATAATTAATTATTCACAAATAATATTGCAGAATCATAATATTGACAACCAGGTAGTTCCCAGGAAATAGGGGGCTTTCCAATAAGAATTTCTCCTTACTGGCGCGCAATTAGGTGACCAAACCTCTCCTTAGACAGAACTTTCTAGACATTGCCAATAATGTTATCCAATAATATTATTCGGATAATATGAATTATTAGCGATAATGAAAAATCTTGTGTAGTGACAATTATTGAAACAACGGTAATATAAAATATCAACACAAAGAATTATTGAATCAATAAAATAAAATAATCGAATAAGAATTATCGTAACCATTATTGAGTAGTGCCTTCTTCACGTAAGAATCAATAATTGGTGCAATACCACGTCTCATCGTGTTTTAACCACCGAGTATTTTAACAAGATATTACTTGAAACAACTACGCCAAGTTATTTTTAAACAACTTATATTTGTCGTTTCTTCATCCAATCGCTTTCCGTTATGGGGCCCACACATGGTTGCGCCGTCGTATGAATATTCCCCGACAGTACGAATATTCCACGACCAAACGAATATTCTCCGACAACAATGAATATTTTATAACTACTTGCTTATTTTGAAATATTTGGGTATTTTACCCATAACTATCCACATTAATCAAATCAACCCTTACTATTTTAAAATAATAAATAGAAAAAATTAAATTTCATTAATAATAAGTTGGGGTCTTATATAGTCCTTCTATTGTTCACTATTTCTTAATTCTCTTACATGAAAAATCTTCCCAATGAAAACTTGATAGAAAGAGTTTACTTCATTAAAATAATCTTAAAATTATTATTTTTTATTTATATAATTAAATAAAATATCAACAAACTCAATTATGTGAATAAAAATAACAAATAATTATCTATAAGCAAGACACGATATTTAACGTAGAAAACTCTAAATAAAAAAAATCGCAAGTCAAACTCAGAATCTCCAATATATCATGAACTCCTCTAAAGTTTTTCTTCCTAAAACTTGAGGCTACACAATAAATCGAGAGAGTACAGATTTATTTTTAATTAGGTTGAGAAATCTAATTAACTTAACCACCCAAAGCAAGAGGCAGAATACGTCTGTTTAAATTCAGTCTAAACTATTAAAAAAATTCGAAAAAATTAAGTTCTTAAGCTTTCAATTGAACGGAGATGTCGGTGGATAGCCACGAATAACAAACTATAATTCTCTCAATTTAATCTTTCAGTATCTTCTTGTTAATGAATATCTCTCATGCAAACCTAATTTATAGTTCTTTCTCCTAATCTATTGGCATCACCCAATAAAATTATGGTTAAGTTACCAATTTGCTACTTATGCAAGTATATTAGTTGTGGGGACACGATTATCCTACGTGGATGGATCCAAATAAAGTGTTTATAACGATCAGTTATTCTAATATTTATGTAAAATGTTAAGAAGTAACCTAAACATTACTTAGAAAAATATTGTATCCGTTTTTAATAGGAGTAGTACTTTAATTAGAAAGGACGAAACTAAACGAAATTGGGATGGATCAACATTTCCATCTAACATTAATTTAATAAGTCTAATTTGACATACCTGCATATATATATATATATATATATATATATATACGCAGCCTGCCCTGATGAGTGATGATCAAGTCGTACGTACGTTTAAAATAACCAATGGCGGATCTTGGGTTTCAGACACTTCTCCTTAATAGTATCCAAACTGGGTTTCCATCCGTTACCCGACACTTGCCTGTTTAAATAATCCGGCCTCTCCTCCAAAATCTCACTGAACAAATCTTCTTTTATCTCCTCCTCTGATTTCTCTCTCTTCCGCACCACGCATTCATTCCCCTCCGCCGGACATATTTTCGCGAAAAACGGCAGAAACCCGGCCGTCGAAGAAAATAAGGTCGGAGACTTTAACACCGTATTAGCACGTAATAGTAGCTGCCGAGATTCTTCCGACGATAATGAAGCTGGTTTCCCTCTCTTGATCGGCAGCATGACATAGAGTTTGTCCATCTCTAGCTTCTCGTCGGCCGGCAGCGGACACGGCCGTTTTGAAGTTGTAACGGACTGTAATTCAACCACAACTCTTTGCGGATAGTCTAGCATAAGCTCTGCCACCGTAAGTGGTTGATCATACTCGTGCACGCTGCCGTCTGAGAGTATCACTTTCCCGTTCCTACCCGACGGCCGCCGGTTCGATATCTGGTTGCCCATGGTTGATTTGGAGAGAGAAAATTTGAAGGTGTCTGATCGATCTGAACTGAGTTAAAAATCATGCGCTAGCTTTTGTGTCTATATATGTTTTATTAAGAGGGAATTAGAGAGGGTTTGTTAAACGGCTCCTACTTGTTTTAATTGTGATATAGGTGTAGTCTATATACTATAGACTATAGTGGTGGTGGAAGTGGTAAATTACGCGAGGCTATGTTCACGTCAGCTATAATTGGATTAATTGGGTCGTTGGATGGGTAGACTTGCTCTTTTCATTTTTCTAATCCAATCCAATGGCCGGGGTGGATTAGTGAAGGGAGTTGGAAGGTAATTGAAGCTTATATTATTATAATTAGGCGCTATATATATATATTGGACAGTTTTTCAAAGATGAGTTATAGTTATATAGAAATTATGAAGAATATAAGTTACTTCATTTTAGTGTATTATACATTTGGGTAGCTTTTAGACCCCAAAATTACTGTGAGTTTATATACTTAAAAGTTAGACTTTTAAGTTTAAAAAAAAATGACAGTTTGATATAATTGTGTTTAACCGAACAAGATTTATAAATACATTTGGATTTCAAAAATTCGGAACTAAACATACCCATAATCGAATATTATTTATTTATATTCAATTCATTTGTATTTAAACTATAAATTCAAATAAATTAGTATAAGCTTGGGGTCAGAATTTATGTGGTGTAGAATGTTGAAGTTGTACCTAATAACAAACACAAGTCAACTAGGAAGAGGGAACCGTTCAACTAATGCCCGAGTATAATCTACTTCTGAATTAATGAAACCTTATTAATTAATTGTAATACCGATCAGTTGAATTTATATTACTCCTAGTGTCCGGCATTACCGATCTATAAATGCATACATACCTATATATATATATATATATATATATATATATATATATATATATATATATATAATAAAACCATTAATAAGAGACTTTGCTGATTGCTATACCGGATTTGAGAGGTTTTTGTTACAATGTTACATGTGATTTAATTCCATTGTATTCGGCCTACAAGAGCCGGGATATATATATACATATAAAGTCCGGTTCTCTAATGAACAAGCGAATATGAAATTATGGCGGCAATTCTGCAATGCACTCATCGTCATAGTCTATAGCGATAATACAAAAAGTTATCATGGCATCATATTAGATTTTATTAGCGTTAGATTGGAGAAGCAAGAATATATATATATATATATATATATATATATATATATATATATATATATATGAATTTTGATTCATAAAAAAGCGTATTTTACTCTGATTCTTATAGGGTATACACAATATTTACCATCTATTTTAAACATAAACGAACGATATTAAAAAAAGTCAAAATTATCGTCCACTAATAATAGTTTCACGCAAGGTTTTTGACTTTATTTATAACTATAGATTATCAACACATGTTAAGGGTTTATAAACCAGAGTTTATTAACTAGGGTTTATGCTTTTTAACCTTGTTAACCTCTGATGAATAAACCCTATACACTAATTAATAAAACCCAGTTAATAAACCTTTTAGTTTATAAACTCTAAATTCTACTTAATAAACTTTAAACAATCTAGTTAATAAAGTCAAACCCTTTCTCACGTGGAAGTTGATTAGCGTCTGCCACTATTAGTAGCGGATGTATTGCGTTTTTTAACCGTCCACTACAATTAGTAGTGGGCGCCTGGTTTGGCTTTTTTAATATCGTCGCGTCCATTGATGTTTAAAATGAATGGAAAAGATGATGTATATATGTCCTAGCTTAATTATTCGTAGCAAATACGTGTTATAGATCATTTCCATATAAATACATATATATATATATATATATATATATATATATATATATATATATATATATATTATAGGACAGATCCATAATCAACAACATAACATTATCTTTATAAAATATCTCAGTTCTATTTACGGATTGAATTGTATAGAGGAATTGCAATCCGTAATTTAATATGGGAGCGTTCACGGTTTAGTTTTGGGGATAGGAAAAATGACCAAAAATACTTTCCTTCTAAAAAAAATCAACGACACAATTAAAGTGCGGTGGAAGAAATTTTCTTATTTTTGTGCGTAAGAAGTTGATGCCCATTTTTTTTTACCAAGAACAGTGGTTGTTGGCTTGGGTTTATGATTATATATGAAATTCATGGCAACTTGATTCTCAGTACGAGCCCTATCAAACATGTTCCATACCAGTGAAAGCAGCACGGTTGTCACGATTGTAAGGCCCCAATTTTTTATAAATGGAGATTTAATTTTCTCTATTCATTATTTTGAAATAGTAAGGGTTGATTTGATTAATGTGGTTAGTTGTGGGTAAAATCCGCAAATATATTAAAGAAGCAAGTAGTTATAAAATACTCATCGTTATCGGAGAATATTAGTTTGGTGGTGGAATATTCTTCTTTGTCGGGGAATATTAAATGCGACGGCACTTTGTGACCTTAATGGGCCCATAACGATTGGATGAAGAAAGCGACAAGTATAAGTTGTTTATAAATAACTAGGTAGCGATTATTCAAATATCTTGTTGGAATACCGATGGTTAAAACACGATGTCTGCCGTTATCGCGATGCGATACAGGTATTGCACCAATTATTGATTCTTACATAAGAAGGCACTACTCAATAATTGTTACGATAATTATTGCTCAATATTTTATTTTGATTCAATAATTGTTGCGTTGATATTTTATATTATTGTTGTTTTAATAATTGTCATTTGCACAAGATTTTCCATTATCAAATCAATAATTCATATTATTTGAATAATATTATTAGATAGCATTATTGGCAATCTACTAGAAAGTTACATCTAAGGAGAGTTTGGTCACCTAATCAATTGCGGCAGATGAGGAGAAATTCTTATTGGAAAGCCCCCTCTTTCTTGGGAACTGCCTGGTTGTCAATATTGTGATTCTGTAATATTATTTGTGAATAATTAATTATTGATTTATATGATGAGGAAAATATTAATTTTATGTGGATATAGATGGAGAAAATTTTTAAATGTGACAATTGTTGAAAATTAATATTTTATCTTTTTCTGATAAAATAATTTATTTGAATATATTATTTTAATAATATATTAATAGTGATATTTTTACAATGAATGTGGGATATATGAGTATATGAGGAGGAAGAGTATTTTGGTTGCATTAAATGATTAACACATGTTTTGTGTGTCGGTGGACCCCATTTCTTGACTGAAATTTGATTATAGCCTGTAAAATCGCCCGTTTATGGATTTCGGTCAATTTCTGTTTGGCATTTGGAAAAACTTTCTTCTTCAAAGTTGTAGAGAATTGGATTTTCTACAAAAAGTCGCGAGATTCGAATTTTCTGATAAAAGGCTATTTATTATGAATTATTGAAGTTCCGAAGTTCCGAAATAATTGATTTTTGGAAGTTTTAAATAATTATATTAACAAAAACGTTTTTTTAAAAGTTAAGTGGGTCTCACATGTGTTACAAATGGGCTGAAATCAGATTTCAAAGATGGGCGTAAAAAATTTATAAATATAATAATATTTTATTAAATTTTCTGCTTTGGTGTTCTAAGCATTTTCCTATAAATAGGGTGCTTAGGTTAGAATTGAAAATCACACCAGAAGCTAAAGATTTCTCTCTCTTTCTCTCTCTATATTATCGAGTATTCTTGTGAGTATTTTAGTACTTTGAGTGTTCTTTATCTGGTGCAAGTTCTCTTCAAAGACTATATTCAGATTCCAAATCGGAAATCTTGTCTTTTAGAGGTAAGGGATATTATTTTCTTCGTAAGTGATATTATTTCTTCAATATCATTATGCCGAAATATTGGTTGGAACTTTTTATCAAATTTAGAACTTTTTCATATCGGGGTTATTATTCATGAGTTACTATTCACAAGTTACTATTCATGAGTTACTATTTATGAGTTACTATTCACGAGTACTATTCACGAAGCATGATAATTTTTTGTGTGAAATTTTTATCTTTTAGTGTCAGAGTTACTATTCACGTATACGACACTATTCACGAATACGACACTATTCATAGAAAAATTAAATTTTCTTTTCTGTGTCCAAGATTATGCATTATGATTCTATATTTTGATTGGATCTATGTTTTGGTCTTCATTCTTGAATTTTACTCCACTGCTGGTTATTTATGAAGTATTTTTTGAACTTGGATCGCTTTAAGTACGAAATCCTTAATATTTGTTCTTTTGTTTCTTTGGATTTGTTTTCTTTAAAATATTTTCATCATCCTCACCCTAAATGATGATATAACCTGAATATCTTTGGCTTTGTCTTCGCAAAGATGAATGATTTTCTCGATTAATATTTTTGGCCCATGAGTGCAAAGATAAGCAGTGTTTAGATGAACATGACTAATGATGAATATCTTTGGCCGTAGTGCAAAATGAACAGTGTTGAGATGAACACGACCAATGATGAATATCTTTGGCCTGTAGTGCAAAGATGACTATTTGATTCAGGATGTATATTGATTGATGTTACAGGGATAAAATATCGATGATGGACTTTTAAATTCATAGGTGATAGTAAATTTCATTCTCTACTTAACTCTTTTAATGAATTGTTGTTTCCACTGCAGTTGTTGATCTAAAACTTGTTGTCTATTGTATTCTATTAGATTTTTTCCTGTTGAAGACTAAGGATAATTTGTTGTATATTATCTTAGTCATAATATTCTTTACTGGGCTAGTTGACCTCACCCTTTTCCTTTTTGTTCCATTTTTCTTCTCAGGGGACGAGAATATAGCGGGAACTAGTTGGGTGTGGAGTGATGGTTCAAGACAGTTGTTTTAGTAGTCCTCACTATTTTATAAAATAGTGTATCAATAATTGTAATGAGGACTTATTTGAGTGTGGATATTGTCTAGAAGACAATATTTGTATTTAAACTCAAAGTTTTTGTGTTGTCTTATTTTGCACGACAATTATATTAATGACGTTGTAGTTGTTTCTGTACCATGTATTTGGCGACTCAGAATAGGTTGGTTGGATTGGACCTATTTTGAGGGCGTCACATCGATCTTCTTGAAGAACAAACTCGACCTCGATGATTAGCGATGTTACTTATCTGCTTTGCTTTTTTGATGACGGTGACATCCCCCGAATTTAGCATAAAAACAGCTCCCGAAGTACTCTTATAATCATCAAGATCTCCAGCATAATCACTATCTGAATACCCAAACAGACTTGACTTTTCACTATGATTGTACAAAATTCAAAAATCTGGTGTCCCTTTCAAGTAACGAAAGATTCTTTTTACGGTAGAAAATGAACTTCATTGGATTCTCCATGTACCTGCTTTATTAAATTTACTGACATGTATGATATCCGGCCTTGTAGAAGTTAAATACATGAGACTTCCAACTATTTGCTTGAACAAAGTCGTATCCACCCTTTTTCTGTTTTCACCTTTGAGAGTTTTAGGCCAACTTCAGGTTGGAGTGGTGATGATTACACTCTTTCATCATAAACCCATCCAAAATTTCTAGAGCATACTTCTTTTTGGGAGATGAAAATACCAAAGAGATGATCAGACTACTTGAATGCCAAGAAAATAATGCATTAATCCCAAATCATCATATCAAATTCTTTCATCATGGAACTTTTAAAATCGACCAACATAGTTCTATCATTACTAGTATAAATGAGGTCATCAACATATAAACACACTATTAACATTCTTTTATTGACACCATATTTAGTGTAAAGAGTGTGTTCATATGGGCATTTAATGAAACCTTCCTTAATAAAGTAAGCATTTATATGACTGTACAATGTTCTTGGTGCTTGTTTCAATCTGTATAATGCTTTCTTTAACCTGTATACCTGATTTTCTCATCCTTGCCTCATATATCCAAGGGGTTGTTCCACATAGACTTCTTCTTCCAACTCCCCATCCAACTCCCCATGTAAAAATGCTGACTTCACATCTAATTGATGGATAGACCATGAGTTTTGGGCAGCCATGGATAATACCAATCGAATAGTGTCAAGTTTTGCAACTGGAGCAAACACCTCATTGTAATCTACACCAAATTCTTGCTTGTACCCCTTTGCTACGAGCCGAGCTTTGTACTTGTCAACTTCACCATCCTTGTTCAGCTTCATTTTATAAACCCATTTAACACCAATGGATTTTTGCCATTTAGGAAGTTCGACCAACTCCCAACTATTATTTTTCTCAATAGACTGAATCTCCTCATTCATAGCCTTTTGCCACTTCGGATCTTTGACGGCTTCTTAAAATGTAATGGGATCACAATCTGATAACAAAGCATAATGGACAATTGTATCATAGTCATCAAATTCAATACCAGTTACCTCAAAGTCTTGCATCCATGCAGGCCTCTTTTGAACACGACGTTCTTTGTGATTCTGCTGCTATATCCGTCATGCGTTAATTTCTTTGTTGTAGAAGCTTGGTAGTTGTTGGAGCATCATTCAAAGTTCTTTCGAGTGCAAGAGCGTGAGAGATTTGTTGTTGTAAAAGGTCATTGTGTTTCATTGTCGAGTAATGACATCATCATTGTCTAAAAATGACATCGTCATTGTTTTAAAATGACAATGATAGTATTTATTCACTCCAATCCCAGATGCTCTCCTCATCAAAAATAACATCTTTGTTGGTCACAATTTTCTTTGTGAGTGGATTGAATAATTTATATGCTTTGGATGCATCACTTACGCCAAGAAATACACATTTTTCACCCTTATCATCTAACTTCTTTCTTTTCTCGTCTGGGACATGAGCATAAGCGATGCAACCGAACAATTTAAAATGGTCCACTGCTACTTTTCGTCCACTTCAAGCCTCCTCTGGTCTCATATTTTGAACGGCAAATGTGGGGCTTCTATTTAATACATGAACACTCCAATTCACTGCCTCCGGCCAAAAACTTTTAGGAATTCTGCCCCTTGAAGGCAAGCTCCTTACCATGTTGAGGATGGTTCTATTTTTCCTCTTCGATACACCATTTTGTTGTGGTGAATAAGCTGTTGTTAGTTCTCTTCGTATGCCTTGAACATCACAGAATTGGTCAAATGCTTTTGAACAATATTCTCCACCACGATCAGTGTGGAGTGCTTTGATGAATCTCCCTGTTTCTTTTTCAACACGTGCCTTAAAACTTTTAAATGCATTAAAGGCCTCAGATTTTTTTTGTAAAAAGGAAACCCACATTTTTCGACTATAATCATCAATAAAAATAAGGAAATATCTTTTACCCCCATTTGAAATTGGATTAATCGATCCACAAATATCTGAATGAACCAGCTCTAAGACTTTCTTTGCTCTCCACGACTTTCTATTTGGAAATTGAGAATGATATTGTTTTCCAACAACACATTCTTCGCAAACTTGAGAAGGAATAATAATTTGAGGAAGACCTATCACCATTTGCTTATGTTAAAGAGTTTTTAATCTACCAAAATTTAAGTGACCATAGCGATAATGCCAAAACCAGGAAGGATCTTTCACTTCAGCCGCTAAGCAGGACTGGACACTTTCAATCGTTAATGGAAACAACCTATTGGAAGCCATCTGGACAATAGCAATAGCACCTCTAGAAGGATCATATATCTCGCAAGAACCCTTTTTAATCGTTATTATATAACCTCTTTCTTGCAATTGACCAAAATTTAATAAATTACTTTTCAAGTCGGGAACATAAAAAACATTGGAGATTGTTTCTACAAAACCATTCTTGGTTCTAATATTAACATCTCCCTTTCCCATCACATTAACAGTAGAATTATCACCAAAACTCACTATAGAGCGAAATTTTTCATTCAGAGAACAAAAAAGGGACTTACTTTCACACATGTGGTTGCTACAGCCTGTGTCCACATACCACACTTCTGCTTGAGGTGGTTCATCAACTTGAGCAGCCATCAACAAAGTTTCAACTTCCTTCTTTTCTGCAAAATTGGATTTCTTTCCTTTTTCTTTATTGTTAGGTAATTTCGTATAACATTCAGAACGATAATTCCCGAAGTTATGACATCTGTTGCATTCTACCTTGGATTTGTCAAAGTGTTGATTTCGATCTCTACCTCTGTTTTGAAAATCTGATTGATATTCATCAGCTTTAAAATTTCCTCGTCCGCCTCTTCTTCCTCCATTTCTACCTCCTCGAACACTTCTTCCTCGGCCTCTACCTCGATCTGCTGATCTATAGGTTGTCCAAGAATCGTTGTTGGTTGAAGCCTTTAGAGCTTGCTTTTCCTTGTCTTCATGAATAATTTTCTGCTCGTGAACCAATATTGATCCTTGTAACTCATCTATTGAGAGTTTATCAAGGTCTTTCGATTCCTCGATAGAACAAACAACATAATTAAATTTCGGTGTCATTGACCGAAGAATTTTCTCAATAACAGTTACATCCTCCGTATTGTTGCCATGGATCCGTAACTTGTTCACAATTGCCATTGTCCGAGAGAAAAAATCTGTAACTGTTTCTCCCGACTTCATTCGAAGCATTTCGAACTCTGTACGAAATGCTTGAAGCTGTTGCCTCTTGGTCTTCGTTGAGCCGTGGTATTTCTTCTTCATGGAATCCTATATTTTCTTAGAGGTGTCTTTGCAAAGAATCGTTTCCAAGATTGAGCGATCAATTGCTTGGAACAAGTAATTCTTGGCTCTAAGATCTTTCAACTGCTTTGCTTCTAGCTCTGCTTTCTGCGCATCTGTCATTGTGGCATCGGCTCCTGGTTCCATAATTCCATCTGAGATGACTCGCCAGTACTCCTTGGATCTTAGAAAGTTCTCCATTAACATGCTCCAATGATCATAGTGACCACCAAAGCGGGGAATAGCCGGTTGAACAAAGTTGTCTGTAGCCATCATTAATTTCCTTCTGCTGCAAGAAATAAAACAAGCTGAAAAGAAATAGCTACTGCGATATCAAAAAATGAACTCTCAAAAAGTGACTCTCTTATGCAACCTGGCTTTGATACCACTGTTACAAACTGGACTGTATATTTAAACTTGGAGGAGTAAAGTCAGATCAATGAAAGACACCCTATATTGAAAGAACTGAAGGCCTATAAATAGGCAATACATCATCAATCAACAACAAAACCCAACGCTGATTTATTGTGATAATATGTCAGCAATAAAGCTTTTAAAAAATCCAATTCTCCATGGGAGAAGCAAACATATTGATGTAAGGTATCATTTCTTGCGTGACTTATGTAAGGATGGAGTTATTAATTTGGTGTTTTGCAAAAGTGAAGAATAGGTTGCTGATATTTTGACCAAGCCTCTTAAGCCCATTGCATTTACGAAGCTTGAACATGCTTGGACTTTGTTCTTCAAGGATCTTTGTTCGAAAAAGGGCAATGCAAAATTATGCATTATGTTAAGATCATATTTCTAAACTGGTTTATGAATAAATCGGTTTAAGGGAGGGTGTTGATGTTCTTGTTATTTCAAAATAAGGAGGACTGATTCATAGGAATAAACCTACTATTTAGGAGTGTCTTTTATTTAGGAGTTTGTTATGGCTGTTGTTGAAGCCACGTTGTTAGCTCAGTTTACTACTTTATTAGCATGTTCTTAGTGGTAGTAGTGGTTATTATTTTATTGGTTTGATTGTTGATGTATTGCCTATTTATAGGCCTTCAGTTCTTTCAATATAGGGTGTCTTTCATTGATTTGACTTTACTCCTTCAAGTTTAAATATACAGTCCAGTTTGTAACAATTACAGGGGAGTGAATGCTTCTTCTGCATAAAAAAAGAGAAGAAAATTTATTCGTTCGTACATTAATTGTGCGGATGGTGAATTTTTTTTTAAAGAAAGATATTTTTGAACTGCAGATTGTATTCCACTATACCGTTTGATCCGTAAATGGACGACGAAAATATGTTGTAAAGATAATGTTATCCTTACAACGTTCACCATTGATTAATCCTCATATACATATATATATATAGCCCAGATCTTAGACGGACTCAAAACACGGGTTTCGGGACGAACTCAAAAAACAAACACGCGGGTTGAACTCAGGGTCAAATAGAACCTGAACAAAGATCAGATGCAAAAATGTCACTTTCTCTCTTAAACTCTTCCCTCCCTCTCTCATTCGATATCGATAGCAGACGGAAGAACTAAGGTAAAGGCCAACGGAAGGTCTCCATAGCAAACGGATCTAAAGGTAAAGCTTCATAACTACAAAATCACATTAACTACAAAATTTATCAAACAGATCTTAAAAAATAAATCATTAATAAGCTTGCCAAACTCTCAGATTAAAAAAAAAGTTTACTCAGTATAACTACAAAATTAACAAAACAGATCTGGAAAAAAATATTAACTGTCCAGATTTAACCCAACAACGAAAAAAATAGTAGATTAGGAGAGTGAAAGAGGAAGAAGAATAATTACCCAGACTCACCATAAACGATGTCAATCACAGAAGAAAATTTTAAAAAAGTAGGGTACATAATTTGGGAAACTTACTCGTGATTTCAACAGAAAGTAGCAAATCGAAAAAATTGACAGCGAACAAGAGAATCGCAATGTGGCCGAAATGAAAGAACAAGCTTTCTTTCTCTAAATATTTTTCGCCCTTCAACTCAACTTCGTTCTCTTTATTTTCTCTAAAGAATGTAATTAATACCTGAACGTGGAAAGGGAGAGGAGATTGGGGGCAAATGATTTAGAAAAAAATAAGGCAAAAAGACCTCTTATGTTGATAGCCTCCAGGCCGTGGGGTTTTGTTATGGAGCTTTTACCTTTCGATCCGTTTGCTATGGAGACCTTCCGTTGGCCTTTACCTTAGCTCTTCCGTCTGCTACTGATATCATATGAGAGATGGAAGAAAGAGTTGGAGAGAGAAAGTGAAATTTTTGCATCTGATCTTTGCTCTGGTTCTATTTGACCCTAAGCTCAACTCGCATGATTTTTTTTTAGTCCATCCCGAAACCTGTTTTTTAAGTCCGTCTAAGATCTGGGCTCTATATATATATATATATATATATATATATATATATATATATGTGTGTGTATGTGTTGCATAATGTGAATGGTTATTGTAAGACCCCAACTTATTATAAATAAAAATCAAATTTCCTTTATTTATTATTGTGAATAATAAGATATTAATTTGATATAATACTTTGGTTATGGGTGAAATGTGCAAATTTTCAAAATAAGCAAGTGGTTATATAATATTCATTGTTGTCGCGGAATATTCGTTTGGTCATGGAATATACTTTACATTGGAGAATATTAAATGCAATGATGACCGCCGCTATTTATGGGGCCCATAACGGATAAGCTGTCGGATGAAGAAAACAAAAAAAAATGAATAACAGCGTAGTTATTCAAGATTAACATTGTTGGAATACCGGTGGTTAAAATCTGATAATGCTGGCGTGGTTGCTTGAAGTAGCACGGTATTTACCAGTATTGTTGAATTATTGATCCTTACGTGAAGGCCTTCTCAATAATTGTCACGATGATTCTTGTTCAATATTTTATTTTATTGATTCAATAATTGTCTGCGTTGATATTTTATATTATTGTTGTTCAATAATTGTCAACTTTTGATATCTCCATTATCGGATCAATAATTCATATTATTTGAATAATATTATTAGATAACATTATTGGCAATATCTAGAAAGTTACATCAGGAGAGGTTTGGTCACCTAATTACGCGCCAAGAAGGAGAAATCCTTATCGGAAAGCCCTTTTTCACAGGAGCGACTGGTTGTCATAAATGTGATTACAGAATATTATTTGTGAATAATTAATTATTGATTCATATGATAAGGAAATATTTATTTTATGTGGATATAAATGATGGGTTTATTTATGTGGTTATAAATGAAGGAGTTAATGTTGAGGTGTTTTATCAGTATTTTATCGGATTGGTGGTATTAAAAGATCAAATCGGTGTTATTACAGCTTTATTGTGTGAGTTATAATATTTAATCCGACCGTTGGATCGTTGTAATTTTTGGATATGTTATACATATATAAGTTGAGTATATGTCCACAAATTTTGAACCGTTAAAAGTGAGCGTATAATGTGTTATGAATTTTAAAAGGTGACTGATTCAGAAATTAGGTTATTAATGATTTTGGTGGAAAATTCTAGAATTGGTGGGCCCCACTTTTGGTTAGTGAGAAATGTGCTCAATTAAATTTTCAAATGTGGTGGGTGGGAATAGTAGCAGGTAAAGCCATCGGGTTGCAAGTTAAGTCTGCTTCGGCGTGCTAACATTTTCCTATAAATAGCTAGAGGGCTAAGTTAGAATTGAAAATCACACCAGAAACAAGTTTTCTCTCTTTCTCTCTCTATATTATCGAGCATATTCTTGTGAGTATTTTGATACTTTGAGCTTTGCTATACGGTGCAAGTTTCTTCAGCACTATATCCAGTATTCCAGCCAGAAGTACTGTCTTTGCAAGGTAAGGGATATTATTTTCTTCGTAAATGATATTTTCTTCAATATCATTATGCCGAAATATTGGTATGAACTTTTTATCAAATTTGGAACTTTTTATGTCGGGGTTACTATTCATGAATTACTATTCACGAGTTACTATTCACGAGTATTATTCACGAAGCATGATGATTTTTCTCGTAGAATTTCTATCTTTTGGTGTCGAATTCTTATTCATGTATACTGGCCTTTATTCACGTATCGACACTTATTCACGAATACGGCACTATTATTTATTCACCTAAAAATAAAAATTTTCTTTTTATCCAAGGTGTCTATTATGATTACAATCTTTGATTGTATCCATATTTTGATCTTTATTCTTGAATTTTGCTTGAAATTGGTTATTATAAGTATTATTGATCTTAGATAAACCATGTCTGAATCTACGATATTTGTTATTTTGTTTCCTTTGGATTCGTTCCTTTAAAATATTTTTCATCATCCTCGGTCCTAAATGATGATATTCTTGAATATCTTTGGCTGTAGTGCAAAGATGAATGATTAATCGATGAATATCTTTGGCACATGTAGTGCAGATGAATGATTACCTAATGAATATCTTTGGCCGTAGTGCAAGATGAGCAGTGTTGAGATGAACATGACCAACCTGGTGATACAAATGAATATCTTTGGCCGCATGATTGCAAAGATGAATATTTGATTAAAGATGTGTATTGATTGATCTACTGAGGATAAAATATTGATGATGGACTTTTAAATTCATAGAAGATAATAGAATTCTTTCTCTACTTGACTCTTCAATGGATTGCTTATTCAATTGTAGTTGTTGATCAGACTAATGATAATTTGTTGTATATTATCTTAGTCATAATATTTCTTCTTTGACTAGTGGAGCTCACCCTTTCTTTCCCTTTTGTTCTCTTGAAATGAGAATATAGCTAGGACTAGTCGGGGAATGGATTGACGGTCCAGATGGTTGCATTAGTAGTCCTCACTATTCTGTGAAATAGCGTATCAATAATTGTAATGAGGACCTCTTTTGAGTTTTTATACTGTCTATTAGACAATAGTTGTATTCAAACTCACAGTATATGTGTTGTCGTATTTTGCACGATGATTGTATTACTGAAGTTGTATTTATTTTTGTACCATGTATTTGACGACTCAGAATGGGTTGGATGGAATGGACCTATTTTGGGGTCGTCACAGTTGGTATCAAAGCTTAGGGATATGATCCCTGGCTGAGATGTGAGACAAGAACTAGGAGGGAGAGGCAGAAATTCCTTCATTTAGATATAACTACCCAAGTTTATTTGGTATTTAATTGGTGGAATTAGGAGTATAGGGATTATATGTGATTTGTTAATTAACCCTTGTTTTATGGCAGTATTTAAGAATGGCATCAAGAAATATTAACGATGGAGTGAATGAGACAGTGGAGACACCTTTAATCAATACCGAGGATAAGGTGCAGCGGGAAGACAATAATCCTCGGATAAACAATAACACCGATGAAATGGTGAGCGATGGGATGTTCGGAGGCTTTATGCAATTTATGCAACATCGAGCAAAATCGATTCTATTCAAAATGCGGTGGAAACAATGGCAACCCACGGTGGGTCACATTAAGCGATTCAAGGAGCCGGGACCACCAAAGTTTTTGGGAAAGCGAGAACCACTTACGGCGAGACGTGGATAAAGCGGATCACCAAGATATTTGATGTCTTGGGATGTTCCGAGGAGCAAAAGGTTCCCTTTGCCACCTTCATGTTGCGTGGAAAGACAGATTACTGGTAGGAATCTGTAAAGTGTACTCAATCTGCCGCACTGAAGATGTCTTGGGAGAAGTTCCAAGAATTGTTCAACGACAAGTACTTTCCCAAAAGTATTTGTCACATGAAAGAGGTTGAGTTCATCAAGCTGGAGCCAAACAATATGAACATGTCGCAGTACGAAGCTAAGTTTGCGGAGTTGTCCCGATTTGCATCCCATTTGGTTGATAATGAGGAGAAAATGACGCGAATGTTTCTGCGAGGTTTGAAACTCGAAATACGTCAATACCTCATTTGTCACAAACTTTGTTTATATTCAGATGTAGTGAATAGGGCTCAGTTATTGGAGCGCGATAATGAGCCAGCCCAACCGAAGGATAACGAGCAACAACACGATAATAATCGTAGCGATGACAACGGTCATCGGAACAATGATAACCATCATGGAAGAAATTATCATGCCTGAAATGGTAACCACTTCGGTGGTAATCATGGCCAAGATAATAGAAGAAATGATTCAAGTGAAAATTTCAAGAAGAGAAGATTTAACGATGACGGGAAGACGTCAGCAACAACACCAGCACCAACAACAAATTCTAAGGGAAGAGAACGACCATCAGTTTGATGCTACAGATGCGGAGAGGAGGGACATATAAGTTCAAACTGTTCACGCGACTTCCAAGATATGTTTTAATTATCGAAAAAGGCGGTCACATAGCTTCGATTTTGTCAGAATGGCGAAATCAAGTCCGATTGGGACGGTGGCACCAAAGGTGAATACTGGACAAAACAAAAAGTCGGTGGTTTTCGGGAAGAAGCGTTTTTCGTGACTTCTCAAAGAAGCGAAACTTAACGACGAAGTTAGCACGGGTTAGTTAATTATAAATTCTTGTGAAGTCTATACCTTATTAGATATCGGTTCTTCCCATTATTTTATCTCTCTCTACTTTGCGTTCAATGTTTAAATTTAACTCTGAGAAGTTAAACTTTGACTTATCGATTGAAACTTCGTTAGTAAAACCTTCATTTCATGTGTTATCCAAGTCTTGGATGAGAGTCACGATTTTAAATGATATTTCTATTGTTAATAAATCTCTGGCGTATTCTCGAAGAACTTCTTAGCCTACCCTAGAGTGTGAAATCGAATTTTGTATTGACCTAGTACAAAAACCCATTTCTAAAACCCTTAAATATTTCTTCAACCAAAATGAACGTATAATGCGCCAAAGACGTTGGCTCGACCTGTTGAAGATTACGATCGTACCATTCAATACCATCATGGGAAAGCGAACGTGGTAGCTGACGCGATGAGTAGAAGATCGTATGCGTTTACGAGTGCGATGTTGTTAACACAAAAACCCATTTCGTATAACTTACAAATGACGAAGATTGAGTTAAAGACTCTAGGGACCCACGTGAAGATAACGAATATACAAGTAGAATTGACTTTAATCGATAACGTTAAAACCGCTCAAGCTACACACTGGAGCTGATGAATATAAAGAAGAAGGTGCAAGAATGCGTTATTCTAGAAGTAAGAGTTAATGAAGAGAAGAAAGCTCAAGCCTTGATTTATTTGAAATCCTCGATCAAGTAGGAAGCGTGTGGCCTATAGACTCACTTTAACGCTAAGTATGTCGGCGTGTTCATAACATTTTCACGTGTCGATGTTACGTAAATGTGACACCCCAAAATAGATATACATCACCCATTACGAGTTGTCGATACTGCAGTGCGAAACAACTACAACTTTATTATTACAACGGTAAAAGCGTGAGTTTAAATCTGAGATATTGCCATCTAAACAATATCCACATACAAATAAATCCTCATCAAAATTATTGATACATTATTTTACAAAAATGGTGAGGACTACTAAACAACTCTCTAAAACCATCATTCCATACCCCAACTTCGTCTTTCATTTACATTCTCGCTTCTTGAGAAGAAAAATGGAACAAAAAGAAAAAGGGTGAGCTCAACTAGCCCGATAAAGAATATTATGACTAAGTTAATATACAACAAATTATCGTTAGTCTTCAACGGAGAAAAAATTTAATAGAATACAATAGACAACAAGTTTTAAATCAATACTCGCGTGAAAAATATTAATTCATAGAAGAGTTACGTAGAGGATGAAATCTACTAATATCTATGAATTTAACGATCCATCATCAATATTTTTATCCTGTAACATCAATCGATATATATCTGGAATCATATATTCATCCTTGCACTACTGAGCCAGGACATTCACGATTAGTCATATTCATCTAAACACTATTCATCTTTGCCTTCTGGGCCAAAGATATTCATCAAAATCATTCATCTTTGCACTACTGGCAAAGATATTCATTAGAAATCAATCATCTTTGCTACTGGGCCAAAGATATTCAATAATATCATCATTTAAGGCGAGGATGATGAATATTTTTTTTTTTTTAAAAGCGAATCCGGTGAAACAAAATGACAAGGATTAAGGATTACGTACTTTGTTTTATCCACGTCCAAAAATACCTCAAAAATAATCATAGTGGTGTAAAATTCAAGAATGATCAAAACATGGATACAATCAAAACTAGTATCCACAATATATATTTTGACGAAAAGGAAAATTTTCATTTATTGATGAATAGTCTTAGTATTAAGTGAATAATCTAGTATCACGTGAATAGTCTTGTATCGTGAAATAGTAACTCAGACACCAAAAGTTCCAAATTTGATAAAAACTTGGATCAATATTTGACATAATGATATTGAAGAAATAATATCATTCTGAAAAGAAAAAAAATATCCCTTACCTCGGAAAACAGATCTTAAAGCGGAATCTTTGGATATAAAATTATAAGTTGAACTTTCACCGTATAGCAATACTCAAAGTGTACTCAAAATACTCACAAGAATAAACTTGATAATATAGAGAGAAAACTTGAGTTTACGGTGTGATTTTCAATTTTAACCTAAGCACTTATTTATAGGAAATTGCTTAGAACACCAAAGCGAAAATTTAATATAATAATATATTTATAAATAAATTTCTCGCCATCCTTTGGGAATCTGAAATCAGCCACCTAGCACTGTGATTAATGAGGCTCACAACATATAAAAACGCGTTTTTGTTATTTTAAACAATTAAAACTTCCAAAATCAATTATTTGAACTCAAAACTTCAATAATTCACAATAAATAGCCCTTTTGTCAGAAAATTCGAATCTCGCGAGTTTTTATAGGAAATTCAATTCTCTACAAATTTTCAGAAGAAAGTTTTTCAAATTCTAAACGAAATTGGCCAAAAATCCACAAGCAGAAGCGATTTTACAGTTATAATCAAATTTTAGTCGATAAATGGGGTCCACTAGGCATGTTTAACATGTTTTAAACATTTATTGCAACAAAAATACTCTTCTCCTCGTATACTCATATATCCCACATTAGTTGTAAAAATATCACCATTATTATATTATTAAAATATAATAATATATATATATTTAAATAAATTATTTTATCGAGAAAAGATAAAATTTCAATTTTCAACAATTGTCACATTAAAATTTTCTCCATCTATATCCATATAAAATCAATATTTTCCTCATCATATGAATTAATAATTAATTATTCACAAATAATATTACGAGAATCACAATATTGTGACCCAGGCGGTTCCTGGAAAGGGGGGCTTTCGATAAAATTTCCCACTTCTTGTGGCGGCTTGATTAGGTGACCAAACCTCTCCTTGAATGAACTTTCTAGACATTACTAATAATGTTATCTAATAATATTATTAGGATAATATGAATTATTGCTTCGATAATGAAAATCTTGTGTAATGACAATTATTAAAACAACGACAATATATAAAATATCAACACAACAATTATTGAACCAATAAAATCTTTGAGCGATAATTCTGTAACCATTATTGAGTAGTGCCTTCTTACGTAAGAGTCGATAATTGGTGCGATCTGAGTGTCTTCTTGTGCGACAATAGCGTATTCTTGTGTTTTAACCACGGGTATTCAACGATGTAAGCGGTAACAATTCTGTAGATTATTTTAAACAACTTATATTTTTCGTTTTCTTCCTCCAATCGCTTTCCGTTATGGGGCCTACACATGGTCATTTAACGTGTCGTCACGAATATTCCACGACCAAACGAATATTCCCGACAACAATGAATATTTTTTATAACCACTTGCTTATTTTGAAATATTTATGTATTTTACCCATAACTATCCACATTAATCACATCAACCCTTACTATTTCAAAATAATTAGAGAAATTAAATTTCATTTATTAATTATTTGGGGTCTTCTGAAATATGTGGATGACCCGAATCATATTATTGCGTTAGAACCAGACGAGATAGCCGAAGATTTAACGTACGAGGAGGTACCTGTCAAGATCTTGGATAGAAAAGAACATGTCTTATGTACAAAGGTTATACCTCAAGTTAAGGTTTTGTGGAGAAACCATGCTATTGAAGAAATGACCTGGGAGTTGGAATCGAAAATGAAAGCGAGGTACCTCACCTTTTTTGAAACACTAGAAATGCGTCGTCGATTTCGAGGGATCGAAATTTCATAAGGAGGGAGGTTGTAAGACCCCAACTTATTATAAATAAAATCAAATTTCTTTTATTTATTATTGTGAATAATGAGGTATTAATTTGATATAATACTTTGGTTATGGGTGAAATGTGCAAATTTTCAAAATAAGCAGTGGTTATATAATATTCATTGTTGTTTGGGAATATTACGTTTGGTCGTGGAATATTTTTTACGTAGGGAATATTAAATGAATGGCGGCCAGCGGTATTTATGGGGCCCATAGCGGATAACATGGATGATGAAAAAAATGACAAAATTGAATAACGGCGTAGTTATTCTGAATTAACAACATTGGAATACCCGGTGGTTAAAATCGATGTCTGGCGTGGTTCTTGCGACAAGATGCGGTATTACCTGATATTGTTGAATTATTGATCCTTACGTGAAGGCCTTTACTTCGATAATTGTCACGATGATTCTTGTTCAATATTTTATTTTATTGATTCAATAATTCTTTGCGTTGATATTTTATATTATTGTTGTTCAATAATTGTCAACACACTGATATCTCCATTATCGGATCAATAATTCATATTATTTGAATAATATTATTAGATAACATTATTGGCAATATCTAGAAAGTTCTGTCAAGGAGAGGTTTGGTCACCTAATTACGCGCCAGTAAGGAGAAATCCTTATCGGAAAGCCCCTTTTTCCTGGGAACAGCCTGGTTGTCATAAATGTGATTCTGTAATATTATTTGTGAATAATTAATTATTGATTCATATGATAAGGAAATATTTATTTTATGTGGATATAAATGATGGGTTTATTTATGTGGTTATAAATGAAGGAGTTAATGTTGAGGTGTTTTATCAGTATTTTATCGGATTGGTGGTATTAAAAGATCAAATCGGTGTTATTACAGCTTTATTGTGTGAGTTATAATATTTAATCCGACCGTTGGATCGTTGTAATTTTTGGATATGTTATACATATATAAGTTGAGTATATGTCCACAAATTTTGAGCAGATTAAAAGTGGCGTATAATGTGTTATGAATTTTAAAAGGTGGTGATTCGAAATTAGGTTATTAATGATTTTGGTGGAAAATTCTAGAATTGGTGGGCCCCACTTTTGGTTAGTGAAATGTGCTCAATTAAATTTTCAAATGTGGTGGGTGGGAATAGTAGCGAGTAAAGCCATCGGGTTTCAAGAAGTTAAATGCCTTGGCGTCTTTAACATTTTCCTATAAATAAATTAGAGGCTAAGTTAGAATTGAAAATCACACGAAAACAAGTTTTCTCTCTTTCTCTCTATATTATCGAGCATATTCTTGTGAGTATTTTGATACTTTGAGCTTTCTTTATCTGGTTGCAAGTTTCTTGACCTTTATATCCGATATTCCGGCCAAAATCTCTTGTCTTTGCAAGGTAAGGGATATTATTTTCTTCGTAAATGATATTTTCTTGATATCATTCTGTACTAGAAATATTGGAATGAACTTTTTATCAAATTTGGAACTTTTTATGTCGGGTTCTTATTCATTAATTCTTATTCACGAGTTCTTATTCACGAGCGTGATGATTTTTCTTATGGAATTTTTATCTTTTAATGTGAGATTCTTATTCACGTATCTGGCCTTTATTCACGTATCTGACCTTATTCACGAATCTGGCCTTTATTCAAGAAAAATAAAATTTTCTTCTTTTTATCCAAGGTGTCTATTATGATTACAATCTTTGATTGTATCCATATTTTGATCTTTATTCTTGAATTTTGCTTCAAAATTGGTTATTATAAGTATTATTGATCTTGGATAAACCATATGTCTGAATCTCTAATATTTGTTATTTTGTTTCCTTTGGATTCGTTCCTTTAAAATATTTTTCATCATCCTGGGTCCTAAATGATGATATTCTTTGAATATCTTTGGCATGTAGTGCAAAGATGAATGATTAATTGATGAATATCTTTGGCACGTAGTGCAAGATGAATGATTATCTAATGAATATCTTTGGCGTAGTCTGAAGATGAACATGTGTTGAGATAAAATCATGACCAATTTGGTGATACAAATGAATATCTTTGGCCCTTGATACAAAGATGAATATTTGATTAAAGATGTGTATTGATTGATCTTCTGAGGATAAAATATTGATGATGGACTTTTAAATTCATAGAAGATAGTAGAATTCTTTCTCTACTTGACTCTTACAATGGATTGCTTATTCCATTGCGATTGTTGATCTAAAACTTGTTGTCTATTATATTTTATCGATTTTTTCTGTTGAAGACTAATGATAATTTGTTGTATATTATCTTAGTCATAATATTTCTTCTTGGGCTAGTTGAGCTCACCACTTTCTTTCACTTTTATCTCTTCTTGAAATGAGAATATAAATTGGGACTAGTCGGGGAATGGATTGATGGTCCAGATGGTTTGCATTAGTAGTCCTCATTATTACGTGAAATAAGCGTATCAATAATTGTAATGAGGACCCTTTTGAGTTTTTATCTTTACATATTAGACAATAGTTGTATTCAAACCACAATATATGTGTTATCGTATTTTGCACGATGATTGTATTACTGAAGTTGTATTTATTTTTGTACCATGTATTTGGCGACTCAGAATGGGTTAGATGGAATGGACCTATTTTGGGGTCGTCACAGTTATCGTTGGAGATGCATAATGGTTTTAGACTATTGATATTGGAAGTGGTTAGTATAAAGTTTATTTTGGGGTAAATTAGTCAATTGACCAATAGAATACTGACACACACGCGAGGTTGTATGTGTGTCAGTATTCTATCGGCTAATTGACCAACTTACCAAAAAAATAACTTCATGCTAACCGAATCCATTGATATTGTTTATTGATGTTTTAATTAATTATTATGCAATTTCACACAATTTAAGGGTTAAATACATTTTTTCCCACTTTACTAGAGGTCGGTTTACAAATGTATCACTTGACTGATTTTTTTTACGGTCAACTCATTGAACTATACATTATTTACAAAAAGTGATTTTGGCGTCTATGTCTGTAACCATTTAACAAAAAAATGACGTGGCAATACGTGACAATACTGACAGGAGAATGAAGCTGAGTTGGATAACTAATTAAATTAAATTACACTCAATTTTATAACAAATAGTTAAACAAAATATAAATCAAATTCATATACATAACAAATAATTAAATTAAATTAATAATAAAATAAATTAATGAATAGTTTTTATAAATGTATTTATATAAATTAATGAATTCATATTTTTTTAAAATTTTAAATATTTTATTTTCATTTTAAAAATATAAATTATCTAATATTTTGAAATTGAGGGATTATTATTATAATATTATTATTATTATTCCCCACCGAAATATCCAAGTGAGCCACCGAATTGTTTATAAGAACTCTAAAATTCCTAAAATTAAATAATCTGTTAAAACCCCAATAAAACAAAATTATGAAAGCATGATGATAATCAATCGTGGGTTTCCTTTATATATCAATAATTTTCACAGAATTGAACTGGGAATGTTGATAATGAAAAGAGGATCTAGAGGGTTGAGAGAACGAGATTAAGAAATGTTTGACAAACCCAACCCAGACCTCTCCCCCACTACTACTACTACCACCACCATCCATCTCTCTAAACAAAGAACCAACAAAGCCCGCACTACTACAAAACAGTAAATAGACAACACAGAAAAAACGTTGTGGTTTCAGTCAGAAAAACTTCGTGGTTAAGGGTGTTATCTATTTGACACCCTTACACAACGTTTTTAAAATGTTGTAGTTAAGCACATTACACAACGTTTTTAAAAAAAAAAAGTTGTAGATTTGTTTTCCAAAAATTAGCAGATGCTTAAAAACGTTGTAGAAAGTATGATTTCACAACGTTTTCTGGATAAAATGTTGTTGTTTAGTATATCAGACAACGTTTAGGCACATTTACACAACGTTTTTAAAATGTTGTAGATTAAAAAAAAAGAAAAAAAAGTTGTGGTTCACCAACATTACCAATGCACCTGCAATATGCTAATGCCATAATATATAGCTAAAAGGTCCAAATTCTCATTTAAATTTAAAGCTAAAATATATCAACCATTCAAAATACATCCCAATAATACCATTCGTTTACAGTTTTAAATTACTACATCCACAAATATTTACCAAACTATCCATATATACATATCAAATTCAACTTTTCAATATAAATTACCTTTGAAGAAGCAATATAAGTTTCAGGTTGTCCGGTTCTTGTACACCTTTACTACCATAAGTATATATTCCACCTTAATTCTTATTGCTAGATTGCCATCACTTAGGAATACTAAAATGCGGTATTAAAGAATATTTTTCAAGTACTCGGTCTCGCGTGATATCGACCATAAAAAGAACTTCTTGCATTCGAAGGAGATGGCCCGAAGAATGTAAATATTTGCCTTAGCATGAATCGCATCAATGAACCTAATGTGAAAGGAAGCTTTGAAAATATCGCCCTACTTATAAGAGCAAGATTACTGCATACTATTATTGAAGTAAAATTGAGTTAACCATCATATATCTTGGTTGGTACAAGAATCAAACCCCTAATACTTAGGATGTTATCCATCTCACTTTATCCTCCCATTGAGCATTTTCTTCTTTTCACAACACCGATGTAGAAAGCGAGGATAGTGTATCGATCTCCCATACGCCACAAATTATGCATGCTTAATTAAGATTAAGGAGCATTAAGAAGACAAAACAAAACTTCGAATATATATACCATCCAATACTTCAACTCACAAACATGAACCAACTCTTTCTAATTTGTGTATTGAATCGAGCTAAAAGCTGGCCCGAACTACAACTATGATTGTCACAATAACAGTGTTCAAATTGGTTTTTGATAACAAAATATAGTATGTCCCAACTACTTACTTGAAAGAATTCTAAGAGCATAGATATAAATAATCTTTGGTGAAGCGTACCACAATTGGCCGTATTGTAGTAGCAAGTATACGACTTTGATTCAAATTGCTAAAATGGAATATACTGATAAAAAATTTTTACTAAGACCGAATTTTATAAAATAAAAATATTCAATTTTCTTATAATAACTATTAGGTAAATGGTTAAATTGATAAAAGGTTAAAGTTAATGGTGATATATGAATTTTTTTCAAAATACACAGTGGTTATAAAATATTCATTGTTTGTGGGGAATATTACGTTTGGTGGTGGAATATTCTTTACATGAGAAATATTAAATGCGACCAGTAGCGACCATTTGTGGGCCCATAACGAATAAGCTGTCGGATGAAGAAAATGACAAAAATTGAGTTTTTTATAAATAATGGCGTAGTTATTCTTTATTAACATTGTTGGAATACCCGGTGGTTAAAATACGATGTCTGGCGTTATTGAGCGATAGCACACGGTATTGCGATATTTTTGAATTATTGATTCTTACGTGAAGAAGACATTATTCAATAATTATTACGATAATTCTTTATTCAATATTTTATTTTATTGATTCAATAATTGTTTGCGTTGATATTTTATATTATTGTTGTTTGATAATTGTCCTTTGCCACGATATCTCCATTATCGGATCAATAATTCATATTATTTGAATAATATTATTAGATAACATTATTGGCAATGTCTAGAAAGTTACATCGAGGAGAGGTTTGGTCACTAATTGCGCTTGCATGATGAGGAGAAATTCTTATTGAAAAGCCCCTCTTTCACAGGGCCCTGCTGGTTGTCATTATTGTGATTACAATATTATTTGTGAATAATTAATTATTGATTTATATGATAAGGAAATATTTATTTGATGTGAATATAAATGATGGATTTATTTATGTGGTTATAAATGAAGGAATTAATGTTGAGGTGTTTTATCGATATTTTGTCGGATTGGAGGTATTAAAAGATCAATCGATTGTTATTACTGACTTTATTGTGTGAGTTATAATATTTAATCCAACCATTTGGATCGTTGTAATTTTTGGATATGTTATACATATATAAGTTGAGTATATGTCCACAAATTTTGAGCGAATTAAAAATGAGCGTATAATTTGTTATGAATTTTAAGAGAGGCCGATTGAAAATTAGGTTTTTAGGTTTTGGTGGAAAATTCTAGAATTGAGTGGACCCCACTCTTGGTTGTTGGGGAAGATGGCTGATTTTGGTGGGTGGAAATAGTAGCGAGGTAAAGCCATCGGTGTAGCGGTCAAATGCCTTGACGTCTTAACATTTTCTACTATAAATAGAGGGCTAAAGTTAGAATTGAAAATCACACGAAATTCATAAGTTTTCTCTCTTTTTCTCTCTAGATTATTGAGTGTATTTTGTGAGTATTTAGATACTTGGTGAGTTGATATTCATCGATTAAAGTTTCCTTGACGTCATATCAGATATCCGATCGAAAGTCTTTCTTTCTTTTGAGGTAAGGGATAGTAAGTGATTTTAAGGGTTGTTATGTTTTTCATGTTTAAGTAACTTTTCAGACCTTCAAAATTCTGAAAAAATTTGAAATGATATTTTGATGAGTTTTATTGATTGTGTCCAAAATGGCGATTTTGGATGTATAGATTAAAGTTATGAATTTTATGAGAAAAAACTATTTTAAAAGTAACAAACTTATAATTCCTTGTGGTTAACTCCAAAATTGATGAAATTTTTATTGGAAGTACATCTATATAATATCGATTGTACTACTCTGTGAATTTCAAAATTTTTGGATAAAAGTACAATTTATGATAAATGTCTAAATATTAGCGATTTTGGCCATATAAAAAATAGTAAATGAATTTTAAAAATTCTGAGAAAAATATATGTTCAATATGGGACTATATTTTGCTAAATCCCAAAAAAGAAATATTTTTGGAACTGATTTGGTATTTTTCATAAAAATGGACTAGTTATGAGTAAATGAATTAAATATGTTATGTGAAGTAAGAAAATTGGAAAATATGATTTTATGGCTTGAGAATCATACATGAGTTATATCTGATTTTTGATGAGGTTTTGGTTATTGGTGATGAAATCTTATGAGTTTGGCATTTTAGAATGATTAAATGCATTATTTAGTAAAGTGTAAACAATTAAAATAAATTGTTTATAAGTTTAAGAAATGTTATTTCAATATCATTATCTTAGAAATATTGGTATGGATTTTATTGTGGAATTTCTACCTTTTTGTGTCGGGTTTACTATTCATGATTCTTATTCACGATTCTTATTCATGAGATTCTTATTCATGAAGTTCTTATTCATGGATTCTTATTCATGAGTTCTTATTCATGACAAAATTTGTTTTTTTTAACCAAATTATAGTTGATTTATGAATATTACTCTTGAGATTAAAAGCGTATGTTGATCATATTATTTTATTATCATATATAACATTTTTATAACCCTAAATGATGATATTTCTCTTTGACTTGAGTGTAAAGATGGGTAGATTTTTGGTATGATCATGACTATGGGTTCTCTTTGGCGATGGTCTGAAAGTTGAATTGTTGGTGGTATGATCGTGACCATTGAATTTATAATTGAATATCTTTAGCTTTAGTCTGAAGGTGAAATGATCGACATGGTTATAATTATTGTTTATATAAATTCGAAATGATTATATATTTCTTTGAGATAATAATATATTTGGCTGTAGTGCAAATATGAGCTGTTGATGAATATATTTGGCACATGTAGTGCAAATATGAGCTGTTGAGAAATATCTTTGGCTTGTAGTGCAGAAGTGAATTAAGATGAATTGTTGATGAATATCTTTGGCCTTTGTAGTCTGCAAAGATGACATGTTGTTGAATATCTTTGGCGATGGTGCAAAGATGAGCAGTGTTGAGATGAACATGACCAACCCATTGGTGATCTGAATGAATATCTTTGGTAGTAGTGCAAAGATGAAGTTATTAATATGATTATGAGCATGAAATAATGTGATTTGGTGTAACCATGATCTTTGATGTTTCGGGTAAAGATAGGTGATGAAAATTATCTTAAATCTGGATGAGAAGAGAATTTAGAACTACAATTATGATTATGAGTTATTCATATGATTGTGGACGAAATTGTTGATTGATGTTACGAGGATAAAACATTGTTGGTGGATTTTTAACATGGAAAGATAATAGACTTTATAGTCTATTTGACTCTTAATGGATTGCTTTCGTTCATTATGACTATGGTTGAAATTTTTATCATCTACCATATGTTACAAATCTACGATTTATTCTTGATGAAAGGCTATTGATAATTTAATTATCTTTAGTCATGATATTCTTTCTTGAGCTAGTGTGTCTCACCCTTTTCTTTCACAATTCCTTTCGGTAATAAAAGTGTAAATTTGGGTCGAGTGGGGATAACGGGGGAATAGAGCGGTGGTCTATAGTTATTTTGTTGAGGGTGAAAGTGAACCCCCATCGTTGGAAGGGTGTTTTGTCACTATCATACAAGATGTCTAATGACATCTGACCTCGTATCATCATAAAACGAGGATGTGCTCATCCACTTCTTTGAGTATATATCTGAGCACTACTATATATATCTTGGTGTTTTGTTTGAAGTATAATTCTCAATTTAGAGGCGATTGGAGATAATGATATGTCGAGAAAGACTTACCATTGGGAAGAATATGATAGTAATCTTCTTGTTTTTTCTTTAGAATCTATTAGATTGACGAGGATAATTACGTGGCCATATGATATCTATCATAACCTAGGCGCATGGCCTCCCATATATCGAAAGGTTTCATTGAGCACTTCCCAAAGATTTTAGTTTCTAAAAGCAGTTTTTTGACTATACCTTTATGTAAGGTGTCATTGTGAGGTCTTGTTGTCGGTTGGGACATGTCACATTTGGTATATATTTGTATCCATACTCACAGTCACATATGTGTTGTTGTATTTTGTATGCGACAATTGTTGTATCAAACTATTTTACATACCATGTATTTGGCGACTTTCGAGAATAGGTTAAATGGTATGGACCTATTTTGGGTTGTTTTGTTAAATAACAATTGTTGTAATAAAAGTTGTAGTTGTTTTTACATGTAACATTATGTATTTGGCGACTCGATAATGGGTTGGATGGAATGGACAAATTTTGGGACACAATCAAGAAGGAAATCGGAAAAGGAACCCTCTGGCAAAGCGGGTTGTCAAAAATAAAGTTGAAACACTCACCTTCCAAAACAAGGGCAACACCCCAAAGAACAAAATTGCAGAATCCATCAATATAGTAACTTCCTCATGAACAATATGGAAGTTGCTGAAAGTAAACAATACAAAATAATACCTATAAGTAAATGACTGCTCAGTGATTAGACCCGTTTAAACTCTCCTAGCTAAGTAAAACCCTGGGTCAATCACAATTGGCAGAACCCTCTGACCTTTGCAACAATATAACATAAATCAATTTTTACTCGACGCAAAGATATGTACAACAAAATCATAGACATAACTAGCAAACTGGGTTAGTAACTTTGAAGCTTACTCATGTACCTTCCAACAAATATTGACCCGATATTGTTAGTAACTTTGAAGCTTCATATCCTCTTGTTAACTAGATAGGAAAGGGACTCGGCTGTATTTGATCAAATCACATGTTGTCACGCCAAAAATTAGAACATATGGTTTCGTTTGTATAAGACAGTTCAATTTCTGATGGTTAATAGGAATTGTTTGTGTAGCTTGAGAATGTACCTGGCCGGACATTAAAGTATGGATAGGCTAGTGATCTCCTAGACTCATGCTGGGATTGGCCTATGCCATGGAAGGTCTGAGCAACCATGTTGGCGTCAACAAATTGTTTTACATAAAGAATGTTGTGATCAGTTAAATGTAGATGTGAAAATAAATACAAGTAGCCGTCAAATGTTTTATTGTAGTTTGTAGAAACTAGTGCAATTATCCATTTAGTCTGAATATCTTCAGAATGAAGAGATTTTAAACTCTCATTCAAATATTAGTGTGTACATTACATGATCTGATCACATAACACAAACAAAAGCCCCAGATAAATAAGAGTGTCGTGTGACGGTTGGGATTGTTGCTATTTGAAGGGCTGGACCGTGCTGGTGGTAATGGTTGCGACTTTTAACTGTTCAATTAGAAACAACTAGAGAGACGAATGGTTGTGAATTTGCAATTGACGATGGTGGCAGGAGAAATAATATCAATGCATTTATACAAAAAGTTCAATTCACATTTCTGTTCACTGCAAAACACGAATGATTTTTCTGCTATTGATAATTATCTTTTTCACAGCAAATCCTCCATTTTAACCATTGATGGCTATATATATAATGAAATGCAAACAGTTCAAATGACCCAACGCAAGTATGGGTTATACACATACTGCCCGTGCTGAGAGTGCAAGAAGCCAAAGAAACAAAACACAAAATAATTATGACAAAATATAAAGGAACTCTTATAAATCAACTTTGAAATTTTCATAAAGCAAATTAACTCTTTTAAAGCAAATTAAACTGTGTTAGTAAGTAAACTAATCAAGGTACATGAGTAAGCAAATTATATATTAAATAGTCAGTGTAGCACACAACTCCTCAAAGCATGAAAATGAACCTCACCAGTCAAATAATCGTGAGTACACAATTTTTGCCAATGCATCTCTACTTTTCACTTTGTAGGAAAGCTCTTCAGTAATCAAAGCACCAAATCCAGTATATGTCGATGTACAAACATAGTAGATATTTTTTTTCGCCTCTTCCTCACTGAAACCCAATCAAACAACTTAAATTAACCAAAATCAAACAACTTAAATTAACCAAAAAAATAAGAAAAAAACTTCCACGCCATCAAATATCAATATCATTAGAAAATAAAGAGAAACTACCGGTAAAATACCTTCCAATGAATCAAAGCTAGGGTTTTGACATACGAGTTAATCATCTCTTCTTCTGAGGGTTTTGGATCCGAAGTGAACTCCATAACGATGAGCCAATGCTCATAATCGCATCCATCAAGGAGTATTGTCTGCTTTGGCGGTCGGTTGCTCAATAAACTCATTTCCTTACTTAGAAAGACCTAATTGCGTAAGGATCGAACTTGTACTGGCAAACGGACCGAAAGAGAGCATAGAAAGGAACTTCAAAGGGGAGGAATAAGTAGGGTTTTGGTTTTGTGAACGAAAGAGAGCAAAAAGAGAGAATAGATCTACACGAAGGAAACCGAAGCTCTGCACTGACGAGCCTTGGAGAGAAAAAGACGGTATATTTTAATTTTAAGTGTTCAGTTTATGCTCCGTGTTTTTATTGATAGACAACGTTTTTAAAAAAAATGTTATCTAATTAATATTTTAAAAAATGCTCTTTTAAATAGATAACGTTTTTGCATATATATGTAGACGTTTTTTTTTAAAAACGTTGTAAAACAATATACCACAATGTTTTTATAAAAAACGTTGTGGTTTAAGTGTTGTCTATTTACTGTTTTATAGTAGTGTCGGATAATCAGCTCTTACTCATCGTCGCTATCAACCATCGCCCCAACTCCAATTAGCTCTCAAAACCCGCCTAAAAATGGTGAGACCATCTACGACCTCCTTCTTCTCAGCTTCTCACCTACCCTCGCCGAGATCATTGGCCTCTTTGGCTACGACTTCATCGTAGTCGACATGGAACACGACCATGGTTGCGTCTCCAACACTCTCCTTTATTTGGATTTCGATATTCTTCAACTCAACCAAAACGGAATCTATTCTGGATATTAGTTTTCTCCATTTCTACAACCTTCAAACTATTGCTAAAAAATTTCTCCATCTTAGATCTATATATCCACAAATAGATATAGAATCAAATTAAATGGGGTTTTGAAATTGGAGAGAGAAATGAAATGGGGGTTTTGATTTTGGAGAGTTGAAATGGAGTTTTGATACTGGAGGGAGAAACAAAATGGGGATTTGAATTTGGAGAGAAATTTAGGGATTGATCTGATTTGGTTTTATTAATCTTTTGATTTGTTTTAATTTCTTTTTTAACTTTTCTTTTAATTTATAATATACTAAAAATAGTTAAATCCATTTAATTTTCAATGTGGCAACAACTAGGATGATAGCACATAAAGCAGCTGACGTGGATGTTCATTTAAAAGCTGAAGTGGATATTCTGTTAAAAGTCAATTCATTTAACGGAATTTGTAACGAATTTAAAAATATTTAAAGTTCAATACGTCGTTTGTAAAAAAATCAATTCAGTGATGCATTTATAAATCGATCCTTAGTGGAATAGGGTAAAAGTGTATTTAACCCCACAAGTTAATACTACCTCCGTCTCACAATAAGTGTTTTTTTAGGCTTAATATTTTTTCCCAAAATAAGTGATGTGTTAGAACTCCAATACAATTTTTGCAATATTTTCTCATATATATACTTATGCGTTCAATGGTATTTATTGCATCTTACCATCACTACAATTAAATGACACTCATTAACTCTTTAACTTTAAAGAAAATATATTAAGGGTATTTTTGTCATTTTAACTTATGTATTGATATGTGAGATTTAAGCTAAAAAAACACTTATTATGGGACGGAGGTAGTAATGAGTTTGAACTAAACACTAAATTCGATTACTTAATGAACATATGACATATTTATTGTTACTTAAGTTCTAACCGTGAAACTTGCAAACTACTCCTTAATTACATCATTAAATAAGCATTTAATTTTGTTCGTGTTCGCAATATGTTTTTATATTTAAGAAAAGTAAAACTGGTTTATAAAAAAGTTATATTTAAATGTGTCCTAAACAAAAATCTTAGTCCTTAGATAAATAGAAGATATAATGAGGGTCAAGTAATATATACTTCCGGTACATGTCAAAAGTACCTAATTAAAATTTACAAATAAAATAGCAGTCTTTCCCTATAGAATAAGTTTAGACCTAAGCTCTGACTACTTCTTGGTTTCAAATATTATATCCAACTTAATACTACTAAGAGACATTGTTCTCGTCAATATTTGACTAACTAATTGCAGTATTAACAAAGTGAGACTTCATAGTTACAATAAATAAATTGCATCCAGGGTTTGCCCTAATCTGAGGTGGCATGTCATCATTTCCAAGTAAACCTCCACGTGTGAACAACTCTTTTAATCAAATCAAATCCATTCACAAATGGGCTCCAAAGCAGGCCTCCACTGCCTGTTAGTATTGTTGACCCCCAACCGGCAACTGGCTACCCCGGTATCATTCTCTCCCCTACCTTCTCTCTCCTCCTCACAAACTACCTCCCTTGCCGCCGGCGAAACCTTAGCCGAACGCCGCTTGGGCCACCTTCTCTGACAAGCGGATTCCAAAACGGCCATCTCCGCCACAGACGCCTTAGAATGAAGCCTACTCGTAGGAACCAACATGTATAACTTTCCGCCCGATAGTTCGTCGTCCGCTTTAACGGCCGAGTAACGAAGAGTTCGCCGGAGATCTTCTGCCGGAGAAATAAAGTGACCGGGTTGTTCAAGCATGAGCTCAGCAGCTGTAATTGGCACCTTTACACGCTGAATACTTCCATTAAAGTCGATGAGCTTAGCTGTTTGGAGATCAATAACACTCACAGTAGTGCAACAAGATGTAAAATTTCCCATTTAGAATTGGGGATTTTGGGTTTAAGTGCAAATTAATGATGATTAATAGATTATTGAGTGTTTGTAATTGTAAATTGAGTGAGTAGGGAGTGGAGTGTTTGGAGGTATTTAAATAATGGAGATGAGGGGACGAGAGAGAGATGATGATGAGTATGAAGCGTGTTAGACCTGCTGAAGAAGAACCACACACATGACACAACCCAAATGAAATTAGGATTGGATTGGGCCAACCGGCCAAGAACGCGGATAATTTTCCACTTTGTGGGTCCACTTTCTATTGGCCAGCTCGGAACGCAAATTTTACTGGTTGTTTGATTGATGTGGGTCCCCCCTCCCCCAACTGAGAACTTTATTTTGGTACATCTAGCTTCTAATTAATGGAGGAGTCCCATTCCAATAATGAGTGTAATGACTTATTTTTGGTTGAAATTCAGATTTTTGATAATTTATTTAATATTAAATGTCAATATTTTTTAAAGTATTATGAAAAAAGAAAATAAGGCCGTTTAAGTTTAGAATTAAATCTGTATGTAAATGGTAGCTTGTTTTTGTTTTTATTGATTGACTGTTGTTTTCCAACTTGATGAGCTTCTCTTTCTCTCGTTGATGGTAAAAAAAAGGTCTCTTAATTAGGGGGAAAAAATATACTTATATACTTTCACTCATCCACAATTTCACCCCCACTATCATAATTTCTACAAAAAAAACTTCCATGTAGCAAGTAAAATAGTAGCAAAATTCGGTGGCTCATTTCTGCTCTTATCATAACACAAAGAAAATGATAGGTAGGGGGAAATATTTTGTGCTACGCCTGGGTAATGAATTAAATGCCTTCTTCCACGCATATCAGAAGCACATCCATATAAACCCTCTTACAGACCAAATCCAGCTGGAAAACGAATATCAATTTTAATCCTTCTTTGTGATTTTTGTCTTCTCTCTTCTTCAAGACAAGGGGAATTACACCAACTTGTGGCCGACAGTTTGACCTACTAGATATATTGGGAAACCCATTTGAATCCATCGCCGTAACCCATTTTGCGTACAATGCTACACATAAACACCTCCAAGGGACGCACACTAGAATCTGCAAGATTCACCTTCCCCTTTCCAGTGGTGACGCCAGTCAGGCCAAGGTGGAAGCGCAACTCATCCTCTGAGGCAGCATATGGAATGTCAATCTTGTTCCCTAAAATGAGAAATGGGACAGTGCCAAGGGACTCGTCAGAAAGGAGAGCATCCAACTCCTTTTTTGATTCTGCAAAACGCTCCTTGTCATAGGCATCCACGAGATAAACTACGGCATCAACCTGTGTAATAAGTAGATCTAATTATCAGACTTGAATCAATTTATCATAACATTTCAATGCTTGAACAATCAGTGCGAGTCCCTAGCAGATTAGTCACTACTTTATTTTTATTAATTTTTTAACAATAACTATCAGATGAGCCATTACAACACTTCTTTTCCATTTTTTGTTTTAAAAAGTAATTAGCCATTACAACTCTACAGTGTGCATGGGTCACCATTACAACTCCAAGTAATTAGTGCATGAGATATATGTATTATTATTAAATCTCAAGTCAATTCAAAATTAGATACATCGGACTGGTAACACAAGATCAACATAAATCACACTTACATATGGGATTCAATTTAAACCTAAACCAACTAGTTTAGGATAAAAAAAATTGTTGAGTCTAGGTCAATATGTGCAAGGTTATACATAAAAATGTTAAAAAGGAAATTTAATCAAATTTGATCTGGAATAACATATCGTTTGATAGAAATCTTTATAAGAAATAAGTAAAATTGGTGATTCAGACAAGAAAAAATGACCAAAACTTGAAGCTGGTATGCTAGAGCAAGAATTTCAAAGTTTCCGAGTTTTTAAAAATAAAATTAAAAAACACGGTGCCAAGGTAAAAAGGTCAGAAATAAATAATGGGTCCAAGCCAAGAACGTTCCTAAGAAACTCACATACAGATAGGGGTGAGCATTCGGTTAATAACCGAACCGAACCAGAATTTCGGTTATAACCGAAACCCGAAAGTACCCTGTTTTAGTTATCCGAACAAATAACCGAATTTTGTACTAACCGAATAACCTATTCCGAGTCGGTTATTCGGTTTATAACCGAATTGAAAATATATTTGGATTAAAATAAAACACCAGACATTGCCAATCAGTCAATCACAGTATACCAAAAAACCAGAAACACAAACCAAAACAGTGAAACCCCTAAAGCAGGGGCACCAACCAAACATTCTTACAGCCTATCTCTAGGAAACAAAAACCATCTTACTGCAAACTCCTGTGAGTCTGTGAGAAATCC
This sequence comes from Panax ginseng, assembly GCA_020205605.1. Lineage (NCBI taxonomy): Eukaryota > Viridiplantae > Streptophyta > Magnoliopsida > Apiales > Araliaceae > Panax > Panax ginseng. Next base: position 3,646,174 of record CM035138.1, on the reverse strand, counting down.
ACAAAAGGGGTAGTAGCTGATCTTGGCCAAGCCTTAAAAAAGCCAAAATTAGCAGGCAAAGCATCAAAGAACTGAAAATTTATATTTCACCTCCCCAAAGCATCCGTCCACCGAAGACTCACCGCCCACCGAAGAGCCACCGCCCACCGTCCACCGAAGGCGAAGAGGGTCTAATCGTCTCTTCGAGTTTGACGGATGAGTGAATCGTGTGATGACCGATGAAGAGGGAGGCCAAAGTGAATCGAGCGATGAGGGTCGAGGGAGGCCGGAGTGGGCTACTTGAGAGATCTGAGATGAGGGTCGAGGGAGGCCGAGGGAACCGGAATCTCAGATCTGATCCGAGAAGTCAAAGGTTTCATCATTTCAGCACCTCCGAATGATTTTATCTATGTCTTTGACCCTCATATGGAGGGAACCGGAATCTCAGATCTGATCTGAGATGAGAGTTGAGCGATGAGGGTCGAGGGAGGCCGGAGTTGAGGATATCAGATCTGATCTAAGAGTTCGAGTCTTGGAGGACTCTGTGAGACTGTGACTCTGTAGTAAATTAGTAATGAATATTGAATGGGCCGACTCTGTGACTCATTTTATTTTTTTAACCCAAGTATTGTTCGGTTATTCGGTTAAACCGAATAACCCAAAAGTAATACCCGTACAAACTAATCGAAAACCGTATAAAAATTCGGATATAACCGAAATAGTAAAAATAACAGAATTGTCAGAATATTTCGGTTAAATTATTTCGGTTGTGTTCGGTTTTTCGGTTATACCCGTTTTTTGCTCAATCCTACATACAGATTAGATGTCAAGTTTGCAAATATGAGAAACATGAGCATGCCTTGAGAAACTGCTTTATTTTTGACATGTCCAAGCAGTACATAAATTTAACTTGCCAAGGGAAATGCACTAGACCCAGAGATGATGAAATTGAACACCAAGTGTATGTGGATGAGTATAAAGAAACAAGTAGCATGATCATGTGATACAGGTTGCAAACTAATATAGACAAATTCGTGAATAATAATGTATATTTAATAGCACATGCATACACATGCCCGAAGAGTAAACAGAGATATTATCAACTGTTTGCCCTATCCTACTTATCAATTAATTGCCCAATCAAAATTTGGCCAATTTTATATCAGAAAAATTAAAATTTACAATCCTATGTTATGATTATGGAATAATACAGCTCTCAGACATTCCATAAGTGATTGTTCTCCATTAGCCTTGTCAAACTAGACACATTCTATTCAGACTCCTAAAGACGCCTGTCACACCTTCCCCATTTTGCGTTTTTTATTTACTTTCTTTTTGTATGTTACAAACTTTCAAACATCTAAATAGCATATTCCCAAGCAACAAAAAGGTCATACCCAACACATTCTCACAAATTGCAGGGTCTAAGGGAGGTCAGATGTGTGCATATTAACGAGTACGGAAGAAATTAGAAAGAACACAATAAACAAGCTTACTCAGTGGTGTACAGGTAGAGCCTATAAGATTTAGATACTACTTTGTATACCCTCTGTCCCAAATTAGTTTCCCCCCACTATGCCACCTTAGTTTGTAACTCTTTCGAGCATCACCAATGTACCCTTGTTTTGAACACTACCAATTGACGGTATCCATCAACAAAGGGTAAAACTTTTGCACCAACATCGAAAAAGTTTTAAGTGCGTCAAATCTTACACGGATACAGAGGGAGTATGTTATTCAAGATAATGAATGTTATGCAACAGAAAGTGGACATACTGTGGGTTATTTTACTATGAAAATGGACATCTCTATAATTGACATGTTCAATTAATCCTAATACCACATCGACTACTCGATGAAAATGAAGAAGTGCAGGTTTTGCTCTTTTCCCTAAAAACGCATATTCTATGTTGTATTTATCACAAAAACAAACCATCTCTTATCAGTGCTTTTCGACATCTAAAATACGTCCAGAAAATATTGAATTTGAGAATCATCAGATCTGAGAATATAATAAAGCTTGTGAAATATCATAATCAAAAGCTGGTGCTCATACAACTGAATGGATCGATTAACCCAGATCAGAATCAAATAAGATACAATAATAATAATAATAATAAATAAATAAATAAATAACCTTGGCATAGTAATCCTTCCACACCCTGCGAGCGATCTGATGACCTCCCAAATCGAAAGCTTTAAACTTGATTTTCCCGATACTCAGCTCTTCCGATGTAGGATGCTGTGTCGGTTGATGCTGAACTAATCTCTGAAACCAAAATCAACCCAAAGATGAAAAACATTTTTCACATAACAATATCAATCAAAGAGATCAGAATACGATAAGAAAATAAAAACCTCGTCTTTGAGCATGTGAAGCAAAGTGGTTTTGCCGGCATTATCGAGTCCTAGAAACAAGATCTTAGCCTCTTTTTGCCATAATCCAAGAGAGGCTAACACGCCATAGAACCAATCCAGGAGAAACATCTTCTATAATCCGATGAGAGAGAAGGGGAAGGGAAAAAGGAGAGAAAGAGAGGGATTCCAAATCCAACAGATCTGGACTGAGTTTGGGAGTGAGAACTGAATTCCTCTCCTCACTGTGGTGAAGTGCACGGGTTAATGTTAATGAATGTTTGGCTAATTTCACGGATGCTCTTGTTAATTTTTCCGTATGCTAAAAATGTACAAATAAATAGAAAAACTTATTTAAATTACTTTTTTTAAAAAAAAGTTTAATTAAAAGAATAACTATTAAAGTCCATCTACAACCAAATAATCAACCATATTAATTCTTTAATAGAATAAATAGTAGCAAAGGTTTGTTTTCAACTTATATTAAGAAAACAAGGAAAGATTTTCAACTTAAATTAACAAAATGATTTTTATTTATAACAAGAAAAGATTCTCAACTTACAATATTATAAGAATAAAGAATTCGATTCGGGATTGAATCTTATTAAACTAAAATCGGTAAAAAGGTTTTCCAACATAGACAATATTTTCAATTTTTAGAATAATAATAATAATAATAATAAAGGTTTGAATTATGATAGAAAATTGTTAAATCCACAACATTTTTTGTTATTTTTACAGCAAAAGTGTCAGATGTACAGTGACGGTAAAATCGTCGCTATAGGATTTATAGCAACATTTTTGTTGTGAAAATAACAAAAAGTGTTATGAATTTAACAATTTTCAATATTATAATATGACCCTTCATCAAAATAAAAAAAAATAAAAAAATCACTATATATCTGCTGCGGGCTTGCGACTCCTGGAGAAAGCAGAAAGCCTCCCCAATTCTCTGTTCTCTCTGAGTCTCAGGTAAGGTATTTTATTCTGAACTGTGCATGTTTTAGTTTTTACTGCTTAATGGCAAGGACTGGTCTTTGTGACTTTGATTGTTTTATTTGTTCATGATTGTGTTTCTACCAGACTTGTGCTTTTGAGGTTCCAATGGATCAGTCATACTGTTGCCAAAGCATGCTGACCTTGTATTTTCTTCACTAGTCACTAGTTAAGATGAACCATTTTGTTTCGTGTTTGATTTTCAAGTCAGAGGCTGCTTATGGGATTCGATTGATTTGTTATAAGAGAATCTTTGATGCCGACTCGTGCTTTGTGTTTATCCAGCTTATAACTCCCTCAATGAAGCGTCTTTCATTGATCGCTTAGAGGCTGGTTAATTCAATATCTAATTTGCGATCAGCCCTGTTTTTGGTGGATTAGGATCCTCTCCATATTTAAAATGTGTTAAAATATGAGATCATGATGATAAAAGAGAGATGATGACGGGGAATGTACAAATAATGGAGAGGATCATGGTCAGTCTTTGATGTTGTATTGTGGTATTAGGTGGTTTCCTTGCCATTTTCTCGAAATTTTCCACCATCTACTTAACTATGTCTTGTTCCATTATTTTGCAAATTCCAATAATACTAAACCAGGAACCCTCATATGCCTTGGAATCTGTGCTTCCTTCCTCTTCTGTTGATCTTTTGATGCTAATTTTGTAGAAGCATTTCATGTTTCACCTAATCCATTTCTTTTAATGCTATTGACGTTTCACTAGTGTAAATTGTTGGGATGCTGGATAAATTTGCCCTTTGCATATATGTTCACAACAGTTTTTTTATCTCTATTCCTACACTGCACTGAAGTGTTATTGGGTCATTATGTATGATAGGGATTCAATTATTTCACTATCTACCCAACAGGTTCCTAATATTGATTCCTTAAATATTAAAATTTAAAAGTTTCAACAGTCAAATCATGTTTTGAACGTTGTAACTATTTTTTATTTAAAAATAATTGTTGTTTGAATTTAAAATTTGCAATTATTTTAATTTAAAAATAAATATTGCTAGAAATCAAAATGTGCAACGATCATTATGTGTTTATGAGAACTAAAACAACATTATTTTAATTATAAAATAATAAAATTTATAATTAGTAGTAATATTTTTTACAAAAATGATCAAAATCAAAATTTGACTGATTTTTAATATATTTTTTATAGTTCTCTTTCTTCTCTAAGAGCATTCACAACAATTTTCTTATCTTTATCCCTACTCTGCAATGTTATTGGGTCATTTACAAAATAGAGATTCAATTTTTTCACTATGTACCCAACAGGTTCCTTATATTGATTCCTTAAATAATGAAATTTAAAAGTTAAAATTTTAAATTTTAAATTTCGAATAGTCAAAATATCAAATTAATAATAATCTTATAATTTATAAAAGAGAGAGTATAATTTATCAATTATATTTCACTCTAAAATAATTTTTATTTTATTTTAAATTTTAAGTAATTTATGAAATGAGTATTGAATGGATTGTAGTTGCAAATGTACATAAGATTAATATTAACTTTTAAAAAGTTAATTTGTGATATTTTAAATTTAAATTTAATATGATTCATTTAAATTTTGAAAATAATAAAATTTATAATTATTATTATTTTTATAATATTTATAATTAAATTGACATAAATTAAATAAATTTATATCAGTTTTAAATTTGAATACGTTTGAAATTAATTTTTAAAATATAAGTTAATATTAAGTTTATAATTTAAAAATAAAGTAATAAAAAAATATTAAGATGTGTATGATTGATGAGTTGTCCACTGTAAAATGTCATTTTATATATATAGAGAATGATTTTTGACTCCCTCACTTTGGGGAATAAAATCCTATATAATATCGCTCACACTTCCGAGAAGGGCCCTGCATATATATAAGGATTAATTATCCTCGATCCTAGCAATAACCAGTTAATTTGTAAATTTCTTGAATATAGGGCAGTACATACACACCTCTTGAGGAAGCCATAGTCATGGCTTCCCATAACTAATATGTCTGCTTCAAGTTTTTTAACAGCTGCACATATCACAACCTTGGCATCTCCAGTTCCAACTTTCTTCTCGACTTTGATCTGTAAATTCTCAAAAGTTTGTATTTGTCACCAGGTCATATATATATATATATATATATATATATATATATATATATATACATGCTTACTTTGGTGTCAAAGGTGCTGCAGACTGTTTCAGCTCTGTTCATAACTGAACAGGCCAATTCCTTGGCATATTTCTCCATGGTTTTGATGGCATCCCCAGTAAAAAGGTACCCTGTGACAATTATTTGTTCAATGATTATATATACACCCAACCAAGAAACCGAAGAAAATTTTGCAGAAGAAATCTTAATATTTTGCAGGAAACATTGAATAATAATGTAGGGTTAGGGTTATACCTGTGGCATCTATGGAGGAATAAACGGGGGGAGGGGGTTTGACATAGAGTAGGAAGAGGGTAGTTTTGTTATTTTAATTTGGGGGAAAAGATTGCTGAGGCACCATGAGAGTGCATGCATGCTCTCTTCACTTTCATCCACTGCTACTAATATCCTCTTCTCATTCATCATCTTTCCTACTTCCATTAGTAACCTCAATGAACCGAAAAAAAAACTTGAGAGATAATATTGAGGCTAGGATTGAAGAATTGTTGATAAAATGAATCTGAGCTTTATGTTGGGGGGTCTCTTTATAAATGAAGAATTCTTGTGGAATTTGTATGTGGTGGGTGGGTGGGTAGTAAGCTGTTTCTGGTATCCAGTTTATTACTACCTACAAAAGAAACGAGTGACAAATGAAAAGACAAGGAAGAAATAGTTAAAAGTGTGCGTTACCATACCCATCTATAAGAAAACTCTAAAGCATGACGAAACTCAACTGGAAAGCCTAGATAGATAGATAGATAGATAGATAGATAGATAGATGATAATAATAATGTTCCTTCTGGATCCGATTACATTTCCATCCAACATATCTACTAATAACTTGGCAAATTGGAGTCAATCTTGGCAAATTGGAGTCAATTGAGAAACATTGTTGAAGATGAAAAAATGAGTTTAGTGACTTAACCGATCAAAACCATGGGGGAGGTGACAAGGATATCGTTGCTGCTGTGAACAAAGAAAGACAATGATTTATTTTTGGATACTGCCTTAATCGACGACGATGGTTTGTTATGGAATTTTTGGATGAATTTTTACTTATTGAATGGGTTCAGGATCGACTAACACTCTTTTTCTGAGTTTTAAAATGCACAGAAGAAGAAAAAATAAATGGAAAATTGAAGTTTTCTTTACAATTTCTGTGTTTTTGAGTTTTTAATAAATGGAAAAGAAAATAGATGGATAAAAAACTTGCCACCTTTTTTGTCAAAGTTTTTTGTTCAAAATTGGTCTGATTTGGACAAAAAAAGAATTAAAATAAATAATATTTTTATAATTCTCATATTATCCTTAACTTTCAATATAATAAAATTTAAATTATAATTCACGTCCTCAATTTTTTTTTATCTACTAAACCTAAGTTGATAAAGAGAAAGAGACTTTTTGGTGCAAACGACTTATTTGTTGTTGCGAACGAATTCTCATATTGCAGCGAACGATTCAGGTGCATGTTTTTGCTTATCTACTTGACCTTCTCTTGAATATCAGTTTTTTGTTGTAATTTCCTTGTGAAGACTTCATATGGAGTATAAGTTATCATTGGTGTAATAATTTTCTTTTTCTGAATCTTAAATAGTAGATTGCAATTAAACATGTTATTATTATTAGCGACTTGAATGCTTTCTGTTAATATGTTATTTAAATGATTTACAGTGTATATATTTAAAATAAGGCATTTTATTGCAGTTATAATTACTATGCCTATCAAACCATGTTTCAGACTAACTTATTACTATTAGATTGTCTCTATATAGATCGTCTCTATATTGATTTTGTGAACAAAAATATGAATTTATTATTATTATTTTATGTCCATTTGTTGTTGTGTATTTAACTTTGAAACTCATTCAGTTTTATTTACTGAATATATGGACAATCAAGAGAGTAAATTTAGAGATTTTATGATTTGACGACATTTTCAAGTAACATTGATCTTGTCCCTCATAGTTCAATATATCAAATGTCGTGTGACTAGAACTTGTGAGAATATACCTAGTAAAGAAATAACTAAAATAAAAAAAGAGTAAGAGATGAATTGCTTCATGAGATAACATACCATTAGAGAGAAGATTGAATTTCTTGAAGAATTTGATGATGAATAATCTTCGTTAGTATTAATAATACAGATAATGTTTGATGACTTTTGAATATGATATGATAATGACTTTGTAGAAGTAGTTTTGTTTAATATTTATTTGAATATTTGTTAAATTTATCTTGTAGTATATTTTTATTCACGGTTCAATGGTTATAATTAATAGAAAGGTAAATTTATAAATGTGATTTTTTTCTTCTTTTCATTGGAACTCAAAAATACAAGAAAAAACATTTTTAAATTTTTTTTTTTTTTATTAAAAACTCAAAAACAACACAAATGAAAACTTCATATTTTCTATTTTTTTTATTCTAATTTAAATTTTTTATTATTTTTTTTCGTACAAAACCTAGAAACAAAGTGTAAAGGAGGAGTTATCCGTAGATTTAGCCCTTTCTAGTATGCAGAAAAATAAAAGGCTTTTCATATTCCAAGAAAATAAAACAAATTGTCCAAAATCCTTTTTAAATTTTGGATCAAAAAAATACTACTCCCTCCGTCCCAAATTAACTGCTCAGTTTTGACTTTTTTAAGTCAAATTGATTATTTTTAGAATTAATAATTAAGCATATATAAATATATTTCTAAAATTATAAAAATTAGGATTAGTAATAAATTGTATATACTTTCTTTTGGTTATAATCTCTTCACCTATATTTTAGCAAAAATAGTAAAAAGATTAGCTTTAAAAATGGTCAATTTGAATTTAAAAAGTCAAAATTGAGCAATTAATTTGGGACGGAGGGAGTATTAATACTCCCTCCGTTCCTTAATATAGGTCGTTTTAGAGTTGTGCACAAGTATTAAGGAAATGATTGTATAGCATTAACTATAATATCAATTGTCTATTTTATCCTTGTATTGGAAGAAGAGATTGTTATTTATTGGACAGAAAATAGTGAGAGAACCAAAGTTACATTTAATATTTGGGGTAATTTTGGAAACTAAGCAATTAATGTTTACTTGGAATTCTAAAACGACTTATATTAAGGAACAAAAATATTTCCCTAAAGCGACTTATATTAAGGAACGGAGGGAGTATCTCCTTTCCACTAGTGTCCAACATTGACTTTTGGAAATTGAATCCTGAAAGTCTAAAATTTTAAATTGCATTAATTGAACTAAATCACTTCATATATGACTAAAAGACAAAATGCACCCCAAACTTCACTTCTTATTTACCTGTGCACCCCAAACTTAAAAAGGTGTCTAAGTACACCCCAAACTTAATTATACGTTACAAAAAGCACACTTTTACCAATTAACCGGTCAAAAGTGACCGGTTGTGACCGACTAAGGCTTAAATGTTTATTACAGAGGGGGTAATATTGGTAATATGCATAATTAAGACTTAAGAAGGTATTTTGACACCGGTTATGTACTTATGTTGGTTATCAGACCAAAATCCCCAAATAGATTTGCTTAGGGTTCGCGATTCGTGAAGGAAAAGATGGGTGATTCTCGATTCTTGAGGGATTCGGTCGACAATGAAATTTATAGAGAGAAGGGAGTCCCAGAATACAGTAAGTGATTCTCGATTTGGTCGATTCGGTCTGGTGTTTTTTAGTGTGTACTTTTTATAGTTTAGTGACTTCCTTTTCTTTGTTTATTGTGTTCTTGTGACGCCCCCAAAATAGATCCATTCCATCCAACCTATTCTGAGTCGCCAATTACATGGTACAGAAAACAGCAACAACTTTATTACAATAATTTGTGTGCAAAATACCATAACACATATGCTATGAGTTTGGATACAAATATATACCAACTGTGACACGTGTCCCAACCGTGGACAGCGCCTCACAGTGATACCTTACATAAAGGTATAGTCAAAAATTGTTTTAGAAATTAGAATCTTTAGAAAGTGCTCAAGGAAACTTTCGTACATGGGAGGACATGCGTCTAGGTTATGATAGATATCATACGACCACAGAATTATCCTTGGTTGACCCAATAGACCCCAAAGAAAAACAAGAAGATTACTATCATATTCTTTCCAATGGCGAGTCTTCTCTTGACATATCGTTATCTCCACTGTCTCTAATTGAGAATTATACTTCAAATAAACACCAAGATTATATAGGTAGTGCTCGTAGATATACTCCGTAAGTGAATGTGCACAACCCTGTCTTATGATGACACGAGATTGTATGTCTTTAGACATCTTGTATGATAGTGGCAAAAACCCTTCCAAAGTTGAGTTCACCTCACACTCAACAGTTATAGACCACCGTTCTATTCCCCTGTTATCCCCCCCCCCCCTCCCCGCTCGACCCAGCTACACTTTTATTATCTGAAAAGGAATTGTGAAGCAAAAGGGTGAGCACAACTAGATCAGTAAAGAATATCATGACTAAAGATAATTAAATTATCAATAGCCTTCATCGATGTAAATCGAGATATTTAGAACATATGGTAGATGATAAAACTTTTCAACCATAGTTCAAATGAACGAAGCGATCCATTAGAAGAGTCAAATAGACCATAAAGTCTATTATCTTCTCCACATTAAAAGTCCACCAACAATATTTTATCCCTGTAACATTAATCAACAGTTCCTTTCCACAATTAAATGAATAACTCATAATCATAATTGTAATTCTAAATTCCTCTTCGTATCCAGGACGAAGATAATTTTCATCACATGTTTTTACCTGAAACATCAAAGATCATGGTTATACCAAATCACAGTTCCTGTTTATAATCATACTAATAAATTCATTTTTGCACTACGGACCAAAGATATTCGTCAACAGTTCATCTTTGCACTACTGGCCAAAGATATTCAACAACATATCATCTTTGCACTACAGACCAAAGATATTCATATCTCAAAGAAATATATAATCATTTCAAAATCTATATAAACCATAATTATAACCATGTTGATCAATTCACCTTTGCACTTAAGCTAAAAATATTCAATTGTAAATTCAATGGTCATGCGATCATACCAAATCATAATTCATCTTTGCCTTCTTGGCAAAAGAGAACCCATAGTCGTGATCATACCAATAATCTACCCATCTTTACACTTAAGTCAAAGAGAAATTTCTTCACCGGATTATAAAATGTTATATATGATAATAAAAACAATATAATCAACATATAGATTTAATCTCAAGAGTAATATTCATAACTCAACTATAATTTGGTTAGAAAAAGAAACCAATTTTGTTGTGAATAAGTACCGTGAATAGTAACTCATAAATAGTAACTCGTGAATAGTAATTCATTAATAGTAATTAAATGAATAAGACTCAAGATATTAAATACATAGATCTGCATATCGTAAATAATGTCATATCGTAAATAGTGTCATATACATGAATAATAGCCATGATATCGTGAATAAAGAACCCCCACTCAAAAGGTAGAAATTCCACAATAAGATCCATACCAATATGTCAGTATAATGATATTGAAAGAATAACATCATTATAAAGAATATAACATCCCTTAATATCCCTTACTATCCCTTACCTCAAAAGAGCAACACTTCTGACTGGATATCGGATATGACGCTGAATGAAACTTGCACTGATGAATAGCAACTCATCAAGTATCTAAATACTCACAAAATACGCTCGATAATATAGATAGAGAAAGAGAAAAAGCTTATGTTTCTGGTGTGATTTTTAATTCTAACTTAGCCCTTTATTTGTAGAAAAATGTTAGCACGCCGAAGCAGACTTAACCTGCAACCTGATGGCTTTACCTGCTACTATTCCCACCCATCACATTTGAAAATTCAATTGAGCACATTTCTCACCAACCAAAAGTGGAGACCACCAATTCTAGAATTTTCCACCAAAATCATTTATAACCTAATTTCTGAATCAGTCACCTCTTAAAATTCATAACAAAATATACGCTCATTTTTAACTGTTCAAAATTTGTGGACATATACTCAACTTATATATGTATAACATATCCAAAAATTACAACGATCCAACGGTCGGATTAAATATTATAACTCACACAATAAAGCTATAATAACACCGATTTGATCTTTTAATACCTCCAATCCGACAAAATACTGATAAAATACCTCAACATTAACTCCTTCATTTATAACCAAATAAATAAACCCATCATTTATATCCACATCAAATAAATATTTCCTTATCATATAAATCAATAATTAATTATTCACAAATAATATTACGAAATCACAATTATGACAACCGAGTAGTTCCTGGAAAGGGGGTTTTCGAATAAGAATTTCTCCTTCTTGGCGCTAATTAGGTGACCAAACCTCTTCTTGACAAGTAACTTTCTAGATATTGACAATAATGCTATCTAATAATATTATTCAAATAATATGAATTATTGATCGATAATGAGAAATATTGTCTGCGATGATAATTATTGAAACAACAATAATATAAAATATCAACGCAAAGAATTATTGAATCAATAAAATAAAATATTGAGCGATAATTCTTTGTAACAATTATTATCGTGGTGCCTTCTTATGTAAGGATCAATAATTCAAAAATCATGTAAAAAGCGCGTAATATCTTGTGCAAACACCAGTATTCATCGTATTTTAACCCACCGGTATTCAACAGTGTTAATCAGTATGATTACTGTAGATTATTTATAAAAACTTAATTTTGTCATTTTCTTCATCTCACGCTTTATTACATTATGGGGCCATGAATGATACATGCATGCGTCGCATCTGAATATTCCCAAACAAAAGAATATTCCACGACTAAGCGGATATTCCCCACAACAATGAATATTTTATAACCACTTGTGTATTTTGAAAAAATTTCATATATCACCCTTAACTTTAACTTTTATCAATTTAACCATTTACTGAATAGTTATTATAAGAAAATTGAATATTTTTATTTCATAAAATTCGGGGTCTTACAATCCCCCCTCCTTATGAAATTTCGTCCCCGAAATTTACGTACCTGGTATTTTGAAAAGTTGAGAATACCTTGCTTCCATCTTCCATGTCCACATGATTTCTCCATTGCTCATCTCCTGTATTTCAGATATCATTCTAGAATACAGTTTCAAAACAAGGGTTAATTAAACAAATTAACATATCACATAATATCCGATATTATGACCGACCAACAAATAAGCTTAGATAGGATACCTTTAGCGAAGGATTTACTTCATCTCTCCCTCCTAGTTATATTCCCCATCTCCGCTGGAGATAATATCCCTAAGCTACGATACCAAATATGACGACCCCAAAATAGGTCCATTCCATCCAACTCATTCTAAGTCGCCAATTACATGGTACAGAAAATAACTACAACTTTATTACAACAATTGTTGTCTAAATACCACAACACATATCTTTGTGAGTTTGGATACAAATATATACCAATCATGACATGTGTCCCAACCGCGATGGTAGCCTACCACAAAGGATACCTTACATAAAGGTATAATCAAAAAAGCTTTTAGAAATTAGAATCTTTGGGAAGTGCTTTCAAGAAACCTTCTGGACATGGGAGGACATGCGTCTGGTTATGATAGATATCATATGGCCACGAAATTATCCTTGGTTGACCCAATAGACCCCAAAGAAAAACAAGAAGATTACTATCATATTATTTCCAATGGAGAGTCTTCTCTTGACATATCGTTATCTCCACTGTCTCTAATTGAAATTATACTTCAAATAAACACCAAGATTATATAGGTAGTCTTTCGTAGATATACTCGATGAAGTGGATGTGCATAATCACATCTTATGATGACACGAGGTTGTATGTCTTTAAACATCTTGTATGATAGTGGCAAAACACCCTTCCAAAGTTGAGTTCACCTCTCCCTCAACGATTTATAGACCACCGCTTATTCCTGTTATCCCCCCAACCGACCAATTTACACTTTTATTTTATTACGAAAATGAATTGTGAAGCAAAAGGGTGAAAGACAACTAACTTAAGAAAGAATATCGTGACTAAAGATAATTAAATTATCAATAGCCTTCATCGATGTAAATCGGAGATTTAGAACATATGGTAGATGATAAAACTTTTCAACCATAGTTGCGTGAACGAAGCGAATCCATTAGAAGAGTCAAATAGACCATAAAGTCTATTATCTTCTCCACATTAAAAGTCCACCAACAATGTTTTATCCTCGTAACATTAATCAGCAGTTCCTTTCCACAATTATATGAATAACTTCATAATCATAATTGTAATTCTAAATTCCTCTTCGTATCCAGGACGAAGATAATTTTTATCACATGTCTTTACCTGAAATATCAAATATCATGGTTATACCAAATCACAATTCCTGTTTATAATCATACTAATAAATTCATCTTTGCACTACGGGCCAAAGATATTCATCCACAGTTCATCTTCGCACCACTGGCCAAAGATATTCAACAACAGGTCATCTTTGCACTACGGGCCAAAGATATTCATTGTTGTCGGGGAATATTCGTTTGGTCGTGGAATATTTTTGTTGTCGGGGAATATTCTTGTTGTGGGGGAATATTAAATGCGATACCAGCGCGATCATTTAATGGGCCCCATAAAAGAATAAGCATCGGATGAAGAAAATGACAAGTTTGAATTTTTATAAATAACTTGGCGTGGTTATTCACCAATTAACCTTTGTTGGAATACTCGGTGGTTAAAATACGATGTCTGGCGTGGATGCAATATTGATGAATTATTGATCCTTACGTGAAGGCACTTACTCAATAATTATTACGATGAATTCTTATTCGATATTTTATTTTATTGATTCTTAGTCATGTCTTTTGGATTGACTAATGCTCCTGCTGCTTTCATGGATATGATGAACCGCGTATTCAAGGAATATTTGGATCAGTTTGTTGTTGTCTTTATTGATGACATCCTCATCTATTCCAAAAGCCATGAAGATCATGAGCACCATTTGAAGCTGATACTTGAAAGGCTTCGTGAAAACAAACTTTATGCCAAGCTGAAGAAATGCAAGTTCTGGCTTGAGGAAGTAGCATTCCTTGGGCACGTGGTGTCAAAACATGGAGTATCTGTCGACTTGGCGAAGATTGAAGCGATCTGAAAGTTGGAAGCAACCAAAGTCGATGACCAATCGTTCACGTAGCTTTCGGGCTTAACATTGGTTATTATCGGAGATTCGTGGAAGGATTTTCTCTCGAATCGCTACTCCGATAACTCAGTTGACTCGGAAGATAAAAAAAATTTTATGGAGTGGGGAATGCGAGAAGAGTTTCCAAGAGCTCAAGAGGAGACTCATTTCTAAGACTGTTCACAGCAATACCATACTGTGCGAATGAATTTGTTATATACTGGCGATGCTTCGAGCGCAAAGGGTTAGGATGCGTTCTCATGCAACATAGGAAAGTCATAGCCTATGCCTCACGACAACTCAAAGAATATGAGAGGAATTATCCTACTCATGATCTAGAGTTGGCAGCAATCGTATTCGCGTTGAAAATTTGGAGACACTACTTGTATAGGGAGAAATTGGAGATTTATACGGACCATAAAAGCCTCAAATATTTCTTCACCTAAAAAGAACTCAACATGCGGCAACGACGTTGGCTTGAACTATTGAAAGATTACGATCACACTATTCAATATCATCCCGAAAAAGCGAACGTAATGGTAGCGCGTTGAGTAGAAGATCATATCACGATCTGAGTCGATATTGTTAATCAAAGGTCCATTCTCAGATAACTTGCAAAGGATGGAGGTAGAATTAAAGACTCGAGGGGACCCACATGATGATGGAGAATATCTGAGTAGAAACAGATTTTAATCGATAAAGTTAAAATTTGCTTTCGAGCTACGGACTGAAGAACGATCATGTATGAAGAAGAAAGTGCAAGAAGGAGCTATTCGAGCGATAATCGATGAAGAAGGAATACTTAGATTCAATTCCGGACTTTGTGTTCTAACGATTACGACTTGAAGCATAGAATCATGATGGAGGCACACAACACCCGTTTGCGATCCATCACGGGAGTACCAAAATGTATCATGATATTCGACATACATTTTGGTGGAACAATATGAAGAGAGAGATCGCGGAGTTTATCTCGAGGTGTTTAACTTGTCAACGTGTAAAAAGCGAGCATCAGTGCCAAAGGGTCCATTACAACCACTTGAGATTCCGAAATGGAAGTGGGAACACATTACTATAGATTTACATTCTGGTCTTCCCAAAGTTTCTCGGCGGCATAGATGCGATTTGGGTTATTGTTGATAGATTAACCAAGTCTGCCCATTTCTTGTCGATGCGTGAGACTTATTCCTTGAGCGTCTTGCTCGCGTATGCGTGAATGAGATTAATGAGATTAAGCATGGCATGCCAATATCCATAGTTTGGGATCGTGACCCAAGATTCACTTCACGATTTTGGGTTAGCTTGCAAAAAGCTATGAGCGCAGATTTATGATTGATTCGATACCATCCTCAAACGGACGGACAATCGAGAGAGGACTATTCAAATCCTTGAAGATCTATTAAGACTTTGTGTCCTAGATTTTAAAGGAAGTTGGGATAAGTACTTGTCATTTGGTGGAATTCTCCTACAACAACATTTATCGTTAAGTATAGGCATGGCTCCATTTGAGGCGTTATATGGGCCGAAAGTGTTGTTCTCCGAAGATCTTTGGGGCGAGGTGGGAGAAAGCAACGTTGTTGGGACCGTAATTAAAATGCGCATGACTACGAAAAGATCCAAATGATTCGACAACGATACAAAAAGCGGCACAAGATCGACAAAAGAGTTATGCGGATCTTCATCGAAAAGACGTGGAATTTAATATTGGGGATCATGTATTGTTACGTGTTGCACCATGGAAGGGAGTTCTGAAGATTAAAGGAAGAGAGGAAAGCTCGATCCACGTTTTGTTGGTCCATTTGAGATTCTTGACCAGAATAGGAAATGTGGCCTATAGACTCGCATTACCTCCAAGTATGTCTCGTGTTCATAATGTTTTTCACATATCCATGCTTCAGTAAATATGTGAAAGACCCGAACCATATTATCAAGGTTAGAACCGACGAGAGATAGTAGAAGATTTAACGTCTGAAAAAGTACCTGTTAAGATCTTGGATATGAAAGAGCATGTCCTACGCACCAAGGTTATACCACAAGTTAAGGTTTTATGGAGAAACCATGCTATTGAAGAAATGACCTAGGAGTTGGAATCAGAAATAAAAGTGAGGTATCCTCACCTTTTCAAAACACCAGGTACGTATGTCAATTTCGAGGACGAAATTTCATAAGGAGAGGAGGTTGTAAGACTCCAACTTATTATAAATAAAATCAAATTTCCTCTAATTATATTTGTGAATAATAAGGTATTAATTTGATATAATTCTCTGGTTATGGGTGAAATGTGCAAATTTTGCAAAATATACAAGTGGTTATAAAATAATCATTGTTTTAAGGGAATATTCGTTTGGTCGTGGAATATTCTTGTTGTGGAAATATTCATAATGACGCCTTGAGTCATTTTATGGGCCCCATAATGTAATAACTATCGGATGAAGAAAATGACAAGTTTGAGTTTTTATAAATAATCGGTTGTAGTTATTCACTGCTTAACATTTGTTGGAATACCCATGTGGTTAAAATCTGATGTCTGGCGTGGATGCACAATATTGATGAATTATTGATCCTTACGTAAGAAGGCACTACTCAATAATTATTACGATGAATTCTTGTTCAAAATTTTATTTTATTGATTCAATAATTGTTGCGTTGATATTTTATATTATTGTTGTTTCAATAATTGTCAACTTTGATATTTCCCATTATCGGATCAATAATTCATATTATTTGAATAATATTATTAGATAACATTATTGGCAATGTCTAGAAAGTTTTGTCAAGGAGAGGTTTGGTAACCTAATTGCGCGCCAATAAGGAGAAATTCTTATTGGAAAGCCCCCTCTTTCCTGGGAACGGCCTGGTTGTCATAAATGTGATTATGTAATATTATTTGTGAATAATTAATTATTGATTCATATGATAAGAAAATATTTATTTTATGTGGATATAAATGTTGGATATATTTATTGTGGTTAAAAATAAAGTAGTTAATGTTGAGGTGTTTTATCAGTATTTTTGTCGAAATGAAGGTATTAAAAATTAAACCAGTGTTTTTGAGATATATTGTGTGAGTTATAATTTCTAATCCGACCGTTGGATCGTTGTAATTTTTGGATATGTTATACATATATAAGTTGAGTATATGTCCACAAAATTTGAACCGTTAAAAATGAACGTATGATTTGTTATGAATTTTAAGAAGTGACTGATTCAGAAATTAGGTTTTTAAATAATTTTGGTGGAAAATTCTAGAATTGAGTGGGCCCCACTTGTGGTTGGTGAAGAAATGTGCTTAATTTATTTCAAATGTGGTGGGTGGGAATAGTAGCGAGGTAAAACCCATCGTGTTCTTGGTCAAGTCTCTTAACATTTTCCTATAAATAGAGGGCTAAGTTAGAATTGAAAATCACACTAGAAAATAAGTTTTCTCTCTTTCTCTCTCTAGATTATTGAGTGTATTTTTTGAGTATTTAGATACTTTGTGAGTTTCTATTCATCAGTACAAGTTTCCTTCAGCCTTATACCGATATTCCGATCAGAAGTACTGATATTTTGAGATAAGGGATGTTATTTTCTTTATATATGATATTATTTCTTCAATATCATTATGCCGAAGTATTGATCTGAATTTTTATCAAATTTAAAATTTTTTGTGTCGGGGTTACTATTCACGTGTACTGACCTTTATTCACGAATCTTACTTTATTCACCGAAAAATGAAATTTTCTTCTTTTTGTCCAAGATGTCTATGGTTACTATCTTTGATTGTATCCATGTTTTGATCTTTATTTTTTAATTCTGCTTCAAAATTGGTATTTATGAAGTATTAGATCTTGGATAAACTGTTATACGAATCCCTACTATTTGTCCTTCCGCTTCACTAGATTCGTTTTCTTTAAAATATTTTTCATCATCCTCAATCTAAAAATGATGATATTACTAAATATCTTGACTGTAGTGTAAAGATAAACGATTAACTCGATGAATATATTTGGCCCAAGTGCAAAAGATGAGCAGTGTTGAGATGAACATGACCAACTGGTGGTATCTGAATGAATATCTTTGACTTGTAGTGCAAAGATGAATATTTGATTAAAGATGTATATTGATTGTTATTACGAGGATAAAATATTGATGATGGACTTTTAAATCTTAGAAAATAGTAGAACTCATTCTCTCTTGACTCTTCTAATGGATTGTTGTTTCTGCTGCGATTGTTGATCTAAAACTTGTTGGTATTATTATATTTTATCGATTTTTTCTGTTGAAGACTAACGATAATTTGTTGTATATTATCTTAGTCATAATATTCTTTTCTTGGGCTAGTTGAGCTCACCCTTTTTCTTTTTGTTCTATATTTTTCTCTCGGAGCTCGAATATAGCGAGGAATCAATGCAGTGAGAGTGCAGAGTGATGGTTCTAGAAAGATATTTTAGCGATCCTCACTATTTACGTAAAATAGTGTTTGAATAATTATAACGAGGACTTATTTGAGTGTGGATATTATGCAGAAGACAATATTTGTATTTAAACTCACAGAGATGTGTTGTCGTATTTTGCACAACAATTGTATTATTAAAGTTGTAGTTTGCTTTCTGTACCATGTATTTGGCGACTCAGAATGGGTGTTGTATACCTATTTTGGGGGCGTCACATGCATTTTGTCTTTTAGTCCTTCATATATCAATGTTATAACACACACATATATGCGGGACAAATATGGGGGGACACAACCGAATGGGAGGCCGGTTGGACCGAACTTCAAAACTTTATCTAATCTTGGACATCTTTATATACTCCCTCCGTTCCAGGATATAAGTCCTGGTGGACTTTTCACGCATATTAAGAAGATGAATAAAATGATAAAATTGCCCATAATAATGTCATTAAATATGGAGAGAGAGAATTAAAATAAGAAAAGTATGAGATATTTAATGCTACGGGCATAATAGAAAAAAATGTGTAAAAGTTTGGTTATTAAAAGAAAGTGGACATTTAACATGGGACAACCCAAAATAGCAATAAGAACTTTTATCCTGGGACGGAGGGAGTATATATATATACTAGATGTGTCTCGTGCCTCCGGCACTACGTGTAAAATGTGATTTATCTTAAACTTTGGACAGTCTAGATGATTTATTAGGGTGAATGGGAAATTCAAATTGAATTGTATTTTGTTAAATTGATAGGGTGTTAATTCATGTCAACTGATTCACCGTATCACTATTTTAACAACTAATATATCAACCGATCAATTAAATGAAAGATTGAGATCAAAAGTAATATATACTCAGCCGCTACATGTTGTAACAGTTTCTATTTTAATAAAAATCAAATTAACTTGTTAATGTGATCCCATATTAATATCAAATAGTCATTTAAAAAATGAATTTATTTTTTTTATATATCAACCGCTACAGCTTGTAGCAGCTTGGTCATATTTTATTTTTTTTATAACGTGGGCCCATTTTTGAGAAATAGAATGATAAAAATAGAATTTGTTTTTTTATATACCAACCGCTATAGCGTGTAGCGGTTTGGTCATAATTTTTCTTGTGCGTCATCTGTTGTCCCACTTTGTTGGTAATAATGTTATTATTTGTCTTTCTATTACTAATATTAATTAAATGAGAATTAAAAAGATAATTAATATTATAATATTATCTTTCTATCTCTCAATTTTCTTACAACGGAAGTAATTAAAAAGACACCAAACAGATACATTTTGTAGCGGTGGGTAATAGTGTTATTACTTACCCTTTTATTACTAATATTAATTGTCTTATTCATGTGTGGTAATTTTT
Source organism: Panax ginseng (assembly GCA_020205605.1). Lineage (NCBI taxonomy): Eukaryota > Viridiplantae > Streptophyta > Magnoliopsida > Apiales > Araliaceae > Panax > Panax ginseng. Next base: position 3,625,704 of record CM035138.1, on the reverse strand, counting down.
GGCATTGTGTTTGGAGATTGACAAGACAGTTAGATATAGATTTTAGGATTTCTAAATATGTGTATATATTATAAATAAATGACGTCTTTTTATATTGTATTGTGTGTGTGGTGCAAATACACTCCTTGTATCCGTATACGCATCCACACATACTAATTTTAAAAATTGCATTGCAACACAACGTGCGAATTTTGTAAATACGATTAGAAATGCAGATTATTACTCTCTCCTAACTTAGACCTTGAAAGTATTTGTCTTTTTAGAGATTAAATTTATTCTTTTTTTTATCAGTCATTTGTAAATTTTAAAGAAGCGTTAATTATATAGGTTTCCATATTACTTATTTATGTTTTATCTTTTTTAATGAATTTTTGAATGGTTTTAATCAGACAAAGTTTATGTTTTTCAATAGTTGTTTTTTCTTCTAAAACTTCAATTAAATAAGAATGGAGGAAATTTTTATCACAAAAACAAACAACCATTAAACCAAATTTGCTAATTTGATTGGAAAATTATATTCAATGATATATTATAATCTGCAAAGATTTTTTTTCTTCTTTTAAAACATGAAATTAATTATGAGAAGAATCGGGCCGGCCAAACAAGCACAACCGTGCTGGAGTGGAGTTTCAATTGAATTTTTATTGGTAAAAAGGACAAATACATCATTATACTTGGCAACTTTTTAGCATAAATTTTAAACCTATCTAATCACCCCATTAAATTAATTAATATTATAAAATCACATCACTTTGCTAAATTAATTGGATGTCTGTTAATTTATTATCTAAATGGCATTTTTAAAAAAAATAAGAAATACAAAGAAATGACATGGAAAATTGTCCCATGGGATAACTGATATTTTATTTTTCTTTCTCTCTCCTTTTCATCTTCAATCATCTCTCTTTCCTCTTCTTCAATCTTTCTGGCTTCATACTAAATCTGCTGGGCCCAACCACAAATCGCCAGCCATACTCTAAAAACCCAAGTCGTAGGTAAGAATGACAAATAAGAAGATACACAACGGGGGTGATTCCGGGGTAGCTATTGTGGAATTGTGTGGTTTTCCGATCACAACGGGGTGACTGCGCGATGACGGACGCGCCGCCGCTGCAGAGGTGGGAGAGCGGGGCGAAGGCGATGCCGTCAATGGACGCAGTCGTGAAGGTGTTTTGCGTTCAGACGGAGCCTAATTTCTCGCTGCCGTGGCAAAGGAAGAGGCAGTACACTTCTAGTAGTAGTGGGTTTATATTTGGAGGGAGAAGGGTTTTAACAAATGCACATTCTGTGGAGCATCATACCCAGGTTTATATTTGATGGAATTTTTTGAGAGGTAGTGAGAGAGGCATATTGGTGAGTATTTTGAGGACGAAGAGAGAGGATAATTGGGGATTTTGAAGATAGAGAATGGCGGAATTTAGAGTTTATATATGGAGGGGTTTGAATCGGTGAAATTTGATCGGCACCCCATAACTTTCATTTGGGAATTACTGAAATAAAGTGGTACGAGATAATTTTTTTATTAATTCATATTTTAAATTTATTTTGTAAGACCGAGTCAAATTTTGCTTGCCACTCATTTTTATATTATTTTTTATTTTTTGTATTTTCTATGTAAAAAAATATTTAAATTAATTTAACGTTCATCTAAATTTATTAACGGAATAATTTAATTTTAAAATATTAATTAATTAAATAAAATAATTCCAAAAATTAAAATTTTAATAATATATTAAATAAAACATGCCAATAATAATTATCAAATCATTAATTTTGCCAATTTTTAATTAGTCAAACGTCCTTTCTCCTTATTGTATTGGAGAAAATATTATAAAAATTGTATTGGAGTTCTAACACATCACTTATTTTGGAAAAAAATATTAAGTCTAAAAAAACACTTATTGTGGGACGGAAGTAGTATATATTATTTACAAAAAATGATTTTTCCGTCTATGTCTGTTAACTATTTGACAGAAAAATGACGTGGCAATACGTGGCAGGAGAGAGAAGCTGAGTTGAATAACTAATTAAATTATACTCAATTCTATAACAAATAATTAAACAAAATATAAATCAATTTAATATACATAACAAATAATTAAATTAAACTAATTAATTAATAATTTATTTAAAATTATACAAATATTCATGATTAAAATAAATTTTAAAAAATTATTTTTATTGTACCTTTATTTTGAATGCATTATTTTATTTTATTTATTTGATTTTGATTAATTTAACATTAAATTTATACAAGTTTTCCATCTAGGCATGCCACATGCACAAATGTCTCGACAAAAATGGGTTCTCTCTCTCTCACGTGGCAACTCCTCGTAATTTTTCCGTCCAAAGTCAAACAATTTAACGGAATTTGTAACAGTTTGTAAAAAAATTGTAGTTCAGTGAGTCGAATGAAAAAAAAATTCAGTTCAATAATTCATTTGTAAACCGAGGTCGAGTAAAGGAAAAATGTATTTAACCCTTAAAAGAAATATAAGTTTTATCTATACTTTTTTTTATAAAAAAAAAATGAGACATATATTGAGGAGGAAATAGTGATTATAGTAGTAATTAACGCTGCCCATTTATTTTGCTTGATATGCTCCCCCCATTTTAAAATTAAAATTGCATTTTCAAAACAATTTTTAAATAAAAAGAATTAAGTTTCCAAACATAACCTGTAATATTTGTTAAAAAAATAAATGGTATATTAATACGTTCGTGTCAATAATTTAAAATAAACGTGTATTTCTTAATTTTACAACAAATATAAAAAATCTATACCTCTAATTTTAAAATAGAATAAATAATTGTCAAATATTGTCAATGTCTCATCTTATCCTTTGAGGAGCAGGCAGGCAGGCAGGCATGCTCATCTTAGTCATCTATATCTATATCTAAGTCTATATCATAGTCTTCTCAAGAAAGTTTGATGTAATTAGTTTACACTATTTTTTATTTTTATTTTTTCGTTTTACGTTTTAATCATTTTATCTCTATAATTTAAGATATATCATTATTTTGTCTTTTTTAATACTAATATCTTCTAATTTTATAAAAATTTTATTTTATCTCACATAATTTGTTATATATATATAATGATGCACGTGTCATTTTATGTGTGGCCTTAATGCTAGTGATTGATTTTGCCACAACTCTATTGTATAAAACAAAACCAAAGCAAATCCATTTTCATTTCCATTTCCATTTCAAGTCGAGTGTACAGACAAAGTTTTTTAGAGAGAGAGAGACAGGGGGAGGGATAAGCACAAATAAATGAATCACCACCACTTTAAAATAAATATCTCAAAACAGACTCAAGAAGCCTCATCAGTATACATATATATATACCTACGTTTTTTCTTTGTTGCAAAATATACATACATAAATTCGTACACACACACACATATATATATAATTATATATATATATTTATTATGAATAAAAAATAAACATACACTATTTCTATTATTCAATATAAAAAACAACGATCGAAATTAATTCACGCCCACCTACCATTTTAAAAATTGGAATATATGTTATTGTATTTTAGAGTTGGGGGAGCTCAGATCATGATTTAAATTATAATTAAGGGTATATTAACTAATTGGATTACATCTGTTAAGTTATTACATTCAGAAAACACATTCATTTTAAATTTTAATTGACATTATGAAATAATCCAAATAATAATGTGACCATATAAAATAAGAAATTCGATAATTTCACAAGTGAAAATGTTTGTTTTATCAACTGGCCTTGACTCACTTGGTACCAGCAATATTCAACTTCACCCCTGAATTATGTTCTTAATTCTTACGGCTGATCAACCAAGACTTGGACATGTTGCTATTCCTTGCTTCTCATCATTTATAATTTAATATAAAACTAGTAAGGCACATTTTTACAATGGATTTACTTCTTTTTTCTTAAGAAAAGAATCTCATTTATGAAGTTGGCATTCTCTTTTTGAAACAGTGACACCACCACCGTCCGCAGCCTGTGAATTATCTTTTTGGGGTCAAAGGAAGGGAAGAACTAAGAAGAGAATTGGCATTCCTTCCTCCAAGTGTCTTGAACCGCGTTTGGACTTTGTCCAACTGAATAACAACACAATCTCCAATCCAATTATTAGTATTAATTAATAAAATAAAAATAAGCCTTTAATTGCTGAATCATTCCAAATACTCGAGGGTATTTTTGGTATGTCCATTGTTCGTTTTCTTTTCTTTTCTTTAAAGTCCAGAGTGAGACAACAACAGAAGCCAACTTAAGGAAAGAGAGAAACAGAGAGAGATAGAGGGAAAAAGTTTAAAAAAAAACAGAAATTCCCTTCTGTAGAATATGCCATGATGCAGAATTTGAGAGCTGTAAGAGCTTGGATGCTCCTTGTTCTTGTTCTGGAACTGTCAAGGTTTGTACCAACCAATCAAAGGAAAACAAATTTATTTTAATTCCCTTCTTTTGGGTTATCATTTGGGATTATTATTATGAGGTTTTACTTTTCCATGTTGTTTTCGTCAGTTTAATTGACTTGCTTGATCATATTTTTTGTTTTCAGTTTGCACACAGAGATTGCATACAGAGATGGTGTGATGAAAAGGGTAATGCAATATGTGAAATTTGCTTACAGGTTTGAATTTTTTTAATGAAAAATTTAGTTTATTGTTTATGAAGGAACTAAAGTTGCTCTGTTTTGGTGTTTTGAGTTTTCCTGAATCCAAAGCTTCGAATTTTTGATATTTTTAAGAACTGAAAACAGAGTATTCGGCCGGGTTTCCTGGGTTTTAAGGTTGTCTCCGAATTTTCATTCCAACTCTGTTTTCAAGTTTGTCTTCTTCTTTAATTTTTCAATAATTTTATTTCTTTTTTTTGTGTTATGTTCAATTTTTGGGAAGAAAAGAAACTATTTTGTCTTTCTTGTACCGGGTTTTCTTTAATTTTAATTAAATTTTTTATAAAAAAAAAAGTTCTGACAGGGGGGAATTAACTGCATATTTTTTATATTACAAGAAAAGGGCCATACTATGATACTATGTTCTTCTAATCTGTATGGACCATAATTTAAAGCTACGTAAGTCTATTTTTGACATTTCTTTTTTAAAAAAAATTTGTAATGGAGAAAATTGGTTGTTGTTTATTTATATTTTATTGACAAGGAGTTTGCAATGTTGCAGAATTTTGAACCCGGGTACAGTGCCCCTATCAACAAGGCCCAGTTGCTAGATGCAGCTGTTACCATAAGGTTAGATTCTTCCGTCACTAATTTAATAGGAGTACAACTCTGTCCCACACATGATATTGTTTAAAATGGTAGTAAAAATAACTCAAAATTATTTGTATTTAAGTGAAATAGACCACCACTACCACCCATGTTACTCACTTTTATCAAATTCCCCTTTTGACATGGTGAATTTTGATCAAAATAGAGGAAGCTTGGAAGTTCCAAGAAGGGAGAGAGTTGGAATTGGATGAAGAACAGGTGCTCGAATATGAATGCTCGTTGGCTGCCGATAGACGTGCCAATTGTTTTAGATTTGTGGCTCTTGCTGTAAGTTACATTTGTACTATGATTTATATGGTCCATACACCAAATAAGTTATATATATATATTTGTTAGTTAAGTAACTTGTAGATTTTCAAATATGTTTTAAAAGGAACATAATGCATCAGCTGGGTCCTAGCGCTATTTTGATGTATCATGATTTTAGGCTGTAAATGTACTACCAGTTCTGCTCACTTCCAAATAATAGACACACATTTGAACTAGAAAAGAGCCAAACCCAAAAATGTAGGAGCTCACGAGCAATAATTCTAGCTGGAGACAACTTTATTAACGGAACAAACAATATTTTATGTGCAGTTTACGGTTGTTCTGCTGGTGAGACATCTTTTAGCCCTGCTTACTGGTGGAACACAAGATTACCCATTTACACTCCTTACTGTAAGCACCAAACTTAACTTTCTTGTTGTCAACTAACTTCCCATTACTTGGAAGTTAATTTTATTTGTTTAAATTACTACTCCACTAATTTGTTATCATTGCAGTTGCTTATTGCAAAGACAAGTGGGATAGTACTTCCAATGTACATACTGATTCGAATAATTGCATCAATCCAAAATAGTATCAGGCGGGGTCGTTATGAGGTTAGTTCTGGCTTTCTCACTCGAATCAATCCTGGTCTTTCTTTTGTATACAATTTCTAGGTACTATAAATAAGAATGCAGGGGCAAATGATTCAATTTCCTTTGTCTCTTAAGGGTGCTGAAGATCAAGAGATGTTGATTTCTGAAAGCGAAGAGGATGAGGAGGAACATCAGCTTCATAGAGTTGAAATACAATCCTCATGATAAACAGTCCTAATTACATTTGTAATTAAATTGTTATATTACCATTATATACATATATCATGCTCTCCCTTGTATCATGACATTCCCTTTTAAGGCCGGGCCGGGCCGGGCCGGGAGACAATTACAATAGTAGTACATAAAAAGTTTTTGAAAAGACATTCTCCAACTGAGTATAACAATGTACCAAAAACAAAAACATGGGTGTAATAATATTAGTATTACCTAAAGGCTAAAGCTAGCTCAAGGCACACCAATCAGTCATCACAAGCAGCTAGAACTAGTTGCCAACAACACAAGTTTAACAATCTTCTTTCTAGTTATTCACAAACTAAGTTGCAAGTTACAAGAGGAGGGAGGAGGGACAGGGAGCAAGACTGACTTTCACAATCACAAGCAGTTGACCTAAAATCCTTGGGTGACAAAAAAATAACAATTGAAATGATTAAGAGACGCCGGAAGTCTTAATTAACTCATTGTTGCAAACATATAAGTAACAATAAAATATTCATAGCCAACAATCATTGTTCCGACTGGAGTACCAAGACCTTTGGAAAGAAATTAATAATGGTCTTATATTTACCCTTTTTGGTATAAAAAATTAATAGAATAAATGTTAAAATGAGATTCAATATTACACAAATATTTTTTAGCCACATGTCGTTATTTCATCATTTTATGACATGTTACTATTAATTTCACATAATCAGAAAAAATTAAGAGTTTAATCTCCTAATTGAGAAAACAATCCCCAAAGTGAAAAAAAAAATATTAAAAGTTGAGGGCCATATTTAGGCTTTTATTTTATGTATTATGGTTAACAATCTTTACTCTATAAATTTTGGAGCTAATTATAACATCATAACCGTACATTATATAAAAGTTAATAAATTTTCTCCATCAGCTAGATGATCGATCTAGCAGCTAGATCCATGCAATATATTAAGCAAGTAGATCAGAAAATCCCAAATTGAGATTATATTCCTTTATTTTAATAATAATTTTTCCGTTCCAAACTATAAAAAAAAATCAATTTCATATATTTTTAAACCTGAAAATTGAGATTACTTATTAAAAATTACTATATTTGTTTTAAAATTAAAATTAAATTTTTACTTTTTAGAATCAATTTAAGAAATCTTAAAACTCAAAATTAATATAATTATACTCAAGTTTTGAAAATAAAAACAATAATTAGTAGTACTTTATAGTTAGTTTAGAATTGTTATATGTGTTTGTACTAAAACTAAATAACTTCATATTAATTTTAAATTTTAGAGTTTCATGAATTGACTCTAAAAATTTAAATATATATCTCTAATTTTGGAATGGATGGAGTATGAAACAATAAAACTTACAATAATTTTTAACAAAAAAATTATTTTACCAAAGTAATAGTAAAGGCAAATTCTTACAATAAAAATTAAATTTAAATTATTTTATTGTAAACTTAAAATAATTTTATTTATAAGAATTTTATAAATTATTTTATTTGTAAAATAATTTATAAAATTCCAAATTTAACTTTTAAGTCAATAATGATTTTATTTTTAAAATTTAACAAGATTATATTATATTAAATTTATTAAATTAATTTTAAATTTTTAAATATATTTTAATCTTGAAAAAAGATAAAGAATTTATCTTTACTATTACTTTTTGGTGACCAAATAATTATTAGTGAAGGTATATAAAATAACTAGCTAAGTATATAAATTATTCGTATGGAGTACTTAGCTAGTTATTTTATATAGCTTACAATAATTCTTAATAATAAAATAATTTTTATTGATAAAAATGATCTATTAAATCTATTTATTATGAATTAAAAAATAACATATAGTTTTTATACCATAGATTTAATAAATAAATGAATTAAAAGGTGACAAACCGTATTAATAACTAAATGGAAAATGGGGATTCACCATCCGCTATAAGTAAGCATTCGCTAGTCTCAAAAACACCTTATTCCCTCTTCAAAAAACTCCCAATGATCCCACCACCACCAACAATGGCGTCTCAAAACACCTTATTCCTCACTTTCTCTCTCCTCCTCCTCCTCCTCCTCCTTCCTCTTGCCGCCGGTGACGACGCAGCTGTAATGGCCAAACTCTCCTCCTTTTTCACCCCCTCCCCGCCCGGCTGGACCGGAAAATCCTACTGCGACTGGACCGGCGTCGACTGCGACAGCTCAAATCGGGTCACCTCCATTAATCTCGCATCCAATCTCTCTGGCTCCCTCCCGTCGGAGCTCTCTCAGCTATCGCAGCTCAAAACCCTCGCCCTTCAGAGATATTCCTTTGGGAAATTCCTCCTTATTTGACAGAAAGTAGTAGTTTGGGCACATTCACGGCTGGTAATTCAAGCATTGGTGGGTCAATCCCGGATATCTTTTTTTGGTTCCCGAATTTGCAGAATCTGCGGTTTTCTTACAATAATCTTACTGGGTTTTTGCCCAAATCATTAGGGGGTTCAGAAATTCAGAATCTTTGGCTGAACAATCAGGTACATGGATTATCAGGCACTAGTGATGTGTTATCTTCCATGTCCCAGCTCTATCAAGTTTGGCTTCACGCCAATGCTTTCACTGGTCCGGTCCCTGATCTCTCCAAATGTGTAAATCTATTTGATTTGCAGCTCAGGGATAATCAGTTCACTGGGGTAGTCCCTCTTTCGTTAATGGAGCTTCTGAAATTGGTTAATATTTCTTTGCAGAACAATATATCTTGTTTTGATTTGGATTTCGAATATGATTTGGAAAGATTTGGCTAGCGGATTCTGTGATATTCGTGTGTTGTTTTATGTACTGCCGTCCGCTATTTATGGGTTTCTGTCCAACATCTAATTTGTCTTGGGTAATTGGGGGCATAAGCGTCCAGAATTTAGCATAACTACGTCCGCTAGTTGCATATCATGCACATAAAATATAGAATATTTTTGAATATCTCAAAATTGAATTTCTAATGACAGTGCAGAGAGATACATGCAGTTTTCCAATGAAGATCACCAATTTCATAGCGTTACGACGTATTGGTTTCTTCATCGTTCTGGTAATTTCTCTACATACAATCTATCTCGTCTTATTAACATGTAATTTTTCACAATATTATTATTGTTGAATATGACTTGGTTTATTTTCTTCAAATCCAATCCAATGCATAAATAAAGTTTTTTCCAAAGAGATTTCATGTTTTTTTTTTACAAGTACTGCTTCTTCTGCTTAAAAGTAAGGTATTATCTTGCCTTGCCTTAGATATGGGTTAGTTGTGTTTTTCTTATTAAACAGGGGCAGATTTACATGAATGTGATGTATACAGGCTTTGACAGTGCTGCTGCTCCCCACTGTGGTGCTCCCATTTTGGATCACCAAGGTCAGGAGAACAGAAGATGAATTGAAGTTTATTTCCCAGAGTTTCAACCAAGAAATACTCTCTGGGATCCAAACCAAAGCTAAATTGTCACTTCTTCTAAATTCTTCCGCAACCAGTCTAGCAAGTATTTTAAGCACATCTTTGAATGATACCCAACTTTCATACCCTAAAATTGAATCCGAGGTACATTTATAGACACTACTTTACATCTAGTGCATCTATGGCCCGTCCGATTAAAAGGGTTTTAGTGATCAGCCCTGTGGACAACTGTGTATTGCACAATATATATATACATATATATATATATATATATATATATATATATATGTATTTGTTTAGAAAGATTGACAAACCAACAATGTTAACAAATGCAACTATTCCTATATATATGTACCCACAACTATGCACCTCCATTTCCTATGCAACTATAAGCACAATTAAGTTGACAAATATATGTAATCTAATGGCTTCCTCCCATGTCTCTCTTCCAAATGCAGGTGGCTCCTTTGTTCTTTCAAGCATTTTCAACAATTCCATACCTCTCACAAGTTTCATATATTGGATTGGATGGTTTACTATTCTCATATTACAACAAAGGGGATCAACAACCTATTGCTGTGTATTCCAACTCCTCAAATTCCATCGACCAAAACACTACAACAAAATACCCTTGGTACTCTCAGCAAGTGAGCTGCAACACTGGGAAGCCATACGGACCAGCTGTTACTTCCCCTACTTCAAGTACTGTTAATACAAGCTGGATACAATTTGCCTTGAAAACTAAAAACGGATACGCTTTACTAGGAACTGCCTGGAATGATGCTCAGGATCTTCTCTTCCTTAACACAGCGGCTATACATGGAAGAGGAGCTATCTCTTTAGGGTTTCGAGTGAAATCCATGATCAAATTCTTATCCAATGGCAGAAGCTTGTATTTTGCTACGAAAGATGGGGTAGTACTCAGTGAAGAGATGATTCCAAATACTCGTGTGGTTATTCATGGTAGTTCAGTTTCATTTCAGCTACTGAATTCTAATGGTGAGCAAATAGGCTATGTTGGTAGTGTTACATGTCAGCAGAATGAAGTCAGGTTAAGAGATTCGATCCTCAAGATTTGGGAAACAAAATATATGGTATACTGTTCATCTCTAGAAATTGTTGGGGTGGAATTGGTATGTTAGTGTTTTTGTTTTTGTTTTTTTTCTAATTTATTACCATAGATTTCTTTTCAGATAGAATATACTTAACTACATCATCCCTTTTTAATTGTTTACAGGTTTATGTATTGGCTATACCACTTAAGGGACCAGAGAGCTTTGTGCAGAATAACTTTAATGTTGCCTTTCTGCTACTTCTGTTAACGATTGCTTCTATGTTCGTTTCCGTTATTTGTTTTGTGTTTCTAATTGTTCGAGGAGGAAGAAGAGAGATGCACTTATGTGCTGCTTTAATAAAACAAATGGAAGCGACTCAACAAGCTGAAAGGATGAGCACGAATAAGAGTATCGCCTTTGCCAAGGCAAGCCACGATGTGCGTTCTTCTCTGGCAGGCATCATTGGTTTGATAGAGATATGCCACATCGAAGTTGCTCCTGGATCCGAGTTGGAAACAAACTTGGTACAAATGGAATTTTGCACAAAGGACCCTTTAGGTAAGGTCATTCATTGACTAGTTACATAAAGCGTACTTGTTCATAAGAAATTATATCATTTAAGTAGAATTAATAATGAGGTGATGTTTGTGTTTGTAGGGATTTTGAATTCAATTCTTGATACAAGTAAGATTGAAGCCGGGAAGATGCAACTAGAAGAAGAAGAATTTGAGGTAGCACAACTACTTGAAGATGTAGCTGATTTGTTTCACTCTGTTGGCATGAAGAAGGGTGTAGATGTAGTGTTGGATCTCTGTGATGGCTCTGTTGTAAAGTTTTCTTATGTTAAAGGAGATCGAGTGAAGCTTAAACAGATACTATGCAACTTAGTCAGTAATGCTGTCAAATTTACCTCCGAGGGGCATGTTTCTATACGAGCTTGGACTAGGAAACCGACTTTTGAAAATTCAATACTTTCTTCCACTCGGAATAATCCACTAATATGGTTATTATGCTTGTTCTTTAAAAAGGATGAAGCATACATTGACTACGAAGCCATGAATGCAGTCAAACAAGATGAAAATGGCATGGAGTTTGTGTTTGAGGTAGACGATACAGGAAAAGGAATTCCGAAAGAGAAGGCAAAATCAGTTTTTGAGAACTATGTTCAGGTCAAGGAGACGGCTCTTGGACAAGGCACCGGCTTAGGGCTGGGCATTGTTCAATCTCTGGTACCTACTCACTCGAATAACATATTATATAGTAATATTATGATTATAAAAAATCCCATGACAGGCTACTGAATCTGCTCTAATACTAACTAGATAATCTCATTCATTAAATCTAGGGGTGAAAACTGCAAAATTTATCTTACAGGCTGATTAATTATTATGTTGGGGCATGACTTAGTTATTTTCTAACATAACAGGTACGTCTGATGGGTGGGGAGATAATAATTGTAGATAAGGAAGTTGGTAAAAAAGGAACTTGCTTAATGTTCAATAGCTATCTCAATATCTGTGAGACTGACAACATGGCTGATAATGTAAAAGAATATGACATCGAATCACATGGTGGTCATGTATCTGGTGAATCCGATCAGTTTTCAGGGCTGAGTACTCTTATGCATAGCCCTAAGGTAGAAGGTTCCCAAGTTGTACTCTTCATTCAGTGTGAAGAAAGGCGCAAGGTTTCTAAAAAATTCATGGAAGGACTTGGGATTAAGGTGTCAGTTGTAAAGCACTATGAGCAGCTTTCTACTACTCTAAATAATATCAAACAAAAGCTGCTCCTTTCTCGATATAGTTCTTCAGGAAGATGTGATGTGAATTCAAGGAGCGACTGCCTAAGCATACCTGCATCGTACACTTCTAGCACCAAATCAAAGGAAGTACCTCTGAGTGCTCTAGATGGAAGTGATCAGGTACCACCTACCCAAAGGAGGACTAATACTAGAAGTACATCAAACTTCATTTTAATTGTGATTGATACAAATGGTGGACCATTTCGCGAGCTCAGTAGGGTTGTGGCTGAATTCAGAAAAAACCTTACTAATATTTGTATTAGGGTTGTATGGATAGATAAACCAGGAACTTGTAACATTCATTTTCAAGGCCTACGACAAACTCCCTCCAAGTGACCTCATCATATCCAAACCTTTCCATGGATCGCGTTTGTATCAAGTGATAGGGTTTTTACCAGAGTTTGGGGGAGCAATGCCAGTTGTTCTAGCAGCAACTAAAGGAGATATAACACACTGGTCAGCTGGAGAAGTTCCCTCAGAAACCAGTACTTCCGAGAATCGAATGAAGCCAAACTCAACAAAAAACTCTTGTGCTCAAAATCTCCAAACCCTGCATGGAGAAATTGAAGTACTTGGTGGCACAAGTAATGAAAAAGCTTTGAATGGGAAGAAAATCTTGGTGGCAGAGGATGATCTAGTCTTGAGGAAAATAGCTACTTGTGTTATTTCTCGGCTTGGTGCAACTGTTGAAATCTGTGGAAACGGCGAAGAGGCTCTAGAAATTGTCCGCAAAGGTCTTAATGATCAAAGGAAACACGGAGCTCCTGATGTTCTACCTTACGATTATGTTTTCATGGATTGCGAGGTAAAGTGTCTCATTCCAGTTTTTCTCAAAATATATATATATATATATATATAGCTAATGAAAATTAGCATACATGAACAATTTGAAAGATGCTATATATGGTTTAAGTGTGTAAAAATATTATTTCATGTTTGATTGATAGATGCCGAAAATGAATGGTTTTGAAGCAACGAGACGCATCCGAGAAGAAGAGGAATATTCCGGTGTTCACATACCGATAATTGGTGTTAGTGCACACACAAACAGTCGAGAAATAAAGATGATGATCCAAGCTGGAATGGACAGTCATTTACCCAAACCGCTGAATCCAACAAACCTGCTGCAACTCATCAGGGAATTAAGATGAAAATACTATACTAGTATTTGTTAATTAAAAGTCTTTCCCTGTAGCCCAGCCCAGCCCTCGAGAATACATGCATAAATACAGGAGTATGAAGAATTTATCAGCAGCAGCAGCATTATTTCCAAAAGAGTGGGAAAAAAAATAATAATCTGTTTCACCGTCATCTTCTCAGACTTCCTCAGGGACATCATCATTTGGAACATACATTATTATGTCCTTCATTAAAACTACTAATTGCTCTCCCATGCTTTCATCAACAGAAATGTAGGAGACAATTTTCTTTATTTTTTTTATTCTTTATGTATCCAACCCAACATTCACTTCAAATACTAACAAAATTAGATGTTACTACTTTAGGATCTCAAAAATAATAATTTTTTTTATAGATATTAATACTTTTGAAACAACTTACAATAATTACAATTATATTTAATTAAGATCAAATGAGTTTATATATATATATATATTAATATTTTATATAATTAAAATGAGATTTGCTTTTTATGAAATATATGGATGTTGAATTTGGTATTAAAAAACAAATAAAAGTTTAAAATTTAAAGTTGTGATATTTAAAGATAAGAATGAATTGAAAATATGTTCATAAATTTGGTGCCTTTAAATAGGAAGGACTACTCCACATTATAACACGTGCATAAGTTTGAGCTTTTATTGCGTATTACGCAAACGAAAAATAATTTAAATATTAGTAAAAGGAAACTTCCAATGAGCTATGCATTGAATTATCCACCACCAGTTGGTAGGTGGCGCCAATCCTTGAGAAAAAATACACTAGTAACTCTTACATTTATTCCACGAAAATAGAAATTATTTCAACTTTATAGAATTAATTTATAAAATTTTAATATCTAAATTAAGAAATACTCCTCCCCTTTCAAAATTAAATATATAATTTAATTTTTTAAATCAAGCAATGATATATTAAATTTTAAAATTGATATGATTCATAAAATTTAAAAAAAATAAATTTTATAATTAATAATTTTTGTTATATACTATATCATTATAATAATTACATTTCTAATTTTGGAACAGAGAAAATATTAAATACCATAAGTTGTATTTTTTAGGATTTAAAAAAAATATTAATATAAACTAAATTATATAAATTTGTATGATTTAAGTTTTTATAAATTAAACTTTAAAAAATTGAAACTATTTTTATTTTACTTTTTGGAATGGAAGGAGTATATGTATATTCTTGGTAGATCCGTCAAACAAGGTGCGTACCAAACGCCCAATATTGCGTGCGGTCATAGCTGACGTCAACAACATTACATCTACCGCGGCACTCCATCATAAATTTAGAATTAAATATTAATAAAATACCATTTGACAGCTTGTAAATGAACACAAATTTGCCTATAAAACCCCCTTTCCACCCCTTCCTTTTTCTTCTTTGGTCCGCGCTTTGTTCGTATCGCCATTTTGTAAGTTTCATTTCTTTCCTCCCTGTTTTTAGTTTCATTTTTCATTCTCAGTATTATTATTTTCTGCCTAGTTCATATGTTCTGATTTTTGGTCTAATTTTTCAAATTTTGTTTGCCTGCATCAGATCGATTGAACGGTATTCTCCGATCGACTCGGTTATCAGAAAATTGTCTGTTAGTTCTGATCATCTCAAATCGTAATTTAGGTTTCGTGTTCCTCCCTGCAACATTAGATTGTTGTTTATTTTCGGATTTTCTAGTTGTTGATACAATGATTCTGGGGTTTATTAGGTGGAAACCCAACATAATTTTATAGCATTCATGAATTATTACAATTCTGTTCTCATGCGCCGGATCCGTATTCTACACTCATTTTCCGTTGTATTCCTATACTGGTTCTACGTGTTTTCATGAATTAGCCCTCGCATCCAATCCCAATTCCTCATTATAAACCCTATCTTTTTCTCCATTCAACTCTTGAAACCCCAATTTATTTTGGCTAGGCAATTTCATTTTCGCACAAACATCTTGATACAAACATACATTAATTGAAAAAAAATAAAATAAGAAACGCCATTTTAAGAAAGAGATGGCATCAACACAGCAGCAAATAAGTTCAGGCTCCGATGGTGACCAACGATACGCCAAGTTCGATGAAAGGAAGAGAAAGAGGATGATATCGAACCGCGAGTCAGCTAGGAGATCGCGAATGAAGAAGCAGCAGCATGTGGATGAAATGATTAGCCAAGTGAGCCAGCTGAAAAATCAGAACAAGCTTATTATGCAGAAGATCAATGAAGCAACGGATATGTTTGTTGGGGTTGCATCCGATAACAATATTTTGAGAGCTCAAATTTCTGAATTGACCGATAGGCTCTACTCTTTGAACTCTGTTCTGCACATTGCAGAGGAGGTGAGTGGACTTGCTATGGATATTCCTGAACTTCCGGATACTTTGATGGAGCCTTGGCAGCTTCCTTGTCCAATACAGCCAATCACGACATCTGCTAATATGTTCCATTGTTGAACTGTCTTGGATGTTGGATTGTTGTTACGTCTTGGTCTTGTAGTTCACTTTTAAGTTTGAAGTTATGCTTTTGGTTTCAGTCTATGGGTTGCTATGTGTCTATTGGAGTCTGTTATATATTAGTTTGGTGTGGTTAGAAGTTGTTTTGAATTATGTTATGGTATATTTTGAGATTTTATGGATTTCAATTAATTAGTTTCAGTATATTGGATGGCCTAGTTTTGTTGATATGGTACGGTTGATTTGTTATTGAACTCAATTGGTTGATCCTGATGCATTCATGCAACTTTGTTTTGATCTTATTTACTAGTATTACAGAGTGTATCATTCAGCAACATGTTTTGATCTTGTTTGCTTGGTGCCAGACACAGAAAAAACATTTAGAATGGGGAAATGCCTCAATAACTAGTTGGTGTTATCCATGTAATGGCCCATGTTTAGATGATCATTGACTGTCCAAGTTGAATGATCCTCAAAGTTGCTATGGTGATCAGCAGGCACCTGATGTATAATTTTGGAATTGTTGAAAACTAATCAGTGATGACATATCTGTTTGTGTATCAAACATTAATGATAAATTTACTGATGTGTTAATTTCTGAACTAAACATGCAGAAAGCTGTATTTTTAGTTCTCTCTTCATCATCTTTTTCTTCTTCTTCTTGGTTGCGTCAGGCATGTAGCTTATTACTGTTTAGAATCTCTTTTGTACCTAGAAGTAATGGGGGCCATGGTTGCTGTAGGTATGATGAGTTCATGAAATCTATTATGATAATAATCTCTACTTTCTGATGCATGCTTAGTTTTGAATAACTGTTATTCTTGAGTTTCTTTGGATCAAATTACTTGCTCGCTCTTTTTTCCCCTTTAAGTCCCCTTCTTTTTCTTTTCAAGTTGATCACTTGCTCGCCCATTAAATTGTGGCATCTGATTTCTTGTTTTTTTTTAATGACAAACCCTAGTAACAATACTAGGTACGAAATAAAATAATAATCAAGAAACAATCATCGTAGACTTGTCACTCCATTTAACTCGTCTACAATCACCCATCTATCGAAAGAATCCAAGCTCTCAAAAAAAGAAAAAAAGACTCGCTAACTTCAAACTAGGGAGAAACAAAAACTCCACCAAATGAGAAAATAAGAACCAAATAAGCGGGTAAAAGATGTAGGGAAAGGTCTCTTTAAAAGAGGAGAAATCCTCCTCTAATTTAATTTTGAAATTTTGGAAGCAAGGATTTGTGTTTAGGGAGAAGAGGAGAGGAGAGAGATTTGGTTTAAGTTGTATATACTGACCAATTAATTTAGGCTCAATCTTAACTGAATTCCTGTTGGTATTTACATATTTATTATTTGAAAATTTGCAAGTTAATCCTTACTATTCAATATTTAACCCCACCCGGCACCCACAAAAGAAGAAGAAAGTCCATTGGATTGGACGTTAGAGTTGATTGAAACAAATGTTACATCTAGAGAAGAATGTATAAACCACTCTACACGTTTCCCTTTGATTAATTTAACGGAAACTTAACAATTAAATTTAGAGTGGTCAAATAATCATCCATCAATAAAAACCATGATATTGACTTCAAATTCAAGCAGTTATAGCTTAATAATCCAGGGTATCCTACTAGTCAAAATGATCAAACACAGCTCTCGAGTATTTTTCATATAAGGAAGAAGAAGAAGAATAATAAGATATTTTCATCACAATCTCTCTTGGACTAACGTGGAAGTCCATGATTGGTAGAAAGATGATAAGAAATCAATGCTCCAAAATCATTACACCCTCCCCCTACTCCCCCACGCCTTCACCCCCCACCCCCCACCCCCCACGCCAACTATATTATACTATTACTTTCTTTCTTTCTTTCCCTTTCCATTATATGATTTGCTCTCGGCATTTTCACCAGAAGAAGAAGAAGTGGTGTCTTCTGCCTGAAAATTAGTCAAAAGAAGAAGTCATGGCCGCAACAATAGCTGGTGTTAGCCTCTCAACCCCAAGAGTCCAAGCCAAGGCCTCGTCGCCAAATCTCCAGATCATTAAGTCCCCATGGCTGAACCAACCCTGGAAGAGGCCCACCCAGTTCTTGGCAGGTCGGATGATGGTCGGAACCGTTGCAGCAACACCGGACCTATCGAATAAGGTGGCTGAGAGCATAAAGGAAGCGCAGGAAATCTGTGCCGGTGGTGACCCGGTAAGCGGCGAGTGCATAGCGGCGTGGGACGAGGTGGAGGAGCTGAGTGCGGCGGTTAGCCATGCAAAGGAGACGAAGAAAGACCCGTTGGAGGAGTACTGCAAGGATAATATGGAGGCGGATGAGTGCCGCACTTATGAAGATTAATTGAATGATGACAAATATGTATGGTGTTCTGGATTCATACTATGTATGTATGTTTAATTGTGATTGATTAATGGTTAGATGGTTTAATAAATTTATACGAGTAATTAAGTTTTTGTTTATGTTGAATTGTTAAGTTAGTTTGCGATGAAAACTAGTCCTGTGACTGACTGTGTTTTATTTCTGAATGAATATACACACTGGAGTACTACTTTTCATTTAGTTTAGTTAATTGTAAGTAATTCATACTCCAATTCCAATTCCAATTCCATTCCAATTGTTCAACCATATCTCGTTGATATATATATATATATAGGGAGCCCTTCCATAAAGAATTCCATTCTTGAAAGACAGACAAGTAACACCCCCTTTTCAATACTGCTATAAACTTATCGGAAGGTCGAGATGAAACATAATATCCTAAGCCAATGACAATCTCAGACTCTACTTTTTATTTTAATATGAGGACCCCACCATAGTCAACATGTTATCGCTTTATTGAAATAAAATGAATTTTAATATTAAATAATGTCCGACCCAAGACAAACAGACTTTGGTTGTGCCTTTTTATAAAATACTCCCAAATACTAAGCTCTTACTACCAGAAAAAAACAAACAAAAAAAAAATTCCAACCGACAAGCTCTTACTACAAAAAATAAATAAAAAATAAAAAAAAACAAATCCAAACCTAAGACAACCTCTTACTACTACCAAAGCTTCTCAAGTTCTTTATTTGCTATTCCAAATAAAATATTTGTTATTTTTTATAACTCTTTCATTTAATAACAAATAAAGAATTATAATTCAAATAAAAAATAATATCCTATTTTATAAAAATATATTTTTATAATTTTTATTTGCTATTTTATAAAAATATTTTATATTCTTTATTTGTTATAAAATATTTTAATAACAAATAATTTTATAAAAATAGCAAATATTTTATATTCTTTATTTGTTATTATTTTATAAAATATTTTTATAACAAATAAAAAATAAAAATAGCAAATATTTTATATTCTTTATTTGTTATAAAATATTTTATATTCTTTATTTTTTATAAAAATAGCAAATAAAAAATTATAAAAATACAAGCTCTTCCGGCTGTAAAAAAAAAAAAATACCAACCGGGACAAGCTCTTACGGCTGTAAAAAAAAAAAAAAAATATACCAACCGACAAGTTCTTACTACCGTTAAAAAAAAAAAATGTACTAGCCACCGTTAAAAAAAAAAAATTATTTTATTCAAGCAACTTGTTTCTAAAATGACTCGAACTCGCAACCTCAAACTCCAAACACATCGCCATATGACCACCCGAGCACCACTTTAGCCTAAATGTTAATTTCAAATGAAGGATATGTCTTTATATTAAAACTTCACCATCCCCAAAATCTATATTCTTGCATTATTATTATATTACGAAACAAATATTATTAATAAGTCTATATAATACATATGGGGGTTTGATATTTAGAAATAAGTTAATATCTATATTTATTAAGCAATGATTATTAGTAATGATTTTATATATTAAGCAATGATTTTATTATTAAGAAATAATTTTATACATTTGATACATTTTTTTATATATTTTATACATTTGATATATTTTTTGATATATTTTTGATATATTTGTGATAATTGATATATTTTGATATATTTGATATATTTTTGATATATTTGATACATTTTTGATATATTTTTGATATATTTGATACATTTAATATATTTTTGATATATTTTTGATACATTTGATACATTTTATATTTTGATATATTTTTGATAATTAATATATTTTTTTGATATATTTGATACATTTTGATATATATTTTTTTGATATATTTGATACATTTAATATATTTTTTGATATATTTTTGATACATTTGATACAATTTTACAATAATACATTTGATACATTTTTGATATATTTGATACATTTGATAAATTTTTGATAATTGATATATTTTGATACATTTTGATATATTTTGATACATTTTTGATAATTGATATATTTTTGATATATTTGATACATTTTTTTTGATATATTTTTGATATATTTTTGATACATTTGATACAATTTTGATATATTTGATACATTTTGATACATTTTGATATATTTGATATATTTGATACATTTTGATATATTTTTTGATACATTTGATATATTTGATATATTTTTGATACATTTGATACATTTTGATATATTTGATACATTTTTTGATATATTATTTTTGATATATTTGATATATTTTTGATATATTTGATATATTTTTGATATATTTGATATATTTTGATACAGGTATTAAAAAAAATTGAAAAAATATATCAATACTTAGACAAATTATCAAAAATATCACTACCGGTATTAAAAAAAATTGAAAAAATGATTTTATTCAAGCAATTCACCGCTAAAAAATATTCGAACTCGCAACCTCAAACTCCAAACACTCATTATATGACCACCCGAAACCAAGTTACTTGCCTAAATTGCTAATTTCAACCAAGGATATGTCTTTATATTAAAACTTCACCATCCCCAAAAATCTATATTCTTCGCATTATTATTATATTACGATTTATTATTATTAATAAGTCTATATAATACATACGGGGGTTTGATATTTGTAAATAAGTTAATATCTATATTTATTAAGAAATGATTATTAGTAATGATTTTATATATTAAGCAATGATTTTATTATTAAGAAATGATTTTATTATTAATAAAACTAGTTCAATTAGTCTAATAAGTAATGATGATAATTTTTCAAGTCATTTCAGTGAAATTAATTTACTTATCGAATTTATAAAAGTAATGAAGTATTATTATAATAATAATAATAATGTGATTATCAATATTAGAAGTATGTAATATACCAATACTAAGATCGCATAACATTAAGAGGAATAAGACATATTACATGTTCATTTTCATAAAAAAAAAAAACATAGAATGATTAATACAACCGACGCCTATATCTCTCAGGGTCTAAGTAATCTTCATGGATTTCTTTGTAGAGTTCTACACGCGACGCCAGAATTTAAAGATCGTGACATCTTCCAAGGACCACTTCTTCGTAAATATTACTATCGGCCCTAACGAAAATAAATAACATACTTGCATATAAAAATGCCACACATCAAGGGGTCAGGTTGTTTCTACGAATCTTTAAGGTCCGCACAAGAGATTACCACTGGCCACTCACAAGATTTGGATTACCATTTCGCAAACAAATGGTATCAAATGTACCGCATGTATAAAAGTAGTAGTTGGTTAATAATTTTTAATATTAAAGGACATTATAAAATTAAAATATTTTAAAACTAAACATACCGCAACTTTAATCGAATTCTCGAGTACATTTCATGTAACTTAATATACTTAAAGGTCATCAGAAATACGGGTCAATTATGGTAACCATCCAATCTTCAACTCATGGTAATAGAACAAGACAAAAAATGGCGCTGATCGGTACTACACACCTAAGATTTAATATGTATTTGCATTCGTAAAGGTGGACCAACATCTCGTTAACATACTGGATCGCAAAAACTCCATGCAAGATTCACGCTAAGGTACGACACATAGCCCCCGCCTAAGATGCACGAAGAATGAATTCATGAAACCAAATTGGGACCACTTTTCAGATTCCCCGACCGTAGTATTCCTCTCTGCCTCAGAAGAACAACATATAAGCGTCGATGACACGCTCTCAATATCCAACTCCCAGTGCCCTAAGGATCGCACCGCATCAGGTTCTAATTCATATAACCGGCGCGATGTGATAAAGGATATAAATCCCTCTCGCGCCACCACGCTTCCAAACATATGTTTATTTACAAATGTCTCCTTCCAATCTTTAAGTCTTTTGATAAGGACCCTTTTGTCCATAAGAGATGTGGTCTCCGCGATCTCAGACCGATTGAGACCTAAATGTACATTATTATTATATAGCAATAATAATTAAAACCATCACTATTAACATAACTATATATACCTTTTGTGAACTAGATCCTCAAGCGCCGAAAAGTCCCGCAAAATGAAGACTTGGTTGGAATGTAACACTCCTCATAGGTTCGAAGGTTGGAATGTAACACTCTCGTAGGCTCAAAGTGGTGGGAATGGAGCCTCCTCGATTACTGGTGGGGTGGGTATGTAGCTTCTCAGACAACATATAATCAGCTTTGTTTCCCAAGCCCTTCATCGAAGTCAGGTGTATTGGGACCGTGGTTCCAAAATTTGTGGGACCCCTGCCGAGGTATTTGTTTACCTCTTGCTCAAGTCGATAGTATGATTGAAATCCCAATTATTTTTTTGCGTAACCAACTCGGAGAGCAAATGAAGTAAGCATCAAAATTTATCAAGAACGACTTTCAGACTCTCAACCCGCATGAAGATAAACACAAACAAATATTATTAATAATAATAAATATGAATAAATGTAATATTAAGTATTTACTCCAATACATGATTTATTAAAGAAGAATATAATTTTATACCATTCAATAAGGTGTCATTGGTCAGTAAATGGCCCGAGGCTCATAACAACTATCGTGGTCGTCGTCATTCGTCGAGGCTCTGGTGAATTTTCCAACGGTAATTTTCCTATACCGCACTATGTAATCATCTATCGGGACATAATCAAGAATTTCAGCTTTTGTCATCTCTTCGAGATGATCCATGATGCCTCCCACATCGAATATATTCCCTCTCAAGGCCACGCAATCCTCGACATCAATAAATTTAAACTTTTTCTCCTTCCTAAGGTCACCGTGGTTTTTTGGTCAGGTGATGGTATGCCTTGCATGAACCCGAACTCGCCTCATCACACGATCCCAAGATCCGAAATTCCACAATATCAAAGTGGATCAAGGGACCCCACCAGATCCCAAATAATCACCTTCAAAATTAAATCCACCGATATCATCATCCCACATTATGTAAGGCCGCCAAACCACATCCCACATGTACTTTAATATCTAACTCCCCAGAAAATGACAAATGGTGATGGGGATTCTCACGCCTCTACCAGGTAATCAGGGGCTCCAAAATAGACCACGCTAAAGCCCTAGTAACCATAAGGATGATTGTGGCCAAGGGTTTGGCTTTCCAACTACTTACACGCCATAAGCCCAAATTTGTAAATAATGTAACACAACCATTAATGTATTTAACTCCTTTCCTAAGAAGAAGATATAAAGATCTCAGACAAAATATGCTAACATTGCCGCCACCAAGAAAGAAGTTACACAATCTTCAAATATTGGCAATAAAAGACATATATCGTGGGTGCACACTATTTCTATTCCTATTAGTGGAATAATATCGCCCCACACAACCACAATATGTATGCCTTTGTGTGTCGCCTCTACAACATCTTTTACTGCATTTCTGGACAATTATTAAAATGTTCGTGCAACCACACTAATGAAATCAGACCGCTTTTTTTGAACTAAAATATTCATCACCTAATTTATCTCCAAAACAATCCCTAAAATAATTCAAATTGGTGATGCTAAGGGGACCCTGCTATGGCTTTCCCACCACCCAGAACTCCAAAAATAAAGTGAACATCCTCTAACGTGATTGTTATTTCTCCACAGCTTTAAATGAAAAGTATCGGTCTCCTGACGCCATCTCTCGACTCAAGGCGTATATCGCATCAAAGATCGCTTTGGTGTACAACACCTTGATAACTAAATACCCAAATCCACATTTATCTAAAAGGATTTTTTGTTCTTTTCATCAAAGCCCACCGATTATATTTCCGATCAAGATATCGACCGAGCTTAGTTTTCCCTATCTCTCCCATGATATATATGTCATCCGATATACGATCTTGTTGATCATGCGTAACACTTCTGATCAATCGCCCATATTCCCAACTATCCATCTTTTACCTAAAAAATACATCAATTCCATATTAAGATTAAGATGCATGACAAAAAATCAAGTCGAAAGTAACACGTCAAAAAAATATTAGTATTAAGATACATATTAAGATCAAATGTATCAAAAATATATCAAAATGTATCAAATGTATCAAATATATCAAAAATATATAAAATGTATCAAAAATGTATCAAATGTATCAAAATATATCAATTATCAAAATGTATCAATTATCACAAATGTATCAAAAATATATCAAAAATGTATCAAATGTATAAAATATATAAAAAATGTATCAAATGTATAAAATCATTTCTTAATAATAAAATCATCATTAATATATAAAATCATTACTAATAATCATCATTAATAAATATAGATATTAACTTATTTCTAAATATCAAACCCCATATATGTATTATATAGACTTATTAATAATATTTGTTTCAGAATATAATAATAATGCAAGAATATAGATTTTGGGGATGGTGAAGTTTTAATATAAAGACATATCCTCGGGTCAAATTAATAACAGTCCCGTGGTGCTCTGGGTGGTCATACGACGTGTGTTTGAGTTCGAGGTCATGAAGTTCGAAATCTCATGCTTAGCAGCAGTTTCATTTGAATAAAATAATTTTTTTTTAACAAATTTACCGGACACATTTTTTTTTTTTTTTTAATAAAACCGTAAAGTTATATTTACTTTTTTTTTTTTAAGACAGAGCATGTCCTACCGGTATATTTTTTTTTTTTGTACACCGTAAAGAGTCATTCCTTTTTTTTTTTACTTGGTATTTTTTTTTTTTTTTTACAAATTGTAAGAGATTTTATAATACTTTTTATTTTTTTTTTAAATTTTATAACAAATAAAGAATAAAAAGCTTGTTAATATTTTTATAATTTTTTTTTTTTATTTTTATAAAAAATAAAGAATATAAAATATTTTTATAACAAATAAAGAATATAAAATATTTTATTTTATTTTGCTATTTGTTATAAAAATATTTTATAACAAATAAAGAATATAAAATATTTGCTATTTTTATTTGCTATTTGTTATTAAAATATTTTATAACAAATAAAGAATATAAAATATTTTTATAAAAATAAGAAATAAAAAATTATAAAAATATATTTTTATAAAATAGATATTATTTTTTATTTGAATTATAATTTTTTATTTGTTATTAAATGAAAGAGTTAATATCTATATTTATTATTATCCCTCTAATATTTTTTTCTTATTTTTGTAAAAATATGTCCAATTAGTCTAATTAATATATTAAAATAAATATCATTCTTTAATAAAATATAAAGTGATCATTATAAATTCAGATTATTTTGTTGTTATTATACTAAAAATAATAACAACAACAAGAATAACACGCATGATAATACGCAAAGGATAACATGCATTAATGACAACAAAAACAAATACATGCATGGTATTATATCCCTTTAATTCAAAGAATAAATGCAAAGGATAAAAAAATAACACCAATGTAAACTATTAAAAACCTAACAAATAACAATAAATAAAAACTTACTTGTTGAAGTTTTTTGCCCTCTTCCAAAATACTCCTCTCTACTCTCTATTTTTTTTTTTTTATCTAGCTTGGCAAGTGAACTTTAGTTCAACAACATATGTTCTCAATAGACGCTTAAATAAGTGTGAGTAAGTCCTAGATATGAATTATTTTAGACCAAATTCAAACATTAATATCAAGTATGGGTCACAACTTTTTATATTACCGAGTCAGTGTGTTCTTTCCCGAGGCGATGTGGGCGTAAAAAAGTAGTCAAACATGGCGTAAAAAGTTTTGTTGCTTTTGCTTCTACTTAAGACAAAGCTTCAATTTGGCTTACCTTTGTTGTTTTGTTTTTTTATTATATTATTAATAAAACTCGCCACTACTTAGAGAGGCTATACCCCTACTTATATGAAAAAAAAAAAATTATATTATTAATAAAACCGTTCTACTTAAGACAAAGTATAATTATTGCAAAATGAAATTTTTTTTCATTGCTAAATGACTCGAACCCGCGACCTCAAGACCAATCCTCACAAATGACCACCCGAAGCACCACTTGCCTAGTCTGCTTTTATTTTACCTTTTGAATTTGTATATATCTTAAAATACCATTTCCCCAAATTAAATTTCTCAATATTTTATTATTATTATTATTATTATTATTATTACGAATTGAGTATAAAGTCGCTCCATATCAGAATTTATTATGTACTTTTTTTATTATTTTATTACCATTATTATTATTATTATTATTATTATAAAGTCAGATATCTACCGGTCTTTTTACCTTTAAATATCATTTTATAGTTTTATTTTCTCAAGTTATCTTCTTATCCTTCCATAGAATTTGTTCTCTCGATATTATTTTCTTTTTCACCTCTACTCATAATTTGTTTCATCTTGTTGCCCACTTTCACTTCGTAAAATCAAGTCAAGTTCGATCGAGCAAAATTCATCACTATTATTCACAAGTAAGTTTTTCAAAATGTCATATAATACATCCGAATTTGTCGCTTGAAGTTGAAAGTAATAACTGATATTGTTCCGCACGCGTCAATCAATTATTTTGTACGCTGGAAGAGGTCAATATTTTATAGATCATATGCTCGCAAAAATGGATTTGAGATTAGAATCAGAACTAGTCATAAACACGCTAATACGAATGATATCGATCTAGCAAGATGATGATAAAGAAAGTTCAGACACCAATCATTGGCAAGAGTTTACCTCGATGATGAAGATAGTAGTAATAAAATAACTAGACAGAGAGACTCGATAGATCTAACAATGTGCAAAGCTAGAATATATGTTGTCCACAATAAGAAAGAAGACAATCATGATTTCTACCGTCAATTAGAGCACAATCATCACTTAGTGACCCCCACCAAAGTAGATTTGATCGAGACTCACGTAAATATTACTCCCTGCAGCAAGAAATTTAATCGACACTTTAAATAAGTCCCAGATTGGTCCTAGTAAGATGATGAATGTTTTGAGCACAATGGGAGGTGGTTTGCAAAATGTTCCTTTCTCTACCGCCAATGTTGAAAATGTGGTGCGAGATTTAAGGCGTGATTCTCAGCAGATGAAAATGATGCACAAGTCATTCACAATCATTCAACAAACTTGCATCCTAAGCGCCAAAGAATTTTTTTTCCGAGAGTGAAACCCCGTGAAAACAACCGAGATAAATTTTGATTTTGTGGGTCGACGCCCCATCAAGGTTTATGATCAACTTTTCTGAGACGCTGTGGACATTTGATAAGACATACCGGACAAATAAGTATGGCATGCCGCTTGTTCCATTTGCCGGGTCAACCACCATTATCACCTATATTGTTTGATTTGCACCGTTATTACGAGACGAGATGAGGACACTTTCGCTTGTTTTACGTATACGGCTTGAAGCCATGGATCGCAAGGCACCTACAACCATCATCACCGATCAAGACAGAGCCACGAGTAATGCTATTGCTACTTGATTTCCAACTAGTCATCATTTATCGTGTTCTCGCATATTAGCAATAAATTTCCTAAAAATCGCATCATGTTTATTATGAGCACCCATCGCTCAAAAATGATTTTAACAACCGTGTGTATAACTCATCATCCATCGAGGAATTTGAAGAAGCGCTGGCATATTCTCGATAAGTTCCTATGAATCAGATACTAAGAATGGCTTGAAGTTTGTATGATGTACGACGTAAATGGATTCCAAAGATATACAAAGAGATATTTTGCCGCGGAATGACTACCACCGGAAGAAGCGGTAGAGATGAATGCCTTTTTTTGATGAGTATGTTATGCATCAATCAACAGTATGCTATGTTTTGTACCGCAGAGTCAAAAGGTCAGAAAGACAAATTTATCGTGGAGAGGAAGGCCACTACATAACAAAACATCGTAAAAGGATTATGGTACTTTTGCTCATCTTTAGAAGTTCATGCCGCATGTGTACACAAAAGAGATGTTTAGACGCTTCCAACGCCAATTGCCGATTCCATGAAATACAATGTTCATAAACTTAGTGAGATGTGTCACCGATACTAAGGTTTATGCAAAGTATAATGCAGATGCAATCGAAAGTGGTGGAAGATATAAAGAAGTTGTCAACAATCGACAAACCGGGATCCAGAATACGAATCGCCAAATGTTTTCTCACTCGTGAATTATGCAGTACATCTTCGAGATATTTCACAAAGAAAGAGTATTTCACAAATACCGACCGATACGATCCTTCATCGGCGGACAAGAGACGCGAACAAAAGCAATGGTGAAGACTTACTTTTTAACTCCACATCTCACCGATTTCAACAAAATCAAGCAATGCGCTTATAATCATTCGATGGGTGATTACTGTGAGTTAATGAAAGAAAGCGGCTTGCTTTCAAATTCGAGGTTACAAAACCGTTTTAAACCGAATGCACGAGGAAAAGAGTTGGTCAACCAAAGATGATCCGGATGAGAATATTATCGAATCGGGCGTATGACGACATCGATTGCAGACAAATGAGATCCAAATCATGATACGGGATACGATAATGACGATGAAGACGCAGAGGTGGAAGAAAGAAGAAGAGTTTTTGCCGCCTAATATTTCTCAAACAAAGGGCCGCAAAAACAATCTAGATTCAAGAAAGGCACTCGAGAAAATCATTCCTTCTAAGACTCATCGAAAATGTGCAATTTGTGGCTTTGAAACCGACTCACGATATAAGTCAAATCACTATCGAGCGCTAGGGGATTCCTCGAGCCAAAAAAATAGGCGCTTATTGTATTAATCATTCTATGTTTTTTTTTTATTTTATGAAAATGAAAATGAATATGTAATATGTATTATTCCTCTTAATGTTACGCAAAGACTAGTATTGATATAATAATGTATTTCTAATATTGATAATCACATTATTATTATTATAATAATACTTCACCGCTTTTATAAATTCGATAATCACATTATTATTATACTTCACTAGTTTTATTAATAATAAAATCATTTCTTAATATATAAAATCATTACTAATAATCATTGCTTAATAAATATAGATATTAACTTATTTCTAAATATCAAACCCCATATGTATTATATGACTTATTAATAATATTTGTTTCAGAATATAATAATAATGCAAGAATATAGATTTTGGGGATGGTGAAGTTTTAATATAAAGACATATCCTGGGCTAAAATTAATAAATTTTAGGCCTGTGGTGCTCTAGTGGTGGTCATACGACGCGTGTTTGGAGTTTGAGGTCATGAAGTTCGAGTCTGCTTAGCAGTTAAAGTTGCTTGAATAAAATAATTTTTTTTAACAAATTTACTGGGTATTTTTTTTTTTAATACGAGCCGTGATGTCAGTACTTTACCGGTTTTTTTTTCAATTTTTAATACCACCAGATGAAATCAGACTCTACGTAACAACAGATAAGTTCTCACATTACTACCGTTAAAAAAAATGTACCAAATTTACCAAATTTAATGTTAAAAAAAATTATTTTATTCAAGCAACTTGTTGCTAAATGCACTCAACTCGCAACCTCAAACTCCAAACACACGCTATATGACCACCCGAGCACCACTGCCTAAATTGCTAATTTCAAATGCAAGGATATGTCTTTATATTAAAACTTCACCATCCCCAAAATCTATATTCTCGCATTATTATTATATTACTAAACAAATATTATTAATAAGTCTATATAATACATATGGGGTTTTGATATTTAGAAATAAGTTAATATCTATATTTATTAAGAATGATTATTAGTAATGATTTTATATATTAAGCAATGATTTTATTATTAAGAATGATTTTATACATTTGATATATTTTTTATATATTTTATATATTTGATATTTTTTGATATATTTTTGATACATTTTATAATTGATATTTTTTAATTGATATTTTGATATTTTGATATATTTTGATATTTTTGATATATTTTTGATATTTGATATATAAAAAATATATTTTGAAAACATTTGATAAATTGATACAAAAATATCAAAAATAAAAAATGTATCAAATGTATCAAAATATATCAATTATATATCAAAATGTATCAAATGTATCAAAATATATCAAATTATCAAAAAAATATATCAAATGTATCAAATGTATCAAATATATCAAAATGTATCAAAAAATGTATCAAAAATATATCAAAAATATATCAAATGTATCAAATATATCAAAAATATATATCAAAAATATATCAAAAATGTATCAAAAATATATCAAAATATATCAAAAAAATATATCAAAATATATATCAAAATATCAAAATATCAAAAAATATCAAATAAAATATATCAAATATATCAAAATATATCAAAATGTATCAAATATATCAAAAATATATCAAAAATGTATCAAAATATATCAAAATATATATCAAATATATCAAAAATAAATATCAAAATGTATCAAATATATCAAAAATATATCAAATATATCAAATATATCAAAATATATCAAATGTATCAAAATATATCAAAAATATATCAAAATATATCAAATATATCAAAAATATATCAAAATGTATCAAATAAAATATCAAAATATCAAAATCAAATGTATCAAAATATCAAAAATATCAAATGTATCAAATGTATCAAATGTATCAAAATATATCAAATGTATCAAAATCAAAATGTATCAAATGTATCAAAATATATCAAATGTATCAAATATATCAAAATGTATCAAATGTATCAAAAATATATCAATTATCAAAATGTATCAAAATATATCAAAAATGTATCAAATGTATCAAAATATATCAATATATCAAAATTTATCAAATATATCAAATATATCAAAAATAAATATCAAATGTATCAAATATATCAAAATATATCAAATATATCAAATGTATCAAAATATATCAAAATGTATCAAAATATATCAAAAATATATCAAAAAATATCAAAAATATATCAAAATATATCAAAATATATATCAAAAATATATCATCAAAAATATATCAAAAATATATCAAAATATCAAATGTATCAAAATATATAAAAATATATTAAATATATCAAAAATATATCAAAAATATATCAAATGTATCAAAAATATATCAAATATATCAAAAAATGTATCAAATATATCAAAAATATATCAATTATCACAAATATATCAAAAATATATTAAAAATGTATCAAATGTATAAAATATATAAAAAATGTATCAAATGTATAAAATCATTTCTTAATAATAAAATCATCGCTTAATATATAAAATCATTACTAATAATCATTGCTTAATAAATATAGATATTAACTTATTTCTAAATAT
The DNA here is from genome assembly GCA_020205605.1 of Panax ginseng. Classification (NCBI taxonomy): domain Eukaryota; kingdom Viridiplantae; phylum Streptophyta; class Magnoliopsida; order Apiales; family Araliaceae; genus Panax; species Panax ginseng. The sequence continues at coordinate 3,593,891 of CM035138.1, read as the reverse complement.
CAAACCCCATATGTATTATATAGACTTATTAATAATATTTGTTTCAGAATATAATAATAATGCAAGAATATAGATTTTGGGGATGGTGAAGTTTTAATATAAAGACATATCCTCAATTGAAATTAATAAATTAGGCCCGTGGTGCCTGGGTGGTCATATACGACGTGTGTTTGGAGTTTGAGGTCATGAAGTTCGAGTCTGCTTTAGCAAAGAAGTCGCTTGAATAAAATAATTTTTTTTAATGTGAATACTAGTACATTTTTTTTTTTAATAAATTGTAAGAAGAGGTTGTCTCCTTGGTATTTTTTTTTTTTTTTTTTAGTATTGTAAGATAATTGTCCCTATTGGTACATTTTATTTTTTTTTAATAAACAGTAAAGATTTGTCCTTATTTGCTATTTGTTTTTTTTTTTTTTTTATACAAGAGAATTTGTATTTTTTATAATTTTTATTTGCTATTTTTATAAAAATAAAGAATATAAAATATTTTATAACAAATAAAACAAATAAAGAATATAAAATATTTGCTATTTTTATTTGCTATTTGTTATAAAAAATTTTATAACAAATAAAGAATATAAAATATTTTATAACAAATAAAGAATATAAAATTTTATTTTTATTTGTTATTTGTTATTAAAATATTTTATAACAAATAAAGAATATAAAATATTTTATAAAAATAAAGAAATAAAAAATTATAAAAATATATTTTTATAAAATAGATATTATTTTTTATTTGAATTATAATTTTTATTTGTTATTAAATGAAAGAGTTATAAAAATAACAAATATTTTATTTGGAATAAAGAATAAAAGAACTTGAGAGCTGTAAAAGTGTTAGTAAGAGGTAAGAGGTCATTTTGCTTTTTTTGTTTTTTTTTTTTTTTTTTTTTTTAATGCTATTTATACACAAAGATAAGAGCATTATTTAATATTAAAAATTCATTTTATTTCAATAAACCCATAAACACGTTGACTTATGGTGGGGTCCTCATATTAAAATAAAAGCTTTGCATTCTTATGGAAGGCTCTATATATATATATATATATATATATATATATATATATATATATATCAAGTAAGGGATCCCTTACTTTCTTAAAATTAGGAATCGTATATATATTTTTGGTATATAGATCTAAATTACGCCTAAAAAACATTATATTATAGAAAATTTCAGTTCCATAAAATATTAAACTTTTTTTAGTTGTTTAAAAAAAAAAAAAAATCCTCATTTTAAGAAAGTAAAGGGATCCCTCACGGATCCGGATCGTATATATATATATATATATATATATATATATATATATATATATATATATATATATTATTGTGAATATGTTTAGGAACAAATGGAGCAGCTGGTGGAATTAAAATTAAAGGATGCATGGTCGAACAAGTATATGCATACAGACATATGTATATGTATATATATATATATATATATATATATATATATATAAAAAGCTTTGGTCTAATGGTTATCTTCAGTACTTTCTGGTATTCAAAAGGTAAAAGTGAGGAGGACTATGGGTTTTTCTAGTAACTTGATTAATTAATAATTAGTGAATGCGTTTTAGTATATTATTATAGGGGGAATTGAGGTTGAGGAGGGTTGACGCCAACTATAACCGGCCGGAATTACGTACGATCGACCGAGATAATGAGAAGTAAATTTCACAAATTAAAAAAAAATCAATCTTCCCAAGGATATATAAGGTAAGGGCATTACGACTTATAATTTAGTATGAATTCATGGAATTAAAAAAGACTTAAATTTGGGATAGAAGAAGAATAATAATCAAGAGAACTACATATATATATATATATATATATATATATATATAGAGAGAGAGAGAGAGAGAGAGAGAGAGAGACTATTCTTTTTGGGTCCTTGAGATAGACTGACATACCGAGTTATAGATTTCCGAGGGCCACCAACCATTATATTGGGCTTTAAAACATTAGCTTAATCGCATACATTTTCTTTGGACTAAAGAATACAAAATCCCACCCGGCCCGTTTGAGAAAGCGTGTTTTTGAAATTCAAAGCCTTCTTCCTTCCGTATAGCTTGCAATATTCAAAGCCCTCTCTTAATTTAAGTTTCAAAACTGTATAAACAAAAGAAATTAATGTCAATTTATAATTTTATATAATAAAAAATATTTAAAATAAGAGACATTATTAATGTTATCATATATATTTTGGTTGTAATTTATGGTGAGGTGATGATATTATGGGATGCAATGGATAAATTTAGTTTGTTAAATAAATACTTGTCCGTCCATTTATTTATGCACGACAACACTAAGACCAGCCCGAATTAATATATGCCTTCTAAATTATCATTCACCAATTCTCATTTGATTGTTGTGTTGGAGTAATCAAACAAAAATAACTACAAATTAAATTAACAAGGAAATATCTTACTGAATTAGTAATTGTAATGACTTGAGGAAAGTCCTGGAGGGGTTGCCCAATCCAATTATCAATTCACTTAATATCAAAGTAGACCCACCTAACTCCTTCACAAAACAAATTAATAAAATTAACAATTAAGAAATCTTAATGGTTAAGTAGACTTAATCATTAAAAAAATTAACTATTAAGTATTTATATTTTAAGACCAAAATTTCAACCAATACAATATTGAGATCAATTTAAAATTATATGAAAGCATAGTCTAGTCTTATAGGGTTTAAAGGTTTGTTTCAACGAGAAAGAGGAAAAGGAGGAGGAAGTGTGTATGCGAGTGTGTTTGGCAACGACCAATTTATAAGTTATTTTTTATTATTAAGTTGTTTGAAAATCACTTATTTTTTAAATTATAAATTAAGTTTTAAGTCAAAAAAAAAGAAGAATAACTAATTATAATTTATTTAAAAATAATTTATAAGTCATTTCAAAATAAGTTAGCTTCACCAAATGTAATGTCTATTTTGTCCATATTTTTATTAATATATTTTTTAGTAATATTTTCATTTATTTAACTTATAAATCATTATGAGTTGAACACCTTCATAACTTGTTTTAACTTAATTTCTGACTTATAAATTAAATTGATGCTGAATGCTTCTACTTATAAGTCAACTTGTATTTTAACTTATAAGTCATTTTAAAATATGTTATTCCCCAACTTGTCCTTAAGAGTTGTAATTTTGTTTTTATAGCAAAAACAACATGATTTTGATTAATATTGTTCTTTTTAAAAATGTAAGACCCCAACTTTTATAAATAAAGATGATTTTTCTATAAATATTATTTTTGAATATTATGGAGTAAATTTGATATAATAATTGTGTGTAATATTTATAAATTTTGCAAAGTAAGCAAGTTGTTATAAAATATTCGTTTGGTCGAGAAATATTCTTTTTGTCGAGGAATATTCGTACGACGACTCAATCATTAGTGGATCCCACAACGGAAGTATTGTCGTAGTTAAAAAAGCGACAAAATTATCTTTCATAAAAATAATCTACGTGAGGTGTTACCGTTAAAACCGCTGAATACCCAGAGTAAAAGTACGATGTCTGGCGTGGTTGCATAGTAGCACACGGTGGTATTGATTATTGATGCTTACGTGAGAAGTCACTCACAATTACTCAATTATTCTTACGATGAATTCTTTGTGATCATATCTCTTATATTATCGATTCAATTATTGTCACAATATCATCTCAGATAATATGTTATATTATTAAATCAATAATTGAGATGACAAATTATAAATGATTAATAATTGTTGAAAGATTAAATATGTGTTGATTAAAAATAAAATGATTTGTGGTAATATTTATTCAATCCTTGATGTATATAAAGAGTCCGGTATGAGACGTTTGTGGTAACTTTGGTTATTTTACGGGGGCCATATGTCATCATCTAAGAGTCTCTTCGTCAATAGTAATTACCTTCGTCAATAGTAATTACCTTCAGAAATAGTAGTTACCTTCGTCGATAGTAATTACCTTTTACCGACGTCAAACCACTTGCTGCTTCATATTACAAAAGCGCCGAACCACTTGTCGTTTCATATTACAGCGTCGAACCACTTGTCGTTTCACATTACAAAGGCCGAACCGATTGTCGCTTTCACATTACAAAGCGCCAAACCACTTTTCTTTTCACATCATCATTTCGTCGCTGCCACTTGCCTTTTCATATAAGTCTTAAGTAGAAATCTTCTATAAATAGAGGCCTAAATCTTTCATTATTTTTCACTTAATTCATTCAAGCTATATAGAGAGAAAAGTATAGAGAATAAGAGAAGAAGAAGAAGAATATTCTGCTACTACACTACTCATCTGCGAGATTCAATCTCCTACTAATGTAAGTGTGTTATTCTTTCTTATTCATTAAGAGAATCATTGTTATTCCATCGCTTATTATTCATTTGGAATAACCTCAGATAATGCCATTTACTATACTTGGTGACATTCTTCTATTATTCTATTGGAACATCCCGTCTCATGTGTTTTACACCTGACCGGTTTCTTTCTTTTATTATTCGGAATAATATCCCATCATGCGTTTTTACGTGGGACCGGTTCCGTTATTTATTATTCTCGTTGGAATAACCCGTCTGCGTGGAATAGTGTGATAATAATTGTAATGAGGACTCTTTTTGAGTTTGTATAATCTCTAGTAGACAATAATTGTATTAAAACTCACAGTTATGTTTTGTTGTATTGTACACGACAGTTGTATTAGTAAGTTGTATTTAAATTTTGTACTATGTATCTGACGATTCAAGATGAGTGATGTATATCTAATTTTGGGAGCGTCACAAAAAAAAACAACCTTACATCTTATGCATTTTGTTACCATAATATTTTTTAAGAAAAAATTAAAGAATAAATGAATAGATATCATTTCAAAATTGGGCTTTAGTTTTTGCAATAAAAATATCAACAATCCTAACATAAAAAAATTTAAATAATATTCACATACAAATGCATGTAGATTGTAGGCATCCGTCTGATATGTAAGACTCACAAATATTTAAATGTGTATATGAATATTATGTAACCCTCTTTTCGTAATATTAGTATTATTTTAAAAACTTAAGCCCGGCTGTAAGTATATGTAAATGACGTAATCTTCAGTTACTGTAGTTGGAGACTTTGGAAATAAAGGCAAAATTTCATGGTAGTAGATCTAGGGGTTTTGGTACTGGCGAAGTACAGCCGACAGAGCCCAACGCCAAAGTTCACCATTTCTCTCTCTACATCTTCTATTATAGAGATACATAATCCGCGGGGACTCGATTAGACCTCAAAGAAGAGCCATATTTCGGGTTTGTGCGTGAATCTAATAATCCTAAACTCGACCAATTCATATCTTATACCATACCTTATAATCAGTCGCTTTATAATTCAATTCGGTAAAGACCCTGTTTTGGATGGTGTTAGATTCACGCACAAACTCGTAATCTGTCTTTTCATACTCTTCGTTTATTCAGATCATCTTCAACCCAGATCTATGGATTTAAGCTTTCCGATTCGGAGAAACTATCGCGAAATTCTTAAATTTTAATGTGTATATACATATGTATGTATATATCTGTTTTCATTTGAGTTTTAGGTTTCATTTCATGCTCTGTTTTTTCCAGATTTCCGATCCTTAATTTAAATCGAGAAGAAGATTTATTCGAAATGACCAAAGGTAAATAATTAGTTACTTTTAATTATGCTTACTACATACGTGATTCCCGCTACTAATATAGTTATAGCTACATTTTTTTAAGAAAAAACTAATTTTTTGAATTATTACAGACTTCCATTAGTCTCTTGTTTGTTTTGACTTATTTTATAAATAACAGATTTTTAGAATACATATCATTTTGTTCAGGTTTTTAAGGTAAAAGAGTCCCCAAATAAGCAAATCTTAGCATTTCAGTAATAGAATAACCTGAATAATCCAAATTAGAAAAAATCTCAAGTGAAAGGCCACTGTCAAAGGTATTGAGTTTAGGACAGGCAAGTTGAAGTTTCTAATGTAACTTAGTTTTGCTTATTTTGAGTTTTATATGATTTAGGGAAATACCATATGCTTCAGATCAAATATGTTTACCCTAGTGGCATCAAAGTATAACATCACATTTGTGACATAATTGACTACAAAGTGGATAAGCTTCCGCTCTAAGCACGGCTCTTAGGGGTTAAGTTGCAGAGTTTCCCTTCTGTACGTTCTCGGCCCTAGAAAACCTGTCTGCCCCCATTAGGTATTTGTCCCAAACATTTCATGCCCTGCCTATCCCTCCTACCTAATCGAAAGTATCAAATTACATTCAGTTAAAATCCTTTCTAGAGAATGTATCAGTGGCATACAAGAAGTATATACACCAGGAACCCAAATAAACCAGCCCAGACCACCTCTTCAAAAACAGGGGCATCTACCCCAAAAATCCTCTATTCAGACTAACCTGAGCTAAGAAACAAAATCGTCCAACGTAATTCATCAATGATACCGTCGAAGAAGAGGGAGTACAGAGTAACAAACAGGATCCAAGAGGGTAAGCACCCTCTCTACACCGTCGTCTTCAACTTCACTCTAACTATTTTAATGTCTTTGCCACCGTTGGCGGCAATCAGGTACTCACTAACCTCACAATAGCCAAAATTGGGGTATCGGCCTAGGACCTCGAATGAGGTAAGTTTGGATTGTGCTCAAATTATGTAAAAGTGAGAATTGAAATTTTCTTAATTCTATAGTTATATGCACCCTTCTTTCCCTTATTCTTGATTCTGACATTTTGTATGTGTTTGAAAAATTATCACATTATGAAAAACCTAAAATACTAGCATATTGATGTTTTCTGTATTTGTTTTTCTTTATTTTTTTTGGGGTAAAGTTCGGATCACCACCTGGGGTTTTAGCGTTTTCCCACTTAACCACCTGTAGTCAGTAAAGTTACATTTAAACTCCCGACTTTTTGAGTTAAAGTGAATAAATGTTTTCTGTCTTAACTCCGTTACTTGAGTTGGCTAAAGACTTAATTACTCTCACTCTCAAGTACTAGCACAGAGAAAAACTTGTTACATACTCTGTACTCTCAAGTATCGATCCATTCCTATGTAAAAACTGATCATCCCCACATAATAGAAATATTAGTTGCATTATTAGATCTCAACTTCATCGAGAAAGAGTTCTTTAGGTCCGCTAGTTAATCACGCTTAACCTGAAATAGTAAAAGTAAAAGCTTTAGAACTACCATGATCAACAAAGAAAAGTACACTTTGCATGAGCTTTCTTAACCAATGAACTCCAAGGTGCTGTATCCTCCAGCTTTTGCATTCACAGATTTCTCACCTTAAGTAATACATCTTTGTTTGTATTCATTTTTCACGCCAACCACAACTTTGGCTTGGGAGTAAAACTTTTCTCAAGGCCCTCGGTATCGACGGAAGCATAAACAACCCAACTGCAAAATCATTTAAAAAAACAACCGAAAATGGCTCGACACCAAACAGCAATAGAAAAGCACAACAAATATAAAGCAGGTAGGATCCAAAGCTAATCCCATAGTTAAGGAGTTTGACCTTAGTACGAAGCCCTTTATGAAAACACATCTACTTGTTCATCTCTCTCTCTCTCTCTGTTTTTCTAATAAACAAAAAACAAGAGCTCATATAAATTCCCAAAAGGCAAATGGGGATATCAAAATCACCCCCTTAACATCATCAATGTCTACATTATAAAATCTTGTTCTTGAGCATCTCAAATTTATCATTCTCAAAGTGAACCAAAAACAGAGTAAACACCTTAATCAACTCAAATGCAACGAAACAATAATTCCCGTTCTAGTGTGAATTTAAAAGGAGAAAAGCAAATAGACCAAAATAATTCTGAAAAACCCAAGAGCAATCACACAAATACACAATTTCAGCTGATCCACATTGGAGTGAACTAGCCCCCCTTTCATGACTAGGTAGAGGTGTTCGCCATGCCGATCAAAATGACAAACCTCAAGCTTCTTCATTTGGCAACGGTGAGGGATCCGTGAGCCAAAGCGCCGATGGATCGGAATCATTAGGCTCCGATGGTACCGGCCAATAATCCGAATCAGTAGAATTGAAATTGAACAAAATCCTAACCTTATTCATGAGATCCGAGCTCTGATAAATCAACTCCGTCGAGCCCAACTCCACCACGCCGTTATTCGACGGGATACAAACCATGGTTTGCAGCCCGAAAGTTTGCGCCGCTCGCTCGCTTCATGGGCGAGCTTAGTAGGCGTTCACTTCTGACCTGCACCGAGACGAATTGAAAACGCCGCTGCCGGCTTGGCCGCCATCATGACGAAAAGATCGGGTCAAGGAAGCGAGGAAGAACCACTCGGTGGGCTTGCTCTCGAAGAACTTTTCTCCGGTGGGCTTGCTCTGCGGCGGAGGTGGGTTTCCTTTTCAATTGCTTCTCAAGTCAAGAGGAAGAAAGAAGGGGTATTTCGGACATTTACCAATTTTTTTTACCGATACAGTACATTTTCACGCGCTTTTGGCGTCTGACATACACGCACGGTTAAATTGGATGGAAAAGGTGACGTTTTCACTTTAACTCAAAAAGTCGAGAGTTTAAATGTAGCTTTACTGACTACAGGTGGTTAAGTGGGAAAGCGCTAAAATCCCAGGTGGTGATCTGAACTTTACCCTTTTTTTATTATATTTTGTGAATTCAATATGATTGTAAGATCAATTCATGTTCTTGGAATATTGTTAGTTTTGTGTAAAAATTTTGCTTGGAGGGAATGGGCTGGATTTTAAGGTTGGATTCAAATTTTTTTACTGAACTAAATTTGCACATTACCTGTTTGATGGAATGACATAGAGAGGTCATATTATCATATATAGTCATTTTAGTCTTCGATTAGACAAATTAGTTCAAGGAAGTTTGCATCATTTTGAGGAGGCTTTTATGCTAGTAAAGAAGCTTTTCATATTAGCAATTTCCAATTCTTTCCTGATTCAGTATAACATAAACTATTTGTATAATGATGATTTCATTGGTTTGAATGAATAATTTTTTGGTTAAAAATGTATATGAAATTGACCAGTTTTGGTAGGCAAGATATTGAGCCTACTTACCACTTCATTGCCATTACTTCTGCCAAATTTTATTTTTCAAGATTTATGTTCAGCATTTCTGCTAAGAAACGTATTTGGTCCACTTTGAAAAGATTGGAACTTGGAGGTGAAAATAAGAACAAAATGGATACTGAATCTATGATTGAAATTGAATTGGATGAGAGCTTGCACAGTAACTTTGATTTGAGAGGGATAGAAGAATTAGAGATCGAGTCTATAGACGTTTCAACTTTTGACCCTGTTACAGGTTTGTCTTTAACTGCCATTTTATGAAATCATTCTATTTTTATTCTTTATAGTATTATTTTGGGTATTTAATTATGTCTGGAAATAGTTCATAGCTCAGAAGTCAGAACACACGTTTCGAATGTAATTTATATGTTTATACATGTCAATGCAAACTATTAGCTGTTTCAAATGGTCTAAGTTGGTTATTATTTGTTGTGATTCACATTTAAGAAATTAGTTCAGTATCTATGTTATTTAAAATTAATGTTTGTTTTTGGAATTGTAGATTTTGGTTTTGTTGTAATGGGCCATGAGTTTGACTACTATCCTAAGAAAATGTTTCGCATATCAGGAATTGGGATTGGTTTATTGATCAACCTGGAGAAGACTGAAGTAGGAAAAAAGGGAAAATAGGTGGAAGAGGACTAAAAGGAAGAAAGGTGGAGGGGGCAAGAATGATGAGTAGTGAACAGGTGAGACTGAAGAGGATTAAGAACTAATTACAAAAGCCAGGAAGGTTCAAAGACCAACATATTTGACCAGATTAAAGGACAATGACAGAACCATTATGAAAAAATTGGTAGGAATTATCGACAGAAGAACAATAAAGTAGAAGAGGAGGAGGAAGAGGAAGAAACCCTTGGAGGTTTTATTGTAGTAGATGAAAAGAATGTGGGAGGAGAAACAGAAAGTGAAGAAGAAGAAGAATTTAATGAAGATGATGAAGAAGAATAAACAATTGATGGCAACTAGAAGGCAATGATGCTTGAGATAATTTTTTGCTGTAAATTTGTAGACCCAAGTATCTTTTTTTGGTACTTTGTATTAAAAACAAAGTTTCAATTTGTTTTTTCACTTGATTGTTAAATCATGTATCATATGTTTATTTTCGTCAATATTTTTTCTTTAGTGTTATTTCAGTTCACTTCATATGGCTTTTGTTAAAGGTGCGAAGAGGTATCAATATTTACAAGTTATCTATCTATTCCCCCTCCCTTTTTTTCCTTTTTATTTTCTTGCTACTTGATTGATCAGTTTAATACTTCTTGCGTTTTGGTCAACATATTAATTGCTATTTGTTGTGTTTTTATTTTGTGGAAATATATGCAACTGAAATGACTAAAAAATAAAAGGGGAATGGAGGGTTGAAATGATTGGAGTTTGTTGTTTGTATGGATTTGAGTATTGACAATAGGTTTGAAGATAGGGAGAAAGAGAGGAAGCAGTGCATTAAATAGAACCCAATTATTCAAACTAGTATACATACGTGTATATATATTTAAGTCGTTGACAAATCAATTCATATCCTTTCAACAAATTACTTAAAAACTACTATTGAAAAGTATAAATTTGTTATTTTAAATTTTAAAATAACTATAAAATACAATTTAGATTTTACTTTTGTTCAAAATTAATTAAAATTAAATCCAAATGGGTTTCTTTTTCATGGAATGGAGGGAGTATATTATTTATCCTCTTCAAAATTGTTTTTTTCCCCCTTAAAAACATTTCAAATTGAAAACAACCGATGGCGAGTCCTCAAAAAATGTGAACTTCAATCTCGTTAGATGGCCATATTTTAGCGTTGCATAATTACGAAAAGCCATGCACAAAACGCATTAGAATTGATTCAAATATATGAGTTTCATTTAACCTTTTGAACATATTAAAATTTATGTAGAATAATACATTTAAAACAATATCATCCCATAAAGTTGTGTTTAACTTTAGTTTATGTAAACCTCAGCATATTCCAAAACAAGGCAATTTTATTAAGATAGTCAGGATAGGTGGTTAATCTATCCACAACCATCCTCCATTAAAATTGTTTCAAGCTTATGGATTGACCAGGACATGAACCAAGATTTAGAAAGGAACAAAACAATTTGGACATAAATAGACTTAGACAGCAATGAAATGCTAAAGACTCGGAATACTCGAGTCCATCATCCCACATTAATTTTTGGGAAGAATTGCCCCATCTTCAATACCAACCAATCTTACACCTATTTTCACTGCCATCCATTCATTCCCAGACGCACAGAAAAAAAATAATAGCAATACATATCAATACACCTAATACATCCTTTTGTTTCATTTTCCCGGCAATCCGGGTTGGCCCATCTCCTCCTCCATGGCTGCCGAGAGAAAGGTGGCACTGGTGCTGATGGCAGAAAATGGGAGCCGGATTCAAAATACCTAGTGAATTCGGATAAATCCGTGGAATCCAATGCTGAAAACACAGATGCTTCGCTCCCATCCCAAATCCCATATATGACAGCAAGAATATTCAATGCCGAGACCTCATATAAATTTGCTATTAATGGGACTAACAGGATTTTCCTTAGGATGCATTTTTACCCATCTACATACCCAAATGTGAATATCTCAAACTCGTATTTCTCTGTTGTTACAGATAAATTGACCCTGTTGAATAACTTCAGCGCTTCAACAACATGCATGGCTTTGTCACAATCTTACATTGTTAAAGAATAATATATTGGCAACTTCGGAATCGAATGAACTTAAAGTTACTTTTAAGCCTTCTGATAAGTATAGTGGTAGTTTTGCCTTTGTCAATGGTATTGAGGTGATTGAAGCCCAAGAAATGTTCGACGACCAGACGACAATCGTGGGGTTTGCAAGAGATTCAGGAGCCACGGTGGAGGCCACGAAAGCTAGCCTGGAGACAATGTACAGATTAAATGTGGGCGGACAATATGTTGCACCTGGAAATGATTCTGGTGGGCTAATGAGGAGTTGGTACGACGACTCTCCTTATATTTTGGTTCCTCGAGTGGGGTCACAAATCAGGCCAAAAAAACCATCAGTCTCCAGGGATTTCCGAATGCATTGGCTCCTCTTGAGGTGTACAGCAACTCAAGGACTATGGGTCCAGATGCACAAATTAACACTCAAGTATAACCTTACATGGATATTTCAGGTGCATGCTAATTTCACCTATATTGTGAGGTTTCATTTTGTGATTATATAGACCAATTCGCCAATCAAGGGTGTTTAATATATACATCAACAATCAAACTGCAACAAATCAGGTGGATATAATACCCATGTCAGGAGGTGTGAGTCATCCCATGAAAATTGATTATGCAATACATGTGAGCGATGAAGGACATGGAGATAATGACATTTGGGTGGCACTTCACCCCAATGTGAGCTCAAAGCCTGAATATTATGATGCAATGCTAAATGGAATGGAGATGTTCAAGGTTGGAGATACAAAGGGAAACTTGCAGGGCCCAACCCGGTAGATGTCGGATTTGATGCTTAAACAGCAACAGGCTGATCACAATACAAAGGAATTTGCTCCTAAGAAAAGTTACACTGCCACGATAGTTGGTGGAGCTGCTGGTGGTGCTGCTGCTTTTGGGGTTGCCGCTGTCATAGTCTTGGCTGCTTATAATAGGAAGAAGAGATATCCAGGGAACGACTCGATGTCTAGCTGGCTGCCCCTTTACGGGCAATCCCATACTTCAGCTAGCAGATCTACAATCTCGGGCAAAAGCCATGGTAGCACCACCATTTCATCTGATGCAGCTTGCAATTGTAGGTATTTCTCCTTGGCAGAAATCAAACAGGCCACCAAGAATTTCGACGATTCCCATGTTATTGGGGTTGGTGGTTTTGGAAAAGTTTACAAAGGTGTTATTGATGGCGATGTGATGGTGGCAATTAAAAGATCAAATCCTTCTTCAGAACAAGGAATTAATGAGTTCCAAACCGAAATTGAGATGCTTTCGAAGTTGAGGCACAGGCATTTGGTGTCCCTTATTGGGTATTGTGAAGAGGGCAATGAGATGGCATTGGTTTATGATTACATGGGGAAAGGAACTCTGAGGGAGCATCTTTATAAGAACAACAAAATCACTCTCTCTTGGAAGCAAAGGCTGGAAATTTGTATCGGTGCAGCTAGGGGATTGCATTACCTTCACACTGGGGCTAAGTACACGATCATTCACAGGGATGTTAAGACTACCAATATTCTTGTTGATGATAAATGGGTAGCCAAAGTGTCTGATTTTGGGCTATCTAAAACAGGTCCTAACATGAATCAAGGCCATGTTAGCACTGTGGTAAAGGGTAGCTTTGGGTACTTGGATCCTGAATATTTCAGGAGGCAACAATTGACAGAGAAATCAGATGTTTACTCATTTGGGGTTGTTCTTTTTGAGGTTTTATGCGCTAGGCCGGCTCTAAATCCAAGTCTGCCAAAGAACAAGTCAGTCTTGCTGATTATGCTATGCATTGTCAAAGAAAAGGAACTTTGGAGGATATTATGGATCCCCATCTCAAAGGCAAGATAAGCCCCGAGTGTTTCAAGAAGTTTGCTGAAACAGCTGAGAAATGCTTGTCTGATCATGGAACGGATCGCCCTCTATGGGCGATGTGTTATGGAATCTCGAATTTGTACTGCAATGGAGACGAATCCTGAGGGCTCCAAGCATGTTCAGTCAGAGAGTGGAAGCGTGGATTATGACAATGTCGAGCAGATTGATCACAACAGTTTCTTAGCAATGCATAGAAACACTCTAAGCCTCGGAAGTGAGCATGATGAGATAGAGGATTAGAGGATAACAACAGTACCAGTGATATCTTCTCACAGATTGTCAATCAGAAGGGCGGTGATCATGAGATCGACTTGAGTCGTGTTGATTCGACCAGTTGAATGTGGCTAATGCAATTTGAAGCAAGCATTGTTGAGTTTGAGCAAACCAGATTAACCAATGTGTTGGTTTTATTGAGAGATGATCATGCATGGTACTATTAATTACCTAATCAATGTGTTTGTGGTATCTCATTCTTATTTGTTTTCTCAATCTGGTATCATTTACAGGAATATTAGGCTATTAAAACAAATAGGGCATTCTATATTTCTGTTTGTAAGGAGCCCAGGGAGAAAAATGTCCTCAAAAGATCTGCTTTGAAATTAATTTTATGTAATCACTACATTATTTAAACCACCATAGCATTTTTTCTTTTTTGGGTTATGTGTTCTTATTTATAATGTAATGTCTGTCTACAGAAAACTTTTTGAGTGATTTTGTAAGACTTCTTCTTTTTGCGGCCGCGGCATATCACCAACGTATCCTGCATGCATCATCATTCTTGGACCATAACAAGGAGGCACTTGATCATCCCTGACGCCCCATATATCTTCAAGAAATTCACCAGGAGATGCCATGTATTCATTGTATTCTGCTTGAATAAGATTTTGTGGTGCGTCACTTTGGACTTGCTGGCCATTATTATTATTATTATTATTATTGTTGTTGTTGTTACTGTTATTTTTATTATTGTTGTTGTTATTATTACTATCAGCATCCTCTCTTTCCACAAGCTCTGCTTTTTTTCCCATTTTCTTCATTTTCTTGATTAGTTGAATATGATCTACTATGCCTATAATTGATACCAAATTCTTTTCTGGATCCACATCAACTGAAATAACGCCTAAAAACGTCAAAATAAGAAAATAATTAAATACTAAATGACGAGTCACCAAAAGAAATTATTATGCAGTACTCATCACTAGTATATCATAACGATATGAGCAAATTATTTTATTAAAAAAAAATTAAAATTAAAAAGAATAAATAGAAGAAAAGGAGTACCATTGATTTTCAGCAACCGTTTCTTGACTTTGATAGGACATGCTTTACAACAGTTGATGTTCACTTTCAAAGCACAAGTCTGCAAATTAAAAAAAAAATCATTCAGCCATTAACAAAACATCAAATCAAATATATAGTTATAAATTTAAAATATAGAGAGAGAATGTATATAGATGAATATATACCTTAATATGATTGCAGTCCATTGACAGAGTTAGGGCCTGCTGCTTATTTTGCAAATTTCTTATGGGATATTAATTGCATATTATTATATTTATAAGCATGAACTTCATTAATTTGTGAAAGGGTATTATATATCAATGAAAGAAGGGTAATTACTAGTTTTATTTAGATATGGTTGAAGGCTTTCCGTAAATATTAGCAGTCAACTTAAATAAAATTTTGGAAAGCATTTGAGCAATTTAATATATGGTAAGTTGAAAACCTTATATATATGTAATATGTGTATTATCTTAAAGAAAAGACCAAATATGATAATTTGATCCGAAAATCATATTAAAACTGACTAAATTATATTGAATTGAACTGGTTTTTCTCAATTTTTTAACTTAATCCGTATATTTTTTTGTGAAAAAAAATAATAAATTAAACCGGAAGCAACATGGTACGATTTTAATATTTAATATCTATCATCATAATTTTATAATCATATTAGTGTTATTAAATTAATAATTAATTAATTTTAAGTATGAATTTTTTAAAAAATAAATTTTTATATTTATAAATTAGATTTTTTTTTGTGAGATAGAGGGAGCTAGTATTAAAATGTGCCGATGACGTTTTTAATTAAGAGTCTTTTCAGTAATGACTTATAAGTTTGTTAAACAAATTTATAAGTCATTGTCACTATTCCCTATTTCACAATGACTTCTTTTTCTATTTATAAGTTATTGTCACTATTTATAAGTTATTCTAAAAATAAGTTAGTTTGACTAAATATAATGTTTATTTTGTCTCTATTTTATTTTGTTCTTCTTTTTATTAATGTCATTTTTAATAATCTTTATATTTGATTTTAACTTATAAGTCATTATGAGCCGAACATCTTCATAATTTGTTTCAACTTAATTTATGATTTATTAGTCAAATTGATGCATAACGCTTTAATTTATAAGTCATAGCTTAAAATAATTTATAAGTCACTTGTATTTTAACTTTAAGTCATTTAAAATAAGTCTTTAATGACTTATTTTAAAATAACTTATAAGTTAAAATATAAGTTGACTTATAAATTGTTTTAAGTTCTGATTTATAAGTGTTCAGCATCAATTCGATTTATAAGTCAGAGATTAAATTAACATAAGTTATGAATGTGTATAATTTAAAATCAAGATTATTAAAAATGACATTAATAAAAAAAAAGGTAAAATAAATATTACATTTGGTCAAATTAATTTATTTTAAAATAACTTCTAACTCATTTTAAAATAAGTTACAAATACTTATTTTTTTTTATTTTATTTTACTTAAAACTTAATTTATAAGTAGAAATAAGCTAAACTGGAGAATAGTAACAAATATAAGTCGGTTAAGTCATTTCCGAACAGGGAAGTAATTTAAAACAAACGAGAGAGAAGCGTAAAAACTCGCATACGACAGACCGTCTCTTCTCTTGAAAGACGAATCGGAATCTGCAGACAGTCATTGTTCCTGAATTCATATAGACGATTATTCATTCAGGTAATTCAACTATTTTTCGTCATCTTAATTTTCCATTAAATCATTAGATTCGAACTTCGTAACTTCTCTTTCTAGAAATTTCCTGTTCTAGGGCGAAATTAACTCAACACTTGAATATATTCTTCGCATCGCACACAAAACTTACATCTATTCACCTGATTTACGTTTTAATTTGCGCATATGATCCTTTTTGGTTGGGAGCTGTTTTTTTTTTTTTCTGTTTTACTTTCCAAGTAAATGATTGAATTAAGTGGATTTTGACTTCCCTGCATTTGGCTAACTGGAAAATATGATATTCAGAATTTGTCTTTGTCTTTCAGTGTTGCAAATGCATTTTTTCCTGTTTTTAATACACTATAAAGTGTTTATCTTGTCTTTCGGTTAGTCACTTTGATCTTTTTAATGTTATGAATATGCCTAGGATCTGTTATTTGAATCTTTTCAGAGTATTGGTTTCTTTGTTCATATACTTGTTAAGAATGTTTTTTTTGTCATGTATATAAATATAACTATATTAATATTTGTAAATTAACATAGAGGGATTAAATGTAAAGAACTTTGAGAGAACTTTCTACTTGACATGTTTCCTAAAAGTATTTATTGAACTAGTGTCCAAAACTGTTTCCCAAATTTATCCATTGAAGCTCTTATTAGAAATTTCAACTTTAGCGCTGAAACATTAAGTATAGAAATTGTTATTAGCAACAAGGATTTTGGCAGTGAAGTTGGCACTACAAGTAGAAGAAGGCAGAACTTGTTTTTTGTTTTGTTTTGTTTTGTTCTTTTAAATAAAAAGTGGAAAAGTGTTATAGTGAAGAGATACTAATGAACTAGAATGTATTCTAGAATCTGGAATGGGCATTCCAAGCTAGCCCTAAAGAAACTCTATATTGTATGACTTCTTGCTAGGATTTGACATCTTTGATACAGTATGCCAGAAGATATTGTATCACTATAATTTGGATAATATATGTTTGTGTAGTAAATTTTTCTCAAATGTGGTTTTTGGTGATTCAGATCTTTAATCTGACAGTGGGCATATATTATGACTTACTATGTTTTTAGGTTTTTAGTGCTTAGGATTGAAGCTATATAAGCTTCAATGGCTAGAATTAAACCTCAAGCTCTGCTACAACAAAGCAAGAAGAAGAAGGGGCCCAGTCGTATTAGTGCCACTACGGTTGTGTTGTATGGCCTGATTGTCCTTGTGATGGTGTTCTTCCTGTTTGCAACATACAGACATTGGACTCGAAGGTTTATGGATTTCACTATTTGTTTTTTACAACCTTTTGTTTTTTATGAAATTGGATAAAATGCGACATGTTCAATTCTTGGGTTTTCTTATTCGATTTTGAAACAAATTCAAATTTCAGGACAATACTTACGAAGGTCTATAAATATCTGTGATAGATTTCAAGAGATTTTAGGAATAAGGAAGCATATAAAGACCTCTTTAAACATTGGAGTATGTACACTACCCAACATTGGTTTTAACCTTTTGGCTTGAAGTAATATTAGCGGTCTCAAAATTTTGGTCTCAAATGGGATGACATTGAATATTTTAATGATAATTTATGGCATAATCAATCACATGAGATCTACTCAACCAATGTTATGATGACACATCATTTGAGACCAAAAATTTGAGACCCATAGCATCACCCTTTGGCTTGTCATTAAATGCAACATTTAAAATCATCTTTTTATTATATTAATGTGAAGTAAGCACAAAAATAATCGTTGTTGTATTACAACATGTGTCTTAACCAGTGGCACGTTTGAGTTAAGTTAACCCAAATTGTTACTTTAAAAATATTATTTTAGCATAATCTATGGCTTGAATTAAATTCAGTAATGTGCAAGTCATATTAAAAATTAATTAATGAAAGTGTTTCACAAAGAATGCTTAAGCCTTCCCATATTTAATATATATATATATATATATATATATATATATATATATATATATATATATATATATGCACACTAGATACTTAGATAGGTGACACATTAAATGCACATGTCCATCAATATATTTTATTCCCTCCTTCCCACATTCTTCGCAACTCTTTCCTAGAGTGTGCTGCACGGATTTTAGGACGTTCCAAAATCATATTTAGATTATTTATATATTTTAAAATATTCGAATGTTATATCTTTGAAATATTATAAATATATAAATATACTTTTGACACGTCATAAAATCTTTGACATGCTCTAAAAAAAGAGTTGCAAAAATGGGGGATGGTGGAATATTTTTTGAAGAAATGAACTGTCAAGGGAATTAATGAAGACATTTCCTTTACTCAAACAACCTGGCTGTAGTCCTAAAACATCATGTTTTAATAAATCAGATAAATAAAGATTGAATTTTAAGTAGATATATACCTGTAGGAATGAATGAAAACACTTGTCAATACTTATTTTATCTGATTAGAATTGTACATGCTAATCTTTTGTTTAGGTCAAGGTTTCAGACAGAGGATGGGTTACCAATTCATGAGGTACAATTTTTTGCTTATTTTTTTTTGGTTTTGGGATTAGTACTTTTTTGCTTCAATTTTGATAGGTTTACACTTATTATTTGTTTATTGCCTGTTGGTTTGTTAGCTTTCTTCTTACCTACCTTTAACGTGACAATTCACGTGTGTCGTGGCTTTTTCATTGATAACGTATATATTTGAAATCATCTTTGCATGGTCATGCGGAATTTCAAGTATGCGTCGTAGATCTTTAATGCTTTATATGCTGAAGAAGTTTTGCAATTATCAAGTTAATTGCATCTTCCTATGTTTGTTCTTTTGCATACTGCAGAGTGAAGGTGCTTTTGATGGTTCCAAGAAAGCAGATGTCGCCAGATATGCGGTAAGATTTCACATGTAGTGCTTAATTGTTACCAGATTTGATTGGTTGTTTTGAAATTGATCTTTCTTAGAATAGTGGTCCTTATATTATAGATATTGCGTCTTTCTTGTTTCTTATTCTTTAGAAATCTTTTCACTATCTGTAATTTGGGGATGCTGCAAGCTTCAGGCAATTTATTATTTTAAAGCCATTGTGTGCATTTTTTAAAGCTCTTTCATATTATTTCCTTCGCTAGTGAGTAGTGTATCTTGACGTGAGTAGTGTATCTTAACGTGGTTATGAACAACAGATTTTTAATACCTCAAAAGGTACAATAACCGTGGAACTTTACAAGGAAGGTGCTCCAGAAATTGTTGCTGAATTTATTCACTCATGGTGAGTATTGAGCTCAGCTCTTTTATCCATTTATTTATCTTAAAACTAATGTTAGGTGTTCATGCACTGACCTTAATTACATTCTATTATTTTGTCTCACTATATTTTAGTTTTCATTATTCAATCAAGTAAATTGTTGATGTGATTCATGAGTAAGAAAATAGATAATTACCAAATAAAAGTTGGAGTTGCCATTTCCTTGTACTGATATATCGATTAATAAGCTGGAAGTAATGAAGCTACTAGCCTTTAAAATTATGCCTTTTAGTTTAGCAAATAGGAATTCAAGTTCTAGATTCTAGCGTTTACATATTCACTGATTTCAGTGCAATTAGGTGTTTAACAATTTTTAAATAGTTTCATAATATTACTGCAGTTTCGTACACTACTAAATGTTTATGTTCATTACCCTCATCAGAAATAGCTTGGTTAAGTTACCTGACATTTTTATTCTAATACAAGTATCATTTAAAAGGGAATGTGTCTGAAAATGGTTATGATAGGAGAAAACAGTTTAAGTAGAAGCCTAGGAGAGTGCAGAACTGGATCCCATTGTTCTAGTGATTCATATAAGTGTTATTATTGAAAATGTAGATAGATAATAATGTATTGAGATGAACTTTTCTTTTAGCATCTTTTAATATAGAAGCTGGTTGCATCTTTGTTATGCCTTTATTGTGTGCATGATGTTAGCTTTTGGAGTGACTCATGCCTTGTTACTGTAAATAAAGCTGAGATATTTTAATTTTTCCAGTCAGATGGGGCAATTCAAAGGGATGCAATTTAATCGTGTAATTAAGAATTTTGTTATTCAAGGAGGTGATGTTGAAAGACATGGAGTTACCGAAGATTGGACCTCTAGAGGAAAACATTATAATCAACTGGATAAAAGGTCTTCCCTGACCTGCACCCCTTTTAGATGTTTTAATTGTATCCTGATGAACTTCTGATATGTTTGGTTTCTTGCCTCCCCCTCCCCCTCCCCCCCCTCCCCTCTCTCTCTCTCTCTCTCAATTTTCTGGTCTTTATCCAGTGTGAAGCATGAGGCTTTTATGATTGGTACTTCGAAGGCAAAACATGGCAAAGAAGGCTTTGGACTATTTATTACAACTGCACCTATCCCGGATCTAAATGAGAAGCTTAATGTGTTTGGGCGTGTGATCAGCGGAGAAGATGTTGTTCAGGTGATAAACAATTTTGAACACCCCTCCTTTTTCCTATCTATTTCTTTCTTTTGGCGTTGACATATCTGGATTTTCATAAAGTTGTTGCATACAAGGATCTTGAACTGAATTTTGAGTTTTTGAGTTCATGTCCCATGAAAAGGGCATTGCTGCATTCTAATATGTTTTAGAAAATAGCCGGAATTAGTCATATTCTTTCAGTATTGCTGTGTATTTTTATTTTCATTTATCGTGTAAATGTTAGTAAATTTTATTAACCTCAGCAAAATTTTAAGAAATACTAGGGGCATTCCCCCTCTACAATATCAACTGCAATGGTGGAATTAAAACAAAATAAACTAGAACCTTTACATGAATATCCTATCAGAACCCCCACACAAAAATAAAATAAAAATTGTTGTAACCAATTCTCAACTTCCTCTAGCACCATTAGGACAGCTGAAGACAAGATGCTCTTACTTGACTGATTCTGTATCACAATTTCGTCAGTTGGAATAACACCCCATGCTCTACTTTTTACCTATTTCCGTTTCTATCTTTTATAATTACATAGAATAGCAGAACATCCAGCGGCAGAAGAGGAATATAAAAACAACATTATTGTTGAGCACCTCAATAGGATTGATAGCATGTAAAAGTTAGCTTTATAAATTTAGTTTTAATTGTTAGCATGTTGTCATGCCAATCCTCAAATTTGGAACATACTCTGTATTGGATGGGAAGAATTAGTAATTTTATGTTGCCATATTATTTTTCAATAGTATTCTTCTTATGATAGTGTATTTCCCTGCAATGTGGTATTCAGGAAATTGAAGAGATTGACACGGATGAACATTATCGTCCTAAATCTTCAATAGGAATCATTGATGTGACGCTGAAGCAGAGGATCTGACTAACGGTTTCTTGTTGAAGGCTTCTCCCAGTTCCATTGGTTTCCCATCCCCAGCCACTGAATTCCATAGTGAGAAGCAGACATTTTTTAGGAACTTTTTCTCCTTGTTCTGCTTTTGGATTTGTTTGGCAGGAAAATGGAGAGGGGGGAGAGGGGTGTTTGATCTTGGCTATTGTTGATTGTTGGTTGCGAATTTTGTGAATCGGCTTTTCAGTCACTGCTTGTAATATTGGAAATGAATTGTGTATTCCATTATATACCTTGATATGTTAATGAAACACGGCTTGTGCAGCGCTCTACCAAAAAAGAAAAAGAAAAAGATAACAAAAAGTTTCTTCACCAGCATTTGCCTAATTCTCATTTTGTGTGGTGCATGTTCTTCTTTCCCCCGCTATTGGAGACTCAAATACCAACAATTATTAGTGAACTAACTTCCCAAAATTAGATATATATATATATATATATATATATATATATATATATATATATATATATATTAGGACATGTTTGGGAGTGGTTTATAAGTTGGTGAAATTAATTTATAAGTAGTTTTTTTTTTTACTATTTGAGTGTTTGTATGTGATTTATTTTTTGATTTATAAATTGATTTATATATAGTTTTTACGAAATAACAATTTTTTACTTTTCAAAAATTGACTTATAAATTATTTAAAAATAAATAGGTTTGACCAAATATAAATATTTTTTTTGCCCTCATTTTGTTAATCTACAACAAGTCATTTTAGTTGAACATCTTAACAACTAGTTTTAACTTAATTTTTAACTTACAAGTCAAAATAGTGTTGAACACTTTTATTTGAAGTCACAATAAAATAACTTATAAGTTATTTTAAATTTTAGCTTATAAATCATTTTAAAATAAGTCATTCCTGAACATGTCCGTTGTCAAATTAGAGATATGTTTCTATTTTAGGATTATAAGTGAGACGATCATTTCAATATCACATCATTGCAACAGAATCCTTACTAATATTAAGGCTATATTTGAAAATGTAAAATTATTTTCAAAAATCGTTATTTTATAAATGTATTTCTAATTTTAAAATCGGGGAAGTATTAATTATAATTTTTAAAATTTATATAAATTCTTACTAATTTTAATTTTTAAGATTTTGTAAATTAATTTCAAATGTTAAAATGTTTACCTAATTTTGGACTCATCCCCTTTACAACTAAAATTAGGACTTGTCATCCTATTTGCATAAAAAATTATTATTTACACAACTTACTTTACCAGAGTTCTGCATTTCAGAAATGCAGAATCCACTTTTTATTCATAGAACTTATGTAATATATATTAAAAATGCTCGTAGAAATATAGTTTGCCTACCTATATTTCGTACTCCCTACTCCATTCCAAGAATATGGTCCCAGTTGTATTTAATAATAATAATAACAAAATTTTAAAAAAAAATCCTATAAGAATAATAAGTATTTTCCAGTAATATGCCGATGGTTATGATAAAAGTAAAATAATAATACTATAGTGACTAAATTTTTTTTATAAAAAAAATACAAAATGATGTACTCCCTCGGTTCAAAAATTATTTAATTTTTGAGGTCAAAAGATAGCATATTAAACTTCAAAATTTACATCTTATAAAAATTTAGAATAAAATAAATTTTGTTATTAATATTATTTTATTATATACTATATAATTATAATAATTGTATTAATTAAAATTAAATAAATTCACATCAATTTGAAATTTAATTTGTATCTCAAAATTAAATTGTATCTCTAATTTTAAAAAAAAAATTAAAAAAATTATATGACTTTAATTAATTATATGATCACCGAACCCACTTGCACTAAATCATTAACTAATTAGATTTTCATGCGTCATTTTATAAACGGGATAAATCAACTTTTAGTATATGTACTGAGACACAATTTACAATTTAATACTCGAAATGAAAAAAATTATAAACTGGTGATTGTACTCAAAAAATGTTATATTCCGTTAAACATTCGGGACACGACTTACAATTTGATACCTGAAGTGAAAAAAGTTATAAACTGGTGAATGTACTCAAAAATGTTACACTCCGTTAAACAGTAGAGTTTCTTCTTTATTCTGTTTGAAAATTAGGGTTCTCTTCTTCTGTCATTATTCTTCTGTCATT
The DNA here is from genome assembly GCA_020205605.1 of Panax ginseng. NCBI lineage: Eukaryota > Viridiplantae > Streptophyta > Magnoliopsida > Apiales > Araliaceae > Panax > Panax ginseng. The sequence goes on along the minus strand of CM035138.1, from coordinate 3,569,783 downwards.
CTTTTGTCTCGATTTTCTATTGATTACTGGTTCCCATATATTTATTAAAGAGTTTTCAGTGTTTAATTGAAAGGATGAGTTCGTCTTTGAATGGAATCGTAAATGAAATCGAGAAAGAAGATTGTAGTTCATGCAACAAAAATGAATGGATTAAACCATTGTTCTCAAGTCGGCGCCACTGTAGAGCAATGCTGCGAATGTGGGAGGTAAGAAAAGATGGAACAAAACATCAAGGATCTTCTTCGCGTCGACTTTGCTTCTCTCTCTATATGTTTGTCTCTCCCGTTGGATCAATTTTAACCGATTATTTAAAAATTGAAAAGTACAAACACTAGATTACATAATATTTTGAGTACAATCACCAGTTTGTAACTTTTTTCACTTCGGATACTAAATTGTAAGTTGTGTCTCTAATGTTTAACAGAGTGTAATATTTTTCGAGTACAATCATCAATTTATAATTTTTTTCACTTCAAATACCATATTATAAGTCGTGTTCCAATAGATATACCAAAAATTGATTTATCCTTTTATAAACTAACAATGTTGGCGGGACGGAAATAGGAGTATGTTTTTACCGGTAAAAAAAATTGTTTATGATAATGTGTTAAACGCATAGGCAGTGAGACTGGTGGCAGCTGCCTTACCTCTATGGCTATGGCTCTTGTTCGTCCTCCTCTCTTTCTTTCAGATTTTAATGTCTCACACCCGAAACTTCACCTTCGGAACCCTAATTTTCGATTTTCACGTATCTCTCCTCAATCACAAACGGTGCGTTTCTTCACTTATTTTAATCAGTTTCTTCCACAAACACTGTATGGGATGCGAATCTAAATTTTATTCGAGTATTTCCCAGATAAAATCAACAGAGAAAAATTCAAAACCAGAACACGAACCCAGTATCTTGGACAACCTGTTTCTCAACTCCTTCCGAAACAAAATGGTCCAGGTCAGTTCAATTTTGATGGCCAATTTACTTGTAAATTCCAATAATTTGGAAATACTATTATTTTGTTTGTGATTCTGTTATTTTTACTAGGGTGCGAAAAGGAAGGAAGAAGAAAAGTAAAGAAACATAGGAACTTAAAAGGAAAGGAAAGGGGAACAAAAACAATTATATATAAATGAGAAAAACCATCTCAATGCACAAAAATCCAGTTATCTATACCTTTAAAATTCTAATTCGATAGAAATGTTAAAATGTATTGTTATATATAATGTTCCAATAAAATTTTACATTTCCATTTCCTTGCTTTTCCAGTTTTCTGAGTTCCAAACATAGCCTAAGAAAGATGATAACTTCGTAGACAATGTTTTAGCCGACAAAGATGATAACATTGTAAAAAAATGTTTTTGCTTTACCTGATACATCTTTCTATTATGTCTTTTCCATCTCAAATTTGTAAGTGTAAGCAAAAGGGTAGCAACGAATTTTCTTGCATTTTGAGTGGCGAAACAATGAATTCATATTAGCGCTAGTTTGTCACTCAATAATGTTACACTTCTAGCTTGTATGTTTATATTTTAAGGGACTAGTAACAGGAGGCTGGATGGGATTCGGAGAAGTCTGGATATGATGGATTAATAGAAGTGGCAAACCATCTTATGATTGGCAGAAGCAACTCTGAAACGACTGAAGCAACGGTATTTCAATCTTCATTTGATTATGGTTACAAGCGTGATTAACATTAAATTATGTCTATTTTCTGAGTTAGCAGAACAAACATTGATATTTTGAGTAATGGCTTGTAGATTTAATGCAGAAGATATAATAAAAGTTAAATATCCATATGCTGTATATAGGAAAGAGAAGTCGGGACTACTTCTTGTCATTAATGCCTTTGTGCCAATTACATACTGCACTGATCACCAGTAGCTATTTTTTTTTTTGTTTGCAAGGTTCGTATATTAAGATCACTGTTTCCTCCATTACTTTTAGAGCTTTACAAAATGCTCATTGCCCCTATCGCCGGAGGAAAAGTGGCAGCAGTGATGGTTGGTGAGTTTATCCTTCTTAGGGCGGTTCATGAACTCAAATTGTGCTTCCTGAACTGGGTTGTTTAGTTTGGCTGTTTGCTTTGATTGTTAGTGCTCAGTTCGTTTTTGACTGCTAGAAGTTTGCACTTTCTGTCTTTTTTTAAGCAAGGGTGACTGCACTATCTTGCCAGTGGCTCATGGGTCCATGCACTGTTAACTCTGTTGATCTTCCTAATGGATTCTCATTGATGAGTGGGGTAATGGTTTTTTCTTTCTGAATCGCCTCCTGTCTTGACTGGCTGATCTTCACTTGTATAATTTGGCAGTCATGATCCCCTTTGGGGTTTGGATATTATTGTAGGTATTTGTTGAAAGATGCAAGTATTTAGAGGAGAGCAAATGTGTTGGCATATGTATTAATACATGTAAGCTCCCTACACAGGTTAGTGGTTTTAAAACTCATGTTTCTTATCTTCATATGCTTTTCTCTTTTATGAAGAATTTACTTGCATCCTCAATGGTTTTAATATGTATAACTAGAATTGAAATCCTCCCATCACCACTATTCTTGTTCCAACCATGCACGAATGATTGAGATCACTTCTGTCTCGATTTTTTCATAAATAGTGATCGGATCTTTTGGTAGAAAGGATCTATAATCAACCTTGCAAGCTAGACTACCCAAATAATTTTTAGTTGTTATAAATTTTATATCAGGACATATATGCTAAATTTGTCGTTTTAAACTTTCATTTTTAGACAAGAACCTTGAAAATTATAAAAGAAATGAGATATTTTACTTGAATCATACATGAGTGGCAGATATTAGTTTTGTTGCACGATTGTTATTTCAGAATTTCATGAAGGACTGCATGGGTGTGCCCTTACTGATGGAGCCAAACTTCAGTGATTATAGCTGTCAGGTATGTGGTTTGGTTGTCAAGCTAATAGGACTAATGGATTATATTCTCATTTATGTGTTTCACTATTGTGACAGTGTTGCTTGTTATCTTGATGGAGGAATTTGGATTTTGTCGTTCTATTCATCATATATGTATGCTCTTTTATGTTTAAATGATAAACCCTTAGTATACATGCAAGGTTCTGTCGAGAGGTAATCTGGATCTGGAGGAATTCAAAAACAAAGTTCCATTTCTTCTGCATGGTTGTAGAAATTATTTAGGAATGGAACTGAAAAAGTTTCTACAGATTTGTAAGAGGAACTTATCCTTAGATCTCATCTGATATAAATGACTGTTGTATTTCATTTTTCAACAAGAAAATTAAGAATGGATATACATTGGTTTAAACAGAGAAATTTTATCACCTTAATATTTATGTGGACCACAATGAAGTATCACCATTGCAGCTGATTTCTAGCTGATGTAACTTGGATGTTAACCCCAGTACCATTCCTAACAGTTGTCACACTGATAAATGTTATATAGCTCCTCTCCATGATTGAACTGTTGAGGCAATTATCTAACAGCTATCTAAGCTTCAACCACATCTCTCTTTCAAATAATTTTTAAGTTGTTGCTCTATCATCTGATTATGTGGAGGCAGTTTAAATTTGGTGTCCTCCCTCCTGTGCCGGAAGATGATATCAGTCTCAAAGAGGCCTGCTTGGAGATATGCCCAAATGCCGGTGGACGCAAACAAGTGACTAATAGCATGGAAGCATTGAAATGTCCCAAGGCATAGTGTCGATCATTGCTATACATGCCCATTGGATGCTACCATAGCATAGCCATAGCCTCTTCAGATACGGTTTGTACCTGCAAATACTCTAGTCTTTGCTTGTTTACTTGCAAAATTTGTAATTAGAATTCTTCTTGTACAACTAGTGGCGAATATAGATGAAAAGAATGTGTTTCACTGATGTTCAGCAGGGAAGAAGTTTGGTAAACTGAAATAGCATCTCATGAGTTGCAGATTGTAATATAATGTTGTTCCTGTACTGTACATCTCTTTTATCTTCTACTATTTTGGGTTGGAATTTAGAAAGGAGGAGCAAATGGTTTAATTATGGGCATATAATATGAGATGGAATTAATTATGGGTATTCATTTGAAAGTCATATTCGAATTAGACCTAACCTAACCTAACCTAACCTATTTATTGATTGCACCAAACTATTGGAGCTCACCTGTTTTTTGGTTGGAGTAAAGTCTAGATAGATACTACTGAACAGTGCATCTGAATCATATTTCTAGATAAGGCTGTAGGTGAGTGAGGTTGTTGATTAGTGATTAGCAGGAATAATATGGGGAGGAGGACTACGTCTGCATGTTTAATTTAATTTTCTCTGTTTTGTACACAAAATTAAATTATACTAGAAAAATGGAGAATATATTCAAAAAATTAACAGTGTTATATGATATGATAATAACTTGCACATATAAAAACATTTCATTATGTAAAATTGGATGTGTGCTTTTTAACCCTTTGTTAGGGACGTATTTATCATTTACAATATTAAAAATACAGAAAACTAAATAATTTATGACAAAAAATTAATATTTACATAAGAGGTCACAAGACCTTTATAATAATAATAATATTTTAAAATGTCTTTTCATGAGAAAGAATGTATTTAAATATACAAAATAACCTCGTTTTGAGAGCTATTTTTACTTAATTATATATTTACAAAGTAAACTCATAACTCATAATTAATAAGTAGGATGTTAATAACTTTTTCGACGGCCACGATCTTTGTCCATATTCTTTAGGTTTAAAAAAGAACACACTAAAAAAAAGGGGATAAATAACGTTTTGGTCACTGTACTAGGGTCCGGTTTTTATTATGGTTATCGAATTTTTTTTTGTTACAATCGAATAACTGTACTCTCAAAAATTTATAAAATGGTCATTCCGTTCGATTTCTATCCAAAAATTTGACGGAAATGCTGACTGTGCATATTGACCCGTTATTAAAAAAAATGTTGCTAACAAGTGTTAAACTCTAGACCTTCCCAAATTAGAACTTTATATTCTAACAAATACCATTGGACCAACAACCTATTATGCTAAAATTTATGTAACACTAATATTTAAACCACTTAGCATCGTTTATATGTATGTGAAAATGAGATAATAATAACTTTAATAATAATAATAATTGTAATAATTATTATTGTAATAATAATACTAAATTTTAAATAATTTAGTATTTTTCTGTTAGAAAAAACTTCATGTCCGTATTAATTATTATGTAGTAATAATTAAAATAATAATAATTAATGCATTAATTTTAATAATTAAAATAATAATAATTAATGCATTAATTTTAATTATTTTAAAATCAAATACAAATTGTACTAATCATACTCAGTCACTCTTATTAGAACAAAAACCACAATCATTAATTTAGTTTGTGGTATTTGTATTTGATTTAGATTTGAAGAACACAGGGCCTTGATATTGTGGAATACCTGCCATGCCAGTATAAAAAAATATTAAAAATTATATTAATTATTTTTCTTAAATATTAAACTAAACATAAGTTACAATTGGTTACAGTAAAAATATCAAATGTTGTTATTCAAAAAATGAAAAAATATATATTAAGAGAAAAATCTTTTTACAAAATAGAGGTAGGTAGTAATAAATTTTAAATATTAATTAAAATTAATGCATTAATTATTATTATTTTAATTATTACAATAATTATTATTTATCCCATTATCAGGTCCTGCAATTGGGTTCTTCATCATCCTTATTCAAGCGTACGTCAAATAAATTTACGCATGCAGCAATTAGGAAAAGATCGATATATATTATGTAACGAGCGAGCTAACGCGTTTAATATACACAATATATATATAGGATGGATCACTTGTCTTGGTTTTAATTCTGTAAATCAGAATCCAACCTGCAATAGAGTAGAATTAAATCACTAGGCCAACCATGCACAGTCATATTTTTCATTAATTAAATAATTGAATCAAAACACTACTTAATTACTAGAAAATAATAATAATAATTGAATCAAAAAGATTTATTTTTATATATCACAATTTCATATAATGAATACGTACGTACGTATAATTTTTCTTGTAATACATTTTGGTTTAATTCACTCATTATATATGATTGTCCATCAAATAAAGTGTAGTTGTAGCAAGCTAATTAACCTCCTCTAAATTTATATATATGTACAAAAACTTCTTTAAGTAATTAATATATAAATAAAATGTCCAGCCATGCATATCTCATCTTAAAACTTAGTATTATTACAATAATAATTATTACAATTATTATTACAGTTATTATTATCTCATCTTCACATGCATATAAACGATGTTAGATGATTTAAATATTAGTGTTACATAAATTTTAATATAATATGTAGTTGGACTAGTGGTTTTTGTTAAAATATAATGTTTTAGTTTGGGGAGGTCTAGAGTTCAACACTTGTTATCAACATTTTCTTTAAAAAAAAATTTAAGGCAAACCTTCTACCCTCCTCGTCGTCAAATAAATAATTGAATTCAATATGCACAACAAGATTTTCATCAAATTTTGGACGAAAATCGAATCTGGAATAATGACATTTTCAGAATTTTTTCGAGAATCTGAATTATTTGATTGTAAAAAAAAAATTTTTAAGAACTATAATAAAAAACGAACCACATACAAATGTAATCAAAACGTTATTTATCCCTAAAAAAACAAAAAACAGTTAACTAGCTGAAAGAAAAAGATTATATATTGTTATTAAAAATATATATAAAAAATAGAGTCCAGGAATGAACCATGGGTTGCATACACTTCAACTAACGACCGACACGACTGACGTCGACCGTTCTTTACCGTTATGTCACTAATTTCCGTCAATGGCGGACGTTAGACTGACATAAATAAAAGCATAAGGCCCTAAAGACTGACATAAATAAAAGCATATGCTTTCGAGTAGTAGTGATAACATAGTGAAGCGATCAAGCGAACGACATCTCCACCGAAAGACTCGCTGTTTCTCTCTCCAGAATATATTTCTCCGACCTGAAAAATGGCCAACGTGTCTTCCTCTTCTCAATCTCGACTCCATCTAATACTGATTTCACCACCGTTGGATCCTTATACATTCACTCATAGAAATGTTTGCTGCTGATCATAGCAGATCTAAGCAGTGATGTCGGTGCTTCCTTTGTTCTCTGATTTTGATGGCACTGGTGCGTTATTGTGCTTCGTATGATTTGAACTGTTTTCTTCTTCTGCTTTACTTCTTTGTTTTGCCAAAATTTTGAAATGTGGAACATTTTTCTCAATGAATGTTCTAGTTGGAGCTGCTTAAACTAGGGTTTGTGTTGAAATTGCTTGATTTTATTTTAACATTTGGGTTCGCTCTGCTAGTAATACTTTTAGGTATTTTTATGCAAATGATTTTTCTTATGGAATATGTGAAGAGAATATACTTTCCTAATTTAACTCTTCAGTGGAGTATTTGCTTGGAGCTCAGTAGAAACAGTAGTGTTCGTTTACTTATTATTCTCGTCATCTTAGCTTTGAAGTGCCATTTTTGGAAAAAATATCTGCGGAAAATGCATCAATTTGAGAAATTAAGTTTGAGTTGGTTGTTAGCTTTTTCATTTTTCAAATAATGAATAATTTGATATTAATAATTACGACTACAATTTAGTCCACATTTGAAGGTGTATTTTTTCTTGTCAGAAATTCAAACAGAGCATTTAGGTTCCAGTCTCCCATGATCTACAATAGTAGTTTGCAGAGTGCTGTGGCATAAAAAGGTTCGTTGTGCTAGGTACTTAAAGTAGACTTTGAACCAATCGTTCTTAGGTATTTGTTAAAGAATTTTTCAACACGGCATTAGATTAAACAACTGTAACATGCAGACTCTAAAAGAACTACTTAATAAATCCAAAAAAACTTGCTTTGGCTGTTTTTTTGCATATGATTTGGTTGGAGATGAGTAAGCCTGTGCATCAGTAAAATACCGCCCCGATACTAGTACCGGATACCCGGTATCCCGGAGCAGTTGGAGATGCTTCGGTACCAATATGGTCTCCATTTTTACCTATGTTTTACCCTTTTTCCAATCCATCACAAATTTCCAGTCAAGCAAAGAAATTTGAACCTGAGAAATTTGAAACAAATTTGTTGTATTTTTCCAGTAAGTAATACCCCAATAAGTTGCTATGGAGGTAGTAAGAGCAAAGATTCAAGCTTTATACAAATTTCCAATCAAGTCAATTAAATAATTTCCTTTAATAAAGAATCAAGTAGATACTAAATACATTTGCTTAATAAAATTTAAAAACATGAAAAATTGCTAATAATAAAACTTGCTAGGAGAATAACTTCTGCATGCCAGCAATTTCGTTAATATTTTAGCCTTTAATCCACTTTCATTGATTAGATCTATATTGAGAAGGAGAAGGCATATATATACACATGTATATATGTTTGGTTGAGAAGAAGAAAGAAGGTGAAGAAGAGAAATAGTTTCCAGCAAGGAGGAGAAATGGCCGTTTTAATAACTAGAAAAGTAGAAGCCATCAGGAGAGAAACTGGAACACAAGGATTCAAGTTCAAAGAGGGAACTTGGAGATGGGCAGCTGGCAAAATTGAAGATGGGAGGAAGAGGGACTCTTACTGTGACGAAGAATCGAGAAGATTGGGCTTGGGCACGTGTTTCGAAAAGTATCTAGCATATTTAATTAATTAAGTACAACCGCTAAACCCCTGTTCGGTTCCATGTTTTTTTATCGAATCTCCGAAACTATATATTGAACCCGGTCTTGAAAAACAGTTTTTACCGGTCTCATACCAAATTTCATTTATCGGTTTTGGTAAAGTAAACTCCCTAGAGATTAGTTATATATTCAGCATGGCTACTAAAAATGAAGAGGTAAATTTGGCCAGGTTCAAATTGATGCTAGTGGTATTATGAGTAATTTTGATAATTTAATAGAAAATACTGGGTGTTCTCCTACATCTATATTCAAGTGAAAAAATGATTTGATTACTTGTCCCAAAAAAGTAAAAAAAATGAAATGTTTGCTGCTGTTTGATCGACTTATCTGTTTTTTGTAATGGATCTTTAAATGCATTGATGATATTGAAGGCAACTTTTCATATGGTTCTCAACAATAATTGATGATATTAAAGGGAGGAGTGTTTCTAATGATACTTTAGACCGGCAAGTGGCATTTGTAATTCAAGTGTATAGGTCTTGTGTAGTTTATGTTTGTATTCCCACAAACTTTTGTATCCGTATAGCTGGGGCCTTTTGTGTAGTCTTCAACATTAAGATTTGTTTTATGTTTCATTTTTTCTTACTTTTATCTAAACATTCACTCTTGTTCAATAAAATGCTTAGTCACCTGAAAAGTAAAAAAGACCCTGGTAATGTGAACAGACCTTTATCTGTCAAGCAGAAATCTCTTCATTGTTAGGTTCATTCTTGCTATCTATATAAAGGTAGCTAGTACTTTCACCATTAATGGAAATATGGAATGCTTGCTTGCTAGATGTGTGTTTGACTTTTCTTTTCAAAAGAATTTTCAGGAGCACTGAAAAAGGTCCAATGGTCATTGCTGAAACAGTTGCTTGTTACGAGTTATGTCTTATGCATTACCTATGCAGATTTACCTGATAACCCACTGGAAGCACAGATTGTATCGCCAACCAATTCGCCTTTGCTAACACCAGCTACGCCTGATCTTCCCCTGCCAGCTAATCTGCCAATGTCCCACAAACCACATTGGAAACATCTCTCACCTCATCCTGCACCGAATCTCATAATAGCACCTGCTCAGCCTCCTTTCTACAGCCCCCTGATAACCTCTGCTCACCCTCCTTCAAGCTCACGTTTGTCAAAACCGTCAATGAAAAAGAGCAAATTAGTGTCTCCCAGTGCTGGGCTGGCACCGTCACATTTGTTAGAGATTTCCCCAGCACAATCTAGTTTTGGTACTATACCTAACGGTTTAGCTCAGCCACCACTATCGCCGCACTCCTCTAGTAAGACCTATATATATGTACTTGTATTCTTGCTCATTATTACATATAAAAATAAATATGTACTTGTATTCTTGCCCAGAAATATTACCGTTAACAAAAATAAATATTCTTGATCATTATTGTTTCTTCAGAAATTATCAGGAATATTTAAAAAATATCCCCCCTAAATATATTTTTCTAATTCAAAGGCTATAATCTTACTGATTTCAACTATGGCTTCACTGTTTACCAGATTGTTGTGGACCGGACATGGTGCTAAAAAGAGGGACCAGGAATTGCCATTGTGTATATCCTATAAAGCTTGACATTCTCCTTATAAATGTCTCATCTAACCCAAATTGGAACCTTTTCCTAGATGAGTTTGCTTCTCAACTTGGTTTGCGGGGTTCTCAAATTGAGCCAATCAACTTTTATGTAGTGACTTCATCAAATTGGAATATTTCAATGGACATAACTCCACATACGGGAATCAGTTTCTCTGCTTTTGAAGCATCTGGAATAAACTCTTCACTTTCCATGCATAGGGTTCGTATGGATCCCAGATTAGTGGGCGACTACAACCTTCTCAATATAACCTGGTTCAAGCCTCTTACTCCTTCGCAGGGTAATTTACACCTTCATTTTCTGCTTGTAGGATCTCTCTATAAATATGAATGCTTGGGCTGCAATGCCTCGTCATTGTTTAATGGTGAGACGTGCAAGCTTTTATTTTCACTTTGTTGCATACCTTTTTCTCTAAATGTGGTGTATGAACAATTTTATGTTAAGTTTTGAGCAAAGAGTATACATATAAAACTCTTAAGTCTATAATTATCCATAAACATAAAAATAAAATATCAGAACCACATAAAGTCGCATTGATGGAACGGGGGATCGTACCTTCATTGAAGAAATAAGTGACCAGCTGGAAGAGATCTTTTTTTATGAAATTCCAACAAGATTTTTAAAAAGAACCTGGAAAGCCTGATGGCTTTAAGGCCCTTTTTTGGGAATAGCTGTCTGTATAGCATGGATAGCCAGTCGCTATGCTAGTGAGTATCCTTATATAATCTAGGGCCAAGCGTGCCAAGTAGCTCCCATAAGCTATTAGGGTAGCTCCTCTATCTAAGGTAAGCAGAGATCTTTCGATAAAATATAGAAACTGAACCATACATAAATTATGCTATGGTCAAAAAAGGGATCTCAGGGAGAGGAGGAGAAAGAAAGGTTAGGAAACTATCAAAAATAGAAAAATAAAGGGAAGGAAAATTTTGAACATACTTTAAAAGAACAGCAAAGGAAAATATTAATAACAGATAATGTTTTCCAGGAATGAAAAATTACTAATAAACAAGAAATGCATTCTTGATTGATGACTGCGAGACGGTTCTGTGCTAATAACTTAGCAGGAGGGAATGGGACGGGGAGGGAGTAATGCAATTGCAAACAAGTGAGTTATAGCATCATGTAAATGCTCTACTGTGAGCATAAACAAGATTCATACTTTTGTGCAGATCTGAAAATCCATGAGCCATCCAACTCTCTCTCTCTCACGCACATACACACAAAAACATTTAATGATCATTGCAGGTTGATAATATAATGTACTACCTCCACGCTAAATTAAGTGAGCTTGTTTGTCGAAATATAGTTTAGGAGAAGGGTAATGAGAAAGATGGTTAGGATAGAATAAGTTTACTTAGTTATTTTATAGATATTCTAAACTAGAAAAAAGCTCACTTAAGAGTGACTAGTATTACGGATGCCATCTAGTAATTTTGCAGAAAGATAAAAACAAAAAGACATTCAATTGTTTCCATTTTCTGGCATCTTTCTTAAAACTTTTGTCCATTTACAGCTCCTCTTATTCCAACGTCACCAGCTAAAGGACCTCCATACAAGCCTTCATCTCCTGCAGCGCTTGTTACTTCAAACAAAGGAAAACATTCAAATGTGATCCTGATTGTCGGTATTGGTGCTGGCATTCTTATTATTGGTGTTATTTCAGTTCTTATAGTCTGTTCATGTGCATCTCACCAAGTGAAGAAGAAAGCATCTCTCATAGAAAATGGTAATGCAATAATTATGCAATTTCAGGTCCTTGTTTACTTATTTTTCTTATCTGTTTTACTTTGATAAGTGTTATTAAATAATTATCAATGTTATAACGAGTAAAATAACCATCTTTTTAGTATTTACTTTAGGATATAGAATAGATAGTAATGGAGAATAAATTTATTTTTTTAAAAAAAATATTGTGGAGAATAAATTGTCAACAATTAAATTGGTTTCATAGGTTCACCAAGAAGAAGATAATAAGATAAGGCACCCCTGAAATGAGGTTCCTATTCTATCAGGGAGCATTCAGTTTTTAATTGATTATATTACGCATTTTCAGCAGAACTTTGGGGATATCTTGTTTTTATTCGTGTTCCATTAAAATGAATATAGTCAGTAAGTAGTTATAGTTTGAAAATTTATTTACTTGTCAAAACAAGTGAAGTACTGAATGTCAAGAGACGAAATCATTGAAAAAACTCTAATATATGTCCCTGTGATGAATTCAAAATTAAACTGAGTACATTTTTTTTTGTAAGGCATTATCGGTTAGGATGGGTCTCCAGTTCTATTAAAAAAAAGTTAATTCAAATTTGATATATTATCCTGACTGAGATTGCTATGCCATGCAAGTTTACCTTCTTTTCTTGCTACGCAGTGTACCTTCTTATTCTTATAATGAAATTATATGCGTGCCCAGTGTTAGGTCAGATAAATTCGTGATCCACCCCCCTTAGTGCTCTGAGAGGAAGGCTTTTTATGACACCACACGAAAAAAATAATAAGATAAAAAATGGTCAATTTGACCACAAAAATCGATGGATGGAGGACTTTTCATCTTGGGATGGAGGGAGTAATACGCAGTTGTTAGAAACTTTTAGTTGGAGTGCTTATCTAAAAGTATAGGTGAGTAACGGTAGTGTATTTTGGAACTTGGGAGTTAACTTGCTCTACCTGCTGAACAAGAGACGTTAAGGTCTATGATCTACAATAGGCCTGCTCAGAATTATTGTGGTAAATTAATACTTCTGTCAGTAGGAAGGTCGATCTTAGTGGCAATATCTTAAATGAAGCCAATGAACAGGCTGCACAGTTGCAGAGTTTTACATATTTATACAGTTCTCATCCTAATATAATCACCGGACTGACTTATCAAAATAATAATGGGTCAAGCTCCCCTTTGATATGGCAAATGTACAAATCTCATCCCCTCCCCTATAATGTAATGTAATTCTTAATACTATCAAAAATAATCCGTCAAACTGTCAACGTCTCCACATCATAGCATGTTTGATTTTCTTGAATATATGTAATAAATTTCACTATGCACTGGGTACAACTTCTCCAAAATCTCAATTTGTTTTTTTATGGAGCAAATAGTTAAGGGAATTTAGGAAGACTACCATAGTTCCATTGTAATGCTTTATCAGCTGATAGTATGAACTATAACTTGTAGTCAATTGGCTCTTAAGTGGTTTTAAAGCTTCTTGCGGGTTATCTTGTTATAGTTTCTTACTTCCTTCTCCTCTTGTTCAAAACAGCCAAGTCAAGGACAGTGGGTGCTCTTCCAGGAGCAGGACCACTTCCCCACCCAACCAGCACACGGTTTCTTGCATATGAAGAGCTAAAAGAAGCAACAAATAACTTTGAACGCAATAGCATACTTGGGGAGGGTGGTTTTGGCATAGTTTTCAAGGGGATATTAAGTGATGGTACAGCGGTAGCAATAAAGCGGCTTACTAGTGGCGGGCAACAAGGGGATAAAGAATTTTCAGTTGAGGTTGAGATGCTTAGTAGGCTGCACCACCGTAACCTTGTGAAGCTTGTCGGTTATTATAGCAATCGCGACTCTTCACAAAACCTACTTTGTTACGAGCTTGTCCCTAATGGAAGTCTGGAGGCATGGCTCCATGGTAAATAATTTTAATGAATTACAGATTCTTTCTGGCATCTTTTATATATTTATTAATAAGTTGACTTTTCTGTCATCTTGATGCTGACACAAGTTAGTAAACCAGAAATTCAAAATCTGCTCAAGAATTGTTACACTACACTTCACAGTATAAAAGAGGAGATACTGATAGAAAATAATTCATTATGATTATCTGCCAATGCTAATAATCGCCCCACCTTACTGTAGGTCCCTTGGGACTAAACTGTCCTCTCGACTGGGATACCAGAATGAAGATTGCCCTTGATGCTGCACGTGGCCTTGCTTACCTACACGAGGATTCACAACCTTGTGTTATCCACAGAGATTTCAAGGCATCCAATATTTTACTCGAGAACAATTTTCATGCTAAAGTTGCTGATTTTGGCCTTGCAAAACAGGCACCAGAAGGCAGAGTAAACTACCTGTCTACGCGTGTTATGGGTACATTTGGGTCAGTTCCCTCTTTTGACTTTGTTATCTGTTCAAGATTAAAAGTGGCACTAAGATGAAAACTTTAAAGGAAGTAATTTGGCTACTATTAACATAAATCTATCATTACTCGGATAAACTTGGCACTCATATGGAAGAAACTGTTTTACAGGTATGTAGCCCCCGAGTATGCTATGACTGGTCATCTACTGGTGAAAAGTGATGTCTACAGCTATGGTGTTGTCCTCCTTGAGTTGTTGACGGGACGAAGGCCAGTTGATATGTCACAACCATCAGGACAGGAGAATCTTGTTACATGGGTTAGTATTCAGGGGTGGACACTTATTTGATTTGATTTTTTTCCCTCGTTCTTTTGAATCTTCTTTATTCATGGTTTTTTGCCCTTAAAACTTTTCAAGTTGCTTGTTCTATATATTCTCTTCCTTTGAAGTTCTCTTAAATGATAAAAGTCGTATTCATTTTTGTTTAGCCATCAGTCTGAATACAGTGCTACATATATTCACTGAACTTTATATTGTTTCCAGGCCAGGCCAATACTTAGAGATAAGGATCGCCTGGATGAACTTGCTGACACTAGGCTTGGAGGAAAGTACCCCAAAGAAGATTTTTTAAGGGTTTGTACGATTGCAGCAGCTTGTGTTGCCCCAGAGGCAAACCAAAGACCCACTATGGGAGAAGTAGTTCAGTCACTTAAAATGGTGCAGCGCATTATGGAGTATCAAGACTCTGTATTGACCTCCAACAACCGTCCTACCCTTAGGCAGTCATCTACCACCTTCGAGTCAGATGGGACATCTTCGATTTTCTCTTCTGGTCCTTTCTCTGGGCTAATTACATTTGATAATGACACCATCTCTCGGACAGCTGTATTTTCTGAAGATCTTCAGGAAGGAAGATGATCAAATTTCTAGGTAGCTCATTGTCCCAAATCTTTGTCTGTCCATTCCAACAACATGATTATTTTTTACAATTCGAAGGTGTTGAATTCAGTCTGGTGGTGATGTAAATGACAAAAGGTTTGGGGCATTGTTTGGTGGTGGGGATGAGGACTAGTCTTTTCTTCTCTAATCCCTTGTAGAGAGCCATTGTACAGTTTTCCCTACTTTGGGAGGTCAGTCTCTATGTTGGATTCAAGTATGTACATATGCTTGGAAACTTTGTTTCATTGGAAATCTAAAGGAAATTCAAATCCTCCTTTTTTCTCCCCATTGGGTGATATTGTGGTGCTTTATTAGTTGTGCAATTGTAACTGAAGCTATGTTTGGCAATTCAATTCCAAGCCTTGGAATTGGAATTGAGTACGAGTTTTAGCTAATTTCCAATTTCACAATGTGTTTTCTATTTTAATTCCGAAACTGGGTGTTGAGTTGCCAGACATTCTGAGTGTAGCATGGCCTTTCTTTGGAGCATATAGCAGTGAATGGCAACATTTAAAGCGCAGATAAGCAAGTTGGTTCCATGTGCAGTGTGCTGGTTTAATTTTATAGGGCAATCCAAAAGGATAAAAATAGAAGATCAGTTGTGTAAAACTGGACAGACTAGAAAACAACTTGTTCTAAACTCATGGATCCTAGTTTCATGCATGGCCACTGCTCATTCCCTAACACCCTGGTATACATCACCCTTACCACAAAATCTTCATCCCCTCAGAGACTCAAAGTCTCATTACATCCCACTAATAAGAGGCTCTATTCAATCAACATCAACCGTGTGCTGCTCTTTGCCTTCGCCTTCGCCTCTGCTCTTCTTCTCGCCTTGTCCGCACAGGTGGACTCCACACCCACAATTTCATACATCTCATTGACACCTGATGTGGCACCCGGCCCAGGTCACTTAATTATCTCAAGGCTATGCAGGAGCGGGCGAAGGAGCCTGCCACCCCGGCCCCGGCTTCAACCCGAGTATGCCTCAAGCAGTGCCAGGAGGTCTACATCTCTGTGGTGGACAACATGAAGAACAGCACTGATGACGTAAAATCATGGGAAGGCGAGCGCGGATATTAGTGCAGTATCCACAAATGTTGGATAATTGGGTCTTGGGGATCGCTAGTGATTCCCTTGCCAAACTTCAGAAATACATCAGTGATGGCATTGATCTAAACAAATTAAGATGATTACTTGTTTATCTTGTTGAAATGCAGGCATGCAGTTGTGTAATTAATTATATTTATACATGGAATTAATCATGGCATGGCCCGCGTGTGGAATCGCGACCACCCAGATTGTCAATTAATCTTTTACTCAAAACCAATAATCTTTGTATACAAAATGGAGTATCAAGCAAACCCCTCTGATGAATGGCCGAATTTCAAAATTTTGGAGAATTCCAACATTAATCCCTCCAAAGAATTAAAAGCACATTAAGCTGGAAAAATTACGGTTTCTCTAATTTAATACTATGTCTACGGATTAGAAGTTAACACAAATAGAGAGCCCTAAAAAAAAGAAAAAGAAAAGAATATATAAGGGGGTACCCTGTTGTTCCTGAATCCTGATCATCACCATTAATCATTCATTATCACCAGCAGCAATTCTTTTGATCAACTTGTCTCTGATTTGTTCCAAATCGTTCTTAATCACAAGAAGATCATCCACTTGATCATATTCATCCACTTCCATAGTCTCCATCCATGACCTCCACAATTTAGTCTCTGCAGAATCATCATCAACAGCACTAGTACTAGTACTATTAGTTTTGTTATTACTGTTATTTATCATCATGGAGAAGTAGTAGTGATCAACGGTGGCATCAAAGGAGGGGTGACCGTAAACATAAGGCTTATTGTCCGGCGAGAAAACGAGGAGGGCTATATTAGCACCGGAAAGTGAGTGGAGTTGATGGGCTTTCTTGAACAGACCCTTGCGCCTCTTTGAGAATGTTACCAGTCTATCTGATTCCTTCTCCTTTCTCTTTATCTCTATCTTCTTCTTCCCCGTACCCATCGGCATATTAATTAATTTCTTGGATTCTCAAGAACCTGCAGTTACCTTGAAATTATTTAGTGTATGTACGTAGCTAGGTAGTGCATTATTAATTATATATGTCGGTCGTCTCTCCAAGTACACAAAGTCGAGGGAAGTTAGGAAATCAACAAATTATTAATTGCGAGAGATTTGTTTAACGGTCTGATTTCTAATTAATTGCTTGAAACGCAAGCAACCAACTTAATTTCTTAATATTTAATTAACCAACATTTATTTATAACTGTGATTTAATCGGCGGCACACTTGATTAATTACTACTACCTCAGATCAGGACATATATATATACATATATATATATATATATGTATATATATAATTCCCTCTATATATCTATATATATAATATAAGCAACCTCATATATAGAAACTTTGTAAGGCAACCCTAATTTAATGGATAACCAAACATGCATTATTTCCAACCAACAATTAATTAACACCATTATATATTATCACAAATATTCTCCATCTCCTCAAAATGGATTAACTCCTTCTAATTCCCCTCCCCTAGCCTCCAAGAAATTAAACCATGAAGCTTTACAATCATATACATCTCTTTTTAGCCTTGATCATATTTTCATTCTCTACCGAGGCAAATGACCTAATTATTCTCTCCTTATCCCCAGAGCCATCAACATCATCGCCTTTATCATCCTCCTCGCCTTCCCCTTCACCATCATCGGATCCAAATAACTACCCTAGCAATGCCCTCGAATCGCGCTTAAAGAGCGCGGCTCGCGATGCAAATATAGCTATCGTGGTATCCAAGAAACTCTCGAGAGATCCCGCCTCAACATATATGGTGCAGTCATGCCTAAGTCAGTGTGTAGAAAATTATAGCACAATGGTAGATGATTTAATGAAAGCCATTAATGATCTTCAAGTAAATGATTTTTACATGCTAAGTGATGATCTTAGTGCAATAGAGGATGAAATAGCAGCTTGTCAAGAGTGCTTTACCGAGATGGTAGGAGCTGATAGTACTCCTTTGAAGCCCTATGAGGATTCCATCACTGCTGCAGCAAGTGAATCCCTAGCCATTCTTGGAAATTATACCGGTTAATTAATTAGCTTTATTATTATTTTTTCACATATTTTTTCTTAATTAATTAGGAATTAAATAATATTATAGTATTTACGAAGATACCAACTTTTGTAGCATAAAATTGATGTATATATGCATGTACAGAAAGCACAAGCACATATAAAGATATAAAGGTGTTTTAATTGATCCGGTTTCGGTTCTACAACTACTCATCCCTTCTCTCTCTTTTACACTACAATGGAACCCAGATTGTGTTAAATTAGCAAACCAACACATGAAATCCTCTTCCAAACACCAAAAATTACAAACTAATTAAGATCTCTCTGTAAATTGACCAACCCCTAATATTGATCTCTCTCCCTCCCTCCCTCCCTCCCTCCTGTACTGCTGTGCTGTGATTCATATGTCGGCGCGACGACATACAATTGACTCATCGTAGTCATAAGCTTCTGTGAAATCACTGCCGCCATGGAAAAGAAAACTAGCTGAGGGCATGAAAAGTAAGAGAAATAGAAGCTCGTTTTTTATGCCGACAACACCGTTTTACAGGCCTGCCTGCGTATGTTAGGAGCATGGTGCCGCAGCTCCAGTTTTTTCTTTTTTTAAATAAATAAACAAATTTAATTTTTATCATTATATTAATTAAAATTTCTTAATTTATATTTTAAAAATTAACAATAATTAAATACTAATATAAAACAAATTGATTATAGTATACGTATTGTCCAATTAGGCAATTACACATGTAGTGCAAAGTGTTTTATATAGCTCTACTTGGAATTTACACAAATTAAATAATGTGCCATATAATCCATTTGATAAGTTATATTTATTATACTCTCTCCCTCCAAAATTAGATATATAATTTGACTTTTAAAGTCAAACGATAACATATTAAATTTTAAAATTGATATAACTAATAAAAATTTAGAAAATAATTAAAATAAATTTTGTGATTAATAGTTTTTATTATATATCATACAATTATATCAACTAAAATTAAATAAATTCACATTAATTTGAAGTTTAATATATTATCGTTTGACCTCAAAAATCAAATTATATATCTAATTTTAAAACGCGGAGAATATTCATTATTAGGACATGAGGTTTGAATTTTAAGATTTAGAGATTAAATTAATCATCAAAATAAGTTTTAAGTCAGAAATTAAGATACATTATGAAAAAAAAATAAAAAATCAAACTTTGATCGTAGAGAAACAAATTAATAAGGAGCTTTCACAAAAAAAATTCATAGAATCAAAAATAAATTTTCATTATGTACAACAAGTACTATATAATTTAATAAATTAGTACTTGCATCCAATTTTTGAAAAATTCTCAAATGTTAAGTTATAGTTTTATCTTAAACAACAGGTTTTAATATTATTTTACCAAAAAAAGTCGAATAAAATTATCGTTGTGCATGCCATCTCACAAAATATAATAGTTTTATAAGAGCTTTTTTATTAAAAAAATAAAATAAAATAAAATGTGAGAGAGCATAAAGGTGTAATAAAAATACGTGACAGTCCACGTCACCCCGGTCAAGGAAGAAATCAAAGAATGAAGAAGCTTCGTTCTAACATGAACAGGGGTGCGTAGGAAATTAACATGTGCGCATACTTGCAGCATAACCGTGGTAGAGTATCACTAGAGAGAAGAGGAAGGAAATAAAAGGAATAGAGAAGAAAATCGAGGACGAGTAAAGTGGGTTTACTGAGTCGGGCGACCGAGTCGACCAGGCCCCTATATCCAACGAAGCAATTTCACAGGGCGTGTGTTAATAATGTGTGCGTGAAAATAAGGGGAAAAAATGGAGAAGATTACAACTAGTCTTCGCCTTTACCATTATACTCAAAATCCTACTACTATAACTCCACTCCAAAACTCTAACCCTAACCCAAATTATTGTACCCCTTACTCTATCTATATATATACAAACCGACCCGTATTGTCTCTTCTCCATAATAGCGTCTCCGCCATTCTCTCTCATCTTTATCGTTTTCTTTCCCATCTTTTTCTTCGCAAAGCTCGCAACTTGTCTACGCCTGGTTTTTCAATTCCCTTCCTGCAATCTACAACCAGGTATCTTTTTTCTTCTCTTACTATATATGTGTGT
Source organism: Panax ginseng (assembly GCA_020205605.1). NCBI lineage: Eukaryota > Viridiplantae > Streptophyta > Magnoliopsida > Apiales > Araliaceae > Panax > Panax ginseng. The sequence continues at coordinate 3,549,250 of CM035138.1, read as the reverse complement.
TTGCTTGAAGTTTCTATCTGGGGTGTCGAATAATTTGGGTTTCTGTCGACTGGATTTTGGTTTTCAATGGGGCTGCATTGATTTAAGCTCTGTATGGGTTTCTGATTATTTGTGGCGATGGGTGAATAGTCTATTAGTGATTGTGTGAATTATCTTATAAAGATTAGGTTTTGTTTTGTTGGCCTTTTGGTTGTGTGTATGGGTTGTATCTGGGTTCAGTCACGCTTAGTCATTTTTAGGGTTATTTTTTTATGGGAAAATTTGATTTTAATGTGCATTTGAGGTTGTTAATTCGGTATATTTTTATTGGGTTATTTTTTGTTTGATTTTGTTTCTTGAACTGATGGTTCTGTGAGGTTGGGTTACTTGCTTGTATCTAATTGAAAATTTATGTTTTAGTTTTTAAGGACAATTTACTTTATATTGCTGATCTATTCTGGAATTGAAACTTTTCCTCATGGATATTTGGGTGCTTGGTAAAGGTATATTGGTATATTCATTTTTTGATTGGATTCTCATATCAATTGAATAATGTGCAATATATGGATGTCAATCTTGTTTTTCTACATTTCCTTTTTTTTTTTGGCTTTACATATCAATTAAATTTTGGTAAGTTATCATTGAACTAGTAGATCATCAAGAATCTATTCAGCTTTGATTTCCCAAATTTTTGATGCAGCCTCTTCAAACTTGCTGCACTGCGTGAAAGTTGTAGTTGCTTCCCTCATCATCTGATTAATACTGACAAGTGACAGCAGCTAACAGAGGATTTTGACCTTAATATCCTCTACGTGATGGATGAATTTGGCGGTGACTGGTTTGAAGATATTGCAAAGACGGTGAGGAGGAAGAGAAGTCAAACTTCTCGTCGACCTAAACCTGAATCACAGCCACCCTCATCTTCAACGCCTTCTGATGATACAGTCAAGTTCTCCAGTGATGAGAATACTGCTTATGATGATAATTCTGAGCAGAAAGTCTTCAACCTTAATCAGTGTGCTTCAAGGGGTTCCTTAGCTACTAGAATTGAAGGTGAACATTCTCATAAAATGATGGAGGTTGGAGGATCAAGTATGATATATAGCAATGGAAGTCCGGAAGAAGGTATTGAGCAGAGACGGAGTGGGTTGAATCACAAGCAGTTAAATGAAGGTGTCACTGCTCCTTGTAGGCACTCAATTGTGGTTGGAGATGGAGTTGTGAATGAGAACAAGTTTAAAAAAGTGAAGCTTAAGGTTGGTGGTGTCACGCGTACCATTCAAACGAAGGCTACTTCGCATGCTACATCGGGAAGTGGATCTTCTATGACGAGTGTTCGACTCGCAGAGGCTCCTCGGCCACGGCAGAAACTGATTCTCCAGGTTTATTACAGTCTGAAATAGTAAATTTTGTGATTGAATCTGAATTTTTGATGCATTTATATTTGGGAAAGGGAATTGATACTTTCATGAGGCTCCACATTCATGTGAGTGAAACCTTGTGGAAATATAAACTTTTCCTTATGAAAATAACAATTGTAGTATTCTTTTGGCAAGTGATCGTTTGGTGATGAGAAATATATGTTTATGATGAGGAGCATGAACGACAAACTTTGGAAATTGTATCTAGTTATTATCCAACTTACTTTCTCGTGTTTTTGTGAGAAGAAAGTCTCTTTTAAAAAATTAATAAACTAATTGTCGAGTTCAAGTCAAATGAACTTACTTCAAGTGACTTGGAGTTTATTAGGGTCACTCAGACTCAGTTTTGAGATTTTTTTCCCCTCGATTTGATCGATATAATGAAATAGAAAATTGAACAATCACAAACAAATCTTCTACTCCTATGTATCATTTAGGGATTTAATGAGTCAATAAGGATTTGAATCTTTGTTCTCCAAATAAAAGATAATTTATACAAAATTTGAAGATGCAATCACTTTCTAGATATTTGTTCCCGTGTCCTTTGTAATATACTTGATTATTGGGATTACATTGTGGCATATATCTCTGATTGAAGCATTTGGAATTCATTTCTTGTATATTAACTTGGTTTCTTGGACGCCTCTTATATGTCACAGGAATCTTTTGCATTAATAAGTTTGATTGGTCCTAACACTGTTGCTATATTGTAGCGTTTGTAATCTGATGAATCTTATTATTTAATTTCTTTGGGGTTAAATTTCAGGACGATTCCGATGAAGACAATTCTCCTCCTCCAGATAAAAAGTTTGGCTTGCAAGGAATCCCGTGGAAGGATTTCTCAAGAGGCGGGTTTAGTATTGGGAAGGAGGAATCTCTTATGTGTAAGATGCCTGAAAAAAGTGCCTCTAGAAAGCAAGGAGAGAAGTCAGATCGAGTTCACAAGAGCAAGAGGGTGCCAAAGAAGCGTGATTTAAATGGAGAATTTGATGATGATGATGATGACGATGAAGATGATGAGATCCGATACTTGGAGAAGCTCAGAACTTCAAAGGTTGCCGCAGGATACAGAGATGTTGAGGAAGAATCTAGCATCAAACAGCGAAGTCTATCTAGGATTTCGATGGGTGGGAAATATGACAATTTGAAAGATTTTGGCCCTTCAAGGTCAGGTAAAGATGGTAAGAAGTCCAGATCAGATAGGTTTTCCGAGGACACGGATTATGAGGAGGAAGAACTAATGTCTGACGGTGAGCCTGAAGATAATAAGAAGAAGAAGCCAAGAAAGGATTCTCCTGATTCACCAACAGAAAGTAAGAGGGAAATTGCTCTCACAACGCGCCAACGAGCCCTTTTATCTGGAAAGGACGCCTCTTCTGTGTCTGCAGCAAATCCAATTGAGTTCCCAAATGGTTTACCACCACCACCACCTCGAAGTGAGTTGCTATGTATTTTTATATTTCGAGCCTGTTTGGATTCACTTCATATTTGTTTATCTTCTTTGGATTATTGAATGACATGAATTGTTTGGATTAACTTATGTATAAAATTGCTGAAAGAATACACACAAGCAGAAAAGTAGCTTGAATTCATTTATTTCGACATTGTTGCCTTGAAAAGCAGAATCATATAATCCGGATCTAGAAATCTGAAAAAGCAGTTCCCCTTGCTTTTTCTGTATTTTACTAAACTCTGATTATTTAGGCCAAATAAGGCAATCCAAAGATCTAATCCGCTTTTTTGATTCTGAATAGCAATAATCAAATTATAGAAAGCCAATTAAATCGGACTGTTCATACTCTATCAACCTGTTCAAAGGACAACGTAAATAAAATTAATTGATTTTCATACGGTATAATTGATTTGTCCATTTAATTTTCCTCTGGTTGTTTGACCCATTCCAGAGCAAAAGGATAAACTCACTGAAGTGGAGCAGCAGTTGAAGAAAGCTGAAGCTGCTGAGAAACGGCGAATGCAAAATGAAAAGGCGGCTCGTGAGTCGGAGGTTGGCTTTGGTTTTGGTTTTAGCTTGTTTTATTTGACTGTTATATGCTCGACTATTTTCTGATTTTGCAATGATGTCATACATTTACCTTTTAGGCCGAGGCAATCAGAAAAATACTTGGTCAAGATTCAAGTAGGAAGAAGCGAGAAGATAAGTTGAAGAAGCGCCAGGAAGAGTTGGCTCAGGTAGTATCAAAATGTCTGTGTACTACTATTTTTCAAGCTTTTTATTTAATTTTTTGGTTATCTTTTATCTATTTTTTTACAAGTTTGTTATTATTGTGCAGGAGAAGGCTGCCAATGCACAGATGCTCCCTCCAAACACTGTTAGATGTGTCATGGGTGCTACTGGAACCACAGTTACATTCTCAGAGGATATGGGTTTGCCTCATATATTTGACCCTAAACCTTTCAGGTGAGGTTTCTTGTTTAAAATATAAATAATTTTTAAAGGTTTTTAACACGGTCATCATTTTTAAATAAGTGTAATGTTCTTTTATCTTCTTGGTGCGTGTCTTCAGGGCTTTTCTGTTATGTGTTTTGTTCTGTTTCTGAGACCATTCCATCTTGTTCCTTTTTAGTTGGTATTGAAAATTATTTTGTCATAGCTTGCTTATAGTTCGTGGACTATATGATATGGATTTGCAGTTATCCTCCTCCACGTGAAAAATGTGCTGGTCCATCTTGTAATAACCCATACAAGTATCGAGATTCCAAGTCAATGATTCCTCTTTGCAGTCTCCAGTGCTACAAGGCAGTTCATGAAAAGATGCAGGCCGGAACTGCTTGCTAATGTTAGTAGTAGGCATTGGATGCAGGTATTCCTGCACATTTAGGTTAATATATTTGAATGTGTTATGAAATAACATTTGTAATTTGTTTAGTGTTAGTAGTGTATGCTCTTTAACGATTACATACATACATACATACGTGGAAATACTGGAACTTGGAAGCTTATACAGATTTTAATTTGTCAAGTAGTTCTGTGATTACATTGCAAGGGTGAAATCTATCTTTTAACTTGTTTGATCAAAAACTGGATTTTAGAATTATTTTCATTTATCCTTGCGAATTAAAAGAACTGCATTGGCAATTCATCAAATCATGTCTCCAGGAAAATGGTATTGGTACGTGGCGGTGGCTGAGGTAATAAAGCAGGAAAGTAAGAATTTTGTTTCTGCTTAATTTGGAGAGAGAGAGTGGCGGCGAGAAAGTTGGTGGGAGGGAGTACTAATTGACTTGGATTCACAGGGTTTCTTCTTCTAGTAAGGATTTTACGGTGGCAGCGGCGGTGGGGTGGCGGTGTTGGAAAATCGAGGTGAAGAGGGGGTTTGGTCTTTAGAATTACATGCTTTATATTAACGTTTGAATTTAGTCATGTTTATGATAAATACGTAGCTTTCGGTTTTTGTTAACTTTGCGGGTCTCGAGATGGTATTGATAATAAACACTAAAAATGTACTGATTTACTCTTGAAACATAAATAACTCGTATATTCATTCATACTTTTGGAAGCTTTTTTGCTAATTTATTTTTAAAATAAAAAATGAAAATTATTTTAATACTTTCTCAACTCTAAAATGTAAAATTACTTAATTTTGTAGTTTACAAAAGTAATTAATCTTGAATTTTAAAATGGATGAAGTATTATTGCCTCCATTATCTTATTTTTCTTGTTTGTAAAATTATATTTTATTGTGCTTATTAAAGATATTTTTAAATTTGAGTGTGATTTATTATTTCATTATTTGTGTCGAAGAACTGTTCAAGTTTATATATTTTATCATTTTTGATGTATTTTTGATATAAAATCTGTAATTTTTTAATTTCTTTCTTATATTTCAATTTTGAAAAAAAAACATGTTCTTATGCTCCGATAGTTCAATTCTAGTTTTTTTCTTCTCAAAATGCAATTACTTTCCTTAACTCTCTTTTCTTATTTTAACCAACTAAAATTTCAATACATAACTTTCTTTTACTTTCTTTTCTTTTCTCTTCTAATATTAAAAAACTTCGAAAACTACTTGTTTTTATTTTCCTTTCATTTTGTTTATTCTCTCTAGCCTTAAATATGTTTTATTATCTTAAACTATTGACTATATTTTACTTTGGTAATCTACTTTTTAATTTTGTCAATTAAATTATTGAATTATTAATTTTTTTTCAATTCTATTCAATTGAGACTGTCACATCAAAAATTATTAGTGACTTATTTGAATGGAACATAAAGGAGCTGATGTGTGTAAAAAACTAATTTTTTAGTTTATAATTAAATATTATTGATATATTAAAGGGTAAAATAGTCGCAGCCTTTTCATTAATACATTTTTCACTAGTTAAATGAAAAACAAATTTCTCAGTTCACAAATTTCTCCCGACTCTGAAAAAGCGCCAGCTCTGAGAAGCACAAATTTCTCAGTTCACTTTCTCTGGACTCTCTACACATAAATGAATCAGAATAAACAATAGCAAATAAGTCCAACAGAGTTGGTGCAGAGAATAAGAAGAAGAACGCTATTTTATCTCGGCGATTCTCCGGCCACATTCCTCACCGGAATGTCAGTTTTCGGCGAGCTCACTGCCACAATACTTAACGGGGTCCCTCTCTCCTCTCTCTATGTCTCCGAGAGTCTCTGGCTAGCTGTTAAGTGTCAGAGTACTTTCTCCCGCTCCTCAGTTTTGTCTTCGGTTCCGATCTTTCATTTCTGAGCTAATGGAATCTGATTCTCTCGCTATTTTCTCTCTCTTGATTTTTGCTTTTAGTCTGCTATAATTGCAGCTTTTGAAATGATATTTGAATCTCGATTCCTCGTTTTGTCTTGGTCCACACTTCTTAGCCATGATTAGTTTATTAACGACAAAGATTGAAGTGCAGCTTTAGTTTTCACAGTTTGTGTTTCTCAGAGCTAGGGCTTTTTGTCTATGGAGTTTGGGGATTTCATAGTTTTGACGGTTTTGATGTTTTTTAATTAGTAAAAAAAAATGTATTAATGAAATGGGTGGGACTATTTTACCCTTTAATTCTAAAATAAAAAATTATTTTTTTACACATTAATTTTTTATGTCACACTTAAATAGTCATTTTAACAATTTTAGACATGACAATTTTAATTGAATAAAATTAAAAAAATTTAATTAACATAATTCAAAGTGAGATCACCAAAATATATGATCAATAATTTAGGACATTTAAACATATTTAAGCCTTCTCTCTAAATTAAAATTTTTATGTCATATGTTCGAAACAACTTATAAATTGGTAAACCCATTATCTTTGGAGCGGTTTGGTTAGTTTCGTCGGGTTGGATCTGATAGGTCGGGCAAGCAAGTGTACGTAGTCACACTTTACACTAGTAAAAATCCAAAATTCCAAAAACCAAAGACCAACCTCCTACGTTACTGCTAAAAACGTCTTGACGTTTTCTCTCTCTCACTCATCCCGTCGCCGCCGGTAGAGTGGATAGATAAGCTTGGAGGAAATTCACCGCTGAGTTCTCGAGTTATTACCAATAACACCGACAATGGCGCATTCCTGCATCTCATCCCTGAGATTTAACTCTCTCGTCTTCTCTTCCCCAAACCCTAGCTCCACCTCCAGTTCCCACCCTAAATTTTTATCTATTCCCTTCGACCCTCGTCATTCCAGGTACTTTTTCCAAATCTATCAGCTTTCTACATTTTGTAGGCAAAAATAGAACTGTACACGGTCAATTTTCATAAGTTTTATATAATCTGAACACTTTGTCAAAATTAGATGAGAACTAATTTTGTTGTACACTGTCGGACTTGAAATTTTGAAGTTTTGACTGCCTGGAATAAATTGAATTTTTTTACAGTTTTATCCTTTTCATTTCCGATGTTTGGATCATCTTTGCAGAAAAAGTAATCAAAAGAAACTTCGTAGTGTTTCTGTGAAGGCTGTATACTCTGGTGGATGTTTGGCGCCTGAAAGGAGTTCATTGCCAGGGATTTGGTCCATAAGGTTGGGTTTTGTATATATAATGCTTGAATTGTTGTTTTGTTTAATCAGTTTTCCATTATTTAGTATTTGAATGTTGGTAGGGATGATTTGCAAGTTCCATCATCGCCATATTTCCCAGCATATGCACAAGGACAAGGGCCGCCTCCGATGGTTCAAGAGCGTTTCCAGAGTGTCATTAGTCAGCTTTTTCAACATGTAAATACTTATCTACATCTTGTTTCCATTTGATTAGTCTATTATTGTTTGATTTTTGTGGAGTATTGATATTAGTATTTAAATTGGATTTATAGAGAATAATACGTTGTGGTGGAGCTGTTGATGATGATATGGCAAACATTATTGTTGCACAGCTTCTCTATCTTGATGCTGTTGATCCTAACAAGGTTTGTTCTTCTGTTTTTCCTTTCCTTAAAACATCTTAGTGTGTCACATCATCATTTTCAGTGAGCTTTGGACCTCGTATCATGCTTTATTACACTTTAGGTTGCTATATCATGATTTCCTTTCATGCATAATAGATATACGACTGGTTTGACATTTTTTTCTCTCCAAACTAAATTGTGTTGGTAGCTCTGTGTTATTGTATCTTTGTAAAAACAAAACAAAGATTTCTAGCTACAAGTTACAGTGTTGGAGGAATTGCACTTTAGCATGAGTTGTTATAGTTAGTGTGTGCAATTCACTTGTATATAAAGTATATTCTTACCTGAATATTTCTTAGAAACAAAATTTCTTATGTGATTTGTATTCGAGTCTTTTCAATCTTTTGGACCGACTGTTATGAAAAATGACATCTATATCATGAGTGGAGTGAAAACTGAATTGAGTCATTTGATTGATTAATGAACTATTGTGGTAAATTATGGTGATATATCAATCGGGCCCTGCTCTGACCGATATATTGGTGTGATTAAGGATTATGATAATATAGCTGCTATAGCATCTTTGTGAGGATTTTTATTTATTTTGTCACAAGCACCATTGTCATAAATTTTCAAGTGTTGTAATGATTCCAACCCTCACACTTGGGCACAAAATTACTAATCCAATTAAAATTTTCCATATTTTTTTTATATTCCATTCTAGCCAAGCAGCTTCTCTAATCCCAACCCCCCGAAAACCCATGTGTTCACCACCAGTATTAGTTTGTTTTTTTTAGGGGGGGGGGTGCAAGGATGGAATTTTGTGACCTCCCTGACAAGATAATCACTGTCGCTCATGCACACATAAATAACTTTATTGAAAGCTGAAAATCCTGTGGAAGTGATTAATTTGTCATAACTGCCCTTGCGTATTGAACAGGATATTGTCATGTATGTGAACTCCCCAGGAGGATCTGTTACAGCTGGTAATGTTTCCTATCTTTATAACAGTTATTTTCATTTTTTGCATCTTGGTACTTTTTACATAATGTGTTGTGGACAATTTATATGTTTATTTCTTGGTTTATTATTACCCTAGGTATGGCCGTATTCGACACAATGAGGCATATTCGACCTGATGTCTCCACTGTGTGTGTTGGTCTAGCAGCTAGGTAAATGAATTCTCAACACAGGCTCGTTTTTAATTTTTCACTCCTATTCTAACCTATATTTCTCCATGGCACACTCATGATGCTACTTATAGATTGAAATGACATGTTTTAAAAATCAATGTAGCTAATTTTGTTACAAATTCTGAATCTTTGAATGCTGTTTTTGTGGCCTATCAATATGTTCTGAAACATGAGCATAAAGCCATAAAGTTTTATACTTTTATGCTGTTGTGCTTGTTCTATATCAAGTGCTGTGAAGACTTTGTTGATAACATCTTTTAGTTCCACTGAACGGGGTTGTAGCTGTAAAACTGCTGCCTAAGACTGGGCTGGTTACAGTGTCGCATCTCACAATAGAATTGAGGCTTAGTTGTCGAACACCAGAAGAAAATCTTCCCATTGACTTTGCCTAGCTCTAGCCTATTTGTTAATAATATTTTTAAGCGTTTACTGCATATAATTTTAGCATATGGTATGGTGTGGAGGGGAGTTTATACCACATTTGGTTCTTGTGTTAACATCTCAAAAAGATACTCTTTCTTATTAGTGATGAATATGATTCCTTCTGAATTGACAGCATGGGAGCTTTCCTACTCAGCGCTGGGACCAAAGGTAGCAAGTTTGGGTTTCAGTTCCTTTGGCTTTTAGATCCTCTTTGTAACAATTGTTTGGTTTTGCAATTCTAAAGTTTTTCCTGTCTTAATGACTACTAAAGGTAAAAGATATAGCCTGCCAAACTCGAGGATTATGATACATCAGCCTCTTGGTGGAGCACAAGGTGGACAGACTGACATAGATATTCAGGTGTGTATATCTCGGCAGTTTGTTTTTCAATTAGGTACATCTTGATCAAATTTGACACATAAAATGCACTAAAATCCTCTTGCTATGAGGTCTTGAAATTGCTGAAAAAGGCCTCGAGCAGATAAGATGGAATGTAGTGTAATTGTACAACCGAAGGGTGTTAACTTCCGAAATGGAGGCCTTAGAGCTGCAATTTTAAAGTTTTTACTTTTCAGGGTTTATTACATCAATCAGTTCTTTCTTTTTTATTTTCTGTTAACATTGTGTCTCGTGTATAGGATTTCTGGGAAATTCTCAAATAAGTTAGCTTCAGTATATTTCTTTATATCTTCACTACTTGATATCAAAGTGGTGTTTGATTGTTATTGATAGGGATCGATCCATAAGTCGTCGTGGATGATTCGCTATTTAGTTATTTATTTATTAGTGTCTATTTATTTATTTAGTTCGTGGATTTGTTATTTATTGGTTTATTTCAGTATTGAGTTATTTATTTAGAGGCCCAATTGTTAATGGGCTTAGGATTTTTAGAGTTTATTTTTATTATAAATATGTAAGTCATGACAGATTATTGGACTCACTTTGATATTGAAATTATTTTAATTATTGGTTGCGATCAATACCTTTTTTCTCCCTCCTGCGGTTGGGAAACCCTAGGAGTAGTGGTTCTCCTGTGGTTGGATTACCCTAGTTCTCTTACTTTTCTTTCCAATTAATTATTTGTTCCGACAATTTCTGTCCTACATCGGTTATGCCCTCATTTTTTGAGTTCCATTGTAAAATAATAAGTTTATTTTCTTGTGGCTTTGCTTCTTAGGATAAATAGATTTAGTACATTCTCAAGTACCTGGTATGGACCATCTGTGTGAAACAGTTTCACAATTTAAGTTAGGAAATTGGATCATATAACAGTGTCTCAATGGGATCTTCTGAAAGAATGTGCAATAAAAAAGTTAACAGATGAGAGGAATGATGTTCCCCCGAGCATTCTTTTTTATGATATTGTAAGAGGCTAGGGAAATTTATTGTTATCTATATATAGGTGTACTTTGCTCGAGTCTTGGTGTGTAAACGTTCCATTTTGATAAGGATGTCATTTACTGTACGAGGATCCCCTCCATTACACTTTTTCCCCCTATACACATTTAGTGACAAAAATATTGCTTTTAGCAGCAACACCAGCAACAAATATTTTGCTGTGACTAAATCTAATATTTGTCACTAAATGTGTGTATTGGGTGGAATGTATAATGGAGAGGAGACGGGACCATCGTTTACCATTAAACTTATTTTGTTCTTTTATTTAGTTGCTTAAAGTCCTGATTGTTAGTGGTCATATTTTATGCTTAGGCCAATGAAATGTTGCATCACAAAGCAAACCTAAATGGGTATCTGTCCTACCACACTGGTCAAAGCCTGGAGAAGATAAACCAGGATACAGACCGTGACTTCTTTATGAGTGCTAAAGAAGCCAAAGAATATGGTCTTATAGATGGTGTTATCATGAATCCGCTCAAAGCACTCCAACCTCTGGCAGCTACTGCAAGTCCGTAACGGTGACCATATTGGCGTGTAAACCTTTCACAGTTTTGCTGCATTGAATGGGATTTCTACTCTGTAGTGCTTAAAGGAATCATCTTTGTATTGTGCTAAATTCCCTATACTTCTGAACGTTGCTATCTGTGCACAACTGGATAAACTTTGAGTTTTGCTTTGTAATTCATCCCAATTTTAGTTTGATGAGCAATCAAATTTTTATTTAGTGTAATTTGGTTTAAACACTGCATTTTTTTGCTACGGCTACTGCTACTGCTGCTGCTGGTCATCATTGTGCCTGTTTGTTTTAGCTTTAAAATAATTGGTGAAACTGTGATATCTGTTGAAGTCATAATTGATTACAAGTAGTAGCAGGAATAATGACGAAGGTCTGATTGTAATAGTTGAACATATATATGTTTCTTCTATTTTAGTATGTGTGTATATATATATAGCTCAGCTTTCTCTAGCGAACTTGAGAGAAATGAACCCAGAAACTAATGCAATTTATAACGACGGTTTTTTTCGTCATTATAAGCATAAAAATCGACTTTCTATGAATTTAAAAAAATCGTCATTTATATGAGTTCGTTTTCTCCCAGAGAAAGCTGAGCTATATATATATATATATATATATATGTCTTAATCAACTATGAATTATCTCCATCGGTTATTAGTTATTAAATGGTCAATTCTATTATTGGATTTAAGGCAGCCTTCATTTATATGGGCTTCGAGGAATGTTCTCTATGGAAGAGTTCTTGTTGTTAAGGGTCCAAAAGCCAGGTGGTTGCTAAATGGCCCAAAACAATACAAACCAAAAGGTACAAACAGGGTTGTTCTATTCTTAAGCAAGTAGAGAAGATTTAGTAAATGGACGGAGTTGATTTGGTAAAGAGCAAGTAGCGGCATCATATCTTAAATTCCCAATAATTTCTCCCTCTCAAATGAAAAAGGGGAGGAGGTGTAGGTTTCAGATTTAGTAATGATATTTTATCCTGTTTTGACTTGTAAAATGAGCAGCTAGGTTGTAAATTCTGGAGGAGTATATAGAAATCCTATTTTATACATGGTGGCCCCAATTCCAGAGTTTGTGGGATTTAATGTAATATTCTCTCGTCCACAAAATGGATACTTAGGGGGTATTTGATAAAAATTGAATAAATTTAAATCTGAATCTGAATGAGTTGAATCTGAATGAAAAAAACTGTTTGATAACTGACATATCTTAAAGATCTGAATGACATATTTTTAATATTTTACCCCTCTGAAAAAATTCAAAGTTGTAAATTTATTTATTATTACATAATATAATAGTTAATATTTTTTTATTATTTTTAATTTTTTTTTACTTCATTCAGCCAACCATTCGCATTAAAAAATCGGACTTAACCATTCACCAACGATCCATCGCCGATTTAATATCTTCACCCATTAAGTTCTAAACAAACATCCCCTTAGTAAGTTTTGGCATTTTCTGCAAAGAGAATCTCTCAAGTATCAACTACTATTGAAACACAAAAAAAAAAAAAAGACATGACAAGGGGCCGTATATTGAATTCCTTTTAGATTCCGGCATCTGAGCAGAAACTATATATAGATATGGGTATCGATCCATAGTAAATGTTGTAAAAAAGAGTCTAGTCTTATAATACATTTTTTGTGTACTTTCAATAAAATGGGTGAGTGTATATAGAGAGATACTACTATTACTTAATGACATGGAGAGGGAATCGATGAAGGAAGTGAAGGAAGTCGATCTTTTGGAGATTTGAAAACTAAAAAAAAATTGAATTTGACATCTACATATGAAATATTTGGCCATAACTAGCGTTCGCAGTTTAATACCGTGGAAAGGAGGGTATTTTGGTCATTTGTTCCGTCCGCAGTATTAAACTACAGAATATTGAAAACTAAACTGCGGACGGAAGTTCTATTAAATCGTTCGATCTTAACGTGAAGGGTCACGATGTATTATAAGATTAAAATCTTTTTTATAACGATTGATATGGATGGATTCCGTATATGTATATATATTTATATACTATCATAAAGCTATAAGACGTATACTACCAAAGAAACACCAAACATGCATCTCCTTCACTCCACTCCACCAACTAAACCACTTGCGAATTAAAAATAAAATTAGTCCCATTATCTTCGTACAAAGCAATTTTGAGCACTAGGCTGTGACCCCTCGTGCTATGTTTCTAAACATTGTAGTAACTTTTAACTTCTCTCTCCTGGTGTTTATCTGTTCTTCTCTCTCCCACAGAACCCTCCATAAGTCTAAAATTAAGGGCACGCCTGAGTGTAATGATTTACCTCCATAACACTAATTACTGGATATTTTCAGTTCTCTCATCCTTTTTAGTGTGAAAAACTATATGGGGAAAGAAAAACTAAAAAACAATGACACAAGGGAAATGAGAGGGAAGAAGCATATATCATTTGAAAGCTGCAAAGATTTAATAGTAGCGCTCTAATTTTATATGAACAAATCAAGTACATTTCTCTAATTAAGGGATGCAATCACAAAAGTACTTAAAAGTCAAGATAGGTGAACAAGAATCCTATCCTCAAAGAAATTTCCCCTCATGAAGCTTGTAAAATAAGAAGTAGATGGGGGTAGTTCTCCAAGCTCATCATAGAAGTCATTTTCTTCTGATTTGGGGGTTGAGAAGGTCATGAGATGAGGATAACAAAGGGGTTTCTCTTTTTCATCAAACAGGACAGTCTGTAGATTTTCTGTAAAAGTGCTTTCTTCTTCATGTCTGATGTTAATGACGATGTCCTGATGATCAGAGCTATTGAATGGAGATTGGCAGTAGTGAAAATCAGTAATATTTTCACTAGCTCCATCTTCTTCATGACCATTGAGGGATTGTTCATCTTTTTCTTCTGGGGTTATCAGACTGTTGTCTTCCTCGGTGATTTGGATGTTGGGTTGTTCTTGTTTTGGCTCTTTGGGACTTGGATGGTTATGAGTAGAGGTGTAAGTGACGATGAGCAATGAAGCATCTGTTCTGCATCTTTCTACTTGTTTTTTGGCTGAACAACCCTTTGATGTGCTGCATTTGTAGTATCCCCTGCAGGAAATTTAGGTGCCACAAGATCTAGTAAGAGAATGAACAAAAAGAAAGAAACAAAAGGAATCCATATATAATTGGCAAGGTAGATGCATGGATGTGGAAAAAGGTTGGGGGCCATTTTGGGGAAATCTTGAAGATAAAATGGAATATCCATTTTTCATGTTTTTTACTAGCAGTTAGCAGATAAATACATAAAGTAAGATACTGTCAATTTGGTACAGATCAAGGAGGAATGAAAGAAAGTAGTACTGGCCGGAAGGGAAGGAGAGAGAAAATGGATTAATTAATTAATTACCTGGGATAAGGAGATCCTTTGATGGGTTTCTGCCCATATTTCCTCCATGACCAACAATCAGAAGGAGGAGGCCCCTCACTCTTCTGTTTCCCATTTTCATTTTCTTCAATCTTCACTGTTAATACAGTCTTCTGAGACATCTTCCTGTATATATAATTTCATAACATATACAAGAAAAAACTTATGAATGTTACAAATTCACCATAAATTCTAAAGAAAATAAAGAATTAAGGACAGTTCAGATGCTAACTAACCGTTTTTTGGAAGCCTGAGTTTCTGCAGAGTTCAATATAGGGGAGGGAGAGTACTTATCCATGAAAATTATCTTGCTCGCTCTTGTATGTATCTTAATTACTTTTATGAGATATATGGAAGTTGCAGATGGGAGCAAATGAAGAAGGAAGCAGATGGATCAAAATCAGAGCTCCATTAAATGATTGATTATGAGAGAGAAACAGAAAAGAAAGAGGAGAGAGATGACAAACCCACAAGCTGCTTTCATTCCTCCTTCTCACTCATTAATTATACACAACTATGCACTTCACCACCTCCCGGCTCCCACCTTCACAAAACATACAATATACACATTTTCCACACCCACAAATAAAAGGTAATTAAGAACACTAAGATGTTTCTCAAATATATTACTACTGTATTATTTGTTTAAAAATAATGATGGTTTGAACAAAAACATGTACAAAATAATTTGTTTAATTGTGATTGGTTATGTATCATCAACTAATTATATTTTTGACATATTTTTTGTATATGTAACAATTAAAAGGATCTTAAGCAATTATATATACCAATGTGGTGATAATATCTATATTTGAAATCTTAGCATTATTCATAAATAATAAATGTGCATAATCATGTACTCTCCTTTTGGCCAAAATATTTCTCCCATTTCATCTTTCGCTTTCTTCACTATCTATAACTCACCTAAGTATAGTTAAAATTAAGTTTAACTAAAGAGTATTATTTAAAAATGATATTTCTATATGAAAATATCAAAAAATATTGTGAAAATATTAATTTCTTTATTTTTAATGAAATAAAACTCTCTTTTTGTTTTTGTTTTTTTTTTTGATATGTAGAATAATTCAACCCACAACAAGACTTCTGAAATAGACTTATGTTTGCGATCCTTAACCCATATATTACTTCGAGTGAGAGTCGATCGAACTCAAGAATTTCGAGTTTACAGCTGGATTCATTTTTGGCCGGCCGGGTCATATAATGATCTAGCAAAGATAACAATATGTTATGTGGGCCGTTTAATTGGTTGGTCAGAATTACTCAATTCTGAATTTGATTATACTTGATCTGTTTTAATAATATGTACTATTAAAACTTATCACGGTTGATAATTTAGACAACTTTTTTAATAAACTTTTCATATTTATAAATTGAGTAATGTGTCTCACTCTCTCGTATAAGTTTTAATATTAAAATAAATAAAAACCCAACTGTTTTTTTTATTCTTACAAATAATAAAGTAATTCTCTCACTTTCGAAATATGGTGCACGAAATTATCGAGCATGCTACCTTAATTGTTTTACACGTTGATTGTTTAATTTATTACTACTACAGTAGAGTTTTTTTCACGTTTAATCTCATTTTCATGGTCAACAGGACTTGCCTCAAATCATTTAATTTGGATTCCTGACACTAATTCTATTTTTCTTGTCTCCCCACTTAAATTTTGACACTTAACCTTTTATTTAATATTAATTAACTCTAAAATTAAATAAGAGATAAAATTTAAGTGGAGGAACACAAGGGGGACAGAGGATCTGCTCTCAATTCTCAATTAATTAGCCCCTTTAATTACGTAGTAATTTTATTGAGTAAGTAGACGGCTACGGTGTACGTATTTTAGTCCGTAAAGAGGAGATGGACCGCTATGCAGAAGTGGATCAACGTGCGGGCGACAATAGTTGTGGACCCAACTAGAGCATTGGCGGTGGCCCAATTAAGTGTGTAGTCATATCTATCTAGCCAGCTTAACGTTTGGATCTGCGGCTTACTTACCACCAAAGTCCAAATAAATTAAGATTTAAGAGGGAGGGGGTTGGTAACTTGTGGAATCAGCTTGTAGAATTAACCAATATCTTTATTTATTTATGATTAATCCACACATAATTTATTTTTTTATCTGTACGTATAATATTGATATGGGTATGCAATGAACCTGCAGATACATACAATACAATCCAATCCAATACATATATATATATATATATATATATATATATATATAAAATATTTAATTAAATTACATATTTTCAATGTTGGATGAGTTGGAGTGAATAGGTCATCGATCTCCATCTCCTTAAATTTCTTCTCTCAATCAATCATCATCGATCTTGTTATAGTAGTAGTGTAATTTGGTTGATTTAGTTGTTGGTGATAGTAAATTTAAGAATTGTAATAGTCATGAATGTGAGAATAGTGGTGGTAATGGTGATCAAGCTGAGAGTCAATCTGGTGGACTGGGAGATGAATGAATTTTGATGGTTGTGGGTGGGTATATAATCCCCGGTTTAGGAAAAGAAAATATAATGAATAATAATATAATTTAAATTTTTAGGTGAGGAGAGAAAAAGTGACGATGATATTTTTAATGAGTTTGAAATTACTATTTAAATAAAATTATTATTTTTTAACCCATGCCATGCCAGGCACATGGCTTTGTTTTATTTAATTTAATTAATATTTATACATATTTTATGTGTCAAATAATATTTTGAAAAAAAATAGTAAAATTTCCTTATTAACAATGATTCAAGTAACAACCATAACACAATAAAAAAATATAAAAAATATTGTACGTTATATGTTTTGGTTCATTTTGTGGTATTGAGTTAAATAATAAGTTTATAATATAAGAAACCATATTAATATTGTTGAAACTTACAATGAATACATTGTGTGTGTGTGTGTACGTGTCTTTGGGAGTATATATATATAGTACTAAAATTAATAAATGCTAAATTAGAATTGTTTAATATTCCATCCTTCCGAGTATAATTATTTGTTCTAATTTCTTTTTCATAAATTAGGATAAAAATGAGTTTACCAGAATTAAATGCTAAATTTTAGATAAAGGTACTAAAATAGTAGTAACAAAAAATGCAGAGACCAATATTTAGTGAGTTTTTAATAGATGATGTAATATGTGACTATATATTAGTAACAATTTAATTCAAATGAAAGCGATACAATATTTTTAAAATTTAAAGTGTCTCTAGAATTGAAGAGCGGATGTATTAATTCATTCATCTTCTATATTTCATTAATCTGCAAGTCATTATCAATTGCCGCGGATAACTAAGCATAATTGATACCATTAGACCCACTAGTTAAATTATTGTTATTGGCCTGCCAATTGTATTACGTGCTTACTATTCAAGTCAAGGATATTTATATTCTCTATTGGATGATGTTATTCAATGACCAATTGTAAATTTTTATTATTTTAGGGGAAAAATAATTACAAAATGTTGTTTTTTGGTTGTGAAATAGTCTTCATTCTCCATTCCAACCAACTTGTTCATCGTATCAATTTTATTTATTCATAAATTATAGTGCTAGTAGATCATTACTGAAAATTCAACAACGCCTGAATACGAATTAGGTTAGCATGAAGGGACGACACCCAGCGAGAGATTGATTTTTTTTATGCATGCATGTAATCTTCAGATTGAATAAAGTGAAGCTTAACTCATACTAACTAATTTCTCGAATACTAATATATAATTTGTCAGAAAATTAATGACAAAATATCAAAACGTGAGATTAATGGGTACGTAGTTACGTAATATGTACTGGCACTCGATGGCACACAATGATGTGTGTAAATTATGTAAGGTAAAATAAAAATTTTATAAAATTTAAATAACTAAATGAAAAGATAAAATAAAATTGATATAAAAAGACAAAATAGTAATATAATTAAATTTATGAGGATAAAAAATACTCTCTCCATTCCTAAATAAGTGACGTTTTAGGGAGTTTAAAATTTTTCAATTATCAAATTTCTAGGAAATATTAATTACAATTTTTCCTATATTGCCCTAAGTATCTTTCTATCTCATTTATTTAGATAACTATATGGAGTACATTTTTTCTTAATTTATGTAAGGATAATTGTGGTAATACATATCAATCTTAATGACAAAATTAGAGCAATAAATGACTTCTTTAATAAATGTGAAACTCTCGAAATAATAAAAAATACTAATAATAAGACGCAAATTCATCGCTCATGTCAGCCTCTCTCTCTCTCTCTCTAGTCTGTATATATATATATATATATATATATATATATATATATATATATATATCAAAAGATGTGTTATCAAATACTAGTACAAGTGTCAACTTGACTGAATGCTATTAATTAGGTTGAGAGTTTATGAGCCACAACTAAATATTCTGACCTTCTTAGCCTTAGCAACAGAAGTTGATATTGGAGTTGCATTCTTTTTGTCCACTCATCCTCAACACTTACCATAATCTTCCATTCATTAAATTACAAGGAAAATGGAGTTTAATGTTTCACTCTTTTGTTTTTTTGTTGTTTGTTGGACATTTGCAAGGAACACAAATAGGTCTGCCCATGATTATATAAAGAAATAACAGAAAAGAACGAAAAATAGAGCAATTTTTAATTGAGCCGGGCATGTAATTAATATTCTTGTGTTCGGTTCATATCATGTCACGCATTAAGGGCTTGTTACATGCATCAAATTAAACTTTACGATTCTTAGCATAAACATGTACTAATTTTTTTACCCTCTTTTGTCTTTTGTTGGTACTATTTACATATAATGTATGAGTCTGTTATGTAAATTGAATATGATTGTCACTATGGTTAAGAAATTATCAACTGTAATTAATTATGCATGTACATAAAAAAAATCTAAACATATAAAATTAGAAATATAAAATTAGAAGATATATCATTTTTGATAATGGATTGAGTTGAGGTAGATGCTTGAATAACAAATCGTAACATGCATCGTATATATTGTTGTAGCACATTGACCCGTCATATGACCTTTAAACAGCGAGCCATAACCGTTCCATTAACAACTTATCTTTATAATATGAAGAGAATATACAACATCAACATGTAACAAACCAAATGATTAAATTAATGCAAATTATTAGTTTGTTGCATTTGTACAAGTAAAATAAACAATGTCAACTATATATCCAAGTCGTGGAAACCACTTTAACTAGTTATATTTGTGCACGACATATATAGATAGTCCTGTCGCATTAGTTTCTAAGCAGACAATTATCTATTTTCCTTTGTGTTTTTGTTCGGTTATTTGATCAAATGGGTTGGAAAATATTGCAAGAAAATGAGGAGAACAAGGTATTGAATTCTGCCACCTTAAGAGAACCCTTCCAAATTCTCACCACCACCATCCTCAGCCTTCTCCTTCCAC
This sequence comes from Panax ginseng, assembly GCA_020205605.1. Taxonomy (NCBI): domain Eukaryota; kingdom Viridiplantae; phylum Streptophyta; class Magnoliopsida; order Apiales; family Araliaceae; genus Panax; species Panax ginseng. The sequence continues at coordinate 3,529,140 of CM035138.1, read as the reverse complement.
TCTCATTTCTCCTTCTAGCAAGGCTTACGACCGCTCGATATCTCCTAGATTTAAACTCCAATCCTCTCTCTCAACCTTTCTCTCAGTTATTCTCAATTTTCCTATACACAAATCCAACTCTTCTCCATGGCCTAGTTTCTATTGTTAGCGTTTCATCACTTTTTCATGGCTTGAGCAGTAATGGACGTCAGACTGTTACGCCTTCAAGGGATCAGTCTCAGGAGCCCATTGAACGTTCCCGTATATATACAGCTTGGGTATTACTTTGCACATTACAAGTTTTTGTGGGTTTGGGGATTGAGGGGAGCATTGGGGCTGGAGTGGATGGTTCTAACTTTGTTTATGAGAGAAGTTTGTTGACTCGAGTTATGTTTTTTCTCGGATTACACAAGACGATGCTTCATTGGTCGAGGACGGTGGTGAAGCCGGTGGTTGACGACACGGTTTTTGGTTCTACGAGGGAGGAAAGGTGGGTTGAGAGGGTGTTGATGGCTGCTAGCTTTAGTACTTTGTGGTGGTGGAGATTGAAGGATGAGGTTGAGGTGCTGGTGGTTGTGGCGGAGGTGAAGAGGGAGCTATGGAGCGGTATTTGTGTGGGGGATTTCGTGGGGTGGTGGTTGTATTACCTAACTGTTACTATTGGATTGGTTAGGGTGGTCAAAGGTGTTGTATGGGTTGGAATGGTATTGCTTTCGAAGAAGGTAGAAAACAAGGCTGGTGGATCCTGCGGAAATGATGAAAAAGTCTGAGTTTTGGACCTTTTCTTGATGATATTTATGTCTTTTATTGTTTTATTCATTCTATAACCCAGAAAGGTAAGAGAGATTTGAAAGATACTTTATATATACATGTATATGTAACCCAGTGTCTTATATATAAATAAATAATAAAGGTATGCAGATAGTGAGATCGGAGAGGGTCAAATATAAGCAATGTTACTAAGAAAATGTATGCCGGACAAAAGCCTCTGTTTAATGACGTACAAAATTATATATCAAGTGATGACTATGTGAACAACATCAAGCATAAAATGAGGTCAACGGCTCAAGGCCAATAACACTGCTGCAATATATACACATTATTAAAGTTGAAGAATGTATACGCAGAAAAAAAATGGATCTATAAAATCAGATTACATTAGGTCAAAGATCAACAATTAATGCAGCATTATGATTAATAATGGGTATCCTTATTATGTATCAACTAGTCCTTATTCCCACCCTCAAGCCCTGGAAATATATTAAAGAAGTATGCATTTCCTTAACAAAGTGTTTGATATCAAAGAATCATATATTTAAGACTCACGTAACCATACCCGCTAGCTTTCATAAGCTTCTTCAGTAAAAGAATACTAATAGCAATAGCCAGCCCAACAGCAGGATATGTCAGAATTGAGAATCTATCATCAAAGACCCTCATTCTTCAGGCATCTGTCAAGCTTTTCATTGGGGATCATCTGGACATGTCGAAATCTTCTAATCTTAGCACTTAAACAGAAGATCAAGGGGCCTGCATTAGCATTCCAATGGACCTCGTGTACATCCTCCACAATGCTATAATTATCTTCTTTCTCCACACCATGTTCTTCACTCTCAGCTGGCGCACCAGCAGTTTCAAAAACGGAGGCTTGACTTACTTTGTTAGTTTATTGCTCATAGGTCAACTGGGGAAGAAATTGGTGAACCCGGTGTGTTTTGCTCAGCATATATTGTGAATCTGCACAATTTGAGGCTCTGTAAGTGGATATATACTCTTAACGATTCAAAATCAACGAATTTCCATGATATGCCTCGACTTCAAGTCATTTGAAAATCTTTATGCTGCCAAAACAAAATCTCTCTCATAAATATATATATATATATATATATATATATATATATATAAGGGTGAGCATTTAACTGTTACTTTGAGAGTCTAAGAGAAAGTCAACCTAATCAATTAAATTTTGATGTTGAGGGGTTCGAAATTTTGGGCCTGCTTCACATGATTTGATGGTCAGAGACTGTCTTTCATCCTTTGGACAGATGAACAAACCCAAGCACCACCTGGGTTGGTGGGCATAAATGCAATCAATGCTACCAAAGCAGTTCAGACTAAGAAATCATCCACAACCATAGGATTGTCTATGTGACAGATTTCAGTATAGATTAGGAATACTTAACAAGCATACATAGAAGTCACAAATTCGCTAATTGCTTAACCAGTCCGAATATATGATTGTTTAAATCGCCCTTAGAAGTCAAACACAGGATGCTGAGTTTATTTTAAGTCTCATGCTAACCCTTAACTTATTGAATCACTCGTGTGGGATTTCATGAAAAGTTTTGTAGGTACAAAAACTATAGGTACTATATTGATATTTTGATAGACAAGTGAGTATGTGAGCCCAAGTTTATGTTAGGGTGAGTTTCCCGCATATCTTATCTCATTTTTTAATTCTACCAGCAGTCACATTTAACTATCAGTCCTTACAATAAGATTCTCATTAACGCAAGATCTTTCTTAGTCCGTCCACGTAAGCATTGCGATCTTGCAAGCGATAAAGAAATCGATCAACACTAAAACTTGACTACCTTGACCGTGTGAGAGGATAAACTTCGGAGTGAAGTCATCTGGCGTGTTCACACGAGGTTAACAATGGAGGATAATAATTGTCAGTGTATTGAGAGAGATAATAATTCTCGACCGTGTGTGTATGTGAACGTGAATGTTAACGATATCTCTTTGTGAAGACCTCCTTGCTAGGTTATACTCTCTTTGCGGGGATTCTGCGTGCCACCTTTCTTATCGACATGACCCGATGCGATGGGTTACCATTGCATTGCGTCGATCTATCCACTACCTTTGGTCATTTGTTTTCTCACTGCATTGGCCATATGATCCCATCCACATTAATGCATGATAGTTCTGATACCAAACTATCATGCTTTTTCATCATTCTGAGTCAAAGTAATAGATATTAAAATATCTAATGGGTTAGTCTAATGAACAACCCTTGGGTCTCATAAGGTTTTAATAGAAATAATATGATGGCTAGCCCAATGACTTTCGAGGTTCAATAATGAAGGCTCGATAGACTAATTAAATAAGTGAGCCCAATTCATTCTACCCAAATAGAAGAAAATATCATGACTAACATTTTGCCCTGGTTTTTTATTAAAATGAAATTTTTAATAGAAAACTATAAATGGTCAATGATATTTTACTAAAGGCCTATAACAGGGAGTAATTGAGACATACCCGATTTGGTCCATAAGAGGAGACAAAGGAAGGCTGAATATCCAATGTAAAAGGCCCAAACAATAGAGGGTTGAGTTTGAGAAAGATGGACTAAAAACCGGAAATCCAACCGAAAAGCCCAATCTGATAAAATATCTAAGGATTGACCCGGACCTTTCCCATTCGAATTCTCATCATTGCCAAGAATTAAATGTGCCGCCTTCGTAACTCGTGTAACCGTCAGTATAAAAGGTAAACTTTACTAAATTCGACAGTTTTACTTGCTAATTTGAATTTTCGGACCTTTGAGCTCTCTCCTTCTCTTTCGATTCTTCCTCTGCTTTCTGCTGAAATCTCAACAATGGCGTCCCCCAGTTCCGGCGCGGGGCTCTCCCATCCTTGTCACTCCAATCACTACTGCTGCCCCCAAATCCAAACCTCAACAAAGAAAAGGCTTGACTCTAACCCCAAAGCCACCATTGAGCGAGAATCCACCCCAAAACCTACCCTACTCCTTCTGAATACTTCAGAAACAAAGATCGTTTCTCCCACGCCAATACTCCTTCCGATATGACCGAGGCAGAGCTGAAGAGTATTCAAACCAAATATTCCATTCCGGGCACCCATCAGGTAAGAGTTCCACGAAATTTGGAGAAAGGATGTATCGTGATAGGAGGGATGAGCGGTTATTCCTGTATCTATCATGGATAAGGGATTCGGTTTCTCTTCACGTGTTAAGTAATAACCCTCCTAGGGTTTATTGGCGTTAGGTTATCCCAATTGGTACCGAACTCCTATATTCATATTACGGCCTTCATCGCCTTTCCGCACGCGAAGTCGGGGTGGAGCCTTCTAGATTTCTTCTTCACCGTCTCACAAGGTCGACAAAGCCGAGAAAAGGGGTTTAAAGTTTTAGGTAAGCATGCATCAAGATGATGAAAAGTTTGAGAGGCGATCTCAAAGTGAATACCCTTGAGCAGGGGGATGACATAAGGATGGTTTTTCGTTAAGGGACCCGAGATTGCCTCTTTGCCGGACTGGACCACGAGCGAAGTGGTTTGTGCTGACTTTGGTGATATCTCAAAAGAGCGTGAGACCGATATGATAGAGCTCTTCGAGAACTTTCCATCGAAGGAATGGAACTATTTGCTTCTTACTAAGCAAGCCTGGTTGTATGACCACAAATGTAAGTTCTGATTTACTTGACTGCATAATTATTTGAAAATGTTTAATGATGTAAATTTTGACATGTGATCCTTCTGTCTTTTGCAGTGTCTTTGATTAAGCCGTCTTCGATAGACGTGAGATATTTGGAGGATTTCTTAGCTGGAAAGTTGGCACAAGCCATTGTCAAGCCTCCCCAATCAGAAATCCCAGAAACTGAAGATAACCCGATTGATGAAACCCATACAGTTGATCCTCGAATAGGTGAACCGAAGATGTCGAATCTCCTCCTCCCGAAGAGATACTCCAAACCCGACAAAAGAGGCGGGCAGTTCGGAAGCCTCGACCCACGCCCGTTCTAAAAACTTCGGAGCCCCTTCCAGAATCTGAACCACCCACCACATCAGTCCCTCCTCGGGGAAGCTTACTCGATCATCCCGATCAAGGAGTCTTCTCCAAATCAAAAATTGAAATCCAAAGTGACTCCTCTACAGTCACCAAGAGCTTCGAATACCTCCGTCTTCTTCGATCAAGCTCCTTCACCAATTCCAAGTGGAGATACAAGTTTCGATGAAGAAGAAGCAAGTTAAAACCGTTCGCACTATCTCGGAAAAAAAAGCGCTTTTTCCGATGATCCTCCTAGTGTGGCTTTCAAATTTCATCACCACCACAAGAATCCGTCTTGATCCGATCTCCATCTCCCGAGAATGTACACACGGACCGTCCACCGTCTCCCAAACGACCAACTCCATCTCCCGATCTAGCAAAGGTATCACCCGAACGACCCGGACCTTCAAATCAGGGATATCATAATGAAGCTATGGGGTCTCCGACCCTATGGCCTCGGTTTAATGCGAATTTCCCTTTCAAGCTCTTTGATACCTTCGTTCGAGACACAGACGATCACCGATTTGGTAATCACACGGACGAGGATCTGCTTGACAATGGGATGAGTTATTTGGCTAAGGTAGGTAACAGTTTTTTGTTTATCTTCTTCACTCCTGCTTCTGTTTAAATATTTGAATTTGATCGGATATTGTTGGACATATGCAGGCAAATGCTGTCTTCGAGCGTTTACGTCCGAGGCATATCAATGGTGAAGCCGAGGAGGATTTTTTGAGACAGGATAACCATATGCTGAAGGCAACCCTGGCTCGGGAAAGAAGCGATCACAAGGGCGTTCTTCATACCAATGAAGGCCTTCGAAAAGACCTAGATCGAACTATAATGGACTTCAAGACGTCTGATGACGAACTGAGGGCCACAGGATGAAATTTGGTGCGTCCGATGCCCGGTCAAAAAAGCTTTAAACCGATATGAATACTGAACCTCGTCGAGAGAATCTGCTTTTGAAGGCCAAGATTGAAGAGCTTTCGTCACATTAATTTCAACGGAATCAAGGCCTGCCGATTAGGTGAAGTCAAAGTCAAGGCTCGAAGATGAGAAGAAGGCGTATAGGGCCAACGTCACAAACCTTTCACACAAGATAAAGGAACTCGAGGGACGAGGTCCTTTTCGGCCGAAGAAGTCGTGTTAGATCCAGCCGTACTATCGAAGTCAGACGAGATTAATCTTGAGATCATGAAGGTTTATTCAAAGGCTATGAAGATTGTCGGGGCGTGGTAAGGAAAAATTGGTTTGCTTTTTCGGCTAGATCCAAATTTCGATCGACTCACGATGGTGAGCGGTGCTTGAATGTCCTTTCTGCTTTTTTTTGATTTTTTACTGACCTGTGAAAATTATTTATTTAAACTATTTATGTTTTTGGAACTATTTGAAACTTTATGTAAGGATTTTGACAGGATTTCTACGCTTGTGTAATTAATTAGTTAGTGTTATGGACGAATTTTGGTTTTGAACAGATGAATGAATATCTTATCTTGTCAATGAATCCTTAACTTTCTTGATTATGACTTCTGTTTTGGTTCGTTTCTTGTCAATAATTCAGTATCAATTAATCTGTATGAACTTAACTTAGATTGTGAATCAGCTAAGGTATATAACAGTTAAGTTATGAAATAAAGTGAACTGAATCTAATGAACTGAATTGAATGGACAGAGTTGAATGAACTGAACTCAACACTTGAACAAAATAAAGTAATGTATACTTATCGTTACCGAAGTGTGAGATCGGTCATGTGTAAGGTGAATTCGGCTGATCCTCGTTGCACCATCGGGATTTTGTTTACCACTAAGGGTGAAACAAGTATATAAGGACCAATATATAAGGACATTTGTCTACCACGCAGGGTATAACAAAGATATAAGGACCATGGAATTTGTCTACCACAAGGGTCACAAATTCATAAGGACACTCCTGACAATAAGGCTGCCATCGAATGTCCAGTAAGTCCGACCATACTTCCTTACTTCAGTGCCTTTTGTTTACCATGCGGGGTATAACAAATTTAAAAGGACCATGGACTTTGTATACCACGCGGGGTATAACAGAACCATAAGGACACTCCTGCTGAAAAGGCTACCATCGAATAGTCAGCGAATCCACCCCGTCCTCCTTACTTCGGTGCCCATTGATTTACCACCCTTGGTAAAAACAATATTAAAAGGACCATAGGATTTGTCTACCACACGGGGTAACAAATAAATAGGCTTCCATCGAATGACCAGCGAGTCCGACCATACCTCCTTACACCATTGTGAACTTAGGACAAATATGAAGAAGATCAATTGTGAAAAAGTGACTTTTTATTGATAATGGACAATCATGTACATGACTTCCGGTAAATTGACTTGATCTCTATTGAAAATATTTTCGAAGCCTACCAGCATGCCAAGTGTTCTTGATCTCGGACCCATCTAATGCCTTTAATCGATAAGTCAACGGCTTTGGTACTTGATCACCTCATAATACCCTTCCCGGATTCGGCAGATTAGCTTTCCGTGTTACGAGGGTAGATGCTTGACTTCTACTGGGGCCGAAGTCTCCTACTTCAAATCTGCGAAGTTTGACTCCCTTGTTGTAATGCTTAGCTACTCTTTATTGGTAGGCTGCCAGTTTGAGCAAAGCTACCTCTCTGACTTCTTCTAACAGATCCAAGTTGACCTTCAATCCTTCGTTGTTGTAGATCTCTTTGAATTGACTGACCCGAAGACTTGGAGATCCAATTTCGACTGGGACTAAGGCATCAGTACCATAGGCCAATCGAAAAGGTGAATCCTCATGGTAGTCCTCGGTGTGGTCCGATAAGCCCATAAGACAATCGAAAGCACGACTCCTGGCCATCTTCCTTTGGCTTCATCCGGTCTGCGTTTGATCTGGATTCAAATGTTGTTCTATTTGTCACCTCAACTTGCCCGTTTGACTGTGGATGAGCCACCGAAGTCTTATTATGCTGAATCCCTAGCTCCTTTAAAAATCTTTCAAATTTTGATCCCATTTAACCGTCAGTCCGTTGTCCGATATCAACACTTTAGGAATTAGAAGCGCGAAACACTACGGATTCTTTTATGAACTTCAAACACTCTTGTTAAAAGTTATCAACCGCAAGTAAACCGCCTCTACCCACTGGGTCATGTAATCAATAGCAACTATGACAAAAGTGACTGACGACTTTTAGCTTTAGGCAATGACTCCAATATATCTACCCCAGACAAAGAAAGGGTATAGGAGATAAAATCGAATATAGCTCTTACGGTGGTGATGTGAGATCGGATTGTTGGTGACATTTTCACATTTCTTGACATACTCTATAGCTTCCTTGAAAATTGTAGGCCAATAGTATCCCTGTCGAAGTACTTTATAAGCCAAAGACTTGGCAGCCATATGATCACCGCAAATACCCTCATGAACCTTCCGAAGAGCATACTCAGCCTCGGATGGAACCAGACACTTCAGCAATGGTGAGGAAAATGCCAATCGATAAAGATCCCCATCAATAAGAGTAAAATTGGCACTCTTGTATTTGATCTTCTTTGCCAACATCTGATCCGAAGGAAGGACGCCATCTGCCAGATATTCAATATAGGGGGTCATCCAGCAGTTAGATCGTTCGATACATATTATCTTGCTTCATCTTTGATCTTTGAAATCGCTTTGAAAATTTCTAAATAAACCGATTCGTTGAAAACATCTCGCATTAGTAGTGGCCACCGGACGATCGCATCAAGAATGGAATTGTCGTTCGCGCTCTATGCCACAAAACTCATAAAAACGAAATCTTGAAGTCGGTCTTTTAATTACGCCAGATCTTGATCATCTGGTCCCACGAGCTTTATAATCTCCCGACGGTTGTTTGATGACCAACTGAGAGTCACTATAAATGATCGACTTTTGGACCTCTGACTCTTCATAATCGAACTCCTGCTAACACCGCTAATACTACGGCCTCGTTGTTTGTTGCTTTGAACCCAAATCGATTGTTTTTTGCACTTGAATCCTTCCGGACTTGTCAATATAATCCACCTTGCTAACATTCACCTAGAGGACCCATCTGCATCTACAACGTCCATGTATTGAACATCTTTGAAGAACGAAATCGCCGACGGACGGACGTCTCGACCTCTGGAAACTTCGGCATCTTGCGGTGAACGAACATTCCACCATAAAATCGGCCAAGGCTTGACCCTTGATAGCGGTTCGGGGATGGTATTCGATAAAAAATTGGGACAATTCCATCGTCCATGCTGCCAACCTCCCCGAAACCTTTGGCTTGCTCATCACCTTCTTCAATAGCTGATCCGTGTAGACGACCAGGAGCTGACCTTAAAAATATTGCCGAAGCTTTCTACTAACAATTATCAAATCAAAAGCAAATTTTTCAATATTGAATTTTGGTTTGACATCTCGTAGGGCGTGGTCGACATAATTGGCCGGATCTTCGCTTCCCATCGACCTCCCAACCAAAGATCGCTCCAATCGCCAACGAACTTGCTGCAAGGTACAAATACAAGGTCTCTGCTGGGGCAGACTTCACCAATAAAGGAGCAGAAGACAGATATGTCTTTATGCCTTGGAAGGCCTTCACACTCCGAAGTCCACTGGAACGTCTTCGCATTCTTCGGCCCCTTCAATGTGTCGAAGAACCGCAAGCATCTCTCCGCGGACCTCGGCATAAACCTCCCTCGAGCTGCAATCCGCTACAAATGACGTTGGGCGTCTTTGAGCGATCGAGGAGTCTTCATGTCAAGAATGGCCTGGATCTTCTCCGAATTGGCTTCAATGCCCCTCTCGATGACGATACCCCATGAACTTCCCTGCACCAAGTCCGAAGGTACACTTTGCTGGATTGAGCCTCAACTTGTGGTGACGGATAGTCTGAAAGCATTCCTCCAGATCATCCAAGTGCTTTTGGACTTGCATGCTTTTCACGATCATATCATCTACGTACACCTCCATGTTCTTCCCCAGCTGTCTATCGAATATGAAATTCATCATTCTTTGGTAGGTGGCTCCAGCATTTATAAGGCCAAAGGTCATCTTCTTATAGGCATACATCGAACGGTGTGTAATGAATGTTGTCTTCGGAATGTCCTCCTTGCACATGGAAAATTGATGATAACCTGAAAAAGCATCCATAAAGCTTAGTAATGCATACCCTGAAGTGGCATCGATGAGTTGATCAATATGGGGCAGAGGATAAAAATCCTTCGGACAAGTTTTATTCAGGTCGGTGTAGTCGATGCAAACCCGCCACTTTCCATTCTCGCTTACACTTTGACACTACATTGGCCATCCACTTGTGGGTAGTCGATTTCAAAAATGAAGTCGTAGCTTATCGCCTTACAGCAATCTCCTCATCAATGATCCTCTGACGCTCAGGTACAAAGATTCGCCTTTTTTGTCGAACTGGCTTTTTCGATGGATCTACCTTCAACCTGTGCTCGACAATTTTTCGACTAATTCCAGGCATATCTTGTGGTTCCCATGCAAAAATGCCCGCATAACAGCGAAGGAGCTCTATAAGATTAGTCCGAAGAGGTTCTGGTAGACCCAAACCAATCTTCACTGTTTTGTCTCTCTTCCCGATGACCAACTTGATCTCTTCTGTCTCCCCTGCAGGAGTAACCAATGGCTCTGAACTGCTTTCAATAAAGGGCTCGATCTCAATTGCCATGGTTCGCTTCTCACCATCGACATTACTCCGGAGAAATAACAACATTAGATACTGATAGGGCTTAGATTCAAGTCCCCCTGCCACCTCTCTAACTCTGTGTGCTGTGGGGAACTTGATTTTGAAGTGAGGGATGGAGGTCACAGCTTGGAGAGTCGTCAAGGTAGGCCTTCCCAATATGACGTTGTAAGCCGAATCTACATGCATAACATAAAATTTACATGTTATTTCTACTTGCCGAGGACTGTCTTGAAGACCACTGGGGAGTTCAATAGTGCCTGACTTTGATTTGGATCGTTCTTTGAAGCCATATAAAGGAGCCTCCTGCCCGACCTCCATCTTTCGTCCATCAAGATGCATCCTCTGATAAGCGTGGACATACATTATATCTACAGAAGACCCGTTGTCTATCATCATACGCTTCACATTCACCGAGCCTACTTGTGCAGTGATCATTAATGCTCCTTCATGGGGCTCGATGGGCTCCGAAGGATAATCTGCATCGGTGAAGGATATGACAGTCCCCGGAAATGGTCGGTTGACGCTTCGGGGCGACCTTACATGTCTGGCATAATGGCCAGAATCTAGATACCTCTCCTCTTCTTCCCTACCAATTTTTCTCTTTGTCCCCACCGGTTATTACATCAATGACGTGCCTCGTCGGTGAAGTGGTATCGAGAGCATTTTGACCGGGTGGAACCGTTTTGACCGTCTGAATAAAGTCATTTAGTTGACATTTTGTTGATCTTGTTTATTCCCTCCTGGCCACATCTTGAACCAAAGAAACCACTTTGAATCTTCTTCCACGAAATCCTTCAAATTGCAACACTCACTAAGATCATGGCCCGCGAACGATGATAGCCACAATATTTCCGAGTTGCCTTGCCTGTCTTATAGTTATCACGGTGGCTCATAGAATGGTTTGGTTCTCGATCCGATCTAAAATCACCGACCTATCCGTATTCAAATTAGTAAGTAAACCTTATTCACCTTTGGGACGGACGGTGGACGATCACTTCACTGTCGCCATGAGTTGTTGAACTTTTTTCGAATCGCCTCCGGCCGATCATTATATCCTCCCCCTTTTCTCTGATCGCCATCTGCTTTAGGCGTGTCTGCCTCTTTCATTTGGTCCGAAGAAGGGCGTTTCAAGCTATTCATAGCCTCATCCACGACAATATAACCTTCTGCCTTATCAAAAGCTTCTGCTAAGCTCTTCGGGTGATGGAACATCAACTTCTTCACCAGCTTTTCGGACTTTACCAAGTCTAACCCATTCTGAAACAACCCTACCGCTTGGAGATCATTGAGGTCGGACACCTGACCAACCGCTTCCTGAATCTCTTCACATATCGCCTAAAGACTCGTTGAACCGTCTGACCGACTGTCTTAAAAACACAGAAGCTTCCCTTCTTGCGGTTACTCCCAAAGCGGGCATGGAATTGTCACAAAGCTCGGTCCAAGAGGAAATTGAATCTGACGGTAAAGTCCCCATCCATTGCCTCGCATCTTTCCTCAGCGTCGTGACAAATATGTGGCACTTGGCAGCATCGGTGAAATCGTAATAATCCATCAGCCGGTCGAATGCCTGGCTATGGTCATAAGGGTCTCGGACCCATCAGAAACTCTCACGCTGGCAAACTTGTTGGTGATGTCTGCCTTTTCCTTCAGTATGTCCGAGGAGAAAGGAGACGCCTTCTTCCCCTGGGTGTCCTTCACCTGCTGCACTTCTGCCAACTGCTTTCGGAGCTCCTTCAACTCCTTTATCAAGAAACCAACATCTTCGGGCTGCGAGGAGACTTCTTTCTCCTGAATGACGTTCTACTTTTGAGTAGATCGACCCCCTCCTGCCGACCTCACTGCCTTTGTTGGGCTTCTGGATCTACTCCGGCGTACAACCCTATCCTCATAGTGAGAATAGTCACGCTGATGCTCTCTTCTTCTGGTTTCTGGCAAAATCTCCCTTGACCTACTCCTTCTCGTGTCGTCGTCTCGATGCTGAGAACCAACGACCACTAGTGCCTTCCTCGAGGCCACGGGAGTTCTGCTCCTCGATCTCTTTTTTCGTCATGCGAGCGATCCTGATACATCCTCCTCGCCGCTGTAGTTCTCTCTTATGCTTACTCCGCTTTCGGATCGAACATGCTGGCTATTTACTTCATCCTTAACTCCGCTATTCGGCGAGCATCTGTTCGGCTATATCTTCCCTCTGCTTTAACAGGACCTCCAAGGCTTTATCTGCTTTGTCCGCCATCCTCGCCAACTTGGCAGCTCTGTCCTCTTCGACCACTTGGCGATGAGTCTTGGTGGTGAGCCTTCGCCCCACCGACCACGATCATGCCCTTTATCTCCGCATCGAAGACCAACCTTCGTCTGCTCCACCACGGATCTTCTGGACGGATATCTTCCGATTAAGCTTGGCCGTCTTTCATGAAGCACTCTTAGAAGGACCCAAACGATCATTTTTGAAATCACGGGGCAACGACGAGCTCCACGACCATCGCTCATCGCCTTCCCGGTTATCCATCCCTACTTCTCGCCATCTTCCGAAGTAGATTAAATGAATGTGATTGAAAACTCAATAACACTAAAAAAGCCCTCCTTCTTACATACGCAATGTTAACGCCAAGATCTTTTGTCGCGTCCCAATCACGTAAGATGCCTGATCCCAAGATAAAACACAAATAACACTAAAAGCTTCGATTTGGGACCGTCGGATAAATTTCGGCGAGAGTCGATTACACATGTTCACGAGGTTAACAATGGAGGATAATAATTGTCTAGTGTATTGAGAGAGATAATAATTCTCAGTCGTGTGTGTATGTGAATGTGAATGTTAACGTACCTCTTTGTGAAGACCTCCTTGTTAGGTTATACTTTCTCTTTTGCGGATTCTGGTACCACCCACTACCATCCGACACATTACCGATCCGATGGGTTCTCAAGATCTAACGCATGCAGTCTATCCACTACCTTTGGTCACTGTTTTCTACCGCCGGCCGACTATGATCCCATCCACATTAATGCATGGCAGTTACAACAGTCAACTATCATGCTTTTTCATCATTACAAGTCAAAGTAATAGATATTAAAATATCTAATGGGTTAGTCTAATGAACCGACCCGATCTCATAAGGTTTTAATAGAAATAATATGATGGCTAGGCCCCATGACTTTCAAGGTTCAATAATGAAGGTCCAATAGACTAATTAAATAAGTGAGCCCAATTCATTCGGCCCAAATAGAAGAAAATATCATGAGTCAACAATTACCAACCACTAACACCTTAAACAAAGAGAAAGGGAAATGAATATACAAGCCAAACAAACAGTACGAGGACGAGTGGTTTTCTATAAAACTAAAGGGGCCAATTTTCTTTTGTTCAATAACGCTGGCACTAACATTAATTCAAACAAATAGCTTTTCTTTCTCTTTTGTTTGTTTTGATCACCGTCTACTCTCATTTTGCATGATAAACTTCTCCGAGCCTGCATCACAATCGGTTCCTTTCTTTGTCTTCTAGAATTTGTCAAAACCTCACTTTTCCTTTTGAGTACATATAATCAGCATTACATCATCAATGAATCATCATATTACTATCTAAGAGGATGGCGAAGCCACATTTCCTAAGTTTAAATAAGATAATTATTCAGCACATTAATGTTCATATTTTCGAGATACATGTATTAAATTTTAAAATTAAAACTGAATTTCTTTTTACTAGTGTGCCTATGATTAAACACCAATATGCCTTAAAAGGTTAAATTAAGACTTTTATTTAGGGACGGGGAGATAGTTTGCAAAAACCGTAGGACAATGTTTCATTGCCCTTGATATCATAAACTAAATTTATACGATTCTTTCATGAAGAGTTCTGATTTGATCTGTGACATAATCTTCTTATTGTCATTTCTGTTGTTATCCTCCTTACTATATTTAATATTCTTTTGTTTGTCTTTTAATGGCAGCACCGCGTAATTATAATCCAAAAGAAACTGTATAAACCTGGTACAGGCATTCATTTTATTAAGAGAACAGGTATATCTGCATTGAGATGGCAGATGACCTCTCTTTGTGCGGTATCAATCAATTTCAAGGTGGTTATAGTCCCTATACAGGGGTTGAGAACGAGGAAGTAGTCAGTCAAGGAAAACAAGTACCAGTATTTGGAATTGAAGACTCTGGAGGGGGGTTGCAATCAGCAAACATGGCGGAGACAAGAGTCCATTTACTTGAAGATCAACAGAAAACCATTTTGGATAATTGGATGCAAAAAGGCTTGCTCCACAATACCCAAGCCAATGGCATGCCCTTACTGGTTCTGTCAATCTTCGAAGCCAAAAAGCATGGGAAACTTCCAAACCTGATTTCAGAACCAAGTGAACCAGTCAAGCTTAATCCGTATCCAAGTTTTACAGACTCTTTTGAGCTCCTCAGCTATTATGGAAGAGGGAATGAAAGGTCAAGAGATGAAAATTTGAACAATCTAAGTAGCAAAGTTACTGAGAGTGGCAGAAAATTATCAACAGAAGAAATTATTAGGGTGGCGGGAGAAAGATACATCCAGTTATCTAACAAAAAGCTTGATGGCATCACCACTTTTATCCATCCATATGGTTCTGCTCTCTCGAGTCTGTCAACAGAAGAAAGTAAGAAACTAGAGGCACAGATCTTGTACACCTTCTTTTAGCCGCAGCGAGCAATTTGATAGTGCAGACAGCAGACAGATTTCTTACCCATTGTGAATTTATGGTATCTGATTCAGGTAATCCAATCTAACGAGTTGCTTTCTATTTTGCTTAAGCTCTACGTTTGGATTGAAGGAATGGAATAGAGTACGGAATGGAATAGATGAGGGAATGGAATAAGAAAGGGAATGGAATGATTTTTTAATATTCCGTATACACGTTTGGTTGATGTTAGGAATACATCCAAGAATGAAATAAATAATTAGAAAATGACCTAAATACCCTTAAATGTTCAAATTTAACTTAAATTCAATTTATATTAAAAATTTAACACATTTCATTCTTAGAAATAAAGGGAGGGAGGGAGGGAGGGGTGGGGTGGGCGTGGGGTGGGTGGGGGTGGGTGTGTGGGGGTGGGGTAGGTGGGGGTAGGGTGGCTGGGTGGGTGGGGTGAGGGTAGGGTGGCTGCGTGGGGTGAGTGGGGTTCTTTGGGTGGGGTGGCTTGGTAGGGGTGGGGGTGGGTGGGGTGGTGTGGGTTGGTAGATAGGGTGGGTGGGTTGAGGTGGGTGGGTGGGGGTAGGTTGGTAGGGGTGGGGTGGGTGGGGTGGGTGGGGTGGGTGGGGTGGGGTAGAGTGGGGTGGGGTGGGGTAGGTGGGATAAGTGGGTAAGGGGTGGGGTGGGATTGGGGGTAGGTGGGGGTAGGTTGGTAGGGGTGGGGTAGGTGGGGTAGGGTGGGGTGGGTGGGGGTGGGTGGGGATAAGTGGGGTAAATTACGAAGAAATAGAAATATGAAAATTCTGAAGAAATTATCAAATCTTGGCCTCTTCTCTCTCGTCGTTCCCAGATCGATCGAATTGAATGAATATGTAAAAAGTCCTATTATATTTTTAGGGGTATATTTGTCAATTACTTAAAAATAATGGATGGAATGATTTATTCCCTACCACCCTCGAGGAATGAAAATTAAAATTTTAAGTTAACTATCATTCAGGAAGAATACATTATTCAGTTGGAATAAACAAACCAAACAACATTTTTATCATTCCAATGGAATGATTCATTCCATTCTCCCTCCTATTCCATCGATCCAAACTTAGCATTAAGAGAAAGGATCAGCAGAGAAACAGGAACCATCACAGTTAAGAAAATGAGTGAGCAAATAATAGGCTCAAACAGTCATCACAGGTACTCTTGGCTTCCTACAAAGAACTTCCTTTCGATAAGGTGATACAGTTTGCAGCAACAAAAGAAATATTAGATAATGTTGCAATGGCATCAAACGTCCATTTAATTGATCTCCAGATCAGGAGTAAAATCCATTTGACAGGTTCGATGCAAGCTCTTCCAGAACGAAAAAACTGGCCAATTGAGCTTCTTAAGATAACAGCTGTTACAACAACAGGTAGACAGAGGAGAGGGTTGAGGAAACTGGCAAGAGGTTACAGAGCTTTCCGAAGTCTTTGAACATGCCTTTTTCATTCAAAGCAATCTTTTCACCTGACATGAAAGATATCAATGAAAACCTATTCAATATAAAAGTTGGTGAAGCTGTGGCTGGTTACTCTCCAACAGTACTGAGGACAATGATCTCAAGGCCCGATAGCTTGGAGAATCTAATGAGAGTAATACAAAGCCTAAGGCCATCGATTATGGTAGTCTCTGAGATAGAAATCATCGTTTTCAAATAGTACTATATAATCACTTTGTAATAGAGGAATTTACTTAGTAATTAAGTCAGCTTTCAGCGTTTGGTGGGAGACAAGTTTTTTATTAATACTCTATTAGATTTGTGTCTCATGACATGACCATTTGGGAAGCATGCTAAAGATTGACATTTTTACTTATAAAATTTCTGAAAAATCATTAGTATGATAAGTTTTGATTTTCATGGGACTTTTTAAGATGTAATGAAAAGTGATTTCAAATAAGTTATAAACAACGTTGGGGGAAAAAAAAATCCAACGGGCAAACGGGTATTTTAACCGTTTTACCCGCGTATTTTAACGGGTATTTCGTATGGGAAGTCCGACTCATTATTACCCAGATATTCGCGTTAATGTCACGTTAGCGTCCCTCCATATTTACCCCTCTCTCTCGCTCGCTCGCCCATTTCCCTTATTACAGTCTCTCACTGATCCCCTATTTTCTCTCTCCTCTCTCTCTCTTTTTCACTAAATTTGTCACTCACTTTATGTGGATCGATTGATTGATCGGTCGATTGAATTTCCCGGTGAAAGCAGCGATGGTGTCCAAGTCGAGTGATTCTGCATCTAAACCCAAAGTCTGTCTATTCTTCCTATATATCTCCCTATTAGATTCAAATTCCAAATATTTGAATTCTCTAAAATTATACTTTTTAATGGTTACTCCGTTAATTAACTATTGCTGTTCTGGGTCCCTAGGGCCGATTCACTTTACTTGTATTTGGAAGGGGAAAAAATTGTAGCAAGTATAGGTTTAACACCTTGATTTTGAAGAAGAATGATGATCAGACCGATTGCTTAGCTAACTTACTGTTCCGTAATTCCTCGTCTTAGCTAAAAGTTATGCAGCTGAACTAAACTTTGAATTGTACCACTGTTAAATAAGGGGTTTTACTTTGTTTTTTCCTTGAAGCTTTACATCAGTTTTGGTTCTGAGAAAACAGAGGAAATGAAAAGATTAAAAACAATTTGAATCTTATATGTTTTGAAAACTTCGTTTTTACATTTATTACTACCCATCAATCAGATGGAATTTTGTGACATTAAATTGTGGAAATTGATTCATTTATATTTTCCTTTACTTCTTGTTCATACTTCCATTTACGGATATTATAACCAATCTAATAGAGCTATGCTCAATTTGGAACTTGGAAAATCGATGAAGGAAAGAAAAGAGAAATAGAAACAAATTAAATATCAAACACTCTTAATGAATTCAAGTCCACAATGCATATTTTAATATAAAATGCAATGGTGAAATTAAGTTCAATTGGAAGTTAAGTAATTGCAATAGTTTTATAGTTTTCAGTTTCTGTTTTTCCCTCTCATACTTTTTGCTATAACTGTTTCTTTCCTCTTCTATTTCCTTGATTGTTTTGTTCTGGAATGTTGTTCTGCACTGCATTGATTCATTATGGATGACATTAAATTATTACTTGTACTTTTGGAAACAGGTGAGTGATTTTTTAGGAACTTTAAGACAGAAGATACTTCAACTGGAAAAGCAGATTAAAGCAGACAGGATTCTTTCAGTCAAAGTAAGTTTAATTTTGTGTTTTGATGTTTCAATCATAGTAAACAATGCTGGAGAGTTATGCATCCTTATTTGTAGCGCAGGAAAAACTCCAAAAGAACAGGAAGAAACTCGAGAGTCATGTTTCTCTGCTTTTGTCAGCAGCCAGGTCCAACCATGATGCTTCATCATCGGAGAAAAATGGTTCAGGTAAAATGCTTTCTTCAAGAATCGAAAATCCTCTCTGGAAATTTGGTGGAATTGTTCAAGGATTCGGAGACAAAGATTATGTCAACTGTCAAGATGTTGTCTATTCAGCAAGTGCCAAGCTTCCACTTGTTGAGAACATACCACCTTATACTACTTGGATATTTTTGGACAGGTATGTTGATAACCACCTTCCTTTGTGCCATTAGTTTTTATATGGTGATGTTTGAGTATATCTTTAATAACCTGATTTGAAATCACATTGTTTGTCTTTAGGTGCCTAGTAAACCAATGTAATGGGAATTAATGGTATACCCAAGTCATAGGCATGTGATGGCCTGGGGGTGGCCCTCTCAATAGGCAATATGGTAAACCAGAAAGGCTACAGTGGTAGCAATGACATGCAAGATGGCAAAACCATACTTTTGGGTTGCTGTTTCTGCATTTTGTAAGGATATTCCAACATCTTAGGAAAAGTCGATTTTTCCTCTTTTAAGTTGAGTAAAGCTTCGGAGAGGTAACTCCTTCTAGATCACACATATGTTGGCATGGGCAGCATGCCACCATGTAGAAATGAGCTAAGCATTATTAGGCAAGAACAATACACCCTTAATCTTGGAGAATTGTTTCTGATGGAAGGCTTGTTTAAAGGCCATCCCTTGATGTGTCGACTCAGATGATCCTTCATGGCACGCCATTGCATATGTGCTCAGGTCATTTATGTGATTGTGGATGTGATAAATATATGTTGCGAGTTAAGAAAAATGTATCTACAGCTAGAAATGAATCAGAATTTGTGCACCTTGGTGGGAAGTTGTGGTGCAAATCTAAATTAACCTCACTTTCACTCCACAATTTACAATAATTAGCACGATAGCAAGTAAGGATCGATCCCACGAGAGAGTAAAGTTGTTTTAGAATTATTCTACTATTTTAACGAAAAATAAAGATGGGGTTTTGAAAATTATTTTTAAACTAAGAGAACAAAAAAATTAACGATAAAATTAACCAAATATATAAAACTTGATTCTGCGATTCGGTTTCACCAAATCTGACAATCGATTAATCAAGTAATTATTATTTTTCCTTGATGAAATTATTAGCCCTAGATAACAATAAGCTCTGTTGTCAAAAATTCTCTTTAGATTATCCTTTGTGAAACAAGCTCTCCACGATTCTAACTAGCATATAACCTAGAATAAGCTCTACAGATTTAATATGATAGAAGCATTAAGAAATAGAAAATTAGGCTAATCGAGCAACAAACACATAAGCTCGATTTATTTAACTTGTTTTCTAATAATCTTAGCAATAAACAAAAGTTTGTCCACAATTATTATTACCAAGTTCTTCTTGTGATGAAGAGATATCGATTACCGTAATACCAATCTTAATCTAGCGTATGATAATGATCAAATTAACTTTCGATTGGCCATATTAAATTAATTAGATCAATTAGCATGCAATCAATAAAAACAGTTATCGGAAGAAATTTCACCTGAAGGAATAAATAATAATACTCGATTAATTAATTACTTGTAACAAGGATTCACCTCCTTTAGAATGAATAAAAAGAACTAGCGACGTCTTTCTTGAGCCTTCACTCGATAGAGGATACTTGAATGTTGAATATTGAATGAATAAAACCTTGACCCTCATCCTCTATTTATAGTCTTTGAGACAAAGTCCTAAATCCTATAGGATGTAGAAATCCAAATCTAAAAGGATTTACAAATCATAACTAGTTTCCATAAAGAAATAGAATTCATTTGAAATAAATCTTAGTCTAAAGGAAATCCTAAAGCTAATAGAAATATCAATCCAATTCCATGTAGAAGTCTACCAAAATCTGCATTTAGAAACTTTCCAAAATCGAGATTTCTTGATTTTCCCGCTCAAATTCATTTGGGGTGAATTTTCATTTCTCTTCTGCGGCGTCCTTTGGTAAAAGCAGGCATAACTTTTGATCTAGGAGGAGTTCGGGGCTGCTTTACCTATCAAAAGCGAAGATATCGACGAGATCTACAACTTTCATTCTTTGAGAATCGACAGAATCGCTCTGCATCAAGGTCGAAATCGGCCTCCAGTGACTCTTTGTGTAAATTACAACTTCAAACTTTGAGGTTCAGCGTTCGTTTAGTAAAAATATCATAACTTTTTCATATGAACTCCGATTTGGGGCGATTCAAGATGTTAGGAAAGCTAAAGAAGAGCTCTACAATAAAATTCAAGTCCCAAGCTAAGAACATGCATCCAACTTAATGCTAAAAATTACGCAATTTTCTCTTTTCCTCATTTAACTCGATTCTTCACGAAATCATTAAATACCTTAATAAGCTCATATACCCATGAAACATGCAATAAAACTAAATATAATGGAATCAAAATAAATGAATAATATGCACTCATCAAATTCCCCACACTTAGCCTTTTACCGTCACCGTGTAAACCAAAAGTTGATTTCCAAAAAATTCTATTCGACCGTAGTGTCGAAAAGATTTGAAGATCTGAATAATGACTATCGACACTAAATTTGCGAAAATCTAATCAGCGCCTTATCAATTAACTCACAATTACCAACTTTACCATTTCACCGATGAATTTCATTAAATCAAATTGTAGCCACATAAGTAACTTTCCCAAAATCATCATACTTACTCGACTTAGTTACCGTGGAGCAAAAACCATACTGTGACTCGTAACGAGAACAAATTTTTCTAAGCTTTTAATTTTTTCATAGAACCTTCTTTTTATACGGATGAATGTATTTTCATGCTTCTTTTTTTTTTTTTTTCTTATTTTTTTTTTTTTTTTTTTTTTTCTTGACATGTGCGATGTCTCCTTTTCTTAGGCTTTTCGAGTTACCCGTTAGCGAACTTTCCACAGCGACTCCCAGACCCGGATGATCTTAGGTATTTGGGTGTAGAGACACCCCTACGAGACTTCTTATTCAATAACAAAGGCCACAAAAAGTCATTAGTCAATTGCTTTTATCCATCGCACTTTTCGGCGTGAATCTGGAGTCTTCCAGAAGCTTAGATACCCGTTATTTACGCCTGATAGACATTGAAGCATATTTTTTTTTTTTTTTTTTTTTTTTTTCATCATCATTATTTCACATGGTTACTGTAACAACATAAGCAAGTTAAGCAGTTCTTAAAATCGTGAAATCGGTGCACATGAACAACTCCACAAATAACTTAGCGAATAAACATCTTACCGTATTAGTACTTACTCGTGTATCACAAATTCAATTCAAATCAATTCTTATGGATCATGGCTTAGTTGTCATCATTCATTAACAAATTAAGCATCAATGATTACGAATTTTAGCATTAATTTTCAATCTTTGACTTTAACCTTGAACACATAAGCAAATAGAACCATGGAACCCAGAGTTTTTAGTTTTTTTTTTTTTTTTTTTATCGACTTTCCATCAAAATTGGATTATTATTCCTACGTAAAATAAAACCTAAATCTTCCCCCCACTCGAACCTTACATTGTCCCCGATGTAAGAAAATCATCTGAAAAGAAAATCTCTTATGAACATCAGATAAAAACAAAAAAATAAAAAAAAAAAAAAAGGGATAGAAAAATCAAATCGAGATCTTGAGTTGCCTCCCAGTAAATTGCCCGTGTTTAATGTCTTTGGCTCGACGTCATTTTCCTCTCTTACCGACTTTCGTATATCGGATCGTCTACAGCTCCATATCTCGATATTTTCCACGATGATGCCCCTCGTAGAAAGGCTTTAATCTATGTCCATTCACGCTTAAAGATCTTGTTTGTGCTCGGGCTTTGAATCTCATTGCACCGTGAGGAAACACATTAATGATAACAAAAAGGACCCGACCCATCTAGATCTTAATTTACACGGAAATAACTTAAAGCGAGAATGATATAGCAAAACTTTTTGTCCCACGATAAAGGTTTTCGCTTGCAATCTAACTTATCATGAAAAGCTTTGGTCTTTTCCTTGTAAATCTTTGAACTTTCATGAAACCGTTCCTCGATTCTTCTAACTCTTGTAGCTGCAATTTCACCATGTCTCCATTTGCCTCGAACTTCGTATTGCTGCCTTTGCTTGATTGCCCAAAAAAGCCTATCTTCGATTGAGCGGGTAAGTGGCGTGATTTTCCAAACCTGATCTGTATGGTGACATCCCGATAGGTGTTTTTATGCAGCAGATTACTATAGGCCCAAATTGCATCATCTAATCTCGGACTCGATCTTTTACGCTTTCGGGTTGACTACGCTTCTCCAAAATGGATTTTATCTCTCGGTTAGACACCTCGACTTGACCATTACTCTGCGGATGGTAGGATGTAGAAACCTTATGCGAGAACATTGTATTTCTTGAACAAAGTATTGCTAACACCATTGCAAAAGTGGGTTCGCGATCACTAATGATGGCTCGTGGTGTTCCCAAACACGACAAATATGTTAGTCTAACAAAATCTGCAACAACTTTAGAATAAATCGATCTGAGTGGATTTAGCTTCCACCCATTTTGAGACATAATCAACGACCCGAAAAGAATATATAAATTCCCAAAAGATGAAGGAAAAGGTCCCATAAAATCTATACCCCCGACATCAAAAATTTCAACAACTAATATAGGAGTTTGGGGCATTTGATTTCGTTGAGAAATATTCCGATCCTTTTGGCAATTAACACATGTTTTACAAAATAGATATGAATCTTTAAAAAGCGATGGCGATAAAACCACTTTCCAAAACTTTATTAGCGATTCTTTTTGGACCAAAATGTCCTCCTGAAGCGTGAGAATGACAAAAAGAAAGAATAGGTTGAAATTCAACATTAGCACTGCAAATCTAACTATCTGGTCGACCTGAAAATTTCCATAAATATGGATCATCCCAAACATAGTATACAGCATCACTTTTAACTTTTCCTTTTGGGGTTTGGAAAATTCTTTAGGAAAATGTGCACTACCAAATAATTTACCAAATCTGCGTACGAGGAATCTCGGCATGGATGGAAATAGCTTCTCATCAGGGAAAGAATCATGTAACGGTAGCTCCTCCTCGTCTCTCGATAACTTCTTTCGAGTGATCCATTCTTAAGTTGTCACTTTTTTAACATCCTTGATCTCTAAATTGAATTCTTGTAGTAGCGAATCCATCGAATAATCCTTGGTTTAGAATCTTTCTTGGTGAGCAAATACACGAGAAGCGGCGTGGTGAGAATAAACTATAACTTTAGTACCGAAGCAAATAAGATCGAAATTTATCTAAAGCAAAACCACGGATAAAAGTTCTTTTTAGGTTGTGGAATAGTTTATCGAGCCTCGTTCAAAGTCTAGAAGCATAGTAGATGGCATGAGCGGCTTTGTCGATCCTTTGTCCCAAAAGCACACCCTCTTTGCGTAGTTCTTTGCGTCGCGTGATCTCGAATAGCGACTTCAATTTGGCGGTTGAATAGCGGGAAGCGAAGTTAATAATTTCTTTAAAGTATCAAAGCGCCTCCTTGCGTTCATCATCAATGAAAGTCCACATCTTTTTTGACAACTTACGTAAAGGGTAATGCCATCTTGAGAAGTCCTTGATAAATCTTGATAAAATCTGCGTGACCCGAAAAAAAGCGAATCTCCACTTGCGTTGGCGGGGTAAAAGGCAAGCGGATATAACATCTATCTTAGCTTTATCAACTTGAAGACCTTTAGATGACCTGACATGACCAAATCTTATTCCACATGTTACTGCCGTGAAATGACATTTTCCCGATTTAAAACAAGATTAGTTTCCATGCATCTATCTAGAACCACGATTTAAATTATCTAAGCATCGTCGAAAGAATCTCCATGAATTGTGAAATCATCCATAAAAACCTCGATGCATTCTTAAAAAGATCTGAAAAAATGCTTACCGTGCGTCGTTGAAAAGTACACGGGGCATTACGATCGAAAGACATCCGTCGATGGCGAAAAGTACGAAGGGACGTGTGAATGTGGTGTTCTCTTGGTCCTCGGGTGCGATCACAATCTGGTTATATCACGAAAAACCATCTGAAAACAATAATAAGTGTGCTGGCTAATCTCTCGACATTTGATCGATAAAGGAAGAGAAAGTGATCTTTTCTTGTTCTGACATTCAATTTTCTATAATCTATACACTTTCTCCACCTGTTTTTGCATTAGTGTGGGCACCGACTCATTATCATCGTTCTTGACAGCGGTGATTAGGATTTCTTTGGGACTACACTTTTGGACTCACCCATTGTTATCGGAGATGGGATAGATAATCTGCGGCATCGAAGCGGTTTGAGCACTTCTTTTTCACCACCTCCATCGTGGGTGGATTCGATCTCCTTTGCATCTCTCTTGTAAACAGCTCCGTCCTCTAACAATATCAGATCGTACGCATGCGGGACTAATACCATTGATATCCATTATTGTCGACCAAAAAGCGTAACATGGTCCCTTAGGACTCTCATCAATTTTTCTTCTGCACCTGGTTAGATTACTAGCATAATTACGAGTGAAGTGTCATTAGTCCCCAAATATGCATATTTCAAATGAGCGGGTAATTGTTTGATTCTAGAGTTGGGGCTTGTCTGACGAAAGGTAATAACTTTTGATGAAAGCGAAATTGAATAGAATATCTGAATTGACTTATTTGAAAATTTTGGCGATGAATGTAATCATGACTACATTCTCTTTCAATTCACAGGGTTTCTGTGATCTCTTCTTCTTCTGTCCATGTCAATGTTGTTGATTGCAATTTCAAATTGTCCTATGTAGTTGTTAAGCTACTGTCATGCACGAGAGTCTCTCACGTCGATAGCAAAAACTTGTCTATATCACTAGGGTACCTCGTGGCATCGTAGATGTTAAAAGCTGAATTTTCTCACCATCGAACTCCATAGTCGAGGTCCCATTATGCACATCGATCATGGTTACCATTTGTTTTTAGGAAGGTCTTCTAACAAGATGTGGGAAGGATTTGGTGATGTATCATCTTCCGTATCCTGATGTAAAAATCTGCGGGAAAGATTAGTTCGTTCACTGCTGATAAGACATCTTCATTACCCCTCGGGGGTAGGTGTTAATCGATCTTGATTGGATAATCACACGATATTTTTTAAAGGGCTAGATTTAAGGAAGCATAAGCGGATAAAGGCATAACATTAATTGAAGCTCTAAATCTAGCGTGGCTTTTTCAAATCTGGTGTTTCTATTTTGCATGGGATTGTGAACATTCACGGATCTTTACATTTAGGAGGCATTTTCTTTGAAGAATAATGAGATACATTTTCTCCATTGTGACTCTTTCATCATTTTGCAATTTTCTTTTATTAGTGCATAATTCTTTTAAAAATTTAGCATCTGGTGGTACTTGTTTAATTACATCGAAGAGAGGATGTTCATTTCTACTTTTCTAAAAGTTTCCAAAATTTCTTTTTCTTTTTCATTGTTCTTTGAAGTTTTAGAAATTACGGAAGGAAAGGGAAGAGGAATGTTTTAAAAATTTGATTAGGAGGTTTAGGTTGTACCTTGGATTTTTACATTCCCTCCTTGCATTTGCTTCCTTCTTTGAACTTCTACGAAAATTGGTGGTGTATCAGTGTGTTCCATTCAGTAAAGTTATGGCACTTGCATTCTCCACTTGGGTTGACTCTTTATTTGAGATGGTAATTTTCTGAGCCTCTGATTCCAATATCCCCACAGTTGTAGCAGGTTGTCTCTTGGTTCCTCGAATCTTGAGCAAAGTTTTGTCTCTTCTTTGGCTAACGTATGCGATTCATGAGCTGTTGTATACATCCCATGAATGCTTTGAACATATCCTCGATGATGTTCCGATGGGTGCGAGGGGACTACTTGCTTGGTTGATATTGAGGTTGGGTTGGTTGGAAGCCTGCTTTGCTGGGTGGAAATCTTGGTGGTGGTGCTTGCTTGCTTTGCTCCCATGCTTTCGAGACTTGGATGATCCTCCATCACAGGTTATATGTGTTTGAGTCTGGATCATACTTTTTACGAGGTGGTGGTGATAATTTCCCATTGCATTAGCTTGTTGCCTGACCTCGTCATCTTGTAATGTTGGGCATTCATACGTATTGTGATTTGGTTGTAGACATATTCCACAAACCTTTGCTGCGATTGGCGATTGACACATAGTAATTGTCTAACCATGCTGATTAATTGAAATTTGTTGACCATAATCACAAGTCTTACCTCGCTTTACCCTTCTTGGTGCGTGATTTGTTACAGTGCCGTATTGTTGTGAGTTTCTTTGCCGTGTTTTGCAATTAAATTCCTTACTTACCTTTCTCTGAGGGTCTTGTCGAATAGTGCTCCTCATTGCATTGCATCGATCGTGCTTACATCCATCGGTACCAACCCTTAATTAGAAATCTTTGGATCGGTGTTGTTCATCTATTTGATCACGGTGGGCCAATTTGGAACAAAGTTTTTGAATCTTTCCCAATACTAAGTATAATGTCTCCCCAGCTGAATTGTCTAATCCCACGGATCTCCTTCCTTATATTGCATGCTACTCTTGAAATTTGGAAAGTATCTCTCGAAGAATAAATTGCTTCATGTCATTCAAGGCGTATTGAACACGAGGGTAGGTAGTCTGACCAATCCTTTGCCCGAATCTGCTTTAGGGAGAATGGGAATGCTCTCGACTTGATTTGTTCTTGATGATTCCGTTTGGTTTCATAGTAGAGCACACCACATGAAATTCCTTGAGATGTTTGTAGGGGTCTTCACTGTAAGACCACGAAAAGTAAGCGATAAATGGATTAGTCGGTTTAAGTTCAAATCGACATCTAAATTAGGATATTCGATGCCGAGAGAGGTTGTTGATTTAAATTAGGAGTTACCCGACTCCACGAGAGTTCTATTGTTGTTTGGAATCGCCATCTCTTCTTCTTTTTGTCCGGATTAGTTGGATAATAATTCCAAAGCTAAGTTGAGGCTGGTGATGATCACGAAGCCTCGTCATATATCTGAGAAAATTGTTGAACTTTAAGTTTTCCTTCTTTAGCCTCCTTGCAGTTTTCTCGATCTACGGATCAAAATCTAATATAGTAGCTTTGAGAAGATCGAGTCGTAAAACAAAAACAAAACAAATAATAGAATAAAAACAAAAGCATGAAATTACTCCCGTGCAATGGCGCCAAAATTTGGGGGCTATCGTTGACACTCTAAAATTAACCTCACTTTCACTCCCACAATTTACAATAATTAGCACGATAGCAGTAAGGATCGATCCCACAGAGAGAGTAAAGTTGTTTTAGAATTATTCTACTATTTTAACGAGAAAAATAAAGATGGGGTTTTTGAAAATTATTTTTAAACTAAGAGAACAAGAATTAACGATAAAATTAACCAAATATATAAAACTTGATTCTGCGATTCGGTTTCACGAAAATCTGACAATCGATTAATCAAGTAATTATTATTTTTCCTTGATGAAATTATTAGCCTAGATAACAATAAGCTCTGTTGTCAAAATTCTCTTTAGATTATCAACATGTAAACAAAACTCTCCACGATTCTAACTAGCATATAACTTAGAATAAGCTCTCTAGATTTAATATGATAGAAGCATTAAGAAATAGAAAATTAGGCTAATCGAAGCAACAAACACATAAGCTCGATTTATTTAACTTGTTTTCTAATAATCTTAGCAATAAACAAAAGTTTGTCCACAATTATTATTACCAAGTTCTTTACTTGTGATGAAGAGAGATATCGATTACCGTAATACCAATCTTAATCTAGCATATGATAATGATCAAATTAACTTTCGATTGGCCATATTAAATTAATTAGATCAATTAGCATGCAATCAATAAAACAGTTATCGGAAGAAATTTCACACAAGAAGGAATAAATAATAATACTCGATTAATTAATTACTTGTAACAAGGATTCACCTCCCTTTAGAAGCTGAATAAAAAGAACTAGCGACATGTCTCTTGAGCCTTCACTCCAATAGAGGATACTTGAATGTTGAATATTGAATGAATAAAACCTTGACCCTCATCCTCTATTTATAGTGCTTTGAGACAAAGTCCTAAATCCTATAGGATGTAGAAATCCAAATCCTAAAAGGATTTACAAATCATAACTAGTTTCCATAAAGAAATAGAATTCAATTTGGAAATAAATCTTAGTCTAAAGGAAATCCTAAAGCTAATAGAAATATCAATCCAATTCCATGTAGAAGTCTACCAAAATCTGCATTTAGAAACTTTCCAAAATCCAAGATTTCTTGATTTTCCCGCTCAAATTCATTTGGGGTGAATTTTCATTTCTCTTCTGACGTCCTTTGGTAAAAGCAAGCATAACTTTTGATCTAGGAGGAGTTCTGGGGCCTGCTACCTATCAAAACGAAGATATCGACGAGATCTACAACTTTCATTCTTTGAGAATCGACAGAATCGCTCTGCATCAAGGTCGAAATCGGCCTCCAAGTGACTGCTTGTGTAAATTACAACTTCCAAACTTTGAGGTTCAACGTTAGTTTAGTAAAAATATCATAACTTTTTCATATGAACTCCGATTGGGACGATTCAAGATGTTCGGAAAGCTAAAGAAGAGCTCTACAATAAAATTCAAGTCCCAAGCTAAGAACATGCATCCAACTTAATGCTAAAAATTCTGCAATTTTCTCTTTTCCTCATTTCATTTTCTGAAATCATTAAATACCTTGATAATCTCATATACCCATAAACATCAATAAATATAATGGAATCAAAATAAATGAATAATATGCTCATATACCCATAGAAACATATTCAATAAAACTAAATATAATGGAATCAAAATAAATGAATAATATGCATATACATCAAATTCTGTAAATGCGTTGTTTGGTACTTGACCTTAACATATATTCAATTACATGTAAAGCATATCTAATATAACGAAACATATTAATAATTTTCTTGAATAGTATTCTCATTGCGTATATCCTTCTAACAGGTATTTGACTGTCGGCTGCATGGTTGCTCTCAAGGTCTAATTAACTCTGTAAGTGTTACCTCTGTCTTCGTTAGTTTCATGTTCTTGTTATTATTTTTATCTGTTGTTTTTGAAGATGCTTTCTCAACAGAGTGAAAAGCAGTCCCATTCATCTGAATCTGAAGAAGACGGGAAACCGTGCGGTGATCAGTGTTACATTCAGGTATGCCTTTTCTTTTGGATCTTTATTTGCAATATATATTTTTTCTAACTCTAGTCAGCTGCATTTCAAATAGGAATTCTGTTTCTTAATGTACTTCACCTTAGAAATGTAGGTGATTCCGCGAGGGTAAGGGTTTAGAGAGATAAGAGTGTGAGGCATGTAACAGTTTCAGAAGAGGGTCCGTGGAGAGTGCAAGGCCAAAGCAGTTCTGAGGAGAGAGAGACAGAGAACTGTGAAGCCAAGAATTGGGGTTGTTATCTGTGGTGATTTCAGCTAGCTTTGGATGCTGCTCCCTTAAAATTTGGAAGGATATATATCTTAGGTGTTCCTAAAGTAGATACTTTAGAGAATTTCAGTTGACTATGGTAAGGTCTCAGAGAATGTTGGGATGTTCTATGAACTATATTGATGATCTGTGATGTCCAGTAAGAGTGTCGGCTGAAATGAATTGCCCACTATTTATACTGGTCTGTGAAAATGAGATCTGCTGTCTTTTATATGGTGTTGAATGTGTGGAGAAGCATGCCAACTATGCTTTTTGTTGATGGATCAAACTTAAAATGAATTGCCCACTATTTATGCTTTTATTTTTAAAGGGAGATTATGATTAAGGGATGATTGATTTACTTTCCAAATGTACTGCAGTTCTAAGCCTATATAAAGGCTTTCTATTTTACATTGTAAGATATATAATAGAAAACATATTTCCTTATTTATTTCTCTATATCAAAGCTTGGTTGATATTGGCAATCAAATCAAAAGGTTTTGCTTCCGCTACCAACGACACATAGCCGACATCGGGTATCGTTTCTTTTTATTGTTTAACTTCATCTTAAGAAAAAATTAAGTGGTTTAGTAGGGTTCAGTTCTGGTTTTTGGTTGGAGTTGATTTATTTTTTTTAATTTTATTTTCTCATTTTCAAAAAAGGCGACATGTCCAGAGTAGTTAATTTCTTGTGTTGAAATATGTAAATGGGTTGTTGATTGGAGAACAAAGATTTTCATGGGGCAATGGTTTGAGGAATGCGTGTGTCCTTCGATTTGTTGGGAGGCTTAAAAGTTCTCCGTTATTGAGGAAGGCAAGGAGTCCTTCATCGTTTTTGTTGGAGATAAGAGTTCTCCATTATTTCATGCACATAATATCCTTGGAAAGTGGATGTGGATGTGAAGTTATGTATTGAGGGTGAAAATCAACTTTGGACATTCACATCATTTTTTTTTCTTTTTCTTTTTTCTTTTTGTGCAAATTGAAGAGAGCCTCAATTTGAGTGGGAGTGTTGTAGATAAAATATTTTCCTTTAAGTTTGGTTTGAATTTTTAGTTTTGGGATTATATTTTGTAACATGTTGTAAGTCATAATATAAGACTTTTAGCTTAAAGGGGAGTGTTAGTACATAATCTAGAGGATTCTAGGATATTATTCTAATAGTATGATTTGAGGGATTGCATGATTAAAGGGAGATTGCATGATTAAGGGATGATTGATTTACTTTCCAAATGTACTGTAATTCTAAACCTATATAAAGGTTCTCTATTGTAAATTGTAAGATATATAATAAAAAATATCTTCCCTTCTTTATTTCTCTACAATCATATATTAAGTCTTAAAGTGAACTCACTTAAGGCTTGATTTGTCTGATCTGTGGAACTTTATATTCTTAACGAGCCCCCTCACGTGTATCGTAATTTTGAGCGCGTGCACAATTTATCTAAGGTAAAGCGGAGCACAATGGGCCTTTCACATAATTGAATTGTTTACCATGTTGAAGAATGAAAGGATATGACATATTCGTAAAAACTTAAAAGTGGCTGACCAGTTGGTGCCTTCCACTTCTTAATTTGTAAATTTAACTTGTCCACATGCAGGGTGCGCCTTAGCTAAGCTCTTAACTCTAGCCACTAAATCAAATACCCTCAAGGTTTTATTATGCTAACAAACTTGGTGGTAAGTCTCACTGGGGCAACCCAGAACTCCTAGTCTGGATGGGTTGGACCAAAGCTCAAGAAGAGGCAACAAATGGTTTGTAAGCTTCTTCAGATGAACCCTATACAATGGTTGCAAAAGAGTTTTCCCTAGACCTTAGCGGAGTCCGCTAGATATTATTTGCATGAATTTTCCATAAACGAGGCATGTAGGTTTATATCATGTTTACAAAAGGATGGATGGATATATAAAAGAAAAAAGAAACATGCACATGAAATTATAGAGCTGTTTTTATGAATTAACAGACTGATTTAGACTACTCACTCAATTTACATTTCTTGCGTAAACTCTTCTTTCAATGAACAACAGGGTCAAAAAAGAGCAATAACTGAAGAATTCACCATATGTGCTTTCGGCAACACACAGACCATATAATTTGAAAGAATCATGTTTATATTTTTAAATATTAGACTGATTACCTTTAAGTTCCTTGATCTTTCATGTTTTCATACATTTCTAAGAATAATATTCTGTTGCTGCTATGGACTAACACTAATGTCCTCAAGAGCCCCTTTTATTGCTGCCAGCTTGCAGAATGCTGATGCCCAAGACTTTTGGCTTATGACGTCGTTAATCAATAGCTAGATCCATGATGAATTATGATTATTCTCAACTCATTACTCATATTGCCTTCTTTGAAAATTTGGGGGCCTCCTGCATGACTTCTTACTTGTGTCATTCTGCTTAACCCATCTGTTTTAATTCACTTGGCCCAAGATCAAAACTTTCAGATATTGTGCTCATAAAGTATCAGCTAAATTATATACTCCCTCCGTCCCAAGATAAAAGTCCTTATTACTATTTTGGATAGTCCCATGTTAAATGTCCACTTTCCTTTAATAACCAAACTTTTACACAATTTTTCCTATTATACCCTTAGCATTAAATATTTTATACTTTCCTTATTCTAATTCTCTCTCCATATTTAATAAGTATAATAAGTCACTCTCTCACCTACATTGGAAATGATTAATGAAATATTATTATGGGCAATTTTGTTATTTCATTTCTCTTCTTAATATGCGTGAAAAGTCCACCAGGACTTTTATCTTGGGACGGAGGGAGTATTATTCTGGTTACCTGCCTAAAACTCAGTACAATAACATATTGGGTTACTGACATCTATTTTCACCATGAAACACATGACATGCGATGAATTACTCAGAATACTAAGATATACTTGAAGTTATAGCCTCTATCTTCTCATAAAAAGAATTATCATTAAATAAAACAAGCTAGCTTTCTCATTATGGTAATACATTATACATCTATTCATTGTTATACTTCAGTCATCAACTTTATCATCATCCTGTATATTTCTATTTTGCTAAACTTGGTTTATGTTGTGTCCTATGGTCTTCGTGATTTTTCAGTTAAGAGTTGTCAAGGACTTGCTAGATGGTTCGGCCGTTGACACCTTGGATAAAATTGAAAGTAAAAGTTCAGAAGAGGAATGTGGAGATACAATCTCGCTCAATGCTGGGGAATCAGGTGAAAATTTAACAGACATTGTTTCTGATGATAGATGCATATTTTTTCCCCTTGAAAATACATGCTTGCTTTTTTCTTTCTCTTTTTTTGATAGTCTAAAAGTCAATGCTGTTTTCTAAATCTGGGTACAGGAAAACGCAAGGCCTCAGATCAAACTAATGCCTTTCTAGAGGACTTGACATTGTTTTCTAATGATCTTCAAGGTTGTAGTAAGAAACAGAAAATGTTATTAGCTCCTGAAGAAGATACCACAGCTGCCAAAGGGAGTTTAGATGATGACAGCTCCAGTACCAAAAGTACGGACCTAAAAGTTATAGAAACCAATAAAAACGAACTCAATTTATGCACCAGCAATCTATCTAGTATATCATCTGGACATGCTTCGGACAAGGCCAGTTTGTCTACCTACTGTTAACTGAAGTAAGAATTTGGACAATATCCAAGGTGAAACAAATTGCTTAACAGAAGTTGATTTATTTATGCAGGCATCCGAACTTGTAGGAGCTCAAGCCAAAGGGGTAGTAAGCAGCTGTGAGTGGAAACCTCTTGAGAAAGAGCTATACTTAAAGGGAATAGAAATTTTTGGAAGAAACAGGTAGATGGATCTCAGTTTCATATAAAAGATCACATGGATCTCATTTTCATATAAAAGATCACTGTATATATTATATAAAGCATAATGTTGAATATTATGTCAATTCTTTTATATCCTTTGACATATACTATTTTATTCATATGAATGGAGGAAGTGCTTTTGGAGTACTTAGATAAAATCATACTTCATCTTGAGGTACTAATCGTTAAATGACCTGAAATTTATATAATTTTCTCCATACACAAAAAAAAAAACTTTATATGGTACATATCAGTATTTATATATCAAAAGATCATAATTGAGGTGGCGGGGCGCATTGAATCTAACATCACACTTTACTAGGGAATAAGACTGCATATCAGCTATAAGATTATTAGAAGTTTCACATTAGCTATATGATAGTAATTTTTTCAAATAGTGCCTCTGCAGAAACATGAACCATAGTAGAGTAAGAATGCTGTGCCACTTTAAGTTTGATATTAGTAGATTAACGTTCTTTTCAAAAAGAAAGAATATGAACATAAGTTGGCATTGAAGAGCAGGGGAGAGATATGAAGGAATGAATAAGATGCTTTAAGTGCACAAACACCAGATTCATTGAAGCCTTTTAATTTTTCTTTATATAGAAAGAACAGATTGAATTACTATGTTCCATACTAGTAATGTGCTGAACTTGGACATGGTGCATGAACATATACATTTGTTACTATTCTTGAAATATTTTGAACAAAAACTTCATGAACATATATACATTACTGAAAATGTGCTTTATTGCAAAAATAAACTCTGTTGTTTCACTCTCACATAGAATTTCATTACTTTTGAAATACATGCATGTACATTTTCAGTTTGTAATTAAATTCTCGTTTTTGTATAAAAAATGTTATACCATAGCTTCCAATGTTAAGCTTTACACCTGCTTTCCAGTTGCCTAATAGCAAGGAACTTACTTTCTGGCTTGAAGACTTGCATAGAGGTATCAAGTTACATGCGTGACGATGTAGCAGCAATGTCCCACAGATCCGATTCTGCATCAAATTCTTTCTTGGAAGACAATGGAAAAGCTGATACAGATAAAGCGGTATGTGTTTCTGGCTCCCCAACCCCTCTATACGCACCTCAAAAACCAAAAACAAATACAAAAAAAAGAGTCAGCTGGAAAACATGGGACCAGGTCAAACAATAACCTGCATGAGTTTGCCACTTTGCATTCTAAGCTTGTAGGGAACATCCTTTCACTTATCAGTCTCACATGAATCCAGGGCCTTGAAGTTGGCTTGTATGAAAACAAGTCAAATACACTCGTCTCTGTAGTTTATAACCAGTATGGATATAAGAATGTAATAAATTATTGTAGTTTTGAGATTGATAGTATTGTTTTGTCACGGAAGTATCCCCTAAATGTAATCCCTTCCATGGTTCCAATTTTTTATCTCCCTACTATATGTATCTATTATAGTTGTTCCTAATTATATGTTTATTATAGGAGCGAGAAATTCCAGCAAGATCACGATTATTTCGTAGAAGGGGCAGAACACGAAAGCTCAAATATTCTTGGAAGTCTGCCGGGCATCCATCATTTTGGAGAAGAATTGCAGATGGGAAAAATCAGTCTTGTAAGCAATATATACCATGTGGATGTCAGTCTGTTTGTGGAAAGCAATGCCCCTGTCTACAAAATGGAACTTGCTGCGAAAAATATTGTGGGTAAGTCAAGTTCAAGTAGGTAAATGCTTGATTAAGTGAAATAATTGAGCTCTTCAAAGAAAATTTATGGTGATCTTGGTTAAAGGACATCCCAGATGCACCGGCAAAGCCAGGATTATTTTTAGTGGGGTCAAAATTATTACTAAGTTATAAATAATTTGGCAGGGATTCGGGGACAGGGCCCCCGAGCCAATTGTTTTTTAATATTTTTGTACTTTTGGGTCACACACACACACACACACACACACACACACACACACACACACATATATATATATATATACTATATTACAATGACAATATAATAAGTAATAATATATGGTATATATATACTATATTAACTCATAATATACTTTTTTAATCACAACTGTTCATAAGTAATTAATTCATTAATTATTTTTTAAAATAATATAAATTAGATTATTATTTAGTTTAAAATATTATAGAGAGATATACATATATTGAGAGGACATAGTCATATATGGTTAAATTTTGATTGACAAAGTTATAAATTTTCAATTTAACCTCGTATAATAGAAAATTTATAAAATTTTAATGAGATCAATTTATATATAATACATAAAAATTTTAAAATTTACCTTACGTTATAAAGCAATTATTTTTTTCAGCTATGTAGCTTCGCCACTGCCCAGATGAATGTTAGATTGTGTGAGTAGTATTAGGGTGATAAACTAGAATTCTTGTAGCCAATCTCAAGTTACTGGGATGAGGCAACATCAAGTTCAATCTTCAATGTACTAATCAACTGTGTTTACTGAAAATCTCATAAGATGGATGTAATCTCAATTATTCCAGTAAAATTTTTGGAGTTTGACTAATCAGTTAGCTACTAAATAAAATCTTCAGGTGCTCAAAGAGCTGCAAAAATCGGTTCAGAGGCTGCCACTGTGCAAAGAGTCAATGCAGAAGTCGACAATGCCCATGCTTTGCTGCTGGACGTGAATGTGACCCAGATGTTTGCCGAAATTGCTGGGTTAGGTAATGAATTTCCATATGTATACATGTGTATATGCACAACTAACTTGTTTTAACTTGGCAAGCGCATACTTCATTATATCTTATTAGCTGAATGGAGTATTTTGTTCCCTGGTAATTTTATTTTTTAAAAAGTACTCTAGTTATCAAATGCACAAGTTTTGTCTCTAATCTAAGCACATCTGGTCAATTACTTAGAGAATAAATCATGTTAATTGTATGTCCTTCGGAGATTTTGTAGACGATACAATGATACATCTATTTTACCAATCTGTCTCGTAGTTTTTCTCTTCTTCTTTTTCTTATTCTCGTGCCAGCTATTTAAATTTGGGAGAATTTGCATTTTATGTTTATTGCATATGAAAATAGGCATTCTCGGGGGATGCTTACCGACTTCATCTCGCTTAATTGAATCTCTGATGAGCCTAAGGTTTTTCCTTGACGAGTATAAGTGGAACAAAGATGTCTTCCGTTGTCCTGAACTGCCCTTTCTTTCCTGTTCGCTGGAGAGGCACTCTTTTCGCTGGGTAGGCTTATCAGAATGCCTCTTCTATCTATTTATTTGAAAAAAGTCATTCTGCTTCTCACTCTAGAACGACTCCAACCCCTTTGGATAGAGACATTTTCAAGTGATCGGGAATTGCTCATTATTGGACGGTCGCCCCTCCAACAAGAAAAGGTATAAATATGGAACTTCTCTGCCATTTAGATCGGAGAATTTATGGAGGAAATCCGGTTTTAAATTCCCAGAAACCGCACGACTATATAGCCAAAGGGAATACGCTGCGCCTAAAATCATCCTAAGCGCTGCTAATGTGGCTACTAAGCTATTTCTTTGGAAAGCTCCTACTAAGATTAGAAATTCCCCGATAAAGCTGCTAGTACCAGGTGAACTCATATTGGCCAAAGTGGAAGAAAAGAAAATGGTAGGGAGATTCGGCATTCAAGCCTTAACCTTTTCAAAAGAAGGGGATTCTACAGAAAGGGACAACATTCAAAGAAATAATATTGACTGTTGGAAATCCAATGTTTGCCCAATTCTTTGCATCAGATCTATTTTCTCGGAGAAAGACAATGATTTGCACAATAAACCTGGACTTGCTTGCTCTCATTCTTGAGGTTGAAGCAGTTTATCTTGGCTATCTGTGTTTCCGACCAATTCATATGGTAGTGGGGACAGCTGACCACCACTTACCATGGCTGGCTTAGACGAAGACTTTATTAGTTATGGGAAGGCTTTAGCTTCTGACAAAATTAAACCTTTTGATGAGTCAATAAAAACCTTAATTTCTTTCTACGAGCTGAGCTCCTAAGGCTAAGGCCTATGCCTGCTTAAGCTTGACCGAACTCTCTAGATATCACAATAAAGTCGTACTCATGAGCTGGGGGGAAGAGGGGGGTTTGGAACCCCCAAATAGGTGCGACTGCTTTTACTTTGCGTTTGTGGATGGGGTTGGTTCAGGGATTGAGTTAGGAAGCCATTTAATTCAAATGGCCCTACTTAGTTTCGCAAGCCTTTGTTATTGTCAGTCAACTAAGTAGGGTCCCCTGCGAATCCGTAAATCTAAGGAGCAACCGATAAGTCCTTTCTTGGGTGGGGCGAGACTTGCTTTCGATCGAGAAAAAATCATTGAGATTGATTGAACCATAAGAGGAGTCCATCTTTGGCCTATGTTCACTCTAACACATCATATGTTGGTGTGGATGTCGGCTGAGCGGGTATATCCCGGTAAGGTCTTCAAAGACTATGCAATACTCGGAGACTGAAGTCAGCAAATACTCAAATATGAACATCCATCGACCGTTACCACCTCCTCTGACTTGTTACTTTCTATAGCCTGGAATGAAGAAAAGAAGGACCAGATGAGCTCAACGCGGATACTTATTTACAATTCGGCCGGCGTCGAATGAAATAGGTAAGAACTTCCAAGGATTGGGAGATCATAGTTCAGTAAAGTAAAGATTATTTTTAATGAACGAAACTACGACGCGAACACAGTGGTCTCTGACTAGGACCAGGAACCAATTCGAATTTTGATCTTGACATGTCCAGGAATTGGCGGGGGTTTCATAACTTGGCATTGGATAGGGAGGGAGATTCCACCCACGAACCGTCAACCTCATCCTCGTGGAGTGAGCCTTGGATTTAAAAAGGGTTTTCGTCGGAGATCTCATCTTCGGCCCCAAACCAGGGTCCGCCCGCCCTCGACCAAAACCCAGGGGGTCACGAAACTTATGGTTGCCTCTTTTTTGAATCCTAACTTTCTCTGAAAGTAGAGTACTAGTGTCCGTATCAATTGTCGGACGAAAGATACTATCAATCTATCATTGCTTGTAAGCAAATCAAAAAGAAATAGGAGAAGATTTTTGTTTTTCTAGTAGAAGGGCATCAAGTCTGGGAACCCACGGAGGAATATGGATTGAGAAATTAAATATGACAACGTTAGCATATGATTTAATAGAAATATATTAATTTGCATTTCTTTAAAATCAGGAACAGGATATGAATATATAATTCAGATAGGTGACATTTGGTTGTAGCCTCTAGGTGCTCTGTTCATATACCTTTTACATTTGGTTCTAACTTTTATTTTCCTTTAATGTATTAATATCAATAAATTATATTTGGCAAAATATCATAAATAAATTTGATCCAGATTGTTCTAGAAGTCACAATTCCCATGCTTTTGTGACGGTTCTAATGTTTACAAGGACCTATTTTAGGGAATCCTTTCCCGGTGGCCTAAAACTATTTCTGATTTCTAATTGAGAGATCCTGGACTAGTTACCTTGCAGGTAGATCAATCTATATATGTGATTATTATTATTTTTAAATACTTTTACATTTTGCAGTTGTGGGGATGGCTCATTAGGTGAGCCACCTCGACGGGGAGATGGTCAATGTGGGAACATGAGGCTCCTTCTAAGGCAGCAGCAAAGGGTAACCAGTTTCTGGAGTTTTTAAATGATCAAATTAGCACTAAAAATTTGACTTTTTGTGTCTTCGTTTCCTTTTAGATCCTCTTGGCAAAATCTGATGTTGCTGGATGGGGAGCCTTTCTAAAGGTATGAAACCATAA
Source organism: Panax ginseng (assembly GCA_020205605.1). Classification (NCBI taxonomy): domain Eukaryota; kingdom Viridiplantae; phylum Streptophyta; class Magnoliopsida; order Apiales; family Araliaceae; genus Panax; species Panax ginseng. The sequence continues at coordinate 3,489,562 of CM035138.1, read as the reverse complement.
GTGTTTCAATTGTTGGTCGTTGTTTCTTCTACTAAAATGAATCATTTGGTTCTAGAACCCTGTCAACAAAAATGATTATCTTGGAGAATATACTGGTGAATTGATTTCGCATCGAGAAGCAGATAAGCGTGGGAAAATTTACGACCGTGCAAACTCATCATTCCTTTTTGACTTGAATGATCAGGCAAGTGACCATTATTTCCCAAAAGTTGCATGTCCTGCATATTATGTAACTTGAAACCAAATGTTTGAACAACATTTATTATGCTGTTCAGAAGAAGTGGGAGTGGCACAAATAAGGGGAAAGATCGTTGTAATAAATGTTTTCCGAAATGCAGCATTGTTTCACCCTGCACTATTTTTAAAAGAAAATACATGATAAACAATAGGATGAACCAAAGTAGGATGTGCCCAAGACTCCTAGACAAAAAAATGGCTATTGCTGAAAGAAGAATGATGTAGAGTATTTAGCAAAAAAAAAAGAAAAAGAATGACGAGACTAGAGCATTGTCAATTTAGTTTTGCTTAGTTGAATCAAGCATATATATAGTATAGTTTTGACTATAGCCATTGTTATATGGTATTCAAAGATCATATTAATAAAAGAAAGTAATTTTGTCCAGTGTCAAATTCTACTGGTTTGAAATGAGTAAAAAAACAAGAGATGAATTAATTCATTATCCACCAGAGAGCATGAGTGGTATATCCTGTTATCCTCAGAGGGTTGGGCAAACTAAAAGTCCCGGTCAGGACATGGGTGTTTGAATTACTCGCCTAATAAAATTGATGATGTCAATAATAATAATAATAATACTCTTGCTAGTACACATATTAAAGTGAGAAATACCAGACCCGTCTTTTCTGTTATGTTTAAATTGATGTGCTGTAATAATTTTGTTATGTTTTTTGGGTATGCTTTGGTAGTTGAAACAATCAATAGGATTCATGTAACCAGCTGACCCCGTGACCGTTTTTAAAGATTGTAGTGCATAGCCTCAACTTTCCTAATTCTTCGTTCTTCCTAACAACGCTACTTTTCTGTTATTAATTAGAGGTATCAAATTAATGAAATCAAGAAAATATAAGGCGCAAACAATGTATGCTCGAGTGTTGGTATATAGCATTTAAAATTTCACAGTAGCTTTTTGTTTACAGTATGTCCTTGATGCTTATCGCAAAGGAGACAAACTGAAATTCGCAAACCATTCATCGAATCCCAACTGTTATGCAAAGGTATTTGTCTTCAATTAATTTTTCAAAGTGAAATTAGTTGTCTTGATGAAACTGATTAGATGGAGTGTACAGGTAATGCTGGTGGCAGGCGATCATAGAGTTGGCATCTTTGCCAATGAGCATATTGAAGCCAGTGAGGAGCTATTCTATGATTATCGTTATGGACCTGACCAAGCACCTGAATGGGCTCGCAAACCTGAGGGTTCAAAGGGAGATGATCATCTGTCAATTCCTCAAGGTCGAGCCAAGAAACACCAATCTCACTAATATACCATCTTCATCATGGGAACGTACTTGTTGCATTCAAAACATTATGTTTTAAGAAATAAGCTAGGAAATACTTGGCCCGTTGACAATGCATATAAGGAATAAGATGTTGAAACTACTAGTACAGAAGAATGTAGTCCCTGTCCCTCTCATATTAATATAATAGTATTAACTTTAGATGCTTGCTGTTTCTATTAATGGTATGTTAACTTTTCCCACAATAATTAGCTGAAAACGTAATGTGACCTAGCGGCGAGGATTTCAGTTTTTTTGTTGTTATTTTATGAGTAGTAGTGAGTTGCAATTAAGTGATATAGTAATGGATATGGAAATGGTTTCAGTTTTTACTTGGCGATTTGTAATAGTTAGGTTGCTGCAACAGAGGGTAACATGAGTTCACTTCTCAGTTGGGTTTCAAAGCAGATAATAATATTATGTATACCAAAAAGTTGTGCATCCAAACACAGCATTAGTCATATTTAAATATAGCAATCTTCCACCAAAAATCCAATATTACAACACAGCTCTGATTCTAGTTCTACATAAATAATAAATTATTTAGAAGAGAAAAGTGCCTCGGCAAGGACATGCTTCTTCTTGGGGTATCCCATACCAAACAAGTGGTTGATATACACCTTGCCATCCTTCACCGTGGTAGTCGTGGCCAAACGGTGGCGGACCACCGGTGCCTTGTCCAATATAGTCGCCGTCTCCCAATCATCGTGGCTTCCGACCAAACTTATCTTGGGATTGCCCGTAACAAGTAGCTTATTGGGAGATAAAAGCTCTATTCCATCAGTAAATGAAAGTGAGTCTCCAATCATTTTGACTAATTTGACGACGTGGTCGCCGTTGTTAATGTCAATCTTAAAAAGATTGCCGGTTATAGTGTGAGCAACTATTAAGTATCCATTAGGATGATAAGCAATTCCATTTAGGGTAAACAAGTTTTTGTACCACTCTTTTGGAGTGAATAATGGACTTGATATGTTTGATAAAAATTCTCCATTCACTCCCACCTTCCATATCATACTCATTTTCACATCCGTAATGTATGCATTCCCTTGTGCATCAACTGCTACATCATCGGCCATAGTTTTATCACCTACATGATTTTTAAAAAAATATTAGAAAATATTCCAGTAAAATAATTTAAAAGGATTCATCAACCCAAGCCCCTTGACTACGACAGAAAGATTAAAGTAATGATGAATAATTGAATGGCAGAATGAAAAATAATTGAGCCTTTGTTTTGATAATATTATTCTAATATCAATCTTGTCACTATCTTCACACATTTCAAAAGTTGGTTGGAGATATAATATGAAATCACAAAAAACTTTACAGGGCTGCAAATTTGATTACCTCCGTTAAAATCAAACTAACATAAGCTACCAATAATTGCCTAAACCACCGGATTTCTATTAGTATATTCAACTTAGTAGTTATATACATGAATTATTAATTATGTCAAAATTAAAAAAAACATTTGTCTCTTAATATTTATCGTTTAAGAATTCTAAATAAGCTTAGTTTCTAATATTATCCCAAATATTAAATATAAATTTGATTCTCTCTCGATTTTCTGTTCAATAAATATTATACTCTTTTTTTCAGTACAAAAACAATAGTATAATATAAACAATTAATATTATATAATTATCTTCTTAATCTAAAACTAATAGTATATACTGGAGTAATATTTGTATTAAAGAAGGGAGTGAGTACAATGCATAATTGTGTGTTTGGGGAAACAACGGATGAAATTCATGTAGGAATCTACTTTTTCATGAAAAAAACAAAAAGAACCCCATAAAGAATTGGCTCAGCCAGCCAGCCCACTGGGACTGGGTCTAGACCATATTAAAATGTTTAGCCTGATGACTTTAGCACTCAGAACTTTTACATTAGAAAATGGCTCTCATATTCGGACAGGGAGGGTATCTTTTTCTCCAACTACTACTACTACTACTACTAACTAAGAATATGCTTTCTAATCCTATCATCCATATCCATAGCATGACCAATAGTATGTAATAGAAAATTTGTAATGTCTATGAAACGTTACAAACAAACATAGGTATAGGATTATTCTATTTTAAACTACTTCTGACTCACCACAATTCCACAAACACCTCGCTGAAAGCATGAAAAGTTAGGAGACCCACGCGTACCTGATCCACTGAGTTGAGTGAGGAACAATCTGTTCCACGTGTTCAAATCATAGGCCGCGACTGCACTGTACTTGTTGCCTATGACATCCGCAATGGCCACCACCACACGATTTCTCGGCCGGTCGATGGTAAAACCGAGGGACCCGTTTCCGGCCAAGTCGGCATTTTTGACCACCGGAATTTCTTGGAGGACAGCGGTGGGATCAGAGAGGCCATTTTTGGGAACCGGGACTATACCCATACCGCCCTCGAAGAAAGAGACGATGAAGCGGTTGTTGAGGTCGTCCCATTTGGTGCACTCCCTGAGCCAGCCGGTGCTGTGAAATTGGAACCTGTGGGAGGTTGGTTTGGCTGTTTCGAGAGATATCAGGATGCCTATAGGGACGGCTGTGAGTAGTAATATGAGTAAGAAAAACTTGGTAGAACAGAAGAAAGCCATGGATATATGGAGAGAGAAGAAAAAAAAAACAGAGAACGTGTATTTAGAGAAAGAAATAGGAAATGGGTACTTTAGAGAAAGAAACAGAGAGAAAGTATGGCTACTGGGAGAAAGTGTTTATCGAGTTAGGTGGGGGAAGGAGAGAGATACAATTAACAGGCGAGAGATAGGCGGAAGGAGGAGGGAAATCTGGAAATATTTTGGGATTATAAATGGAGGGAGTGGGATGGGGCTTTGGAATCTCCGCCAGAGTTGTTTATTAGTATTTGGATCCATGTGTTTGTCGTCTTTTATTCTCTTGGACTTTCTAAATTTAGAAATAAATAGATTGCATAATCTTTGAAATTAATTTGACAGACAGATTTTTAAAAGGATAACATTAATTAATTACTAATACTCCATTAGTTCTTAAATAAGTATCGTTTAAGGATTTTATTTATAAATTAAGAAAATTATTTAATATTATTATTTAATAATTAAAATATGTAAAATTCTATCATTATTTTTTTATGGAAATTGAAAACTATTAATACTAAGGATGATAATTTTTTTGGAGCATAATGAGAGAAAGATAATTATGATATAAAAAAATAAATAATTTATTTTCTTAAAAAATTATAAACGACAAATAAATTAAAATAATTTTTTTTAAAACGTCATTTATTTAAGAAAAGTAGTATACTTCATAAAATATATCCTCAGTAGTAATAGTACTCCATGAAATTTGGAATGATAATACAAAAAGTAATGGCATCTAATAATTATAATCTTAATATATAAATGTTAATACTATTTTTTTTTATATATATGTGGACTGCTTTTATGTCGAATTTAAATTGATTATAAATAATTTAGAATTGTATATAATAAGACAAAATATTAATATGTGGGTCGACCCTCTTATCTTGTGTATGTACATACATATGTTCGAACTTAATATAAATATAAATATAAATTTATTGTCATATACAACAATATTTTAAATATAGTAAACCAATATTACATATTTTAAGAGATTGTAATAAATATAATAAAGACATTAATAAACTATTAATATAAAGAATTACAAAATTTCTTTATTAATTTTAAAATTAGAAATTAAATATTATACTATTTTTAAACTTGAAAATGTTCGTTGACAGACATGGCTCGCAAATCCTTTTTTATTTGTTAAAGAGGATAAATAGTAACATAATTATTAAGATAAACTTTTTTATATAATTCAAATTCCACAAAATATTAGTAATATCTTTATTTTTTTCCCCACACAATATCGGACTATATATATATATTTTGTTTTACTTTTTGTGTCTTTCACCTTTTATAAGATTCAAATAACATATATTGCATATACTCATTTCGTTTTAAAATTAGATAATATAATTGGACTTTTGAGATTTAATTTTAGTTGACACAATTATTATTATAATTGTATAATATATAATAAAATCTATTTAATTTTAAAGTTTTATGAATCATACCAAATTTAAAATTTAATATGTTGTCATTTGAACTTAAAAATTAAATTATATTTTTAATTTTAAAACGAAGAGAATAAGTAGTATTTAAAATCATCACCTCTCTCAAAACCTCAAAAAATAAAATTTTGAGCTATTAAGAAATAAATTTCTACCAATGTCGTGGAGGTAAAAATAAAGAATACGTACATAATATATAATTATGGAGAATAGTAATTTTACCGTTGAAAATATCATTATTTTCAATTCAAGGCAAACAATATTACTGTTATATATATATATATATATATCATAATATGAAATATCAAAATATTAACTTTTTAAACTAATACGTAGTTAAATATGTAATATAAAAATATCATGATCGAATTTAAAAAATTATTAATTGGGGTTTATGTAAAGACCAAATGGTAGTATTAGATAGTAGTAATAAAACCAAAAAAGTGATATGGGCTCAAGCCTCAAGAGAAGAAGTAGATTTTGGGCCGAAGAAAAGACAAAATTGTATATAATTGTAAATAAAGCAAAATGTCGAGAACAAATCAGGGAATTCATATTTTGGGCGTTAGCCACTTTGCTTGAAATAGCAAATTTGGTCTCCTCTGGCGAGTAGGTTTTATTAACAGGCGTATCTTCGCAGGTCAGCTCCCTCTCTTCTCATTCACTTCGATTTATATTGTTTTTTGTTTTTATAATCAGTTTATTTGTGATTATGTTGAATATGGATTATGGGTTATGGTTTATGGATTATGTATGGAATATGGTTTATGTTTCGCTTTAGATCTACCGATCTGAGTTTGTTTACGATTTTTACTCTTGCTTTATTGTATTGTCCCAATTTAGATTTACTATTATTACTCAGACCTGTTAGGTTTCGATCAGAATTTTCATTTTGTTGTCGATTATCTTTGTACATGTAATTTTTTTTGTGATTATTTATTTGCCGTAAATCTGGTCTGTTGGTCTATATGTTGTGATAGTTTGTTTCCCGAGATCGGATTGGAGAAAAGGGTTATTTCTGAGTAGTGATACGAGTACAGAAAAAAGGTACGAAAAGTATTTACATAATGATATGTGAAGGTGTTAGTGGTTAATTGGTTATAGAATGTACACATACTATATCAAATCAAGTTTGTGTAGATAAGACCATTACAATTGGGGTTTGGTAAGGAACGCTAGCTAGCTAATTTTGATGCAACTTGTAGACTGTTCATGAATCTTGTGTTCCATTGTTTGTTTTGTTTTTCTTTCATTCACATCAATATATTGAAGCAGGGCTGTGGGTTTCACACTTCGCCCCGGGTTATTGGCGAATTTAATATAAGCATGTCTTACTAATCACTAATCCCAAAACAAAATTTAGAACTAAAGCTGTCCGTAGTCTCAGCATTTTAGATCATTTGTTATTCTGCAATTTATAAAATATTCCCACGTACTGCTTAGTTGGAGTTTTAATCTTGATGGAGCTTGTCAAAAATGCCTCTAGAATGTTTTCGTTACTCGCTTATGCTGAATTGTATTCCTATGCATATGAGGGGTAAAGCAAACTAATGTGTACATTACACTATTGCAGTAGGAAGTATGTTATGTTTGTTGAAGGCATGATATCCTGACATCCTATTTCTGCTCATTTCTGTATGGATAAGTGACATCCTTGCAAGTTACAACTCCTTGAGATGTTTTGAGTTGTTTCCTGGAGGCAGCTATCCTTTTTCTTGGAAATTCTATACTCTTCTCTCTCTCTCTCTCTCTCTCTCTCTCATGGAAATAAAATTGTGGTAATGTAAGAGTAGCTAGAAATATATTAGAATACGAGGATTCAATTACATAGAGGTCCAAACAAGTTATCACACTTGGAGTAGTTGGTGAGCCCAAAATTAGCAATTTGGACACATTCATGTTTAATTTGACACCATCCTGAAAACTTGTTACTCTGTGGTCAATATTATCAGGGAATCTGATTTTCTTCATACTAGTTGTAAGGCAGGTTTGTCTCAATTTATCCCTAGTCTGGAAATCAGATGACTGTCTTTGTGGTTGCGATAATTTAATATTTTTGAATCTAATGTTGATTCATCCAAAATAAAATAGTTAGTGTGTATTTGTGGGATTCACGTCATTTTTAATTAGTTGATGTGAAACAATGTTCGTGCATGATTTGTTTGAATTGTTCTTTTAGTGCTAGAAATGTACAGAATGATTTAAGGTTATTATTTGTGGGGTTTGCAGGCTTCTAGGAGTAAAATGGCTGGTGGTAGGGTTGCTCATGTCACCTTGAAGGGACCAAGTGTGGTGAAGGAACTAGTTATTGCAACTATACTTGGCTGTGCGGCAGGTGGTTTATGGAAGATGCATCACTGGAATGAGCAGAGGAGAACAAGAGCATTCTATGACCTGCTCGAGAAAGGTGAGATCAGTGTGGTGGTTGAAGAATAAATAAGTTGATATTAAACACAACTCCATTGGTATCTAAGAGCATGTGTTGCTTCCCATTGGCTTTTGATTGAATCATGAGCATACTCTTTTGGGGAATTGAATAATAATTTTTTGTAAGCTTTCTGGGTTTGCTTGTCTTCTTAATGTCTGCATGTATGACTTTGAGACTTGTATGATTTTGATTCTTGCACAATTACTGCTACTCTTGTGCACATTATTGTCTCTAGCTTTAATATGATTGAAAGATAGACCAAATTGATGAGCTTTGTTGATATATGGATTTTATATTTCTTGATGTATATGTTTATATTGCAAGGATTTTTCTCTTTATGAGTTTTTATTAAAATTTTAAATAGAAATATTGGCATATGAGGTGAAATATTTGCATTATAGTATAGAGATACATTAGCATTGAATGGGATTTTATTGGCACGTGAGGTGATACATTAGCATCGAATGGGATTTCACCAGAGTAATTTGATCTGATACTCTTAAATTTTTTTCAGAAAAAATATGTTAAAACTCCATCTATTTCAGATTTTACAAGTCATTTTGACTTTTTGATGTTAATTTGTGATGATTTCAATTTTAAAATTGATAAGAATATATTTAATTTTAGATGAGTGTATACCAAAAATGATACACATACATGTATATAAAAAACATTTGATGCAATATTTACTTCAAGTTGAGTTGATAAACATAAGCTGAAAAGAGATAATCTTGGAATTGGTTTATGAGGAATTAAACCTGGATTTGGGAAATTTGATTTTAGTGGAAGTTGATGCTTTGTTTTGGGATGGTGATTTTCGAAACCCTAATAAAGTAATAAACAAGTAATATAGGAGTACAATTTTTCAACATCTATGAAATTGGATGTTGGTCTCAGATTTTCCACTCTGTAAGATAAAACTCTAAGACGGTCCTCTTTTATTAGGAGTTTTGAAAGTAAATTTTAACTTGTGAGATTATATTTGAGAAGTATAATTTTAGTATTTTAATATCAAGTTTTTAATAAATTTTCATTCAAATCTTCCCAAATATTTTAAAAATCTCTTTCCTTTCCTTATTAAAAAAAGAAAAAAGCTTAGCAAGGGACTTTTGTTAATTCCCTAAATTTTTCTTTCTTCTATCTCATTTTTAAAACTCACAAAAATGTGAAAAGTCGTTGGCAACACATGAATTTTTTATTAAACAACTACTCTCTCCATTCCAATTTATTAGTCATTATAAGACAAAACACAGGATGAATTTTATATAATTAATAAAAGTCTCAATTTTCATATTTGACCCTTTATTAGAAAAGATTAGAGAATAGTGTTTTTATAGGAATAAATTTGAGAGAAATTAGATCAATTGGAATGGAACAAGAAAAAAGGGCCTTACAACAATCAAATCCTTATCCAAGCTGAAGTTTTAAAATAATAAACCCAGGTAAAAAATAGCTTAATAAAGAAGTTTGATATTCTCTAGATAGGAGTATTTATTTTTCAAGAAAAAAAATTATTTTCAAATTAATTCCTAACATATATATTAGAAAAGTAATAACATTTCATATTATAAAATTGTATTTATGAAAACCTGGAATGACAGTTAGAAATCAAAATAGGCATCAATAACATAATTTCATTTAAAGATTGCTAACTCGTGTACCCCATATATATATATATATATATATATGAGCTCTTCCATAGCAACCGGTTGCTGTGAGTACTGTGTAATACTCCCTTTTTGTACCGTTGATAAACTTATCGGAAGGCTGAGATGAAACATAAATATCCTAAGCCGGCACAACTTGTACCGGCTTTTATTTTAATATGAGGACCCCATCATAGTCAACATGTTGTCAGTTTATTGAAATAAAATGAATTTTTAATATTAAATAATGCCCGAAATAAGACTTACTTTGGTACATGCCTTTTTATAAAATACTCCCGTACCGCTACAAGCTCTTACTAAAAAAAAAAAAAAAAAAAAAAAAATTCCAGCAGGACAAGCTCTTACAATTTGTAAAAATAAAAAAAAAAAAAATTTCAAACCTACAGACAACTCTCTTCTACGACACACAAGCTCTCAAGTTCTTTATTTGCTATTCCAAATAAAATATTTGTTATTTTTATAACTCTTTCATTTAATAACAAATAAATAATTATAATTCAAATAAAAAATAATATCCTATTTTATAAAAATATATTTTTATAATTTTTTATTTGCTATTTTTTATAAAAATATTTTATATTCTTTATTTGTTATAAAATATTTTAATAACAAATAAAGAAATAAAAATAACAAATATTTTATATTCTTTATTTGTTATAAAATATTTTATATTCTTTATTTTTTATAAAAATAACAAATAAAAAATTATAAAAATACAAGCTCTTAAATTTGTAAAAAAAAAAAAAAAAATACCAACCGACAAGCTTTTTACTACCGTTAAAAAAAAAATGTACTTAATAAATAAAAAAAAAAAATTTTATTCAAAGCAACTTCATTAAAACAAACTCGAACTCGCAACCTCAAACTCCAAAAACTTCACCATCCCCCAAAATTTATATTCTTGCATTATTATTATATTAAGAAACAAATATTATTAATAAGTCTATATAATACATATGGGGGTTTGATAGTTAGAAATAAGTTAATATCTATATTTATTAAGCAATGATTATTAGTAATGATTTTATATATTAAGCAATGATTTTATTATTAAGAAATGATTTTATACATTTGATACATTTTTTATATATTTTATACATTTGATACATTTTTAATATATTTTTGATATATTTGTGATAATTGATACATTTTTGATATATTTGATACATTTTTGATACATTTGATACATTTTGATATATTTGATATATTTGATACATTTAATATATTTTTGATATATTTTTGATACATTTGATACATTTTTGATATATTTTTGATACATTTTTTATAATTGATATATTTTGATATATTTGATACATTTTTGATACATTTTGATACATTTTTGATATATTTTTGATACATTTGATACAATTTTGATATATTTGATATATTTTTGATATATTTGATACATTTGATAAATTTTGATAATTGATATATTTTTGATATATTTTGATATATTTTTGATACATTTTGATAATTGATATATTTTGATACATTTGATACATTTTGATATATTTGATACATTTGATATATTTTTGATACATTTGATACAATTTTGATACATTTGATACATTTTTGATACATTTGATATATTTTTTTTGATATATTTGATACATTTGATACATTTTGATATATTTGATACATTTTGATATATTTTTTTGATACATTTGATATTTGATATATTTGATACATTTTGATACATTTTGATATATTTGATACATTTTTGATATATTTGATATATTTTTGATACATTTGATATATTTTGATATATTTGATACATTTTTGATTTACATTTGATAAATTTTTTGATATATTTGATACATTTGATACATTTTTTGATATATTTGATGCATTTTGATATATTTTGATACATTTGATATATTTTTGATATATTTGATACATTTTGATACATTTGATACATTTTTGATATATTTGATACATTTAATACATTTTTTTTGATATATTTTGATACATTTGATACATTTTTTTTATATATTTTTGATATATTTTTAATAATTGATATATTTTGATACATTTGATATATTTTTGATATATTTTTTTGATATATTTGATACATTTAATATATTTTGATATATTTTTGATACATTTTGATCAATATATTTTGATACATTTTGATACATTTTTTTTGATATATTTGATACATTTTGATAATTGATATATTTTGATACATTTGATACATTTTGACATATAATTGATATATTTTGATATATTTGATATATTTTTTGATATTTTTTCAATTGTATCAAATGTAAATCAAAATATATCAAATATATCAAAAATATATCATATATATCAAAAATGTATCAATGTATCAAAATATATCAATTATCAAAATGTATCAAAATATATCAAAAATATCAAATGTATAAAATATATAAAAATGTATCAAATGTATAAATCATTTCTTAATAATAAAATCATTGCTAATATATAAAATCATTACTTAATAATCATTCTTTAATAAATATAGATATTAACTTATTTCTAAATATCAAACCCCGTATGTATTATATAGACTTATTAATAATATTTGTTTAAGTAATATAATAATAATGCAAGAATATAGATTTTGGGGATGGTGAAGTTTTAATATAAAGACATATCCTTGGTTGAAATTAATGACTAGGCCGTGGTGCTCGGGTGGTCATATAAGCGTGTGTTTGGAGTTTGAGGTTGCGAGTTCGAAGTCTGTTTAGCGTGAAGTTGCTTGAATAAAATAATTTTTTTTAACGGTAATTTGATGGTACATTTATTTTTAACAGTAAATAAAGAGGCTTACTACTGTTACATAAGATGCAGACTCATCTGGTGGTATTAAAAATTGAAAAAAAAAAAACCGGTAAGTCTGACATCACTACCGTATTAAAAATTGAAAAAATGATTTTATTCAAGCAATTCATTGCTAAATGATTCGAACTCTCATGACCTCAAACTCCAAACACTCGTCGTATGACCACCCGAGCAAGCACCACTTAGCCTAAATTATTAATTTCAACCAAGGATATGTCTTTATATTAAAACTTCACCATCCCCAAAAATCTATATTCTTGCATTATTATTATATTACGATTTATTATTATTAATAAGTCTATATAATACATGGGGGTTTGATATTTAGAAATAAGTTAATATCTATATTTATTAAGCAATGATTATTAGTAATGATTTTATATATTAAGCAATTATTTTATTATTAAAAATGATTTTATTATTAATAAAACTAGTTCAATTAGTCTAATAAGTAATGATGATAATTTTTCAAGTCATTTCAGAAATTAATTTACTTATCAATTTATAAAAGTAATGAAGTATTATTATAATAATAATAATGTGATTATCAATATTAGAAGTCTGAAATATACCAATACTAGTCTCTACATAACATTAAGAGGAATAAATACATATTACATGTTCATTTTCATAAAATAATAATAATAAAAAATATAGAATGATTAATACAACCGACGCCTTTATATCTCGGGTAGGAAGTAATCTTCATGGATTTCTTGTAGAGCTCCCATGCGACGCGATAACGAAAAGATCTGTGACATCTTCCAGGACCACTTCTCTCGAAATATTACCATTGGCCCTAGCTAAACAAATAACATACTTGCATACAAAAATACCACACGGTCTGCGTGGTTGTGTTGTTTGATCGAATCTTTAAGGTCTCCGCATGTGGGATTACATTTGGGCCACTCATCGCGATCGGATTACCATTTCATGAAACAAAATGGTATCAAATGTACTGCATGTACAAAAAGTAGTTGGTTAATAATTTTTAATATTAAAGGACATTATAAAATTAAAATATTTTAAAACTAAACATCTGTGACTTTAACGAATTACGAGTACATTTCATGTAACTTAATATACTTAGTGTCATTGTAGTGCGGGTCAATTATGGTAACCATCCAATCTTATTGCGAATAGGAACAAGACAAAATGGCGTTGATTGGTACTACACACGGCATGAATATGTATTTGCATTAGGTGTAAAGGTGGACCAACATCTTAGTTAACATCTGGATCGCAAAAACTCCATGCACGATTCACGTTAATGCATGACACATAGCCCCTTGAGGTGCATGAAGAATGAATTCATGAAACCAAATTGGGACCACCTTTGTATTCCTCGCGACACCTTAGTATTCCTCTCTGTCTCGTAGCAACAACATATAAGCGTCGATGACATGCTCGAATATCCAACTCCTGTGCCCTAAGGATTGACTTTGCATTGTGTTCTAATTCATATAATGGGCGCGGATGTGATAAAGGATATAAATCCTTCTACAGTGCCACCGTTTCCAAACATATGTTTATTTACAAATGTCTCCTTCCAATCTTTAAGTCTTTTGGATAAGGACCCTTTTTGGTCCATAAGAGATGTGGTCTCCGCATCTTGTACACGATTGAGACCCAAATGTACATTATTATTATATAGCAATAATAATTAAAACCATCACTATTAACATAACTATATATACCTTTTGTGAACTAGATCTCTTGGCGTCGAAAAGTCCATGAAATGAAGACTTGGTTGGAATGTAACACTCCTCATAGGTTTGGAAGGTTAGAATGTAACACTCTCGTGAGGCTTGGGTGGTGGGAATGGAGCTCTCCTCGATTACTTGTGGGGTGGGTATGTAGCTCTCTTGTCTGAACATAATCGGTTTGTTTCCCAAGCCCTTCATTGAGTTGTGTGTATTGGGGAATTTGTGTTCCAAAATTTGTGGGACCCCCTGTCGAGGTATTTGTTTACCTCTTGCTTCAAGTCATATAGTATGTGTTGGAAATCCCAATTATTTTTTTCCAGAACCAACTCGGGAGGCAGCTGAGTAAGTATGAAAATTTATCAAGTAACGACTTTGCACTCTCAACCTTGTCATGTAAGATAAACACAAACAAATATTATTAACAATAAATATGAATAAATGTAATATTAAGTATTTACTCCAATACATGATTTATTAAAGAAGAATATAATTTTATACCATTTGAATAAGGTGTTGTTGGTTGTAAATGGCCCGAGGCTCATAACAACTATCGTGGTCGCTTGCCTGTCGAGGTCGGTGAATTTTCCAACGTGTAATTTTCCTATACCAGACCATGTAATCATCTATTGGGACATAATCAGCAATTTCAGTTTGTTGTCCTTCGAGATGATCCATGTATGCCTCCCACATCGAAATATATTCCCTCAAGGCCATACGATCCTCGACATCAATAAATTTAAACTTTTTCTCCTTCCTAAGGTCACCGTGGTTTTTGGCTGGTGATGGTATGCCTTGCATGAACCCGAACTGTCTCATCACACGATCCGGCATCTGAAATTCCACAATATCAAAGTGGATCAAGGGGACCCCACCAGATCCCAACAATCTGCCTTCAAAATTAAATCCACTGATATCATCATCCCACATTATGTAAGGCCGCCAAACCACATCCCACATAGACTTAATATCTAACTCCCCTCGGTAAAATGACAAATGGTGATGGGGATTCTCACGTCTACCAGGGTAACTGTGGGCTCCAAAATAGGACCATGCTAAAGCCCTAGGTAACCATAAGGATGATTGTGGCCAAGGGTTTGGCTTTCCAATACTTACACGCTCATAAGCCCAAATTTGTAACAATGTAACACAACCATTAATGTATTTAACTCCTTTCCTAGTAGCAGTATATAAAGATCTGTATAAATATGTGCAAACTTTGCCGCGCCCCAGAGTAAGTTACACATTCTTCACGTTGGCAATAAAAGACATATATCGTGGGTGCACACTATTTCTATTCCTATTAGGGAATAATATTGCCCCACACAACCACAATATGTATGCCTTTGTGTGTCAGCCTACAACATCTTTACTTGCATTCTCTGACAATTATTAAAATATTGTGCAACCACACTAATGAAATTGCCTTTGCGTTTTTTGAACTAAAATATTCATCGACTAATTTATCTCCAAACAATCCCTAAAATAATTCAAATTGGTGACAATGAGGGACCCGTTAAGGCTTTCCCATCACCAGTAACCAAAAATAAAGTGAACATCCTCTAACGTGATTGTTATTTCTCCACAGTTTAAATGAAAAGTATTGGTCTCCTGGACGCCATCTCGACTAAGGCGGATATCGGACGAAGATCGGTTTGGTATCAACACCTTAATAACTAAATACTCCAAATCCATATTTATCTAAAAGGATTTTTTGTTCTTTTATCAAAGCCCAATCGATTATATTTTGATCGATTATATTGATTAGGAGCTTAGTTTTCCCTATCTCTCCCATGATATATAAGTCATCGATACATGATCTTGTTGATCATGCGTAACACTGGATCAATTGGCCCATATTCCCAACTATCCATCTTTTACCTAAAAAATACATCAATTCCATATTAGTATTAAGATGCATGACAAAATCAAGTTGAAAGTAACATCTTAAAAAATATTAGTATTAATACATATACATATTAATATCAAAAATATATCAAAAATGTATCAAATATATCAAAATATATATAAAATATATCAAAAATGTATCAAAAAATATATCAATTATCAAAATGTATCAATTATCACAAATGTATCAAAAATATATCAAAAATGTATCAAATGTATAAAATATATAAAAAAATGTATCAAATGTATAAAATCATTTCTTAATAATAAAATCATTGCTTAATATAAAAATCATTACTAATAATCATTCTTAATAAATATAGATATTAACTTATTTCTAAATATCAAACTCCCATATGTATTATATAGACTTATTAATAATATTTGTTTCAGTAATATAATAATAATGCAAGAATATAGATTTTGGGGATGGTGAAGTTTTAATATAAAGACATATCCTCATTTGAAATTAATGACTAGGCCCGGTAATTGTTGGGGTGGTCATATATGGCGTGTGTTTGGAGTTTGAGGTTGCGAGTTCGAGTCTGAATTTAAATGATTTTTGCTTGAATAAAATAATTTTTTTTTAACAAATTAAATTTAGTACATTTTTTTTTTAATGGTAAATTGAAACTTGTCCTGGTTAGTATTTTTTTTTTTACAAATTAGGAAGATATTTTGTATTTTTATAATTTTTATTTGCTATATTTATAAAAATAAAGAATATAAAATATTTTATAACACATAAAGAATATAAAATATTTGCTATTTGTTTTGTTATAAAAATATTTTATAACAAATAAAGAATATAAAATATTTTATAACAAATAAAGAATATAAAATATTTGCTATTTTTATTTGCTTATTTGTTATTAAAATATTTTATAACAAATAAAGAATATAAAATATTTTTAAAAAATAGCAAATAAAAATTATAAAAATATATTTTTATAAAATAGGATATTATTTTTTATTTGAATTATAATTCTTTATTTGTTATTAAATGAAAGAGTTAATATCTATATTTATTATTATCCCTCTAATATTTTTTCTTATTTTTGTAAAAATATGTCCAATTAGTCTAATTAATATATTAAAATAAATATCATTCTTTAATAAAATATAAAGTGATCATTATAAATCTTGCATTATTTTGTTGTTATTATCTGAAAAATAATAACAACAACAATAACATCGTCATAATATCAAGATGATAACATGCATTAATGACAAAAAAACAAATACATGCATGGTATTATATCCCTTTAATTCAATAATAAATGCAAAGATAAAAATAACACCAATGTAAACTATTAAAAAGCTAACAAATAACAATAAATAAAACTTACTTGTTGAAGTTTTTTTGCTCTCTCTTCCAAATACTCCTCTCTCTCTGTTATTTTTATTTTATCTAGCTTGGCAAGTGAACTTTAGTTTGAACAACATATGTTCTCAATAAACGCTTAAATAAGGTGAGTAAGTCCTATACATGAATTATTTTAGGACCAAATTCAAACATTAATACTTTTATGGGTCACAACTTTTTATATTACCGAGAACTTGCGTGTTCTTTCCTTTATATGGCGATGGCGTAAAAAAGTAGTCAAACATGGCGTAAAAAAGTTTTGTTGCTTTGCTTTCACTTAGACAAAGCTCACCTAGGTTTACCTTTGTTGTTTTGTTTCTTTTATTATATTATTAATAAAACACATTAAGAGTAGAGGCTATACCTACTTTATATGAAAAAAAAATTATATTATTAATAAAACCGTTCTACCAAGATGCAGTTATAACGACTTATTGAAATGAAATTTTTTTTTCTAAATGACTCGAACCCGACCTCAAGCACCAATCCTCAATCAAATGACCACCCGAGCACCACTTGCCTAGGGTTGCTTTAATTTACCCTTAATTTGTATATATCTTAAAATGCAGTTCATTTCCCCAAATTAAATTTCTCAATATTTTATTATTATTATTATTATTATTATTATTATATTATTATTACGAATTGAGTATAAAGTCGTTCCATATTATTTTATTTTACATGTACTTTTTTTTTATTATTTTATTACCATTATTATTATTATTATTATTATTAAGTTGTATCTACCGGTCTTTTTACCTTTAAATATTATCGGAGAAGTTCGCTATTTTCTCAAGTTATCTTCTTATCCTTCCATAGAATTTGTTCTCGATATTATTTTCTCTTTTCACCTCTACTCATAATTTGTTTCATCTTGTTGCCCACTTTCACTTCGAAAAATCAAGTTGAAGTTCGATGGAGAGCAAAATTCATCACTATTATTCACAAGTAAGTTTTTCAAAATGTCATATAATACATCCGAATTTGTCGTTGAAGTTGAAAGTAATAAATCTGATATTGTTCAGACGTTGGTCAATTATTTTGTACGTTGGAAGAGGTTGAATATTTTTATAGATCATATGCTCGCAAAAAATGGATTTGAGATTAGAATTGCAACTAGTCATAAACATGCTAATCTGAATGATATCGAGATCTAGCAAGATGATGTATGTAAGAAAGTTCTACACCAATTGTTGGCAAGAGTTTACCGATGATGAAGATAGTAGTAATAAAATAACTAGACAAAGAGACTCGATAGATCTAACAATGTGCAAAGCTAGAATATATGTTGTCCACAATAAGAAAGAAGACAATTGGCGTGATTTCTATCGTTGAATTAGAAACACAATCATCACTTAGTGACCCCCACCAAAGTAGATTTGATCGAGAGTCACGTAAATATTACTCCATTGCAAAGAAATTTAATTGACACTTTAAATAAGTCCCAGATTAGTCCTAGTAAGATGATGAATGTTTTGAGCACAATGGGAGGTGGTTTGTAAAATGTTCCTTTCTCTATCGCGACAATGTTGAAAATGTGGTGCGAGATTTAAGGCGTGATTCTCAGATGATGAAAATGATGCACAAGTCGCCATCAATCATTTGAACAAACTTGCATCCGAAAGTGCCAAAGAATTTTTTTTTTTCAGAGTGAAACCCGGTGAAAACAACCGCGATAGCTTGTATTTTGTGGGTCGACGCCGATCAAGGTTTATGTATCAACTTTTCTGGAGACGCCAGGACATTTGATAAAGACATACCGACAAATAAGTATGGCATGCCGTTTGTTCCATTTGTACGGGTCAACCACCATTATCACCTATATTGTTTGGATTTGTCCGCTATTTAGACGAGACGGAGGACACTTTCGTTTGGTTTTACTGTATACGGCTTGAAGCCATGGATCGCAAGGCACCTACAACCATCATCACCGATCAAGACAGAGCCACAGAGTAATGTTATTGCTACTGGCATTTCCAACTAGTCATCATTTATTGTGTTCTTGGCATATTAGCAATAAATTTCAAAAAATTGCACATGTTTATTATGAGCACCCATCGCTCAAAAATGATTTTAACAATCGTGTGTATAACTCATTGTCCATCGAGGAATTTGAAGAGCGCTGGCATATTCTCGATAAGTTCCTATTAATTGTATACTAAATGAATGGCTTGAAAGTTTGTATGATGTACGGCGTAAATGGATTCCAAAGATATACAAAGAGATATTTTGCCGTGGGAATGACTACCACCTGAAGAAGCGAGAGCATGAATGCCTTTTTTGATGAGTATGTTAATGCATCAACAGGTATGCTATGTTTTTTACTGCAGAGTCAAAAGGGTGTAGAAAGACGGTTTATCAGGGAGAGGAAGGCCGACTACATAACAAAACATAGTAAAAGGATTATGGTACTCGGTTCATCTTTAGAAGTTCATGCTGCACAAGTGTACACAAAGAGATGTTTAGACGCTTTCCAACGCCAATTCGTTGATTCCATGAAATACAATGTTCATAAACTTAGTGAGATGTGTGTCACCGATACTAAGGTTTATGCGATGTATATAATGCGATGCAACCGAAAGCGGTGGAAGATATAAAAAGTCACAACAATCGATAACCGGGGATCGGTAATATGTAATCGCCAAATGTTTTCTCACTCGTGAATTATGCAGTACATCTTGAGATATTTCACAAGAAAGAGTATTTCACAAATACCGACCGACATGATCCTTCATCTGCGGGACAAGAGACGCGAACAAAAGCAATGGTGAAGACTTACTTTTAACTCTCTACATCTCACGATTTCAACAAAATCAAGCAATGCGCTATAATCATTTGATGGGTGATTACCAGAGTTAGCGAACAAAGCGACTTCGCTTCAAATTCGAGGTTACAAAACCGTTTTAAACCTGAATGCACGAGAAAAAGAGTTGGTTGACCAAAGATGATCCGGATGAGAATATTATCAATCCGGCGGATATTTACATTGATTGCACAAATTGGAGATCCAAATCATGATATGGGATACGATAATGACGATGAAGATGCAGAGGTGGAAGAAGAAGAAGAGTTTTTGCCGCCTAATATTTCTCAAACAAAGGGCCGCAAAAACAATCTAGATTCAAGAGTGCACTCGAGAAAATCATTCCTTCTAAGATTCATCGAAAATGTGCAATTTGTGGCTTTTGAAACCGACTACACGATAAAGCGAAATCACTATCGAGTGCTAGGATTCTGAGCCAAAAAATAGGCGTCGGTGTATTAATCATTCTATGTTTTTTTTTATTTTATGAAAATGAACATGTAATATGTACTATTCCTCTTAATGTTATGCAAAGATTAGTATTGATATAATATGTACTTCTAATATTGATAATCACATTATTATTATTATAATAATACTTCACCGCTTTTATAAATTCGATAATCACATTATTATTATACTTCACTAGTTTTATTAATAATAAAATCATTTCTTAATATATAAAATCATTACTAATAATCATTGCTTAATAAATATAGATATTAACTTATTTCTAAATATCAAACCCCATATGTATTATATAGACTTATTAATAATATTTGTTTTGTAATATAATAATAATGCAAGAATATAGATTTTGGGGATGGTGAAGTTTTAATATAAAGACATATCCTCGGCTAAAATTAATGTACTAGGCCCGCGTGGTGCTCGGGTGGTCATATGATGTGTGTTTGGAGTTTGAGATCATGAGTTTGAGTCTGCTTTAGCAGTGAAGTTCATTGAATAAAATAATTTTTTTAACATAAATTACTTAGTACATTTTTTTTTTTAATACGAGCCGTGATGTCGCATCACTACCGGTTTTTTTTTTTTCAATTTTTAATACCACCACCAGATGAGTACAGCATCACAATACAGATAAGCTTCTATTTACCGTTAAAAAAATGTACCACCTTTACCGTTAAAAAAAATTATTTTATTCAAGCAACTTGTCGCTAAATGTACTTTAAACTCGCAACCTCAAACTCCAAACACACGCTATATGACCACCCGAAAACCACTGCCTAGTTAAGTAATTCAAATGCAAGGATATGTCTTTATATTAAAACTTCACCATCCCCAAAATCTATATTCTTGCATTATTATTATATTACTAAACAAATATTATTAATAAGTCTATATAATACATACGGGGTTTGATATTTAAATAAGTTAATATCAATATTTATTAAGAATGATTATTAGTAATGATTTTATATATTATTATGATTTTATTATTAAGAATTTTATGATTTTTTATATATTTTTATATTTTTTATATATTTTGATACATTTGATATTTTGATATTATTTTTGATATATTTTTGATAATTTTGATATTTTTGATATTATTATTTGATACATTTGATACAATTGATACAAAAATATCAAAAAAAATGTATCAAATGTATCAAAAAATATATCAATTATATATCAAAAATGTATCAAATGTATCAAAAATATATCAATTATCAAAATGTATCAAATGTATCAAATATATCAAAATATATCAAATGTATCAAAATTGTATCAAATGTATCAAAATATATCAAAATGTATCAAATGTATCAAATATATCAAAATATATCAAAATGTATCAAATGTATCAAAATATATCAATTATCAAAATGTATCAAAAATATATCAAAAATGTATCAAATGTATGAAAATATATCAAAAATGTATCAAATGTATCAAATATATCAAAAATGTATCAAATATATCAAAAATGTATCAAAATGTATCAAATATATCAAAAATCAAATATATCAAATATATCAAAATATATCAAAAATGTATCAAATATATCAAATATATCAAAATGTATCAAATGTATCAAAAATATATATCAATTATCAAAAATGTATCAAAATATATCAAAATGTATCAAATGTATCAAAATATATCAATTATCAAAATTTATCAAATGTATCAAATATATCAAAATATATCAAATGTATCAAAATTGTATCAAATGTATCAAAAATATATCAAAATTTATCAAATGTATCAAATATATCAAAAATATATCAAATGTATCAAAAATGTATCAATATATCAAAATATATCAATTATCAAAAAAATATATCAAAAATATATCAAATGTATCAAAAATATATCAAAATGTATTAAATGTATCAAATATATTAAAAATATATCAAATGTATCAAAATGTATCAAATATATCAAAATGTATCAATTATCACAAATGTATCAAAAATATATTAAAAATATATCAAATGTATAAAATATATAAAAAATATATCAAATGTATAAAATCACTTCTTAATAATAAAATCATTGCTTAATATATAAAATCATTACTAATAATCATTGCTTAATAAATATAGATATTAACTTATTTCTAAATATCAAACCACCATATGTATTATATAGACTTATTAATAATATTTGTTTCAGAATATAATAATAATGCAAGAATATAGATTTTGGGGATGGTGAAGTTTTAATATAAAGACATATCCTCAATTGAAATTAATGTACCAGGCCCGTGGTGCTTTGGGTGGTCATACGACGTGTGTTTGGAGTTTGAGGTCATGAAGTTCGAACTCTGCTTTTAGCGTGAAGTTGCTTGAATAAAATAATTTTTTTTAACAAATTACTTAGTACATTTTTATTTTTTTAAGCAAATTAGTAAGAGTTGGTCCCGGTTGTATTATTTTTTTTTTTTTTTTACAAATTGTAAGAAATTGGTCCCTACTGGTACATTTTTTTTTTTAACAATGTAAGAAGAGTCATTGTCCTGATTAGTATTTTTTTTTTTTTTACGGTAGGAAGAGCTTGTATTTTTATAATTTTTATTTGCTATTTTTATAAAAATAAAGAATATAAAATATTTTATAACAAATAAAAGAATATAAAATATTTGCTTATTTTTATTTGTTATTTGTTATAAAAATATTTTATAACAAATAAAGAATATAAAATATTTGCTATTTTTATTTGCTATTTTTATTAAAAATATTTTATAACAAATAAAGAATATAAAATATTTTTATAAAATAAGAAATAAAAAATATAAAAATATATTTTTATAAAATAGGATATTATTTTTATTTGAATTATAATTCTTATTTGTTATTAAATGAAAGAGTTATAAAAATAACAAATATTTTATTTGGAATAAGAAATAAAGAACTTGAGAGCTTGTGTAAGCCGTAAGAGGTTGTCTTAGGTTTTGATTTGTTTTTTTTTTTTTTTTTTTTTACAAATTGTAAGAGCTTGTAAATACCGGGAGTATTTTATAAAAAGGCACAACCAAGACAAGTCGTCTTTGGTTGGGCATTATTTAATATTAAAAATTCATTTTATTTCAATAAACCGACAACATGTTGACTATGGTGGGGTCTTCATATTAAAATAAAAGCTTAAGTACAAGTTGTGCTTAAGCTTAGGATATTTATGTTTCATATCACCTTCCGATAAGTTTATCAATCTGTACAAAAAGGGTGTTGTTGAGACAAGACTACAACAACCGGTCTTTATGGAAGGGCTCCCTATATATATATATATATATGATCTAAAGTGAATAAAAGAATCTGATTGAAAATGGATTAAAGGCAAAAACACGCGGATTGACCTCAAAACCCGCGTGTTTTGCTCTAATCTGTTCTCCGTATATATATATATATATATATATATATATATATATATATATATATATATAACTTAATTAAAGACATATATAGGCGGCAAGGGATTGGATTGCCTTATAATTTGACGACTATTATATGCCGAACCAACTTCTACTTTAAAATTTCCACATGGAGAACATGGATTGCCTGCCTGCCTATGAATGCCAAGGGAAGGAAAAAACAAAACAAGAATTATGTTTGGGTTCTATCACTTGCTATATATTAGTAGTATATTATATATTATATTACGGGCCACTCTATAAGGTAGGCTTTTATTCCTTGCGCGCGCGCGGCGGCTCTCAATGTTGCTCACATGGTGGTGTTACTCCAATATTTTCACTACGTACCTAATATATATGTGCATGTCTCCATTGAAAATTATACCTTTATTATACATTCCAAAAATAAAATAAAATACTTGATAGCTAGTTATTGGGTCATGATATTTCTTTTATTGGGCCGAATGGAATGGGCCTGTTTATTTAATTAATCCATTGAGTCTCCATTATTGGGTCCTAAAATTATTGAGCCTAATCCTTACATTATCTTTATTATATCTCCATGATATTGAACCGGGTCAATGGGTTGATCCATTAGATCTTTTAATATCTAAGGTCTTTGACTTGTAATGATGAAAAAGGAAGGCTGTTGATCAAAAGTCTGCATATCATTAATGTGGATGAGATTATCCGGCCGACGATGTGTACAGTGGAAAAAAAGGTGACAACCTGCATGCATCCGGTTGAGATCAGGGAAAAGTTAGAAACATGTCGTCGATAAGAGTTGGTGGCACTCAGAAACTGTGCAAAGAGAGTATAACCTACAGCGAAAGTCTCCAAGAAAAGGTACGTACACACAACCGATAATTTTATCTCTAAGAACACTAGATATTTTATCCTCCATTGTTAACCTCAGAATAGCTATCAGATCGATTCTCACGCTCGAGCTATCCCCAGACGGTCGAAGGCGTCAAGCTTTTGGTGTTGATTGTGTTTAGTGTGCAGGATCAGGGCGTCTTACGTGATTGGGACGTGGGAGAAGATCTTGGCGTTAACATTGGCGCTAGAAGGAGGGGTGAGTTCTAGTGTCCTAAGTATTTTTCAATCACAAGTTGTGGTCGTTCTACGTCAGTGTTCATGGGGAAGAATAGAGCATCTACACTGAAGGCGTACCATGATCGCCGGTGAATCAAAGACCACGAGTGTCTGTCAAGGATCGTTTGGGACCTGCACTAAGTGTTCATGCCAGCACAACGTCCAAACGATCACATGAAGATTCTCGACAGAATGTCATGAACAAAGCTAAGAGAAAGCTAGTTTTCACGGCAGAGAAAGGGTCTGGTCATGGTCGGAAACGAGTAGAAGGCACTCGCTTTAAACTCGATAATGAGATGACCAAGACGAAAAGGCCTCCCGATGGCTAAGATGGCGGGGCATTAAACAGATAGGGTCATGGAGGCACTTATGAAGCGAAACGAGGATATAACCGGCGTATGAATCGAATAGACGAGTTGAGGATGAAGCGTCCGATTATGATCCATCCAAGAAGCGAGGCATCGGAAATGGGAAGGAACCTGCTCATTCAGGACGTGAATTTCGAGGCCAACATCAAGAAAGAAAAAGATCAAGAAGCCCTACTGTTCAAAGATCGAAGAGGGCACTTCACCTGTCGGTTCCAAGGAGCAAGGTCAAAGCGAACGAAGAGGTCGATCCAGAGAATGCACTCCGGAGAATACAAAGAAGGCGCTCGTTGTTGCGCATTCTCATCACAGCCACAGAACCCAGAGACGAAGCAGATCTAGGGGCCGTACACTAGAAAGTCCACCGAGGGCACCTCGCTCTGTGGACCATCATCATCATAAAAGCCCCACGAGAGTTGGGGATTCTATGGCAAAAGACCGATCTACTCGAAGGAGGAAGGAGTCACTGGAGAAAGAAGCGTCGTCTCAACCGGAAGGAGTGGAATATTTGGTGAAGGAATTAAAGGAGCTCTAGAAACAATTAAATTTGAGGTTCAATGGTAAAGGATACTCTCTCAGGGAAAGAAAGGCGCCCCTTTTCCTGGATATTCTTAAGGAGAAAGCGCGCACACCACCTAGAAGTTGCCTCACATGGAGAGTTACGATGGGTCTGGAGACCCTTATGACCATAGCTAAGCATTTGACCGACTCATGGATTATTATGATTTTACCGATGCTGCCAAGTGCCATACATTCGTCACAACGCTAAGGAAGGATGCGAGGCAGTGGATGGGAACTTTGTCGGCAGACTCAGTATCCTCATGTTTCGAGCTGTGTAACAAATACTATGCCCGGTTCGGGAGCAACCGAAGAAGAGAGAAGCCCACAGGTTCTTTAGTACAGGTCAGACAATTCACCGATGAGTCCTTGGGTCAATACGTGAAGAGGTTCAGGGAAGCAGTTGGCCAGGTGGCGGACCTCAATGATCTGCAAGTTATAGGATTGTTTCAGAATGGGCTGGACCTAGTAAAGTCTGAAAAGTTGGTGAAGAAGCTGATGTTTCACCATCCGAAGAGCTTGGCAGAGGCCTTTGATAAAGCAGAAGGTTATATTGTGGTGGAGGAAGCCATGAATAGCTTGAAATGACCTTCTTCGGATCGAATAAAGGAGGTCGATACTCCCAAGACCGAAGGCGATCAGAAGAAGGTGGGGGGGGTATAATGATCGATCGGAGGGCAGCTCGAAGAAGTACAATAATACATGGCGACAAGGGAATAATCGCCCACTGGCCTCTACCCCGAAGGTGAATAAGGTCTACACCAAACTGAATACGGAAAGGTCGGTAATTCTAGATCAGATCAGGGGCCAACCATTCTTTGAACCACCTCGTGATAGCTTTAAGCCAGGACAGGGCAACGCTCGGAAATATTGTGGCTATCATCAAGCTGCGGGTCACGACACTAATGAGTGTTGCAATTTGAAAGATTTTGTGGAGATGAAAGTTCAAAGTGGTTTGTTGGTTCAATATGTAGCCGGGAGGGACCAACAGGAGCAGCAGAATGTTGATCGTACCGTTCAGACAGTTCAAACGGCTCCCCCCGTACGGCCTGTTTCCAAATCAACCGTCAAGGCATGTCGTTGATGTAATAACCGGGGGGGACAGCAGGTAAGTTGGTAGGAAAGAAGAGGAGGGGATATTTGGATTCAGTCATGTCCGTGGCGGGTGCTCCCCCGAAGATCGACAAACAGTTTCCAGGGACTGTTATATCCTTCACCGATGCAGATTATCCTTCGGAATCCATCGAGCCCTATGAAGGAGCACTAGTGATAACTGCACAAGTGGGCTCAGCAGATGTAAAATGTATGATGATAAGCAACGGGTCCTCTGTGGATATTCTGTATGTCCATGCTTATCAGAGGATGCATCTTGATGGACGAAAGATGGAAGTTGGACATAGAGGCTCCCCTATATGGCTTTAGCAATGATCCGGTCAGAGTGGCAGGGACTATTGAGCTACCGGTCATCTTCCGTACTGCTCCGCAACAGGTAGAAATAACATGTAAATTTTATGTTGTGCATGTAGATTCGGCCTACAACGCCATACTGGGAAGACCTACTTTGACTGCTCTCCAAGTAGTAACTTTCATCCCTCATTTTAAGATCAAGTTCCCTACGGCACACGGAGTTGGAGAGGTGGCAGGGGATTTGGACCTGGCCCGACGCTACTACCGAAACGCTGTCATTTCCTAGGGAGTAGGGGTCAGCAAACAGAAGCAAACCATGGCAATCGAGATCGAGCCTTTTTCTTTGAAAGCGATTTCGAGCCATTGGTTATTCTCTGGAGAGACAGAGAAATCGAACTAGTCACGGGAAAGAAAGACAAGATCGCTGAAGATTGGTTCGGTTTTGTTTAACCTCTCCTGACAAACCTTATGGAACTTCTTCGCTGCTATACGGATATCTTTGCATGGGAGCCATAGGACGTGCCTGGGATTAGTCGAAAGATTGTCGAGCATCGGCTGGATGTGGATCCATCAAAAAAGCCAGTTCGACAGAAAAGGCGGATCTTTACACCTGAACGTCAAAGAATCATTGATGAGGAGATCGCGAAGCTGATAGCTGCTGACTTCATCTTCGAGATCGACTATCCGGAGTGGATGGCAAATGTGGTGTTGGTGCAGAAGCCGAATGGGAAGTGGAGAGTCTGCATCGACTACACAGATCTGAATAAAGCATGCCCAAAGGACTTCTATCCTCTACCCCATATTGACCAACTTATTGATGCGACTTTGGGGTATGCACTACTAAGCTTTATGGATGCTTTTTCAGGTTATCATCAAATTTCTATGTGTAAGGAGGACATTCCAAAGACTGCATTCATCACACATCGTTCGGTGTACGCCTATAAGAAGATGACCTTCAGCCTGATAAATGCAGGAGCCACCTATCAGAGAATGATGAACTTTGTCTTCCATAAGCAGCTGGGAAAGAACATGGAGGTGTACATAGATGATATGATTGTGAAGAGCATGATGGTTCAGAAGCATTTGGATGATCTGGAGGAATGCTTTCAGACAGTCCGCCATCATAAATTGAGGCTCAATCCTACAAAGTGTACCTTTGAACTTGGTGCAGGGAAGTTCCTGGATTACCTGGTCAGTCAAAGGGGAATTGAGGCCAATCCGAAAAAGATCCAGGCCATTCTAGACATGAAGACTCCTCAGTCATTCAAAGACGTTCAACGTCTGACTGGTAGGATTACAACTTTGAGGAGATTCATGTCCAAATCCGCAGAGAGATGCTTACCATTCTTCGACACACTGAAGGGACCGAAGAATGCGAAGACATTCCAATGGACTTCGGAGTGTGAAGACGCCTTCCAAGGCATAAAGATATATTTGTCTTCGGCTCCTTTATTGATGAAACCTGCCCCAGCTGAGACTTTATATTTATATCTGGCGCCTAGTTAGTTTTGGCGATTGGAGCGATCTTTGTTCGGAAGGTCGATGGGAAACAACATCCAATTTATTATGTGGTCACGCGTCTGAGAGATCTTCAAACCGGTATCCAAATATTGAAAAATTTTCATTTGCTTTAATAATTGTTAGTCGAAAGCTTTGGCAATATTTTCAAGGTCGACTCCTAGTTGTCTACACGGATCAACAACTGAAGAAGGTGTGAGCAAACTAGAAGTTTTGGGGAGATTAGCAGCATGGACTATGGAATTATCCCAATTTTTTATTGAATATCATCCCCGAACTGCTATCAAAGGTCAAGCCTTGGCCAATTTTATGGTGGAATGTTCGTTCTCCGGGCGAGATCTTTGAAATGCCGTAAGCCGAGACGTCGACGAAAGTGGTTGCGAGTTCTTGACATGGTCGAATTCTTGGACGTCAGATGCAGATGGCTCTTCTATCATGGATGTCGGTAGGCGAGGATTATTTTAACAAGTCCGGAAGGATTCAAGGTGCATCAGGCCATCCGATTTGGGTTCAGAGCAACGAATAACGAGGCCGAGTATGAAGCAGTGTTGGCAAGAGTCCGGTTGGCCAAAAGTTCGTAAGATGTTCGATCATATCTGATGATTCTCAACTGGTCGTCAAGCAACTATCGGGAGATTATGAAGCTCGTGGAACTAGGATGATCATGTATTTGGCAGAGTTAAAGGACCGACTTCAGTATTTCGCCTCTTATGAGTTTCAGGGCATAGAAAATAACGACAATTCCATCGTTGATGCCTTATCGAACCGCCACTACTGAGATCTTTGCGTTTTAATGGGTCGATTTATTTGAAGGTTTTGCAGCGAATAAGAGTATCCAAAGACGAAGCGGTAATGTGTATTGAACGATCCGACTGTTGGATGACCCCTTACATTATGTATTTGGCAGATGGTGTGACGCCCCCAAAATTAGGTATACATCACCCATCTTGGGTCGCCGACATACGGTACATCGTAATTCAAATACAACTTATTATCACAATCGTCAGATATAATACGACAAACATAAACTGTGAGTTTGAATACAAATATTATCTACTAGAGATTATACAAACTCAAAAGGAGTCCTCATTACAATTATTATCACACTATTTCAAAGAATAGTGAGGACTACTAATACTATCCTCTGGACCATCACTCCGTTCCTCGACTCGTCCTAGCTATATTCTCATTTCCTGAAGAGAACAGTGAAAGAAAAGGTGAGCTCAACTAGCCCAGTAAGAAATATTATGACTAAGATAATGCAGAATAAATTATCATTAGTCTCCAACAATGTTAAATTGATAAAATATAATAGGCATCAAGTTTAACTGCAGCGAAACAAGCAATCCATTAAAAGAGTCAAGTAGAAAATAAAATCTACTATATTTTATGATTTAAGAAGTTTTTTATCACTGTTATCGTTGAGACTCAGCTTAATAAATAATCCACATCATCGAATCACCCCTGCACTACGGCCAAGGATATTCTTTAGTATCACGACCACAATTATCCATGCACTTGAAGGGCAGAATATTTGTGTATTCATTAATGGTTATGATCATGCCAACAATTGTCCATCAATGCAATGCATGCAAGGCTAATGAGAACTTTTACAACATCATTTGTAACATTACGGCCATGATTACACTTCAATAATCCATGGTCATAATCATACCAAGTCCATTTATGCACTACAGCCATGTACGATGACTTTCAACAAAATATAAACACGAGGATTGATGGTGGTGGGGTCATGGATCTTTCTCCGATCTCTACTAAGGCTCTTGCACCATCTTTTGAGTGGTGGTTGGGTGAAATAGGCCCCAGTTTGGTGAGCGTCTCTTGTTGAAATTATGAGACGAGAAATTAATAGATATAAAAATTCAATAAAACAAGTTCAAGAATTATTTTATCCGGAATTATTAACGTCCAAATTGTCAACATGATCTTTGTTTTAGTAGAGTAAAATTCAAGAATGATCGTAAGAATATTTCCATGAAAAGATCTTTGGATGAAGCGCAAATATCAAGGATATTCTACTATTTCATGGAGTATAGAAGTGAAACTTTAACCAATCGAGTATAATAAAGAATGGAATAACAAAAGAAATCACCACGCATGCAGATTGCTTAGATGTATGCAAGTTATTCCAACAGAATAATAATAACGGAACCGTGTCGAATGCAAAATTTGCAAGCGGGATGTTCCAACAGAATAATAAAGATTTAAAACTGTGTCCTGTAAAACACACACACGGGATGTTCCAATGAAATAATAAAAAGCGAAACCAAGTCCCATGTAAAACACACAGCATGTGATGTTCCAATGAATAATAATAAGACTAAACCGTGTCCTGTAAAACACATGCATGTGATGTTCCAACTAATAATAATAAAGACGGAACCGGTGTCCTGTAAAACACACGCATGTGGATGTTCCAATGTAATAATAAAAGAATGTCACCAAGTATAGGGTAGACAAGCGTATCTGAGTTATTCCAACAAAAAAATAAGAAATGGAATAACAACGAGCAGCTTCTCTTCATGAATAAGAAAGAATAACACCCCTTACTTAATACAACAAATAATATTCCCTACCTTAAGAAGAAGAAATCTTTGGATATATAAGTAGTGAAGTAGCAGAATACTTTCTTCTTTATCTATAGTTTATCTCTTTAGAGTTTCAATGATTTCGTAAGAAAATAATGAATAAATGAGCTTCTATTTATAGAAAAATGGAATGCATAAGAATTAAACTCATGAGCAATTATTTAGATTGATTTACTTTAATTTGACAAATTCATATTTAAAGCAAAATAAAATATAATATATTCTATTTATAATCTAATAAAACGAATAACTTTATAAAAGATTTTACTATGCAAACACTATGCATAATAAAATATAATATATTCTAATTATTGTCTAATAAAATGATAGCTTTATAAAAGTATTCTCGCATTTTATATAAAAAAAGATTTTACTATGCAAAACACTATGCGCAGACATTTATGCAACACTACGCGTAATAGAATATAATATATTCTATTTATAGAATAACTTTATAAAAGTATTCTGCTTTTATATAAAAAGATTTTCATTATTACATTAATAATACCAACAAAATGCAAATGCTACTATGCAACCACGCCAGACATTCTTGTACTTTTAACACCGGTGTTTCAACAACTAAACTAAAACTTCCGCCGTTATTTTTATAAAGTATTTTTGTTGTTTTCTCAATTCGACAATAATTTCGTTGTGGGGTCCACCAATAATTGTGTCGTTGTACTAATATTCCCTGTTAAAATGAATATTCCCCGACCAATCGAATATTATATAACAACTTGTGTACTTTGCAAAATTTATAAATATTACCCACAACTATTATATCAATTTCACTCCATAATATTCAAAACTAATATTTATAGAAAATTCATCTTTATTCAAAAAGTTGGGGTTTTACAGATGGCGTCCTTCCTTCGGATCAGATGCTGGAAAAGAAGATCAAGTACAAGAGTGCCAACTTCGTTCTCATTGATGGGGATCTTTATCGAAGGGCATTTTCGTCACCATTATTAAAGTGTCCAGTTCCATATGAAATTTGAGTATGCTTTCTTGGGAGGTTCACGAGGGTATTTGCGGTGATCATATGGTAAGCTAAGTCTTTAAACTTATAAAGTACTTCTTGGCGGGTACTTCTTGGCCTACAATATTCAAGGAAGCGACAGAGTATGTGAAGAAGTGTGAGAAATGCCAGCTCAACAGTCCGATCCCTCATCATCCACCATAAGAGCTATACTCGATTTTATCTCTTATACCCTTTGCTGTCTGGGGGGTAGATATATTGCGTCCGTTGTCTAAAGCTAAAGGTCAGGTCAGCTTTGTCATAGTTGCTATTGATTACATGACCAAATGGGTAGAGGCGAAGCCACTTCGGTTGATAACGGAACAAGAGTGTTTGAAGTTCATGAAAGAGTCCGTAGTGTTTCACTTCGGGATTCCTAAAGTGGTGATATCGGACAACAAACGCCAGTTCGTGGGATCAAAATTTGAAGGATTTCTGAAAGAATTGGGGGTTCAGCACAGGAAGACTTCAGTGGCTCACCCACAGTCAAATGGGCAGGTTGAAGTGACCAATAGAACGCTTCTGAACGGGATCAAACGCAGACTGGACGAAGCTAAAGGAAGATGGCCGGAGGAGCTACTCAGTGTATTGTGGGCTTACCGGACCACACCGAGGACCACAACAGGGGATTCACCTTTCAGATTGGCCTATGGTACTGACGCCTTAGTCCTAGTCGAGATTGGATCCCCAAGTCTTCGGGTTAGTTAGTTCAAGGAGCTCTATAACGAAGAAGGATTGAAGGTCAACTTGGATCTGTTGGAAGAAGTCAGAGAGGTGGCTTTGATCAAGCTGGCAGCATATCAACGGAGAGTAGCCAAACACTATAATAAGGGGGTAAAGCTTCGCAGATTTGAAGTGGGGGATTTCGTCCTCAGAGAAGTCGAAGCATCCACGCCACAGAACATGGGAAAGCTAATTCCAAACTAGGAAGGACCGTATGAAGTAATTGAAGTACCGAAACCTGGAACTTATCGGTTAAAGGCATTAGACGGATCCGAGATAAAAAACACTTGGCACGCTGGCAGGCTTCGGAAATACTTTCAGTAGAGATCGAGTTAGTTTATCGGAAGTCTATACATAGTTGTTCATCATCAATAAAAGATTCACTTTTTCACAATTGATCTTCGTCCTATTTGTCTTAAGTTCACAAGGGAGTAAGGAGGACGGGGGGGACTCGCTGACCATTCGATGGTAGCCTTTTTGGCAGGTGGTCCTTATGAATTTGTCAAGCCCTTCGGGGTAGGCAAACTTCATCGGAGTAAGGAGGACGGGGTGGACTCGCTGACCATTCGATGGTAGCCTTTTCGGCAGGAGTGTCCTTATAAATTTGTTCTACCGCGAGTGGTAAACAATATTGTTTACCATGGTCCTTTTAATATTGTTTTTACTGTGAGTGGTAAATCAATATGCACCGAAGTAAGGAGGTATGGTCGGACTTGCTGGCCATTCGATGGTAGCCTTCTTGTTAGGAGTGCCCTTAAGAATTTGTTCTACCGCGAGTGGTGAACAAATTTCATGGTCCTTATAAAATTGTTCTACCCCGAGTGGTAAACAAAGGTCCTTATATACTTGTTCTACCCCGAGTGGTAAACAAGATCCTGATGGTGCAAGGAGGATCAGCCAAATTCACCTTATACACAACCTGCCTCACACTTCAGAAACGATAAGTATACATTACTTTGTTTTGTCCAAATGTTGAGTTCGGTCCATTAAATTCGATTCATTTCATTTCTCAACTTAACTGCTATATGCCTTATTTGATTTGTAGTTTAAGTTAAGTTCAGTCAAGATCATTAATGCTAAATTATTGACAAAGAAACGAAATAAACAGAAGTCATGGTAAAGAAAATTGAAATTTCATTAGCACCTAAACAAGTTCATCTAAACAGAAATAAAAGTTCTTTACAACAAATTTTCTAAAAATAATTCCACAAAAACTAAAGACTAAAATGAAGCAACGTCAGACTCAGTCGCACCCTTCATCTTTGAGTCAAGCAAGCAATGGGATCCAATTGAAATTTGAAACGGTTTTTCCTTGCCTCGACTTGACAAAATTCGTATCCACACGAATACATCCAAAGTATTTCACATGCTTAACTCCTCGGAAGCCTTATTATTCAGATCTAAATTTTCTTCAAGAATAATTGATTAAGGAGGACTTCGTCCTCTTAAGGCCTTCAATTTGTGACAAAGCTTTCGACGTTTAGATGAGTGTTTTTCTTTTTCTTCGCGGGCCTTTATTTGAAGACTGTTGATTTGTGCTGTCAAGTTCTGATTGGCCGTAGCAAGCTCCTCATTGATGGTCTTCAAAGCTTTGGTTTCGACAACAAAACTGGCGTTCATGTCCACCAATTTTTGTTCACTGATTCTTGTCATCTTCAACTCCTCCTTAACCGAAACTCGATTAAATCATTGGATTCCCTCGATTCTCTTTGTTCCGGGCGGCCCTTCCAAGACTTTTTCATTGGCATGAAGAACGGTTTCATGTTCACTTCTCTCCCGAGTCAACGATGCCCTCAGCATATTGTTCTCCCTTCTCATAGCCTCTTCGTCGGACTCAATTTTATATGCCCTGACGTAGCGCTCAAGACCGCATTTACTGCATATATTCAAACAATATCCAATCAATTTCAGATACTTAAACATGAAAAAGAAATGCATAACCAAGAAAACTGTCACTTACCTTTGCCAGATAGCTCATGCCTTCATCAAGAAAATTCCCGTTCGAATGGCTATCGAAGCGGTGATCGTCGATTTCCTGAACGAAGGCATCAAAGAGCCGAAAGGGAAAATTGGCATTGAACCGAGGCCACAAGGTCGGTGCTCCAATTGCCTCATTATGGAATTCGTGTGACGAAGGTCTTGGGGGGGAAGGCATAGGTTGGTCATGAGTGGGAGAAGGATCCATGTATATATTTTCAGGGGAGGGAGATCGAGCTGGAATAGGGTCGCGAACTGGTGAAAGTACAGATGTTAAGCTTGAATAGCTGTCAGATGGGTGTTTTATCTTTCGAGATGGTGCTGTAGCAGATTCAATTTGTTCTTATTCATTAGCATTTTGAGTCTCCACTGGGGCTATTGGGGGTTGAACACTCGAAGAAGGTACTCTAAGCTCCTCGGGGGTCAATGGAATGATTTTGGTTCTTAACTTCTTCATCTGAAGAAGTTGATTCCGTGCATCTACGGGTAGATCTTGTGACACCCCCAAAATAGGTATACATCACCCATTCTGAAGTCGCCAAATACATGATGGCATGTAAACACTACAACTTCATTAATACAATTGAGTGCAAAATACGATAACACATAAATAAATTAAATACAAATATTATCTTCTGTATAATATTCACACTCAAATAAGTCCTCATTACAATTATTGATACACTATTTTACAAAATAAAGGAGGACTACTAAAACAACTGCTCTTGAACCATTACTCCACACCCCTACTAGTTCCCGCTTATATTCTCGCCTCCTCGAGAAGAAAAAATGGAACAAAAGGAAAAGGGTGAGCTCAACTAGCCCAAAGAAAGAATATTATGACTAAGATAATGTACAACAAATTATCCTTAGTTTTCAACAGAAAAATCGATAGAATACAATAGACAACAAGTTTTAGATCAACAATCGCAATGTAAAACAACAATTCATTGTAAGAGTTAAGAGAGAATGAAATCTACTATCATCTATGAATTTAAAAGTCCATCATCGATATTTTATCCTCAGTAACATCAATCAATATACATCTTGAATCAAATAGTCATCTTTGCACTACGGGCCAAAGATATTCATCAATAATCATGTTCATCTCAACACTGCTCATCTTTGCACTACGGGCCAAAGATATTCATCACCGGGTCATGTTCATCTAAACACTGCTCATCTTTGCACTACGCGCCAAAGATATTTATTATAAAATCATTCATCTTTGCACTACAGCCAAAGATATTCAAATATATCATCATTTAGATCGAGGATGATGAAAAATATTTTTAAAAAAAACGAATCCAAAGGTAACAAAAGAACAAATATTAAGGATTCGTACTTTACACAATCCAAGTTCAAAAATACTTCATAAATAATCGAGTGGAGTAAAATTCAAGAATGAAGACTAAAACATAGATCCAATCAAAGATAGAATCATAATGCATAATCTTGGACCCGTAAAAAGAAAATTTAATTTTTCCGTGAATAAGGTCGTATTCGTGAATAAGGTCAGATACGTGAATAATTAGGTCGTGATACGTGAATAAGAATCTCGGCACTAAAAGATTAGAAATTTCACAAAAAATCATCATGCTTCGTGAATAAGAATCGTGAATAAGAATAAGAACTCGTGAATAAGAACTCATTAATAAGAAACCCCAATAAGAAACGAAAAAAAGTTCTAAATTTGATAAAAATTTTCAACCAATATTTCGGAGATAATGATATCAAGAAATAATATCATTTTCGAATAAAATAACATCCTTTACCTCGTAAAGAATAAAGACTTGATTGAAATCTCGGATATAAGGTTGAAAGAACTTGCACCGTATAAAGCAATACTCAAAGTACTAAAATACTCACAAAATACGCTCGATATTATAGAGAGAAAGAGAGAGAATCTTTAGTTTTCGTGTGATTTTCAATTCTAACCCAAGACCCTATTTATAGAAAAATTGCTTAGAACACCAAAGCGTAAAAATTTAATATAATAATAATATATATAATCAAATTTCCTACGCACACAAATCTGGTCCAAACTTCACCACACACATGTGCCAAAACAATAAAAAAAACGTTTTTCTTAATAAAATAATTAAAACTTCCAAAAATAATTATTTCGAACTTCTACTTCAATAATTCATAATAAATAGCCCTTTTATCGTAAAAATTCAAATATCGCGTGTTTTTATAGGAAATTCAATTCTCTACAACTTACGAAGAAAGTTTTTCCAAATTCCAAACAAAATTGACCGAAATCCATATACTGGACGATTTTACAAAGCTATAATCAAATTTCAACCAAGAAATGGGGTCCACCGACACACAAAAAATATGTGTTAATCATTTAATGCAACAAAAATACTCTTCCTCCTCATATACTCATATATCCCACATTCATTGTAAAATATCATCATTAATATATTATTAAAATAATATATTTAAATGAATTATTTTATCGTAAAAAGATAAAATATTAATTTTTAACAATTGTCACATTAAAAATTTTCTCCATCTATATCCACATAAAATTAATATTTTCTCATCATATAAATCAATAATTAATTATTCACAAATAATATTACGTAATCACAAGATCGGCAACCGTGTAGCTCCTTGTGAAAGAGGGGGGCTTCCAATAAGAATTTCTCCTTACTTGCGCCGCAATTAGGTGACCAAACCTCTCCTTAGATGTAATTTTCTAGACATTGCCAATAATGTTTTCTAATAATATTATTCAGATAATATGAATTATTGCTTCGATAATGGAAAATACCGTGTAGTGACAAATTATCAAACAACAAAGAATATAAAAAATCAACGCAAAGAATTATTGAATCAATAAAATAAAATATCGAATAAGAATTATTACCGTAATAATTATCGAGTAGTGCCTTCTTACGTAAGAATCAATAATTGGTGCAATATCATGCAAAGCATTCAAGAACAACGCCAGACATCGTATTTTTAACCACCGGGTATTCCAACATTATTAACGATAACAACTACGCCGTTATTAATAAACAACTTATACTTGTCGTTTTTTTCATCCAATCGCTTTCACATGGGGCCCACAAAAAGATCAATACCATCGCATTTAATATTCCCCGACAACAAGAATATTCCACGACCAAACGAATATTTTCCGACAACAATGAATATTTTATAACCACCTGCTTATTTAAAATATTTACGCATTTTACCCATAACTAACCACATTAATCAAATCAACCCATTACTATTTCAAAATAATAATTAGAGAAATTAAATCTTTATTTATAAAAAGTTGGGGTCTTACAGATCTAATAAACTTCCTCGAGCTTGTGTTGGTTCGACAGTTGGTGGTATTGGATCGATAGTTGGGGGTATTGGCTTGACAGTTGGTTCAGATTCAGAAAGGGTCTCGGAGTCTGATGGGATGGAAATTAGTCGAGGTCTGCGGGTGGCTCTTTTCTTTCGACGAGGCTGGAGGATGTCTTCCGAGAGAATGGGTTCATCATCTACAGGTGCATGGGTTTGAGGTTCAGCAGTGCGTGTTTCAGCAGTTGGTGTCTCAGTAGGTAGTTTGAAGTTGGAGGAGGCTTCCGGTTGTGGAGGGTCAGCATCGACCTCTGCAGATTTTTTGGCTACATTATCTTCTTGGAGAAACTTCCTGCATGTGAGATTCGGCGGTAAGCCTACCGACTTTCCAAATGAAAATCCTCTAAGTCCTTCACTCAAGAAGGCGACAGTTTAATCAAAGTTACTACGAAGATTAACAGTTACACATCAAGATCCATATCATAATAATTCGCAAAATATTCAAAAAATAAATTCGTACTTACATTTGTGGTCATATAACCACGCCTATTTGGAAAGAAGCCTATAGTTCCACTCCTCCTTAGGGAAATTGTCAAAAAATTCTATTATTTCGGCCTCACGTTCTTCAGAAATGTCTCCGAAGTCAATAGAAGTCTTCTCGTCAGTGGCCCAGTTCGGTAAAGAGGTGATTTCAGGTCCCCTGACGAAAAACCACCTCTCATGCCACCCCCTGTTGCTCGAGGGAGTGTTTACCAATGAATGTCTCTCGAATTTCTCTCCTGTCTTCGAGGAATGCTTGCTTATGGCCTTAAACCCTTTCTCCCTGGACTGGATAATCTTGTACACAGTGAAGAAGAAATCGAGGGTAGGTTCGACACCCAGCTCGTGGCAGAAAGCGATGAACGCTAGGATATGGATGTAAGAATTCGGTACCAATTGGGCAAACCCGACACCCAGAAACCCTAAGATAGTCACTATGAAAGCATGAAGAGGGAACCGAGCCCCCTTTTCCAAAATGGTCATCGGAATAGCCGTCCACCCTTCGGGACGTTGATATATCCGTTCTTCAGACTTGGGAGATCTCACCAAATGGGTATCCAAAATGTGGCAATGGGTTCGAAGTCTCTTCAAATCAATCTCTGTAACTTTCAATGGAGTGTTGGCGCGGGAATATTATTCCTTACTCCTATAGAATGTAGAAGGATTGGGGAGGGGTTTGGGTTTCGTTATCGGTTTCTTTCTAGTAGTTGCAGCGATCGGGTTGGAACTTGAGGCGTCCTTGTTGGGGCTTGGGTTTGGAGGAACGACGCTGATCGGTGTCACTAACAGGGGAGGACCTTGTTCAGAATCTTGGGAAGCCATTGATGGTGTTTTGCAGAGAATAGAAGAAAGGTTCTGAAGGGAAGAAGAAAGCTCAAAGGTCCGAAATTCAAATTGGCAGGTAAAAACTGTCAAATTTGGTAAAGTTTATCTTTATCTTGTGATTTTGCACACAAGACTTAAATGGCACATTTAATTGATAATCATGATCACGAATTTGAAAGGTTGCGTCCGGATTGAGTTTTAAACATTTAGCAGGTTGGGCCCTCCAATTGGATTTCCGGTTTTAATCCATCCTTTCAGTTTCCTTTTTATTTTTGTCTTTCATCGATTGGGCTTTGGTAAGTCTCATTTTAGGACCTGTTTCAACCTTATTAAATCTTATCATATCATGGGCTATTTATAGTTTTCTTTTAAATATCCTATTTAATAAAAAACTAGGGGACAATGTTGGGTCAGGATATTTCTCCTATTGGGCCGAATGGAATGGGCATGTTTATTTAATTAATCCATTGGGTCTCCATTATTGGGTCCTAAAGTTATTGGGCCTAATCCTTACATTATCTTTATTATATCTCCATGATATTGAACCGGGTCAATGGGTTGATCCATTAGATCATTTAATATCTAAAGTCTTTGACTTGTAATGATGAAAAAGGAAGGTTGTTGACCGAAAGTCTGCAGATCATTAATGTGGATGGGATTATATCCGGCCGGCGATGTGTACAGTGGAAAAAAATATGACAACCTGCATGCATCCGGCTGAGATCAGGGAGAAGTAGGGGGTTGTGTCAGACAAGAGTTGGTGGCACGGTAAACCAGGCAAGAGAATATAACCTAGCAAGGAAGTCTCCAAGAAAAGGTACGCATAATACACACAACTGATAATTTTATTTCTCTAAGAACACTAGATATTTTATCCTTCATTGTTAACCTTATATAACGGCGCTTTGTCTTGATTCTCACTTTGAAGCTATCCCAAACCAATCCGAAGCCGTCAAGTTTTTAGTGTTGATTGTTTTAGTGCTCTTGGGATCGAGGCGTCTTCACGTGATTGGAACGTGGAAGAAGATTTTGGCGTTAACACTAGTTAAATGAAATTCTCATTTTGAGATTAACAATTACCAATATTAAATAATTAATGAAACGGATCTCAAACAATAAGTACTTCTCCGATAATATTATATAACCTTAATTCCTCAATTTTTATGTTGTTATTATCGTTGTATATAAAATGAACTACATAATATTAAGATGGCCTGACAAATTAAGCTAGTACACTAATAGATAACCGGTTGACATGGATATATATCAAATTAATTAAATTGTTAAAAGATTGAATTCATAGATTGCCAAGTTGGTAAGGAATAAAAAGGACACTACTTAATTATCTAGATCGTGACTAGGAGCCTAGCAAGAGCTAATCCATGTGCTGTAGCCGCCGTCACTAGATGCATACTGGGTTGCTTGGTGCCATCCTTTAATATAAACACGTAATTAAGTGGCATGAAAATGAAATCACACTAACCACATTAATTAGCATGGAAATGGAACCTACTAATTTGAATGATTTATTTTCCGACTTATATAATTATTTTATCCTACCTGTTCTGCTAATCATATGCCACACAAAAGCACATAAGCAAGCTGTATTTGGGACCCGATTAACGGTGCCTCTAGTTACATTGTGTCACGATTACATGTTTATTCGGCATTAATCCCTTTTAGTTTAATATCAACAAGTACTAGCTGGATTGATGATGGATATCTTTTATATATAAATGCATGTGCCATGCATATTCAAATTAAGCTAGCCAGTCATCCTTTGTGGGACCCAAAAAAACCCACTTTGATCGGGCACTAGCTAGCTAGGATTTGTTTTGGAGCAGTAGTGTTTGTAGTATTTGGACCTTCAAATGACCACTACTGCATTGAGTTTGAGTTATAAACACTGAATTTGTGAGTTAAATAAGTTGAATTTGAGATAAATTAATTTTTAGAGGATAAAATTTT
Source organism: Panax ginseng (assembly GCA_020205605.1). NCBI lineage: Eukaryota > Viridiplantae > Streptophyta > Magnoliopsida > Apiales > Araliaceae > Panax > Panax ginseng. The sequence continues at coordinate 3,447,505 of CM035138.1, read as the reverse complement.
TTAAGTGCGTTTGATCTTCCATACATTCCAGACACAGTGTAACCAAAGGTTAACCTGCTATATAAGTTAGTAATATGACCAAATATTAACAATGTTGTTGGGGGGACTTGTGTTCTCGACGTGCGTGCCTTGAAATTTGTGTGAAACTACTGAAAAGGAAATGTTGCGCGCAGCACTTAAATTGGGACAACGGAGGTAGGAGGGAGTCCTAGCTAGCTTTAAGTTTGCTTGTTCAAGAGTAAAGGACTTATTGAAAAGGGGTTCAGAATCTACAATGGCTATAGACTTAATCAAGAAGTTTGCATGTTGGGTTGAAAGACTGTCCCTGTGAAGATATCATGCAGCAGTGTGCTTTGAACCAAGCATGTAAATTAAGAACCTGACTTGAACAATAATATATAAAAAGGCCTTATCTTTAATTAATATAATATATGAATATCATTTGAAAGAACTAAAATCTGGTACATGAATGTCAGAAAATTATGTTCATTATCCCAACATAAAAATCTTAAGCCTACCCATTTGTTGAGACAAACATGGACAAATATCCATACTAGGTACGTGCTCCTATTTCTATTTCTTAAATAGCTAGGCTGGCTTCCTGCAAGGGAACATGGAGATAATCACGCAAAACGCTAGAATTAGGGAAATTAATTAGGGTTTTCAAATTCACATGATCTGAAATCCATCCATTGAATTTGGAAAGTGAGAAGGATCAATCCAGGGTGTTTTGATGAGATATGAGTTGATGGAAGAGGGTGGGTGTTTTAGCTATAGTTAGGAAGGAGGTTGAACGTTATGAAGAGGAATCATGTGGGTGCATGTGCATAAGAGTTGGAGAACATGCATGCCCAAAGCAACAAGCAAACTATAGGTATACTTGGCAGTTCCACATTCATTGACACCCCATTCCTCTGGAAGGAGAAGGGTATATATATTGTATAGAAAAATGAAAATTTTTAGTAGGCCCCACAATTTTAGTACAGATAATTGTGTATTAATTATATATACGTATAACAATATTATCCTCAAATTATCACCAACCCATCTTCAAATTTTTGGTATAAAAGCCACCATAGGGTGACATACTTGAGAAATTAAACCACTGAGTTTTGTTCTTGACAAACAAAGTGGGACACAATAAGAGAAATTAATTAGAAGTGTTTGTTTGGAGAATTTAATTCTTGAATTAATCATCAAACATGGGTGGCTCTCCACAACCTTTTGTTGTTTCTCTTGATCATTTTCTTGGAAACAAGGGATCAATAATGAGAAGGAGACAAAGGGTGGCTTCAGGGATTAAAGGAAGGCACATCAAGATCAGCAAAAGGACTAGAAGGATTCTCATGAAGAGAAGAAGTACTAGAAGGGCTGCTACTGGGTTAGAAGGTTCTAGAAGGCCAAGAAATGAGGTGGAAAGAAAAGTGAGAACCCTGAAGAAACTTGTCCCAAACAGCAATGACACCATGGGGTTGGATGGGCTGTTTAGAGAGACAGCTGGTTACATATTGGATTTGGAAATGAGGGTAAAGGTTATGAAGGTTATGGTTAAGGTATTGTCAACTGCTTCTGATGATGATGATGATGAGTGACTAATCTTTTCATTTGTAAAGGCTAATGATCATTCATATTTATATTATCATTCTTTTCATTTAATTTTCATAAATCTTCTTAATTTCAATATAGCAGCTGGTTTTGGAAGCTCTACTATATGTGTTGGATCATGTTTTGTACTCTAGAGTACTCTCTCTCTCTCTCTCTCTCTCTCTCTCTATATATATATATATATATATATATATATATATATATATATTTATATATAGTTAATTTTTTTTGGTGTGTGTGGTGTGAAGATTGATTAACTTTCAGCTAGAGGAAGAAAGCGAGGAGTTTGGTAGATTCAGTTCCTGTTATAACTCAGTTGTAAAGTCAAGTGTGTTTCACCTCGCTATATACAGTGCCACTGCATGCATGCTATTTCAATAAAATTTTCTTGTTCATTTTCATCGTTACAAATTTCACAACTATTATTCTCTATGTTACATGCACCAAAAAAAATTTTAACAGATAAAAAAAAGATCCCATTTATCAAAAACTTTTCATCAATTAACTTGGTTAGCAAACCACAACTATGCTCTTGAGCATGATTAGAGTTTCATAGCGCGCAGCAAAATCCAGCAAGCAAGTGGAATAAATTGTTGACAGAAAATATAATATCTCATTTGAAAATTTTATCCCAGTTAATTTATAAAATCTCAAAATTCAATTTGTAATACTAATTTATTTTAATTTTTTACATAACAATTTTGTGATTAGTTAGTTATATTTCTTGATAGTCTACCACTTTACCATCTTAAGTACTTTGCATTAATCAAAATTAAATAAATTTGCATCGATTTAAAATTTTAGAATATCACTAGCTAATTGACTAGAAAGTTTTAGATTATTACAGATTAAAATTTCATTATAAATTTATCATCATGTCATTACAACAAAATTAATAACTTATTAATTTTAAAAGTAAATATGAAATAAAAATACCTATTTTATATTTGTAAATTTTACAAATGAAACTATAATTATAGGTGGAGGGAAGAATTAACATTATTTTATTATTATAAGGCAAAATCCGGTCGAAGAGTTGGTTGGCCCATACTTGTTTCTTCCGGCCCGGGTATATTAGCTAATGTTAGAATTTTTAATGAAATAAAGCCAAGTGTGTATAGAATTTCAGTGAGTTAAGAACGCATACGTGGGCTGGCTTGGATCCGATTATTAGATGAAATATATGTTTTTTGTTTATCATAAATATAATAATACTAGTCCCATTGTGGACCTGTGCCACACAATATGTGTTTAAATTATTAAAAAGGTATACACACTCCTTCACGTGTTAAAAAAAATACTCAGTTTTCCAAAAAGTATTTTATTTAAAAAATAATTTCATATTTTTTATTTAGACTAATAAAGTTAACAGTATATTTTCAAGTTTGTCATCATAATTTTATTTCTATGTCATTGCTAATTTGCTACTACACTAACAATCCATTAATTTTATTGTAAATATAGAACAAAATACATGCTTAATATTTATAAAATTTGTAAAAGAATGAAAAAAAGAGAGTGTAAAACTAAGTCAATGGAGTAACATATATATTTAAAAAGCAACATTATTTAACAACGAATAATTAGGATAAACTTTGAAAAGTAACAAATTCCCGACAGAAAATTCATAATGTCATTCATCGTTGGCATTATTAAAAATACTCCTACGTTTACCCAACTCTATTTAAAACCCATCTACACACTAATTTAAGGGTCAAAACAGCTATACAAAATTTAAATAAAAAGAAGCAGCTAGCCAATGGTACGTACTCATGTTTTACAATTTTATTATCCGTACACATATTTATATATATATATATATGTATATGTATATGTAGGAGATTGTTGTTGATTATTTTTCATTCAAATCCTGAAGTCTTAATTAAAATTAAATGCTAGTATAAGATAATGTTGGGTTAGATATATACTGTGTAATTTATAAATGTGCAATATAGTCATAAAAACTTATGTTTAAGAATATTACTCAATGCAAGTCATACATATATAATCTCATCACACACCTAAGGGTTGGAGGGTATCATCAAACTTAGAATGATAACATAATTGTTGATGATGCATTAATTACATGATTTTTACAATCAGTGTTAAGACTGAGAGTTTGGATCGATCTTTTCAGCTAGAGGTTTATGTTTCTTTTACATCCCTACTTTAGTTAAGGTTTAGATTTTCAGGTTTAATTTGATTAGATTTATCGGTTTGTGTAAATTAATTATGTTAATACAAGTCTCTGCTTGAATTTATAGTTTTTCCATAAATAATAAATCTATTTTGCCTGGCCACAAAAAACAAATTAGTTAAAGTTTATATTACTCACACGCACTAGAATTGTATTCAACTCACCTTGTTTGTAAATAAAATTAGTTAAAGTTTTAAGTTCCAACTTCCAACATAATAATTGAAAGTTGATAGACTTGAAGTCAAAATTATCTACTCTTTAGACATCAACCTAACTTCACAACCCAACTACTCCATACTTAAGCACTTAAAAACTATTTGAATTTTTAAACTTCATTTTGATAGTTCAAAACTCGACATTCTTAATTAATCTTTTTCATTTTTATATAAAAAAACAAAACTAAAAAGAACACTAAAATGAAGTAATTAAAGACATAATCACTAGATAATATTTATATTAAGGAAAATTATGTATATATATATATATATATATATATCGATAAATATGTGATAAAATTAAAATTCTATACAATTACATAAAATAATTTAAGATAAAATCATTATTAACTCTTACTTATTTTACATGTACACATGCATTAGAATTATAATTAATTCAATTAAAAACTTTTATAATAAATTACACAGAATGACTTTTATTATATATATTATTATTATTATTGGAATTATGGAGGTTCAAAGATAAGTACGACTCTCACATAAGCGAAGAGTGATAGTAGTAGGCGGAGTGACTAAAGAAGAAGATGACTTCTTTACTAACAAACTTTCACTACTGGCATTTTATTTTTGTTTGTTTGTTTGTTTTGTTTTTGAGCTCCACAAACGTATCCAATAAGCAACCATGGGCGGACCCGGAGCAAAGGCAGGAGGCCACATGCCGCCACTGGATTTTTACCTCTTCCTATATATATTTATATATATATATATACACACTATTTTATTAATATATTCACAAATTTTAAAACATAGTGAAACAAAATAAATAGAGTACTATAGTTATATTAGTATACTACTATTATGTTATTGAAAAAAATAATATATTATCATATTATTAAAATAAAATACTACAATAAGAATTTAAGTATTTTATTGTCTTGTTCAATTTACTTCTCCTGGATACCAAAAAGGTAAAATTAAAAACAGAGGAGTTACAATTACTAAAAATTATAAAAAAATTCAATTAGAGTTTCTTAGTAAATATTCCTATATTATGCCGATGGGTGCTCTCATTTCATTAGTAGTAGTAGTATAAAATTCGAGATCAACATCATTATATTCCCAATAATGTCACCAACTGTTGTGGAATAATCCACCAGCCTTTTAATCAAATTTAAACATTTTAAAGTATATTAAAATGCTTATCTATCATATTAACAAGATAGTAACATATATTTTTTTTCAGTAACATAATAGTAGTGTACTAATATAACTGTACTACTCTACTTATTTTGTTTTACTAAGCCTTAAAATTTGTGAATATATTAATGTTATTGATATATGATATTTTTGTAACTATTAAAGATGAGACTATCATGCAACAATTTTAAATAATAAAATCTCGAAAAATGTTATTATAAACAATATTTAATGAATATTATTTAGTTTTGTGATTCATTTATTAATTTTTTATTTTTAAAGAATTTTTTTTTTAAATTTGACCTCACCGAAACTTTTTAAACCTGATCCGCCTCAGAACAACCTCACCCCATCCCATCCCATCCCATCCCACCCCACCCCACCCCACCCCACCCCACCCCACCCCACCCCACCCCACTCGTCACACCATTTCCAATTTTAAATTTCAAAATAAATATTATTACCACACTTTTAACTTATTAGTATTATTATATTTAAATTAGTAATGAACATGTACTCATAAAGGGATAGCATATGATCTAGAGAGCGTATGCTACAAGCAAAGCCACGCCCTCAGAATATTCCCAAACCGCGTAAAATTGGGGCACGTGCTTCTGACGTCATTAAGATAAATCACAGCCGTAGGATCCACCTAGTTAACGGTGATTTAGAGTACAGGTGTGGGACCAGGAGTGGGTAAAAGGCCACCGGTCGAGCATCGGATTGCGGTTTGATCGTGACCGGGCTCCTTGTTTCGTGGTGGCCCAGTTCGCTGCACCGAAATCGAGCTTAATTAATAAACTAATCATGTGATTGTAAGTAATCTTTATGAATTGATTTGATTATTTGGATTTTGCTCCGATTATTATTTCCGTGATGGGCTCACCTACAATTCGATACAATAAACTTTTATTTTATTTATTATTTTTCTTAGTAATATTTTAAAAGTTGGAATACTCATTTTATTTTTCAAAAAATTAGAGAAAAAATTATTAATCAAAAGCACCTTCTACAACTAATAAGTAGAAAAATTAAAATTTGTACTTACAACCGGTTCGAAAATGATTTATTTTAAAACGACTTATAAATTATAAGTTATTCTAAATAAAAGTACTTGACATTATTTTAATTTATAAATTAAAAATTAAGTTAAATTAAGTTGTGAATGTATTTTGTTAAAATAATTATAATTAAAAATAAAGTGTAAAAATTACTAATTTTAGGGCAAAGATCAGCCTCTACATTTGGTAGAACTTATTTATGTTAAAATGACTTATCTAGTCATTTATTGAGAAATAATAAAATATTACTTTTCAAAAAGTACTTCTAAGTCAATATATATATATATATATATATATATATATATATATATATAAAAATTATTTATAAATTAGTTTGATGAAGTTATAAGTAGTGTTATTGAACATGGCCTTAATCAGTGTTTTTGTATTAAATATAGAGTATAATTTTCTTTTCATTATGTGTATGTATTATTATTATAATTGAAAATGGTCATTCCAAACAACATTGTATTATTGTTTATATTAATCCCCTAGTATTGTTTGTTAAAAGATGACTGAATTTCTCGTATGAGATACATCTCATATTCTAAAGGTAGAGGCAGAGGCAGAGGCAGAGCAACTATAAAATAATCGTTATTTTGAAATTGTGTCACAATTTATTTTTTACTTTTTGCCCTTGCAAGTTTCACTTTATTATAATTTTTTTATTTTTTAACCTTTTTATTATATGTTTAAAAATAAATAAAAGTTGTATTATGTTCTTGTGGTAATTACACAGGTAACGTGTATTAGTCAAATTAATTAGTGTGAAAGTAATTGGCTTTAAATATAGACCTTACGTGGGAGTGGGATACACGTGAAACTCTTTCTACACATTTTCCATGGAAAAGTGATCAAAGGAAGAAAAAAACAGTAAATTTTTTCATATTTCACTCCTCTCATCTTAATCGCGGCGATGCGGATGATAACTTGTAAAATACTTTGAGACCGTCAATTTCATTTTTAGGTGGTGTTTTATTTTGTCATTTGCTAAGGAGGAAACAGGTAATTAATATGAAATATGGATGATTAATTATATCCAGTTAATTACATATCCAGTTGATTTATGTGATAATACAAGATTTAACCGATGTATAAATAAATAAATAAATAAATGAACTTGTTGTGAGTAATGCGTACGTACATGTATATTTTATCTAGATTAATTTGAAGTTAGACTAGTCTTATTCTTTTAATTATTTTGTTCCTCTATAAAATAGGAGTATACACGGGCGAAACTATGGTCCAAATGTGGGGTCAATTGACCCCACTCAATTTTTGAGATCACTTGAAATTTTTTTTTACCACACTCAATTTTTGACCCCCACTTAATTTTTAACCCCACTCAAAATGCAAACCGAACCATCAAAGTTTTTTTGCAAGTGGTGGAGTTAATCTTCGTGTTGGCGGCCATGAGTGTGGAGGCTGAGACTTGACTACTATTCTCTTGTGACTCTCTTTTTCACATTGCGTACTTACAGATAACAAAAATTACACTCTCTTCAATTTCTCCAACCTCAGTTTTGTTTTCATAAATCAATTGTGATTTCCCTCTTTTGTTAATATTATTAAATTGGATATTTGGATGTATTTGTTTAACCCGAAAGTATAAATTATTAAAACAAATTAGCTCGAGACGCTGTCCCCGAACTTCCGCCAAATTTTTTATAACTTATTACTAATTTTGACCTTATTGCTAAAATTTTCTGATTTCGCCATTGAGTATACATCAATGATATATAATGCATGTGTTTTAACACCCGATACTTGTCAATCTACTTGTCTTGAGGAGGTTGTGTGGTGTCATAAATTTTCTTTCCCTTTTATCATCTCTCCAAATTTAGTTATTTTACAATTCTGTTTTTAAAAATATTATTATATTTTTAATGTAATTACATATAATAAATACTCTTACAACTAAACGAGTACTAATATCAAAATTATATTAGTAGTATTTTATTACTAGTACACTACATGATAGTATACTCCTACAAGACTATCATTTGCTAAGCTCAAGAAAAGTAGCCGAATAATCCTCCCGTATCGATGCATGAAGTAATAATTTGAAATATTATTAAAGTGTAATGTTGACCATAACATTTCATTTCACATGCACACGTACGAGATTACTAGTAGTATCAAACTCGAACCTCCCCTCCCGTAAATAAGCTCTTGTCTTGTGTAAGTCGATCGCGTTCACACCACAACCGGTTACCGGTCAAAACTAACGTCTGAAACCGTAGACCATTCTTGTCTGCACCAACAATCTACTTCGCATTTAATGCCCACTCACCGGCCCTTCTTTTGTTTGTATTCCGTACAAGCCCTTGACCGGCATTTGTCAGTCAACCATTGCGGCCATACTCCCCCCAACCAACCAAAACCCACCTCACCATTTCCAACCCAAATGACCTGACCTCTTCTTTTGTATTCACACCTTTAAACTTAAAACCCCACTAAAAACTCTCTCTCTCTCTCTCAAAAAAAATAAAAAATAAAAAAATTACTACTACAAGTGCCTACTGAGAGTTTTTATGAACAAGTTTTGATTCTCATCATCAAATAATGGAAAAGAAACAGAAGGTGAAGGCAGAAGAAGATCCGACCCAGTGCTCATCGGATCCGAACTTATTATTAGCAGATTTGTTGGACTTTGGTGGTAATCAAAAGAGCTCATTAGGGTTCATGGAGTTGTTGGGCATTCAAGATTACAATAACACTAGTTCTATCTTTGATATATTACGAGAAGAACACTCGGCTCCTCCTCCCCCTGCTGGTCAAGCTTCAACAAATCCTGCAGACTCATCAGAAGTCTTAAATACCCCTGCTACTCCAAACTCTTCCTCAGTTTCTTCGGTTTCAAGTGGGGCACCAGAACAGAGTAAAATAGTAATTGAACAACAAGGACACCAGCAGCATAAAACCAAGCAACAGTAAGTTTCCTCTTCTTTTTTTTTATTTCTTCTTGATTTTGTTGAAAAAAAATACTACTATATTATATTGATTCTTTGTTACGAATAGACACAGCAATTAAGTCGGTAACATAGCTTGCAATACAGATACATGAATATAATTGATTGAGGTATTTATTCGCAACAAAAATTATTATCTTTTGTCTTTGAGGAGAGGTGAATTGCGTGTGTTGTTTGATCTAGTTTTAATTTATTAATTTTTATATTTTGATTTTTTCTATATACTCTAGGTTGAAAGCCAAGAAAACGAGCCAGAAGAAAAAGCAGAGAGAGCCAAGATTTGCCTTCATGACAAAGAGTGAAGTTGATCATCTGGAAGATGGGTACAGATGGAGAAAGTACGGCCAAAAAGCTGTGAAAAACAGCCCTTTTCCTAGGTACTTTTTCTATTTATTCCAAAAACATAAATGTATGCTCTTTTTCTAAAAAAAATAAAAATAGAAAACTCCAAATTAACTTTAATGGATTTGCATGCGGCTATGCTCTTTTAACTTCCAATGGAGTATTCTTTTCTTCGTTTTGAATCAAAACTCATGTAGATATTTATTAAGCTAGAAATTTAGTAAAAAGGGTTTACTTTAATTAATTTGCAGGAGTTACTATCGGTGCACTACTTCATCATGTAATGTTAAGAAGAGAGTGGAGCGTTCTTTTGAGGATCCTAGCATAGTTGTGACCACTTATGAAGGCCAACACACCCATCAAAGCCCGGTGATGCCACGAGGCATCAGCCCTGCCGGATTCCCACCGGGTTCCAGTATATCTGCTGCCGGCAGTGCGGGATTCCATCTGCCGGTGCAAATGAACCTATTGTCTCACCATGGCCAGCCGCATTTCAACAATTTGGCAGTACCCTTTAATTTTGGTTATAATATGATGATAAATGGTTGCACAAATCCTAATGTTGCTGCATCTATGAACGATAGAGGTTTCGTCGGAACTCCGGCGACCATGGCGTTCTTGAGAGATAATGGGCTTCTTCAAGACATTGTCCCTTCCATTATGAGAACGGAAGATCAGTAGATGCAGGGAAAAAAAACTTACATTTTTTTTATGTAATTCTATTTAGTGACTGACAACAATGGGAGGTGTACCTCTGTAGATAGATGACCATTCCATGTAATTCTCTTAATTCCTTTCTAGCTAGTAAGCAGCTTTTTTGGCAACATTTGTAAACCCTAATGATCATATATCTGACATGGGTTTTTGATCCTATGAAGATCATACTGGTTTCTTGATATGTTGTATATTTCTTCTTACAAAATTTAATTACCCTTGTTGTTTTTGTTACCAATTTGATTTCAATTCGTCTTTTTTAGGCTATTAATATTGACAAAGTAAAAAATAATGACAGATCCATAAGGGTCATTTAAATGATTAAGAATCGTCAAGACAATTATAAAAATGTTGTTAAATGTATAATTAATTTATTTTTGTCACAATGTCAATAGGATCCAATAAGTCTAGGCACACCGGAATAGTGGACCGGATTATTGGACATTTTTAATTTTATTATTTTTTATTTTTTGCTTGTGACTACAAAAATGTATATTATTTATTTCAACAGAAATTTTTATAAAATATAGTTTTTTAGGTGTAATTTGGATACATATACAAACATAGGGTTGTATAGTCTATATAACCCTGTTTTTGTATATGTATCCAAATTACACCTAAAAAATTATATTTTATAAAAATTCCTGCTGAAATAAATACTATACATTTTTTGAGAGTCACAAGCAAAAAAAACATATATATATTGAAAATGTCCAATAAATATGTCCATGTTGAAGGACTCCGATAGGATCATCTTTGATTGTAGAAGGAATGTATGTGCATTAATGTTTGCCAGACTCGGAAAGAGCAAGTTCAGGAAACAGCCGTGGCAGTTCTTTTATGTCTGAAGGTGAAAGGTGAAAGGTGAAAGGTGAAAGGTGAAAGGTGAAAGGTGAAAGGTGAAGCTAGAGAAGCATTTTAAGCAAAAAGGAAGAAAGCAACAGTGAGGAGTAAATGAAGGTAATAAATGTTCGATATCTTGTTCAGGTTGAAATACATTAGCACAACGTAGGAAAATTATTATACAACTTGGGAACAACTTCTGACCTACTTTTATCCTTTATGAATTATTGCACCCTTCCCTCCATTTACTTTTACAGTGCGTTAGATCTCCACTCTTGAATTTTTTGATTCATTGAATGCTAATATATATATATATATATGAGCTATATGTACATGTATAATATTGTGTATTATATAATAGGATTATGACGATAATTTTTTTGGACTATGACAATGGATGAATAGTTTTAGCGACGGATGAAATTATTGTCATAATCGATTGTATAATACACAGTTGTGTACATACATTTATATATATATATATATATATATATATATATATATATAGGGTTGAGTAAGTAACCAAATTAGAACCAAAATCAACTAAAAATTGCACGAACCGCACTAACGGTTCTCGGCGTATGTGATTTGGTTTTAGGTGGGTTGAATAACCAAATTCTACATTCCGGTTTGATTACTAGCCAAAATCGCATGGCAAAATCAAACCGCACGCACCATAATGCGTATGTATGTATTATCTCTAGTAAATTCTAAAGTTACTTTTCACTTGAACACGCTCAGAGAAAATTTCAGTCTGGCATTATCATTTTTTCACCAATTAAAAGAAGATTGTTAGAGGTTATAGAGTCAAAAATTAAGCAATTGAGTTTTGGAATTTTAAATTTGTTTAATGCGTTATTGGAGGGGCTTATAGCTGAGGGGCCAAATTCGTTGATTCGAGCACTTGATGCATTAGTTAAGGTCAATACTATAATAGTAATAGTCTAATAGATTATTTTTCAAATTAGGTACAGTTAAGATTATATTCTATAAGTCCTCTCTACAATATATAAGATAGAATTTCATTCTATCTTCAGTATATACTTTTAATTTTTGGGGAACTAGATAAACATTTTTGTTTGTTATCAAATATATGGTCTCCGTTTGTTTTATATTGTAAGGCCCCAACTTTTTATAAATGAAGATTTAATTTTCTCTATTTATTATTTTGAAATAGTAAGTGGTTGATTTGATTAATGTGGTTAGTTATGGGTAAAATGCGCAAATATTTCAAATAAGCAAGTGGTTATAAAATACTCATTGTTGTTTGAGAATATTCGTTTGGTCGTGGAATATTCTTCTTTGCACGAGAGAATTCGTAAATGCGGACGGTAGCGACCTTAATAATGGGCCCCATAACTGAAAAGCGATTGGATGAAGAAAACGACAAGTATAAGTTGTTTATAAATAACTTGGCGTAGTTATTACTGATTATCTTTGTTGGAATACCCGGTAGTTAAAACACGAAGAATACACGTTGTTGCACATGAGAAGATACCTGCAGTATTGCACCAATTATTGATTCTTACGTACGTGAAGGCACTACTCAATAATTATTACGAATTATCTTGCTCAAATATTTTATTTTATTGATTCAATAATTTCTAAGTTGATATTTTATATTATTTGTTGTTTCAATAATTGTCACTACACCAGTATTTTCCATTATCTAGACAATAATTCATATTATCCTAATAATATTATTAGATAACATTATTGGTAATGTCTAGAAAGTTCTCATCAAGGAGAGGTTTCATTACTAATCATACCAAGAAGAGAGAAATCCTTATTGGAAAGCCCCCTCTTTCTTGGAAACTATCTGGTTGTCAGTACTGTGATTCTGTAATATTATTTATAAATAATTAATTATTAATTTATATGATGAGAAAAATATTAATTTTATGTGGATATAGATGGAGAAAATTTTTAAATGTGACAATTGTTGAAAATTAATATTTTATCTTTTTTCTGATAAAATAATTTATTTGAATATATTATTTTAATAATATAATAATGATGATATTTTTACAATGAACGTTGGATATATGAGTATATGAGAAGAAAGAGTATTTTTGTTGCATTAAATGATTAACACATGTTTTGTGTGTCGGTGGACCCCATTTCTTGACTAAAATTTGATTATAGCCTGTAAAATCGTCCGTTTGTGAATTTCGATCAATTTCTGTTTGGAATTTGGAAAAAATTTCTTCTGTAAAGTTGTAGAGAATTGAATTTCCTATAAAAAAAAGTGCGAGATTTGAATTTTCTGACAAAAAGGCTATTTATTATGAATTATTGAAGTTCTGAAGTTTTAAAATAATTGATTTTTGGAAGTATTAATTATTTTTAATATGAAAAACGTTTTTGGTCATTATTGTGGGTCTTGCATGTGATGTAAATGGCTGAATTCAGATCTAAGAAGGTGGGCGTAAGAAATTTGATTATATATATTAATATTATATTAAATTGTGACGCCTCCAAAATAGGTATACATCACCCATTCTGAGTCGCCAATAACATGGTACAGAAATAACTACAACTTTATTGTTACAACATATAAACTGTGAGTTTAAATACAGATATTGTCATCTAGACAATATCCACATATAAATAAATTCTCATCATAATTATTGATACATTATTTTACAAAAATGGTGAGGACTACTAAACAACTCTCTAAAACCATCATTCCATACCCCAGACTTGCATTTCGCTACATTCTCGCCTCCCGAGAAAAAAAAATGGAACAAAAAGGAAAAGGGTGAGCTCAACTAGCCCAAAAAGAATATTATGACTAAGATAATACGTAACAAATTATCGTTAGTCTTCAACAGGGAAAATCTAATAGAATACAATAGAATAACAAGTTTTAAATCAATACTGCATGAATCTAAAAAATATTAATTCATAGAAGAGAGTTACGTAGAGGATGAAATCTACTAATATCTATGAATTTAACCGTCCATTATCATCATATTTTTATCCTCAGAACATCAATCAATGCACCTCTTGAATCATATATTCATCCTTGCACTACAGCCAGCAAGATATTCATCATTGGTCATGTTCATCTAAACACCTGTTCATCTTTGCACTACGGGCCAAAGATATTCATCAGAAATCATTCATCTTTGCACTACAGGCCAAAGATATTCAATAATATCATCATTTAAGACTGAGGATGATGAAAAATATTTTTAAAGAAACGAATCCAGTGAAACAAAATGACAAGGATTAAGGATTAAGGATTCGTACTTTGTTTTATCCATATCCAAAAATACCTCAAAAATAATCATAGTGGTGTAAAATTCAAGAATGATCAAAACATGGATACAATCAAAGCTAGTATCCACAATAGATATTTTGACGAAAGAAAATTTTCATTTTTTGATGAATAGTCTTAGATTCGTGAATAAGATCAGATATCGTGAATAATGTCAGATCGTAAATAAGAATCTCACAATTAAAAGTTCCAAATTTGATAAAAACTTTAGATCAATATTTCAAAGATAATGATATTGAAGAAAAATAATATCATTACGAAAAAAATAATATCCCTTACCTCGGAAGACAAGATTTAACCTGGAATACTGAATATAGGTTATAACTTGGAACTTTCACCGTATAGCAATACTCAAAGTATACTCAAAATACTCACAAAAATACGATCAACAATATAGAGAGAGAAAACTTCAATTTCTGGTGTGATTTTCAATTCTAACCTAAGCACCCTATTTATAGGAAATTACTTAGAACACCAAAGCAGAAAATTTAATAAATTAATAATATATTAATTAATATTCCTACGCCAACATTTGAAGAACTGAAATCAGTCATTAACATCACATGCAAGACCCACCATTAATGCCAAAAACATTTTTCTTATTTAAATTATTTTAAACTTCCAAAAATCAATTATTTCAGAGCTTCGGAACTTCAATAATTCACAATAAATAGCCCTTTTGTCAGAAAATTCAAATCTTGCCTGTTTTTATAGGAAATTCAATTCTCTACAACTTTGCAGAAGGAAGTTTTTCCAAATTTCAAACAGAAATTGACCGAAATCCATAAACGGACAATTTTACAGACTATAATCAAATTTCAGTCAAGAAATAAGGTCCACCGACATGAAAAACATATTTTAAATATTTTTGATAACAAAAATACTCCTCCTACACATATACTCATATATCCCACATTCATCGTAAAAATATCATCATTATTATATTATTAAAATATAATAATATATTTAAATGAATTATTTTATCAGAAAAAGATAAAATTTTAATTTTCAACAATTGTCACATTAAAAAATTTCTCCATCTATATCCACATAAAATCAATATTTTCCTCATCATATGAATCAATAATTAATTATTCACAAATAATATTACAGAATTACAATAATACAACCAGGCAGTTCCCAGGAAAGAGGGGCTTTCCAATAAGAATTTCTCCTTACTTGGCCAAGCAATTAGGTGACCAAACCTCTCTTTAGATGTAACTTTCTAGACATTGCCAATAATATTATCTAATAATATTATTCAGATAATATGAATTATTGCTTCGATAATAAAAATCTTGTGTAATGACAATTATCAAAACAACAAAGAATATAAAATATCAACGCAAATTAATAAAATATCGAGCATTAATTATTATCGTAACCATTATTGAGTAGTGCCTTCTTACGTAAGAGTCAATAATTGGTACAATACTCTGGTGTCTTCTTGTCTGACAACGCGTATTCTCGTGTTTTTACCAATCGGGTATTCCAACAAAGATAAAGCGGTAATAACTACTGCCAGTTATTTTTAAACAACTTATATTTGTCGTTTTCTTCCTCCAATCGCTTTTTCAGATTATAGGGCCCACATGGTCATTTGGCCGTATTTAAATATTCCCCAACGGACTGAATATTCCACGACCAAACGAATATTCCCTTAACAACAATGAATATTTTATAACCACTTGCTTATTTTGTAATATTTATGATTTTACCCATAACTAACCACATTAATCAAATCAACCCTTACTATTTCAAAATAATAAATAAAGGAAATTCCATTTTATTTATAAAAAATTCGGGGTCTTACAACCTCCCCTCCTTATGAAAATATCCTCGAAATTGACGTACGTACCTGGTGTTTTGAAAAGATGAAGATACCTCGTTTTCATTTCCGTTTCCAACTCTCAGGTCATTTCCTCTATAGCATGGTTTCTCCACAAAACTTTAACATGTGGTATGACCTTTACGCGTAGGGACATACTCCTTCATATCCAAGATCTTGACAGTACCTCTTCGTGCGTTAAGTCTTCACTATCTCGTCCCGGTTCTAACTCAATGATGTTATTCGTCGTCGTCCATATATTTACGTAACATCGTCGACGTAAAAAAAATGTTATAAACACGCGACATACTTGGTAGTAAAGCGAGTCTATATAGGCCCACGCTTTACTACTCGATCGAGTATAAATTAATAAATCAAGGTTTGAGCTTTCTTCTCTTCATTGAATCTTACTTCTAGAATAACGCCTTCTTGCCTTCTTCTTTATATTCATCGGCTCCGTGTGCAGTGGCTTGAAATGCGGCTTTAACATTATCGATTAAAAGTCGATTCTACTCGTATATCATCACGTGAGTTCCTAGAGTCTTTAACTCTATCTTCATCATTTTAAGTTATACTGAAATGAGTCTTTGTGTTATCAACATCGCACTTGTAAACGATACGATCTTCTACTCAACCCGTCACCACCACGTTTACTCTTCTACGATAATATTGAATGGTACGATCATAATCTTCAACAGCTCGAGCCAACGTCTTTGGCGCATGATACGTTCATTTAGTTAAAGAAATATCTGAGGGTTTAGGAAATAGGTTTTATCTTAGGTCAATACAAAATTCGATTTCTCGTTACTAGGGTAGGCTAGAAGTCATCATCGAGGATTATGTTAAAAATTTATTAACGATAGAAATATCATTCAAAATCGCGACTCTCATCCAAAACTTGGATAACACGTCACATTGATACCTAACAACTTGTCATCGTCATTCACAACGTCTCCTACGAAAAAAGTCCGCTTCATGCATTTCCACACAAGGAAGTCAACAACGAAAGGCTCGGGGCTCTTTACTTATGGCTTGATATAACATTGATTGACTTTAGTGGTTTGGTTATTTTGAATTCGCATAATAGGTTGGTTAGGAGTATGAAAGCTAAAAACCTTACAAAAAGCATGATGAGTAGTTAACCAATCGATTCCAAAAATCACATCCATGCAAATATTTTCAAAGAGATAAGATCGACAGGTAACGTGAAAGTGTTGATTTGAATCAAACAAGATTTGTAAATAGTAGAGGTAACGAAGTCTCCTACTAACGAAGTTTCAACCAATAAGTCAAAGTTTAACTTCTCCGGGGTCAAATTTAAACGTTGAACACAACTAGGTGAAATAAAAGAGTGAGTAGAACCGGTATCTAACACGGTATAGAGTTCGCAAGAACTTATGATTAACTTACCCGTGATAATTTTATTCGGTTTCTCTCACAAAAAAAAAACGCTCTCTCTTAAACTACCGGCTTTGGCTTGTCTGGGACATCCTTTTGAGTCACCGTCCCCGCTGAACTATGTTTTGCTACCGTACAATCGCGAACGATATGTCCTTCCTTTCCACAATTATAGCATACCTTGAACTGTTGTGGGCAGTTTGGACTGATATGTCCTTCTTTCCCGCATTTGTAGCATATGACCGGGTGGTCGCTCCTCCTTGAACCACGATTCTTCTTTGGCGCTGACGTCTTCACATGGTCGTTGTTGAACCTTCTCTTCTTGAAATGTCAACTTGAGACACCTCTCCTATTATCATGGCCACGATTACCACCCGAGTGGTTACCGCCTTTGTCCGTATTATTTCCTCCCCGCTGGTTATCAACGTTCTGATGACTGCTATCACCGATATGACCCTGGTTGTGATCCCTCGGTTGAATATACTCGTTATCACGCTCTAATAATTTAGCCCTGTTTACAACATCTGAATATAAAGAAAATTTATGAGAGATAAGATATTGTCGAATCTCGGGTTTTAGACCCCTCAGAAACATACGCATCATTCGTTCCTCATTTTCCACCAAATGAGGTGCAAACCTGGACAACTCCGCAAACTTCGCCTCGTACTAAGACACCGTCATGTTGTTCTGCTCCAGTCTAATAAACTCCACTTCCTTCATATGACGAACACTTTCAGGAAAGTATTTGTGTGACGCCCCCAAAATAGGTCCATTCCACCCAACCCATTCTGAGTCGCCAAATACATGGTACAGAAATTACTACAACTTTATTATTACAACAGTAAAACTGTGAGTTTGAATACAAATATTATCTTCTAGACAATATCTATACTCAAATAAATCCTCATCACATTTATTGATACATTATTTTACAAAATGGTGAGGACTACTAAACAACTCTCTCTGAACCTTCACTCCATACCCCGACTCGATCTTGCTATGTTACTCACCTCCCGAGAAGAAAAATGGAACAACAAGGAAAAGGGTGAGCTCAACTAGCCCAAAGAAGAAGAATATTATGACTAAGATAATATACAACAAATTATCGTTAGTCTTCAACAGGAAAAAATCTAATAGAATACAATAGACAACAAGTTTTAGATCAACAAATGCAGCGAAATCAGCAATCCATTAGAAGAGTCACGTAGAGAATGAATTCTACCGCCTTCTAAGATTTAAAAGTCCATCATCAATATTTCATCCTCAGAACAACAATCAATATACATCTTTAATCATCTTTGCACTACGTGCCAAAGATATTCATTTGTATCACCAAATAATTCATGTTCATCTCAACAATTGTTCATCTTTTGCACTACGGGCCAAAGAGATTCATCGGTTTAATCATTCATCTTTTGCACTTGGGCCAAAGATATTCATCAAGATCACCATTAAGGATCGAGGATGATGAAAAACATTTTTAAGAACGAATCCAAAGGATATAGAAGGACAAATATTAGGGATTCGTATAACGGTTTTATCCAAGATCAATAATACTTCATAATAAACGATTTTGAAGCGCGAGAACTCAAAAATAACGATCAAAACATGGATACAATCAAAGATAGTAGCCAAAATAGACATCTTGGACAAAAAGAAAAATTTTCATTTTTGGTGAATAGTCTTAGTATTAAATGAATAGTCTTGAGATATCGTGAATAGTTCCGTGATATCGTGAATAAGAACTCCCACACAAAAAAAAGATAGAAATTTCACAAAAAACATCTTCACGCTTCGTGAATAGTAACTCGTGAATAAGAACTCATGAATAAGAACTCCGACATGAAAAAAGTTTCAACTTTTATAAAAAGTTCAACCAATATTTTGGCATAATGATATTGAAGAAAAATAATATCATTTATGAAAGAAATAACATCCCTTACCTCAAAATAACCGTATTTCATCAATTTCTTTCAGATAGTCTTGATGAAACTCGCACCGTATAAAGAACACTCAAAGTATACTCACAAGAATAAACTCGATAATATAGAGAGAAAGAGAAAACTTAGTTTCGTGTGATTTTCAATTCTAACTTAGCCTCTATTTATAGGAAAATGTTAGAACGCCAAAAGAAAGACTAAATTAATAAAATATATTATTATTTATTCCAAATTCTTACCCACATGTTTTGAAAACTCTAGCATGCCTTCTTTGGTCAAAAACATCACCACCCATGTGCCAACAACCACAAAAAAACGTTTTTCTTATATAAAATAATTAAAACTTCCAAAAATCAATTATTTTAACTCCTAACTTCAATAATTCATGATAAATAGCTCGGTTATCGTAAAAATTCAAACTCGCAAATTTTTATAGGAAATTCAATTCTCTACAACTTTGCGTATGAAGTTTTTCCAAATTTCAAGCGAAATTATTCAAATCCATAAATGAAATGATTTTACGATCTATAATCAATTTTCAATCAAAAATTGTGTCCACCGAAACACACAAAATATATGTTAAACATTTAATGCCACAAAATACTCTACCTCATCATATACTCATATATCCCACATTCATTATAAAAATATCACCAATTAATATATTATTAAAATAATATATTTAAATGAATTATTTTATCAAAAAAGATAAAATATTAATTTTTAACAATTGTCACATTAAAAATTTTCTCCATCTATATTCACATAAAATCAATATCATATAAATCAATAATTAATTATTCACAAATAATATTATAGAATCACATTACTAACAACCAGGCAGTTCCCAAGAAAGAGGGGGCTTTCCAATAAGGATTTCTCCTTACTTACGCGCAATTAGGTGACCAAACCTCTCCTTAGACAGAACTTTCTAGACATTGGCAATAATGTTATCTGATAATATTATTCAAATAATTTGATTTGATAATGGAAAATACTGTGTAATGACAATTATTGAAACAACAGTGATACCAAATATCAACGCACAATTATTGAATCAATATAATATCGAATAATGAATTATTGTAACAATTATTGAGTAGGCCTTCTTACGTAAGGATCAATAATTCAACAATCTCAGTAATACCGCGTAATCATCTTGTAACCACGCGTATTATCAGTATTTTAACCACCGTGTAACCCAACAAAGTTTAATGCGTAATAATTTACGCCGTTATTTATAAAACTCAATCTTTGTCATTTTCTTTCATCCAACCGTTTTTCCGTTATGGGGCCCACTAATGATCAACTTGGCAGTCGACGCGAGATTCCCGACAAAAAGAATATTCCACGACCAAACGAATATTCCCCGACAATAATGAATATTTTATAACCACTTGCATATTTTGTAAACTTTGCATATTTCACCCATAACCAAAGAATTATATCAAATTAACCCTTATTAATTTAGAATAATGAATAAAGGAAAATTCAATTTTATTTATAATAAGTTAGGGTCTTACAATTTGTCATTAAATAGTTTCTGAAACGTCTCCCAAGACATGTTGAGCACAGCTGGATGGGTACGCTTCACAGATTCCCACTAGTAGTCTGCCTCGCCACGGAACATAAAGGTGGCGAATGGAATCTTCTGTTCCTCCGTGCATCCCAAGACATCGAATATCTTGGTAATTTGCTTGACCCACGCTTCTACCTTGATCGGATCCGGCTTTCTATGGAAATCTGGTGGTCCCAACTCCTTGAATCGCTTGATCAGGACAAACCATACAAGTTCTTTATCATTTCCACCAGATATGGACAAGAGTCGCCTTTCGCTCGTTGTTACATGAATTGTTCCTTAAACTGCTAATGGTGGCCGTCCCAAGAGTTATCAATGTTTTTACCGCATTTTGATGAGAGCCGCCTTCACTTTGTTGTTGTTGCATGAATTACGCATAAAGCCTCTCGACCATCCCATCATTCACCATTTCATCGGTGTTATTATTTTCATGAGGATTATTGTCCTCTAGTTGCATATTATCCTCGATTATTGATCGCATGGAGACTCAACGGTCTCCCCGTGCTCCATCAAGCTTATCTCAACATTTTCTGATGCCATTTTCAAATCACGCCACAAAACAAGGGTTAATCAAAAAAATTAACATATCACATAATATCCCTATATTACGACCGACTAACAAATAAGCTTAGGTAGGACACTAACGATGGATTTACTCGTCTCTCCCTCCTAGTTCTATTCCCCGATCTCCGCGGGAGATCATATCCCTAAGCTCGATACCAACCGCGACGCCCCCAAAATAGGTATACATCACCCATTCACGAGTCGCCAATAATATGGTACGAAATAACTACAACTTTATTGTTACAACATATAAATCGAGAGTTTAAATACGATATTGCCATCTGACAATATCCACATACAAATAAATTCTCATCATAATTATTGATACATTATTTTACAAAATGGTGAGGACTACTAAACAACCCTCTAAAACCATCATTCCATACCCCACTGCATCTTCGCTACATTCTTCTGCGCCTCCCGAGAAGAAAAATGGAACAAAAAGGAAAAGGACTCAACTAGCCCAGTAAAGAATATTATGACTAAGATAATACAGAACAAATTATCGTTAGTCTTCAACAGGGAAAAATCTATTAGAATACAATAGATAACAAGTTTTAAATCAATACTCGCAGCGAAAAATATTAATTTATAGAAGAGTTACGTAGATGATGAAATCTACTAATATCTATGAATTTAACAGTCCATCATCAATATTTTTATCCTCAACATCAATCAATGCACCTCTTGAATCATATATTCATCCTCGCACTACACGTGCCAAGGATATTCATCATTAGTCATGTTCATCTAAACACTGCTCATCTTTGCACCACAGCCAAAGATATTCATCGAAATCATTCATCTTTTGACTACGGGCCAAAGATATTCAATAATATCATCATTTAAGCCGAGGATGATGAAAATATTTTTAAAGAAACGAATCCAATGAAAACAAAATGACAAGGATTAAGGATTAAGGATTCAGTACTTTGTTTTATCCATATCCAAAAATACCTCAAAAAATAATCATAGTGGTGTAAAATTCAAGAATGATCAAAACATGGATACAATCAAAGCTAGTATCCACAATAGATATTTTGACGATTTTTTTTTTTTCAATGAATAAAGGCTTATTATTCGTGAATAAGATCAGATATATCGTGAATAAAGTCGTATTCATAAATAAGAATCTCAGACACCAAAAGTTTCAAATTTGATAAAAACTTTAGATCAATATTTCAAAGATAATGATATTGAAGAAATAATATCATTACGAAAAAAAAAATATCCTTACCTCTGAAAGAGACAAGATTTAACCTGAATCTTTGGATATAAAGCTATAACTCGAACTTTCACCGTATATGTCAGCAATACTCAAAGTATACGCAAAATACTCACAAGAATACGCTCGATAATATAGAGAGAAAAACTTCAGTTTACGGTGTGTTTTTCAATTCTAACCTAAGCACCTATTTTTAGAAATTACTTAGAACACCAAGCGGAAAATTTAATAAATTAATAATATATTAATTAATATTCCTACGCCAACATTTGAAGAACTGAAATCACATTAACATCACATGCAAGACCCACCATTAATGCCAAAAAGCGTTTTATTTAAATTATTTTAAACTTCCAAAAATCAATTATTTCGGAGCTTCGGAACTTCAATAATTCACAATAAATAGCCCTTTTGTTAGAAAATTCAAATCTCGCAAGTTTTTATAAGAAATTTAATTCTCTACAACTTTACAGAAGGAAGTTTTACCAAATTCCAAACAAAAATTAACCGAAATCCACAAACGGGCGATTTTACAGACTATAATCAAATTTTAGTCAAGAAATGGGGTTCACCGACATAAAAAACATGTTTTAAATATTTTTGGTAACAAAAATACTCCTCCTCCACATATACTCATATATCCCACATTCATCGTAAAAATATCATCATTATTATATTATTAAAATATAATAATATATTTAAATGAATTATTTTATCAGAAAAAGATAAAATTTCAATTTTCAACAATTGTCACATTAAAAAATTTCTCCATCTATATCCACATAAAATCAATATTTTCCTCATCATATGAATCAATAATTAATTATTCACAAATAATATTATAGAATCATAATATTGACAACCAGGCAGTTCCCAGGAAAGAGGGGGCTTTCCAATAAGAATTTCTCCTTATTTTGCCGCAATGATTAGGTGAAAACCTCTCCTTAGATGTAACTTTCTAAACATTGCCTATAATGTTATCTAATAATATTATTCGGATAATATGAATTATTGCTTCGATAATGAAAAATACGTGTAATGACAATTATCAAAACAACAAAATAATATAAAATATCAACGCAAAGAATTAATAAAATATTGAATAAAGAATTATCAACCATTATTGAGTAACGCCTTCATACGTACGTAAGAGTCAATAATTGGTGCAATACCTCAGACTTGTCGTGGCAACAACGCCAGACATCGTGTTTTAACCACCGGGTATTCCAAAAGTGTAAATCGGTAATAACTACGTCGTTATGGGGCCCACACATGGGTCAGCTACCGTCGCATTTAATATTCCCCAACAAAGATTTAATATTCCACGACACCAAACGAATATTCCCCGACAACAATGAATATTTTATAACTACTTGTTTATTTTGTAAAATTTATGATTTTACCCATAACTAACCACATTAATCAAATCAACCCTTTATTTTCAAAATAATAAATAAAGAAAATTCCATTTTATTTATAAAAATTGGTCTCTTACATAAATTTTCTGCTTTGGTGTTCTAAGCATTTTCCTATAAATAGGGTGCTTAGGTTAGAATTGAAAATTACACCAGAAACTAAAGATTTCTCTCTCTTTCTTTCTCTATATTATCGAGCATATTTTTGTGAGTATTTTAGTACTTTGAGTATTGCTATACGGTGCAAGTTCTTTCAGCATTATATCTAGTATTCCAGTCAGAAGTACTATTTTTTCTGAGATAAGGGATGTTATTTTCTTCGTAAGTGATATTATTTCTTCAATATCATTATGCCGAAACATTGGTTGAAAGTTTTTATCAAATTTGGAACTTTTTCATGTCGGGATTACTATTCATGAGTTACTATTCACGAGTACTATTCACGAAGCATGATGATTTTGTTGTGAAATTCCTATCTTTTAGTGTAAGAGTTCTTATTCACGATACTCGACTATTCACATATACGACCTTATTCACGAATCATTTACGACTTATTCAAAGAAAAATTAAATTTTCTTTTCTGTGTCCAAGATTGTCTGTTATGATTCCTATCTTTGATTGGATCTATGTTTTGATCATTCTTGAATATTACTCCACTCTGGTTATTTATGAAGTATTTTTGAACTTGGATTGTTTAAAGTACGAATCCTTAATATTTGTTCTTTTGTTTCACTGGATTCGTTTTCTTTAAAATATTTTTCATCATCCTCAGTCCTAAATGATGATATAACTGAATATCTTTGGCTTGTAGTGCAAAGATGAATGATTTTATGATGAATATCTTTGGCCGTAGTGCAAAAGATGAACAGTGTTTAGATGAACATGACCAATCGGTGAATATCTTTGGCTGCATCGCAAAGATGAATATTTGATTTATGATGTATATTGATTGATGTTACGAGGATAAAATATCGATGAGTGGACTTTTAAATTCATAGATGATAGTAGATTTCATTCTCTACTTAACTCTTTTAATGAATTGTTGTTTCCGCTGCAGTTGTTGATCTAAAACTTGTTGTCTATTGTATTCTATCAGATTTTTCCCTGTTGAAGACTAAGGATAATTTATTGTACATTATCTTAGTCATAATATTATTTACTAGGCTAGTTGAGCTCACCCTTTCCTTTTTGTTCCATTTTTCTTCTCGGTGAGGCGAGAATATAAGCGAGAACTAATCAAGGTGTGGAGTATTGGTTCAAGACAGTTGTTTTAGTAGTCCTCACTATTTTATAAAATAGTGTATCAATAATTATAATGAGGACTTATTTGAGTGTTGATATTGTCTAGAAGATAATATTTGTATTTAAACTCAAAGTTTATGTGTTATCGTATTTTACACGACAATTGTATTAATGAAGTTGTAGTTGTTTCTGTACCATATTTTTGGCGACTCAGAATAGGTTGGGTGATGTATACCTATTTTGGGGGCGTCACATATATAGTGTATGTTTTAGTTTTAAAGCATCATTCCTTTATTATAAACTAAAATTATTTTACGTGTCTCACTGTTCTATGATTTGATGGTGAATTTGACATGTTTGGCAGAAGGGACTTTGGTTCTATGCTTGATATAATTCTCATTGTCCACTCTGTCACTAAGTTATTTGCTCGATGTAAGTTTTATGTTAAATTTTATTGAAGGCTTAGACTGTTTTGTTGTTTCAATTGGTTTTGGAACCGAAACTGCACCAATTAAAACTGCATCGCACACTTTAAAATCAAACCACACCAATCACAAGCGGTTTCATGTGCGATTTTGAATTTTTAAAAACGCACCTAAGCGGTTTCGGGTGCGGTTTGAACTTCAAACCGCACCAAATCGCATCGGTACCGATCTAAAATAGTTAACCGTGTTTCCGTGTTGCTTCGACTTTGTGTTCGGAAATAAAGTGCAATTACACTGGGTTGCGACTTGTGAGTTTTAAAAAAAATTAAATTGCAAATTCGACCATTTTATTTGTCATGTTATTGTGAAAGTGTTCCTTAAATTTATTTTTTAGTATGTCTCTTTTATAGATGCATTAATCATGCAAAACTGTTCCTTTATCCTATTTCGTTGATAATAAAGTAATTTCTGTTAATTGAATTTGACAAAAAATGCTAACGTATTATTCCGCTACATAAATTAAGATTATTATAGTGATAACATGTGTGTCATCATGTTCCCAATATGACAATCAGATTATCTGCTCCATTTACATCATTAATTTAAATCCTAACGACTACTTGTAACTTTAATTTCACAAAATATTATTTGGTTTAAATGAATTTTAGTCCTAATTTAAAATTCATGGTTTGATTAAGACCTCTTAGCTCACATGATTTGTCCTTTATTGATCGTAAATGCAAATTTTGTTGCTCCCAAATGCATTTCAAATAAGTCTAACTATCATAATGACTATAATAACCTTACTTTAGTCATGAATAATATGTTAGCACTTTCTGTCAAATTTAATTTGATAAAATTCAGTTTTTTTATTGACAAAAGGGGTTAGAGGAATAATTTTGCACAACTATGTATATATGAGGGAGACTTGTGCTAAGAAAAAAATTTAGGGAACACTTTTGTAAAAAATAATAAATAGGATAGTTAGATTTGTAATTTAGTGATTAGGAAGAAAATAAGAGATATTTTTTTATAAATCTTTATCCAAAACTTTCTTTCAAAAAAATATTTAAAAATAAATTTAAAAATTGATATTTTCACAAAGAAAACTTATAGTTCTATAATATTCATTTCACATGAATATCACATTTGTTAAAATATTAATTATCTCAATTTATTAAAGATTTAGGTCACATGTTAAAACATCAAAATCATTTTTATAATAGTTCTTACATGTAATACTATAAAGATAAAATAATAATATACTTTTTTTAAGTTAAAATTTTATTTCAAAACTCACAAATACAAGGGAACACAATAATTTTTTTGTCTCTCGCCATTTTGCTCTAATAATTTTTTAATTTTTCCTTTTCTTTTTTTTACTCCAAACTCACAAACACGGTGTTAATGATTTATATTTAAAAAATTATGCACAAATCACTTTTAGAGTCCGATTTTGTTATTCATAAAAAATGGTATATGTTATGAATATTTACGTTTATTTTTTAATTGTCAATTTCATAGACAAATATTAGTAATAATGATACAAATTCTAGATAAAAATTTACTAATTTTGTTTTAAAAATGTGTAATAAGTGGAGTTCTTTTATATTATATCCAATTTTATATATTAATATATTTTATAATTATAATTCAATATAATTTTGGAACAATACATATTACGTAACACCATTATTTACTTTTAATATTTTATATCCAAACCATATAAGAGGGGAGAGAAATCAAAAGTAGTTGATGAAATTTATACTCTTTTATTTAACGAAAGGAAATTTATTAAAAAATATTTTATTGATATTTATATAAAGTAATATAATATATTTCAATTTATCATTATAATATTATTTATTAAATTAATAATTTATTATTTTAAAATTAAAACAAAAACAAAAACACATCAATAATATTGGCAAATTTAAATGAAATCTCTTTTGTGCGAAGGAGGTTGTGATAAGACAAGAATTTAACTTTCTGTTTCCTCTCACTTGTAAATGGTGGGCAGTCTGTTTGGTGGATCCGGTTATTTAATTTAATGGTAAGTTGGTGAATTAGAAATTGACCAAATAACTTCATTCTAACTGTTCCCTGTTTGGTTGTTGGATCCGAGTATTCATGATTTTTGGGAGCTGAAATCATGACATAAAAATGGGAAGAAAGTGTAGAGTTTGGTGGCTAACCCATCTTTCATCAAACCCGCCACAGTCAGCCTTCTTGTTTGGTTGGTTTCTTCAACCCTCCTCCAATTTGCTCGATATTGTAGTTTCTTTCGCATCTACTGAACCTCAAGTTTCTTCTATTCCATCTGGCCTCAGGTATATAAACTACTAAACCCGGGTTCATTTTTCAAACTCCGACATGCAGCACATAGTACTGAAATGTGTAGTAAAATTTCTTGGTACAATCGAATCCTTTTTGATTATTTTCTTAATATTTCAAACTTGGTTGTATAGTATGAATTGTTTTAATCAAGTTACACTTTTTATGAATTGGTTGATGTTCTAGCTACATATAATCTGGTAAAAACAAGCTTGGATGAAACAGGCACCTAATCAATTTTACAAATATGTCGTTCTTGTACCGGCTTACAAGATGATTATTCGCTGATTGAATCTTCTATGTGAATGACAGAACTTGCTGTTGAGCATGCATTTCTCGTTATTTCTGATTGAGTAATATATAAGAATGACTTGCTCTTATTTAAAGAAAAATGTTGACTGGGTGCACAACACGGTTGTTTCGGCTTTTAGGGGATTTTATTTTATTTTTTCTCATGCTAATCAGCTTTATGGCTTTATGAATTTTTTTTTTTGAAATTTTGCCAGTTATTGAGATTACTTCCTCCGTCACAAGTTAAAAGTCTCTGTTCACTTGGTATACAGTGTGAGATGGAATATGTTGATTAATAAAAACAGTGTGAGATGGAATATTAAGTTCTGCTTACCGTTTGATGGATTGATATTATATATGGAATGGAATCCACAATGTTTCAAGTTATCTTCTTCTTCTATTTTTTTTTTTAATTTTCAAACGGAAGGGTAGTATATATGCATTAATATATGGATTTTGGACTTAATTTTGGAGGTCTAAAGTAGAAAGACAGTCACTTAATTGGGAGGGAAGTAATATTAAATTTTTTGTGGTAATCATTGCTCTTCTCAACCAGGAAATCCTTCATCAGACAAATGGAAAGATGCCAATGGTGCTACAAGATGGATGTATGTTTGCTATGCTGGGTTACTGTCAAGCAGATCTCCACAGCAACAGCAAGTTGTTAAGAGCTGGAGTCAAAAGAGAGAATGAAACTAAATTCACTCATCATAATGAATATTTGAGAAGAGGCCAAAAGAAGCTGAAGAAGTATGAAAGCCAGTATCGTGGGTGCCATGAAATTGATAGCTTATTAGAACAAAATAGACGAGCTTCTGTTGGGAAAAAGTTTTTGATCCAGCTCGTATACGAGTCTTCTGAATATATTAGTAGAAGAATTTGGTGGATTCCTAGATTGCATCACATACATTGGGACAGTCAAACAGTGCCTGATCTTGATCTTTACGTATGTAAGTCTTGGTTACCTTTACTGCGTGCATTTGGTATAGTAGTAAATATATATTATCCTTGGTGGATAATCTCTATTCTGTTGTTTCAATAACGCAGGTAATAATTTATGAAACTCCCAGATATGGCAGTCACCATTTTTCGTTGGGTTTTTATAGTTCTTCTGAGCATGTGAAAACTACTCTTAAGAAACCCATATGGGTCGAAGACCTTCATGCAAAGAAGACACAACCTGACTTGGTAATATTTCTTCTTAGATTATTGTGTGTATCTGTTGTTCGCCAAATTTTAAAATGTTAATGGTTCTTGGAATACAGGATACAGTTATCTTAGCAATTAATAGTGCTGCTTCTGCCAAATTATTCTTCGAAAAACTTGTGTGTCCTGAAGTATCCACCATTTGGTTCCACATTGTGTGCATGTAAATGATCTTTACTTTCGGTAATTTCGCCTCACCAGCTTTTTCCATCTCTATGAAAGCTCTGATGGTCTGTGTTGTGTTTTGTCAGGTTTCTTACCTTCACATGGAAACTATTGGCCATCTCAGTGGCTTCATTTTCCACTTCATTTTATATTATTCTTCATTTTTTTCAAATCCTACTAAGTTATGCATCACAATCATGTATAAGCATCATATCAGCAAAGCTATTCAGCTGTACAATTAAGAATATCCGATTTCGCTGTTGTCAAATCTTGTACTGGCCAATCTTCCTTCAAAATAACGGTCTCAGGTAATAAGGTCTCTGTATCTGGAAACATCTGATTGATTAAATCTGAATTAGTTTTTGATGTGCTAGGTTTATATTTTGATTCATGATATTCAATGGTGATGAAATGTAGACGATATATGCTGTGCTGTTTTTCTTTAATTTTGGAGCACTGAAATGTCACCCATTTTTTGGTTGGTGGTTGGTTGGCGAAGTGCTTCGATCCAAATACATGCCATGTATACAAGAATGCACTAGCCATGAGGCATAAAACATGTGCTAATGAAGAGCAAAACCAAATGTTTCAGCTTATTTATTTGGAACTCTAGATTCCCAAAGACGGCTATACCTTAGGAAATGCATTAGAAATTTAGAGAGAATTAGAATGGAAAAACATTTTTGGCTACTCTAGAAACTTTGTGATTAAATTATTGACACAGGGGCTTGCCTCATAGCTTGTGTCTGTGTGAGTAATAGAGAGAGTAACTACTAACACCTCGTATTACATAAGTCTGTTGGTGTTCGTGAGTCTGTTTGTGAATTTTGTTAACATTCATTCATATATATGTATATTGGCCTGCATTCTGCTAGATAATATTTTGTTGTTGTTATTGTTCTCTCTCCCTCACTCCCTCCCTTCCTTCTCCTCCTTATTATAAGTGTGCTTTCTCTTTTCAAACAAGGTCTTTTATTTTCCCGTTTTTATTCTTAATTTTGTTAATTTGTTAGGTCTGAATCATGAGTGGAGTATGCAGAGAAAGATTCATTACAGAAACATTTCATGTGGTAAAGTGTAGCTGTTGATCTTCTTTTTGGAAACATGCTTGGCATTGCATTGCTGATTCATGCTGAATTTGTTTGCATATGGATTACAATTTTTTCCGTTGATGTTACAAACCATTTATTGCGTAAGGGTTGCGTGTCGTTGATGGGAAACCCTGCGGGTTTTAAGTTGAACAATGAGCTAGCCAGAGTTCTTGGCATGATTTCTCTAAACGCAATTCAAATCTGGTCTACGATCTGGTTTTTCCTAAGTTTCTACTTCATATATTTCATTAAAGGGGATGCAATATCTGGGGTTCTTTTTGGTCCAACTACACCTGCTGCCCTCATCATAGACTTGATTTCACTAGCAACAACGCATGTATGGTCTCTTCATTGGTTAATCTCACTTATATTTTCACAGCAGCTTCAAGCAATAGCAGCTTTATGGCGCCTCTTTAGGTAATTTGCGCCATCTATTACTGAAAGATAAATATCTTTACAGGTTCCATCTCAACTGTATACAAACGCATTCTCTTTTTTGTTAAGATAATTTGTTAATTGCAAATGAATCTTTCTGTTTAAGCAACCCAGTAAAAGTAGTGGGAGTTTCTTGATCTCATATAGTTGAAATAAACAACAGTCTTCATACATGATTTGCAACTTAAATTTTCCTAGAAAAAAAATATATGTCTATGTAGGTATCATACTATAAATTCTAAGTACATTTACTATACAATGTTGTAAGTTTCTAATAGAGCTGTCAAATATTGGCAGGGGTCTGAAGTTAAATCCACTTCGTCAGAGATTAGATAATTATGACTACACAGTGGATCAACATGTTGTTGGCTCTCTCCTATTTACACTGGTGTTACTTCTGCTACCAACCACTTCTGCTTTCTATATTTTCTTCGCCATGTTGGGCACTACCATCAGCATTATATGTATATTTATAGAGGTCGCTATATCTGTTATTCATGCCACACCCTACATGAAAATTTTCCTCTGGTTGGTGAGGCCCAGAAAATTTCCCTTTGGATTATGGGTTGAGATTGTATCTTGTCAAAGTGATACCAATGATAATTTGGAGATTGGAAGTGTTGACAAAGGGGTGCTATTTCTTCATAGCAGATCCTTAAATATAGGTGAGGCATTGAGCTAATTAGAATCTTTTGACCTTACAGTTATTAGTATTCTAGCACCCTGGTTAAGTGTTGCATGAAGTTTGCTCTAGATGGGATCAGTCACTCTCACTTCGCATTCTGGAAATTTTCTATTTGTCTGGAAAAAAATATTTAGGATCTGGTCTATATCTACTTTATTGAAGTTTTAAGCAATTATCATGAAGGTGAAGTTTTTTTTTTATCATTATTAAAATATCATAAAGATGAAGTTTGAAAAGTGTTGCTAGGAGTTTCTGTTTTCTCAATATGGATAATATCTTTGTTGAGTTGAGCTGGTTTAGATTCATTTTCTATACAACCAAACTTACTTATTTTTCTACGATGTTGGTATGATGGGTTGGCTGCAGATATTGGTTTGTCATACAGTGTGTATATAAATTAAAGTCATATAAATATTTTTCCTTTTGTAGCACTTGGTCTAAATTCGGTTTTAAGATAATTTCAGCTTACATAAACCACATTTTCCTGAATTAATATATTATAGATTTTGATTTGTTTAAGGATGACTTGATAACCGTCCATATGCTTATGGTAACTACAAAGGAGACATAATGTTTGATTGTTGTAGATCCCAAGAGACTTTATAATTGGACGATTGATGAGTATTGTGGACAAGTATATTAGCTAGCAGCTTCCTAGAGTTATACTACATATATTTGTCAACAGGACAAGGTTGCTTAGGTGCTGCTTTTGTCTGTTCTAACTTGTGTGACTATTTTTATCAGGACAAATAGTGTTACCTCATTATAGATTCATATGTTGTGCGGTTTCAAGATCATCTGTTTTTACATCAGCGTATGGAGTTCTGATTGGACGAAGGTGCGTATTCATCACCTCTGTTTAGACTGCTGAATATTTCTCTCACACGTCTACTTCTTTTTAGTCTATAATTTTCCATCTGCGGTGGGAACCGGTCTCCCTATGACATTGAGTATTGGCGAGGAGGCTTTGCCATGATGCAGTTGTTGCATTGCAAGTGTCATTTACATTAATGACCCAACTACAATTTAGGTTATCTGAGCAAGTCAATGTTTTCCTCCTCCTCCTCCGTTGCCCCTTATCACTGCCTGATTTGTAAATTATTTTCATTGAATACAGTGCTTGTATCAGCCCATTTAAGAGCTACAAATCATTCAAGCAACAAGTCTTTTTCTTGAGCACTCAAATTTTGTTTTCTTTCTTTCATTATACTTACCCTTTTCTTTTGCATGATGAGGTAATCTGTTTGATTTTTTTGTGTTGTTTTAGCTGTTAGTATTTGGTTGCATTGGTTTGTTATTGTAGGAATATCGTGTTCTTCAATTATTTTCTGCTTTTTGAGAATGAATTCTTATGCTTTGGTATGTAGGAATGAAAGAAAGTGATCTGATAAAACCATACTATTAAGCAATGTTTTGAAAACCGCTTCGTTGGATTGGTTAGTCCGGTCAGGTCGATTAAATTAGTTTGATAAAAAAAAACTGAATTGAAATGGTTGACCATGGGTGTTTAATTTGACCTAGTAAACTTGTTTTTCTTTAAATTATTTTTAAAATATGGAAGCAAGGTTTTCTTTTAATTAAATTTACACACTCTTAGTCTTATTATGATATTATATTTTAGTTTTTCAACAGAATTAAATCTTATTTTCTAGGTAATATTATATTTTTTTATGTGTATTTATGATGTCATCTATAACAATTCTATTGTTGTTGAATTCATAACCCATTCATTCAAAATTAAATTTTGATTATATTAGTGAAATAATAAATCCGTCCAAACGTTGGCACAAGGTTCACAACCAAGTTATCTCTTTCTAAAATTAGTTCTAAAAAGATAATATTGATTTTTTTTAATCAGTATAAAATATTTTCAAATTTAAAATAAATATTAATTATCTTAATTTTTGACAATAATATGATACTCATAAACTATACAAAAATATTCTTAACTACAGCTTATATTACTTTCAAAAGTGGAATAACTTATATTAATTTAAAAGTCAAAACTTGGATCTTATTTGAAGAGGACTAATGTCATAAACTTGTAATCAAGAAAGGTAAAAAGTGAATACAAAAAATGTTGGGGGTTCCATTTGAGTATTTCACGGATTAGTGATTGAAAAACGAAGAAATAAAATCCAAAATGAAAAAAGCAGGCGAGCCCTAACAGAGTCTCGTAAGTTACCGGCGCCGCTCTCTTCTTTTTCTTCCTCCTACTTTCTCTCTCCTCTCAGGTGATGTAA
The DNA here is from genome assembly GCA_020205605.1 of Panax ginseng. Taxonomy (NCBI): domain Eukaryota; kingdom Viridiplantae; phylum Streptophyta; class Magnoliopsida; order Apiales; family Araliaceae; genus Panax; species Panax ginseng. Next base: position 3,413,049 of record CM035138.1, on the reverse strand, counting down.
AATTCTAAATCATTTCTCGTTTCCGCTGAAGAAACCTTTTAATTTTCGACCTAATCGAGGGTGACTTGGTAATAATATTCACAAAACCTAAAGCCTAAACCATTATATAGCTCATACTATAAGTCTGTAAGCGTCCAAGAGGTTTTAGGTGATTGATTCACTTGAAACCATGGAATTATCTTTAAATGATAGTTTTTGGCTAAATATTTCGTTTAAGTGCCAGTTTTATATAGTTATGGGTAGCATATTTTTATTTTATTCAGAGTTCGTCTCTGAGGTTTGAGCCTTCTGATTACATATTTCCTGTTGTACTGAAAAGAGAAAATAATGCGCAAGTAATTCATGAGAACACTCCCATCTCACAAAAATTGCAGAATTCTACCATCTGAATTGCTCAACTGTACCAAATTGGCATGGTTCATTTATTGTCGTCCCCTATAATTTATGGGACAAATGTCCTGTATGGAATACGGCATTTGTAGAGCAGCCAGTTAATAGCTCTCAGTGGCCTCGAGAACAGGCAGATAGTTTATAGCTCTCATTTTATTTTGGAATTAATTTTTACTAGTGAAAGCCTATTGCTAGTTTCTGTTTTTTTTCTTTCACTTTTTATTAAAAAGTTAATTGCTTTCTATTTGTTTTCATATCCCTTTGCCTATGGTGACAAGGTGTTGATTGTGTTTTGGTCTTCAGGAGTTAAATCTCCTTGTTATTTTTTGGGATGGCAAGTAGAGAAGATTCGGACGTCGATGATGATTTTAGCGAACTTTATAAGGAGTACACTGGACCTCCAGTATCTAATAGCACCCGCGTACAAGATGTTGCAAAGGAAAACAAAAGATCGTATGCTGGTTCTGATGAGGAAGAGGAACCTCGAGACCCTAATGCTGTCCCAACTGATTTTACTAGCCGAGAGGCTAAGGTTTGGGAGGCTAAATCAAAAGCCACTGAGCGGAACTGGAAGAAAAGGAAAGAAGAAGAAATGATCTGTAAGATATGTGGAGAATCAGGCCATTTCACTCAGGTATATCTTTGGTTCCTCTTCTCAATTGCTCTCAACTTCTCATCTTCAATTGAGCAACAAAAGAATAAAATAAACTTGCTCTTATCTTATTTGATGCATTTCCATCTCATTGCATATTGTAGACTGATGATTCAAGTATAGATTTAAATAAATTGAAACTCAGTAATGAGGAGGACTAGTCAAGAGTTAAAGAATTTATTTATTTATTTATTTTATGAAATTAGCGAGGATTTAGGACGTTTGATAATGATTAGGAATTTTTAATATTTTGTAAGGGCATTTTAGTCATCTAGTACTTCTATTGTTTCACAAGTAATATTAGGGTTTTAAGTCTCTTTCAGTAGTGATGTAATATCCTTACAAGAATAAGAATTCTACACATTATTGAGATATTATTTTGAGACCTAAATTTGATTGCGATCAATTCTACTATGTGGTTGAGGATCATAGAGGTAGGATCAATTCACTTGGCATATGGTTTGTTTTATTTAATCTTAACGAATATTTTTTTTTTTGCATGGGAAGGCATGGCGGTTTGGGTTTCTGGATGTTTTAAAGCTAAGCATATTATTCATCTTCTTTGTCATTCTGGTATCTTGATATATATGAGGTTCTTATAAAAAATTCTTGATAGTACATTTTCTCAAAAAAAGAAGAAAAGAAAAAGATGATGTTACATCTGCTTTCTTTCATCTTTGATAGTTTATGAGGTAGTTTTTAGTTTTGTTGTATATGTAAGTTTATTTGGCATGATTGGGTATACATATGAACTTTTTGGAGGATGCAAAATTATGAAATATTTCCTAGAGTCTCTAGAGATGATGAGTAGGATTGCACCTTTCTAAAAATTCTGTTTATATCATCTCATTTGTATAATGTTGGTTTTCAGATATACTTTTTGTGCTTTGATATGATTACAGGGTTGTCCTTCTACTCTTGGAGCTAACCGTAAGTCTCAAGATTTTTTCGAAAGAGTACCTGCAAGAGAACCACATGTGAAAGCACTTTTCTCAGAGGAGGTGGTAAGCAAGATAGAAAAGGATATTGGCTGCAAAATAAAAATAGAGGACAAGTTTATTATTGTCAGTGGCAAAGATAGGCTGATCTTGGCCAAAGGAGTGGATGCTGTTCATAAAATTAAAGAAGAGGGTGACAAAAAAGGTGGTTCTAGTTCTCACATTACCAGATCCAAGTCGCCTGGGAGGAGGAGCCCTGTTGGCACTCGGTTTGCGCGCTCTGATTCCCAAAGGTCTTTTCAAAGTCCACAAACTGCATCACATTTCCAGCAGAGGTTTGGCAAACAAGAGAAGGTAGTGGAAGACCACGTCCGCGAGGATTTAAAAATGTTATCAAGGGGTTCTCCACAAGGTAGGGACAGCGTAGGATATATTTACGGCGTCCATAGAAACATGGTAATCCCATGCTCGTAGTTTATGAGGTCTCATATAACTTTAGCTTTGTGCTGTTAGGACTATTCCCCCTCCCATTTTCTCTTTACAATTGTATATATTATATAATAATGTTGCTTGTTGCTTATCATTTTGTTTGCAGCGAGAGGTAAGTTCTTATCTTCAAGCATTATGTGTTCGGTTGTGAAGTAACTTTCGTGGGTGGGTTGGTTTGATTTGAACGGATTGTCTGCAAGATGAAATTAATTACTGAAAGCATATCCAGACTTATTGCTTCAGATGGGTTCACTATGAGAATATAAGATAGCATGTCTAATTAAAGCTGGCATCTTTGTTAGACATCTTGAATCGAAGTGCTTAACACACTCTTCCTTTGGTGAAGCTTATGGTAATGATGGAGCCAGACGCCGTTCAAGCCATTCTAAGTCTCCTGCACGTCCTGCATGCACTGGGGGCTCATATAACTCATATGATGGTCATAGTCAGAGCAGGGGGGGATACCGGACAGAAGGATGGGAGACAGAGAGACGTCGACCTGACATGCAATCTGACCATAAGTTGGATTACCCCAGCTTCCCACAGACGTTAGAGGAATTAGAGTTGGAATATGAGAGGGACGCAATGGATCTTGGTAGAATTCGTGACAAAGAAGAAGATGAGGAAAACTACAAGCATCGTGAGGTGGGAATGTGTAACTCACAATAGTATTTCAATTTGAATTATTGGTGATTTGACATGCCATAGCACTTTGAAAAGCACACCACTGACAGCATATTAAAGATTTTCTTGTCGGATTTTCAAGCATCTTTATGCATACCAAATTTTTTGTTAAATATTTCTTTGGTACAAACCTTATTCAGATATCACTATTTGTCTTTAGATAAATTAGATTTATTTATTTAGTGCCATTCCTTTGGTTGTGCTAATTTAGATTTTAGACATTCTGACTCTTGGCTCTGCTAATTTTAGGCTGTCAGAGAGATGAGGGAAAATTACATGAAGAGGCTGGCTATCTTGAGGGGAATGCACACAAAACAGTGGGAAGAGTTTCTTCAACTCGATGCCCAAAGGATGCAACAAAGGGCACGCCAGCAGTTGTCCAGCTCAAAATACGGTGGTTATAGGCAGCCTGGTTATTCCGAGTATGATAGCTCTTCTGGAAATCCTCATTATGCTGGAGGGAATTTACCACTGGAGTCAAGGGGCAGGTACCAAAACTCCATGGAAAATTATCCTTCTTCAAGGTCTCATGATACTTACGGCGACTTCCAGCGCCAGAGGCATGATGAGTTTGGGAAAGCATATAATCGATTCTAAATCAGTACATTGGTGTTAAGCTTGGTGAGTTGTCTTATACTTTGAGCTACAATGCTTGAATTGGTTCCGTTTTTGTTCTCCTTGAGCACTAGATATTCCAGAGTCAAATCATCCCCATAATTGAGTAAAGATTTGTGCTTCATTAGACATGGTTGTTGAGATTATGGTAGGAACTGATCCTAAATGCATTTTGAAATTTTAGAATGCCAGATGCAATATTAGGGTGCAGTGTATATCAGCAGCGCTTCTTTTGTGAATTGTGTAGACTTTTAGTTGTTTAGGGGTAACATGTGCAGAGTTTATTTTTGTGGAGTTGCAGATTTTCATTTTTTTAAAAACTGCATTTGTTAAATTTTCACTCCCAAAATTTTCAGGGTTCAAATCCTGGTCGGGTACAAGTAATGCTTAGCAGAGCCTTAATCTTAGGTAAGTATATCAATTATGTTTACGATGATGATGAGCTTAAGAAGCTGGTACTGGCACAAATTGGGATGCTACATTTTTTGATTATGTTCCTTTTGAATTTGTTTTATCTGGAATTCAATCGTTGTAAACTAAGTGGCAAGACATGGTTTTAGCTTTTGTCTACAAGTGCTCGTGGATTGAAATGTTGGTATTATTAAGTGGTTGAGATTTTTCATGATGTGCTAACTGATGGTACAATAGTTTTGGGTTAGATATTAAGTTAGCAATAAAATTGTGCTGTGGGTAAGCAGGTTTAGTTTGTGAGTAAAGCAACAAGTCAAGATCTGATTCTTGCAGACAGGTGAGCAGAAAAGCTTTTGGATTGGTTCTGATTTAGTTCTTGTAGTGAATACTCATTCAAGCTGTTACACCTGGCAGAATGCAGTTGCCCATTTTCTCATCGGTGAGAGCAGGAATCTCAAACATAAACATGTTGTGACATTCACGATTTGAGAAGTGCTTTTCCAATCTAATGATTTGTTGGTAAAATAAATTGTTAAATTAGAACCTTCCAAGCATATGGGAAAAATAACATATGGAAATTTGGTAACCCATGATAATAGATACCATCAAGGTTTATCCAGTCTAAGTCACTCATAATTTAAAATCTTTACGTCCCCACACATGCATATTTTAAATAGGCCCACATCTATTCTTTTGTTAATTAATTAATTCTTTTATGTTTTGCCTTGTTTTCATTTTGTTCATCTGTTTAGCGCTAAATGGTTACAAACAAGATATTTATTATAGACTTACGGTTTCATATTCAGTTAAAATGAATAATTTAAACATTACTCCATTCCACACAAAAATGTTAATATTTTTGTATCAATGTGTGAAATTTTAAAATTGGTGTATATATATTTTGTTTTGATTTATACACTAGTTAATATTATACTACTAAGTACAAGATTGTTAACTAAAATACATTCACATAATAATTTTAATTTCTAAATTAACTATGATCAAACGTTATTAAATGGAACTTTTTTTCTTTTTGAAAGGGACAATTACCAAATAAAGTAGTTCCCAAACAAACGTGTAAGCACATATTATCTCAAGTATTGAAAATTATCAGAGCAGCCCTAACTATGTGATTGATTGGCAGGCAGTATTATAAATATGGATTACTTTCTTAAATAATACTTGTTGACCAACCTAAAATGGATTTTCCAATTATATCATGACTACCACGCAACAGACTTGTACTATTTGAAACATTCATTCAAGCTGAAACTATTAAGTGCAGTTGAAAGTTTAAAATATTATTATTAAAATAAATATAAAATTATCATTAAATACATATTTATTTTGATAGTACACTATCAATAACTTTTAATAATTAATTTAATTAAACGGAGTGCATATAATATCTCAATAAACATACATAGGAAAGTGATATCTTTACTCACTTTTAAGTCTCAAGGAATTATGTAAAAGTATTAAAAGTGCTCTCCTGAACATAAACTAAGATAAAGCAATACTACTTGTTTTGAAATATATGCTTATTATAATATTTGTAATTTTCAAATTACAGCAAATTATATTAATTTTAAATTTTAAAAAAATCTCATATTGACTTTGAATTATTAAACTTGATCTTAATGGATATATTACCTTCACATATAGTTTATTCTTCTACTTTATGTATTTTAGGATTTTCATTTTTCCTTTATTTGTTTTATATTAAGGTTTCTAGGTATATTTTTAGTCATAATATATATTCGGGAAAAAATAAAAGAAAACAAGACAAACTCTTTAGAGTAACACGTGGCAGATGCGACAGCAGGGGAACGTCCTAGTCCGCCCGCGAAAAGCTGGTTCGGCCACCGAAATAGTAAAATAACAAAACAGTGGCGGTGTTTTATTTGGTTCCGCCGTTTCTATACTATTTTATTTCCCTTATTATTTATTTATAGCTGGTGTATTATATTATATCCCCAAATAAATATATCCTTTTTCTTGGGGACAAAAGTTCTTAATATAGGGATATACTATCATTTATCCCAGAAATCTTTCTCAAAAATCTTAATCTATAAATTTCGCTGCTACTAAATCCTGGTTTGGTTTGGTTTGGTTTGGTTTGTTCTTCCCGGCCGATGATCTCTCCGCCGTCTAATTGGGGTTTCTTATTGTTTTTTTTTGACCAGGTAAGGGCTGCACTTTCCTTGACATTTTTGGTGTTTTTTTTCGTCTGGTTAGTTTGATGTTTTTCTTTGTCATTGTATTTTTCGTTACCGCTCTTGTTATTTTGAAAATTTTAATCTTTTTATGCTTTCAATCCGTCTTGAAAAATATAGTTTTTGGTTATCTTATAATTTTGTTTCGATTCTCCATATTGTGTTATTGAACGATTCTGTCTCTCTGCTTTTCCCCTTTCTCTGCTTGCTTGAATTTCAATGATGGCTTTCTGCCTATTTGATATTTTAAGCTGCATTATTACGCCCATTGCACCACGAAATAAAAAACAAAAAACAAAGGCTGCATTATTAGGGTAAAAAATATTTTGGGGGTTTTAGTTTTATCCGTCTATGTTTTTCTTGGTTTTTCCCTTTCATTGTATCATGTTTATAAAGTTACTGCTTCAAAAGTTTCTTTTTGTTTTCCTTTAGAAAGGTGTAGTTACTCTTGTTTCGGCTATTTTTGTGCGGTTTTATATACATTGTTTTGTGTCTGGTTACTTTTTCAATCCTCCTATGTAGATGACTTTTTGGTATGGGGTAGAGTTCCTAAAGAATATATATCGATGACCACTTTGTGGTATGTTTGTGAATTACATCATGAAATTAGCATATGCAGCTGGTAGTAATATAGAAGATGTTGTTTTTCCATAAGTTTCTAGGTGTAGGTATTACTCTTATGAGGTTCATTTGTTGTAGAGTAACTACAAGATAGATTGATTGCGAAGATCGATCTTGGTTTCATTTTGAAGAAGTGTTGCTTTTGTTATCTATATTGATTGGGGAAAGGAGAATCCAACTTTGAATTAAATGGACCATAATGCCTCAGAAGAAAGAGACCTTGAGAGTGGTGGAACAGGGCATGAAGATGAGACGAGCAAGAGGACCATTTCAGGCAACAAGCAAGCAAAGAATATGGTCGGTAGACTTATGAGTGGTTTGTTGGGTTATTCTGGATCTGCTAATGGAGAGTCTAGTGCGAGCACAGACAGCAAGTTAGGAACATCTAGTGAGGACCCTCACGATAATATAGAATTGTTGACAGACAAGAATTCAGGACAGAGTGTAGAGCTCATGCCTCTTTTGGAGAAGAAGCCTGTGAAAGATAAAAGGAAAACTTCCTTTCGAAAGGCTTCCAAGCCGCCTCGCCCCCCTAAAGGTCCGACACTGGATGTTTCGGACGTGAAGTTGGTTATGGAGATTTCTGAGCTTGCCATGAAGAAGCATGCAAGGATTCAACGCATCAAAGCACTCAAGAAAATGAATGCTGAGATGTCATCATCATCGCCGTTGTCGTCATCACCATCGTCACCATCGTCACCATCATCGTCATCAACATCAAATAGCAGTCTAGCTGCCATGGTGGTCACACTTCTCTTGTTTGTTATAATAGTCTTCCAAGGTAACCAGTCATTTCTCAAGTTCATAGCAGCTTTAAATTTTTATTTATATGAACTTCTTCTCTATAATTCTTCATAATATGTATGTATGTATGTATGTATGTATGTATGTATATGTGTGTGTGTGTGTGTGGCAAGTCATCTGAAGGTGCTGTATTTTGTCAATTATTCTGTAGGATTGTCATTTGAAACTGAAACTGTACTGTGATGTTAAATTACTTTCATGACTTGAATGTTTCATCGTAGTTGTTTTTTTTTTTAAATTTTAGTTTTGTAATTTTTTAATGTCTTTTTCCAGTAATGGATATAGAAAGTTCAAAAGAAAATTTGAAATTGTAGAAGCAAGTGCAAAAGTGATTTAGATTTTAATAGAGATTAGCTGTTAATCTGCTGTTAGTTTCAAAGCATGAAAGTAAGACTTTTGGAAGTTAACTTTTTTGTACTCTAGCCGTTTTATTTTTATTTTAGGTTCTCTCTCCATATATTTGTCATCTATGAGGTTTTACTTTACAATGTTATGATTAGACCTGACAATTTGGTTTACAAATTGGTGGGTCAGCCCAAATTAACTAGAACCATTTGGGTTGGTTAACTATTTTAAGTTATTTGGGTTAGTTAAACTTTTGATCCATATTTTTTAAAAGTAAAACATGTCCATATTTATTTTCAGTTCGTCTCCCTCACTGCTTGATTGAGATCGACAATTCAAAATCTTGTTCTCTTTCGGTAATTTACATACAGATAGATTACATACATACACAAAACCAAATTCACGTGTCTAACCTTGTTTAAATTACGTATGTACCCAATTTTATTGATGCATCCTTGTTTTTTCAAGTACCGAGAATAGTTATCTCTTATATTGTTATTAGTCTTGTGACATACAGATCAAACATGAGCATGAATAATTGGGAATTAGTTTTCAATTAAATTTAATATGCACGTATGGATATGTATCAATGTTGTATCTATTCCATCTGTGTATAGAATATAGATTAATGGCTTTTAGCAAATAAGGAATAAGGATATTTTTCTTTTAGAGAGAGTATAAAAGTTTATGAGTAAAAATTTTAGAGAGAAGATTAAAAAAAAATGGGTGTATAAAATTTTTTAGATAGAGAGAATGTATAAAAAAATTAGAGAGAGAAGTTAAAAGAAGACAAAAAAAAATCAATATTTTAAGTAATTTATTTTATTGTGCCATAATAATAGCAAACTTGAAATTTTAAAAAATGGGTTGAACTATATTGGACCCATAACCATTTGGTTCCAACCCACATAACACATTAAAAACAAGTTATATGGTTTTAATTCTTAATGGAACCATAACCATATTTTATAACCCATAACCAAACCAAATCCATTTTTTGACAGGTCTAGTTATGATAGACTGGTATGGATATTCCACAGTAAGCTATAGCAAACTCAGGAGTCGATGTTGAACCACTTTCCCTGTCAAGAAAATTACTGATCTTATCCGCACTTTTTTGTTAAAAACATGTACTGCTTTCTTATATTGGTTTTGTAATTCTGTAACCTTGTCCAACAATATTATATACTACATGTGTATATATTTTCCCTTCTTAAAGTAAATGATTTATAACATGTGGAATTGTTTGATCTAATTCTAGAATTGTCTGCGCTATTTTCTGTCAAGTTTGGAATGTTTTGGACATACTTCTTGTTCACAAATTCTGTGTAGATTTTATAAGCAGCAGCTTCCTACCTTTCTAAAAGGTGTTCTAAAGGATTACTAATGTAAAAATATATGTACTGAAATAGTGAAATGGCTCATTCCCTGACCCTTAAAGGGACCCTCGGACCTTAAATAGATAATCCAAAATAATGTGATTTCTGTTTCCTAAACAATGAAATTGTGCATTCAAAGCCTACAGGTCATACATTTATTTATATTATTCTCGTAATTTAATTTTTGAAGTTCCCCCCTTCATTGACAAAGAGGATTTGTTTTGGTATTATGAACACCTCATGCTATTGAAACTATAGTTTCTATATTTTGCTAACTTTTGGGAGTTCCGGCAGGAAAACCACATGCATCTTTAGAAGGTCAAGTAATCCAGCTGCCAAAAACAAAAATCTCAGCAGAGAGAAATAAGAATTGCTATAGTTTGTACGTATATATAATTAGATTTTAGGATTTCGGCAATTGCATATTTCTCTTCTATAGCTGTAGAAATAATTTCGACAGCAAATAAAGTGAAAAAAATTGTCTCTGGGCTTATGCTATTGAGACTTGGTTGCAGGCATTTATTCAAGAAACAGTTCAAGTGCGAGCTTCCAGGGATCGCCTGAGCCGGCTACAGCAGTAAATGGCTTGATTTCAATTCAGTTGTATAATAGCACCCCGGCAAGTTAGCAAATTGTACCGAGTTGTGTCTTTCCTAAATACATGTTACGTCTGGAGGATGGCAACATAAAACTGATGTTTCAGAAGATTTGGTTTTTTGCAGATCCACTTGAGATTTTATAGGCTTGCCTTTTCTCATAATTATTTAGGACATGTTTCTGATTTGGAATCTAGACTCTAGCCATGTGATCAAAGGCAGCAGTGAAGACGCATATATTAATGTGCAACCATTCTTCCGTTTGTATATATTGTATAACCAACTCAACTCCCACTTTTAGCAAACAGTTGTGAAAGTTAGCACCCCCCCCCCCCCCCCCCACCCCGCGTACAATTATTTTATTTATTTATTATGGTAATGGATTCTTTTAAGCCTGAGTGTGAATGTCAGAATGTGGGTACGAGACTAAGGAGGATCTCTGCCAGAAGTAGAGATGCAAAGCCTTTATTGTACATGTTTTTAGCAATAGGTGCTCAAAGCTGGCATGTCTTTGTATATTTTTCTCGACGACATCTAAAATCAGGTTCAAAATAACTTAGTTTTACCACTACAAGTACATTTATCACTAAATAAATTAAATTGTAAATTGACAAAATGAGCCTTTGTTTTTGAACGGAGATAGTAACAAAAACAGCATAAAGTAGAGGCAAATAAGAAAAAGACCATGAAAGATGGAAATTCACGTACATTGGTCTTGGTGAGGGTTATTTAGAATTGAGTAGAGGTTGATGGTGAGTATAAAGTACCGAATGATCACCCTTTTATAATCAAGTAGGTTTTCTGCAAATTATGTATGGGATATGACTAATGTAATGCTTTTAGGGACTATTTTCTTCCATGAGCCTCAGTCATTTATTTAATCTTATTTTTTTTTTCATTCAAAAGCCATTTGAGGATAGAGTATATATATTAATACAAATTGGAGAGGTGATATTATATAATTCTCCTTTTGAGATGTCAAATGATATTTCTAATACTAACAAATAGCTAGTCTATAAAATGATCCCTAATTAAAGTTACTACTAAAGTAGTACATACAATCATATTTTATGCATCATTTTACAAACTGTTGGGACATGACGTTATGGAGGTGGTGAGAGATCACTATAAATACAAGGTTTTATCATGATTTTAAAGTACACACAACTCATTATTATTTTTCAGCACTAGAATTTTTTATCTTCATTGTTAAACTTTATTCAGCCTATACTTATTCAGGTGTAAGCTATCCTCGGGCAGCACAAGTCTTGAAGCTTTTTGCGTGCTTATCGTTTCACTTTTGGTGATACAAACAAACATAACCTATAGTATGTTCTTTGCCAAAAGTCCGTGTTGTAGTATGTATAGAAAAAGAATTAGAAAAGATTTATTTTCTGGATCCGATTACTAACTTTACTATAATCAGTTCTTATAGTTTTCATTGCATTGGTTTAGAAAATATACATTATGTTACTATTAATGAATGTAATAAAAAAATTAATACGTAATATTTTCTATTCGCCACAGCGACACGGTTCGCCAAACAGTGTAGCGGGCTATACTTTTTTTATTATATATTTATATAGTTCGCAAATTAGAGGGTGTTTGATAAAAATTGAATGAATCTGAATCTGATTCTGAATGAGCTGAATCTGAATCTGAATGAGTTGAATCTGAAACTGAATGAAAAAAGTTATTTGATAATTGACATGTCTGAAATATTTGAATGACAAAACTTTATTATTTTACCCCCTCTAAAAAAATTCAAAATTGTTGTAAATTTATTTAATATTACTTAATATAATAGTGAATATTTTTATTTATTTTTTAAATTTTTAAATTTTTTTTACTTCATTCAGCTGCTCATTCAGCCATTCAGCTCAAAAAATTTGACTTAGCCATTCAACTCGTCTATCTTAGTGATTCAACCATTTAGATCAAAACAAACGCACTGATCGATTTAACCATTTAAATTTAATTCTATTCAACTATAAACAAACACTCCTTAATCCGGTGGATTATACATTGGCTATAGTGAGTGCATGTTTATCTTATACATATATAAAAGTTGTTGATCACCATTTTTTTAAATTCAATATTAATGGAATTCGAGTATATATTGCCAAAGGAGCCATGCATGCATGCATTCAGAATATATAATTAATCAGCAGTCAACACTCCATTAAAGCAGCTCGTGTCATCGTATATATAAATATCATGATGCATGCATATGGATATATTCTTACCTACGAATATAAGAAACTTCAGCTTAGTTCCCCTCCAGCCTCCATGGACATTAACTCATCATCCCATCCTGCAAACTCATAAAATAAGAGTATTTTCTTTTGTGATATACTATATACTATTGTTGTTCGTATCATTTAGTTAATGGGCTAGCTAGTATTTGATAAGAAAGTGTACATACATATGTTTCTTAAATGGCAATATTTAATTTTAGTGGTTGACTTTTAATATGATCTAGTATCATTTCTCTGCCGCCTGCATGCAGTCGGTGAAGACCGTCCAACATTAAATCCCATGCATGATAGCATGGCAACCCTTTAGTTTAGTGGAGTTAATTTCTTCAAAAAAGAAATTATATAAAAATAAAATACAATAAAATAAAGATAAAAAAGGATACGAGGGACATGACAAATAATTGTGTGAGCTATTATATAAAATTGATGTCGTTTTTTGTAATTGAATACGATTCTTCTCAGGTTATAAGAGACACCTCGTGCAATAACGTGAGGTGTCCCTCACCTTCTGTGCCCTTTAAAATAAATTACAAAACTAAATTATATTGCTAATTTTTTTTTATAATAATATTTTTTGATACTTTATTGCTTGAAACTGTTGTAATGATAGTCTCATTTCAATAACTGCAAAAATATTTTGTTCAATGCAAGCAGGGGCGAATCTAAGATCCGTTCTCAGCAGGGACGGATTTTTTTAAGCGAGAGCTGAGTTTGAATATATTATATACCCGTGTGTTTAGTTTTTCTAGCGTAATAGTAGTTTAAGTTTTTTTTTCCCTTTATAAGTTTAAGTTTATTAAGTTTTATTTTTGCCCTTAATTATCCTTATACCTATAAAAAAAATTTTAAAAATCCCAACATAGACACTGCCTACCCTTCCTTCTTAATAGATTCGCCACTGGCCTTATTATCACTTTGAATTTGGCTTAGTTTATGTACAAATATGATTCTACAATTTTTTGTCTTCATCTATTTTTTATATAAAAAAAATTAGTGCCTTATTTTGATGTAGAAACAAACATTAATTACAATTGATTTGCATCAGCATGTACTTAGTAAATTTATATAGTAATGTAAATTATTTAGTCACAAAATTTTAATATGAATTAAAAACCAATAGTTAATTAAATAAATGGAGTTAATATGTACACTATAAAAGTGAGAACTCAATGAGTTTAAAAACTAATCATAACAAACATGCATAAATAGTTAAATTAACTTAAAAGATGAAACTTGCATGACATTAATTTCAAATTACTCTATTGCCATGAATCTTCAACAATAATTTGTTAACTGATTTATAGCTTGCGACGCCCCCAAAATAGGTCCATTCCTCCCAACCCATTTTGAGTCGCCAAATACATGGTACAGAAATAACTACAACTTCAATAATACAAATGTCGTGTGAAATACGACAATACATACTGTGAGTTTAAATACAGATATTGTCGTCTAGACAATATCTACACGCAAATAAATTCCCATCATAATTATTGATACATTATTTTACAAAAATGGTGAGGACTACTAAACAACTCTCTCTAGAACCTTCATTCCATACCTCGACTCGATCCTGCTGCATGTTCTCACCTCCGAGAAGAAAAAATGGAACAACAAGGAAAAGGGTGAGCTCAACTAGCCCAAGAAGAATATTATGACTAAGATAATATACAACAAATTATCGTTAGTCTTCAACAGGAAAAATTTAATAGAATACAATAGACAACAAGTTTTAGATCAACAAATGCGCAATGAAACAAAGAATCCATTGTAAGAGTCACGTGAGAAGAAGAATTCCACTTTGTCTTTTAAGGTTTAAAAGTCCATCATCAATATTTTATCCCTATAACAACAATCAATATTCATCTCTTTTGCACAGAAGACCCCAAATAATTAATAAATGAAATTTAATTTCCTCTTAATTATTATTTTGAAATAAGTAAGGGTTGATGTGATTAATGTGGATAATTCTACGGGTAAAATACGCAAATATTTCAAAATAAGCAAGTGGTTATAAAATATTCATTGTTGTCGGGAATATTCGTTTGGTCGTGGAATATTCGTCATGCTGTCAGGGAATATTCGTCATTTGACGACTAGCCCATGTGTGGGCCCCCCAACGGAAAGCGATTGGAGGAAGAAAAGACAAATATAAGTTGTTTAAAAATAACGGCGTAGTTGTTACTGCTTACCACTATTGGAATACCCGGTGGTTAAAACACGAATACTGCTATTGTTGCATCTGCAGAAGCTACGGTATTGCACCAATTATTGAATCTTACGTGAAAGGCACTTTACTCAATAATGGTTACAGATAATAATTGCTCAATATTTTATTGGTTCAATAATTGTTGCGTTGATATTTTATCTTTATTTGTTGTTTCAATAATTGTCATTACACGATATTTTTCATTATCGAAGCAATAATTCATATTATCTCGAATAATATTATTAGATAACATTATTGGCAATGTCTAGAAAGTTCTCACTAAGGAGAGGTTTGGTCACCTAATTGCGGCGCCAAGAAGGAGAAATTCTTATTGGAAAGCCCTCTTTCCTCGGAACTATGCGGTTGTCGATATTGTGATTCTGTAATATTATTTTGAATAATTAATTATTGATTCATATGATGAGGAAAATATTGATTTTATGTGGATATAGATGGAGAAAATTTTAATGTGACAATTGTTGAAAATTGAAATTTTATCTTTTTCGATAAAATAATTCATTTAAAAATATATTATTATATTTTAATAATATAATAATGGTGATATTTTACAACTAATGTGTGGGATATATGAGTATACGAGGAGGAAGAGTATTTTTGTTGCAATAAATGTTTAAAACATGTTAAACATGTCATGGACCCTATTTATCGACCGAAATTTGATTATAAATGTAAAAATCGCTTTGCTTATGAATTTCGGTCAATTTCTGCTTGGAATTTGGAAAACTTTTCTTCCGCAAAGTTGTAGAGAATTGAATTTCCTATAAAAACTCACGAGATTCAATTTTCTGATAAAAGGGCTATTTATTATGAATTATTGAAGTTCAAGTCAAAATAATTGATTTTGGAAGTTTTAAATATTTATATTAATAAAAACGTTTTTTTTGTTGTGTGGGCAGCCCTAGCATGTGTTTAAATATCTGAGATCAGTTGTCAAAGTGGGTATGTAGAAGATTATTAAATATATTAATATTATAATAAATTTTCTGCTTTTGTTCTAAGCAATTTCCTATAAATAGGTGTTAGGTTAAATTGAAAATCACACCGAAAATCAAGTTTTCTCTCTATATTATCGAGCGTATTCTTGTGATTATTTTGAGTATACTTTGAGTATTGCTATACGGTGAAAGTTCAAGATATAGCCTATATCCAATATTCCAGCTTAAATCTTGATCTTTTCGAGGTAAGGGATGTTATTTTCTTCTCAAATGATATTATTTCTTCAATATCATTATCTTTGAAATATTGGTTGAAACTTTTATCAAATTTAAAACTTTTTCATGCGTCGGGTTACTTATTCATGAGCTACTAATCACGAGTTACTTATTCATGAGTTACTATTCACGAAGTTACTATTCACGAGTACTATTCATGAAAGTCGTGATGATGTTTTTGTGAAATTTCTATCTTTTGGTGTCGAATTACTATTCACGTATCTGACTTATTCACGATACGGACTATTCACGAATACGACATTACTTATTCATCAAAAATGAAATTTTTCCTTTTCGTCAAAATATCTATTCGGATACTAGCTTTGATTGTATCCATGTTTTGATCATTCTTGAATTTTACACCACTATGATTATTTTTGAGGTATTTTTGGACGTGGATAAAACAAAATACTAATCCTTAATCCTTAATCCTTGTCATTTTGTTTCAATTGGATTCGCTTATTTAAAAAATATTTTCATCATCCTCGATCTTAAAAGATGAATGATTTATGAATAATATCTTTTGGCACAGAGTGCAAAGATGAATGATTTCGATGAATATCTTTGGCCGTAGTGCAAAAGATGAATGATTTCGATGAATATCTTTGGCCCGTAGTGCAAAGATGAACAGTGTTTAGATGAACATGACCCAATCGGTGAATGTCCTCGCCTCAGTAGTAAGGATGAATATTTGATCCCGTAGATATATATTGATTGATGTTACGGGGATAAAAAAAAATAGATTTATGAACTTTAAAATTCATACATAGAAGATAGTAGTTTGCATTCTCTACTTAACTCTTCTAATGAATTATTATTTCAGCTATGAATATTGATTTAAAACTTGTTGTCTATTGTATTCTATTATATTTTTCCCTCGTCAAGACTAACGATAATTTTGTTGTATATTATCTTAGTCATAATATTCTTTATCGGCTAGTCGAGCTCACCCTTTTCCTTTTGTTCCATTTTTCTTCTCGAGAGGCGAGAATATAGCAAAGTACGAGTCTGGGTATGGAATGAAAGTTCTAGGAGAGTTGTTTAGTAGTCCTCACCATTGTTGTAAAATAATGTATCAATAATTATGATGAGGATTTATTTGTATGTGGATATTGTCTAGATGGCAATATCCGTATTTAAACTCACGCTTTTACTATTGTAATAATAAAGTTGTAGTTGTTTCATGCAGTGTATCGACAACCTCGTAATGGGGATGTAGACCTATTTTGGGGGTGTCACATGCACTACAGAGCCAAAGATATTCATTTAAATCACCAAATGGGTCATGTTCATCTCAACACTGCTCATCTTTACACTACAGTGCCAAAGATATTCATCGCTTAATCGCTCATCTTTGCACTACATGTGCCAAAGATATTCATCGCTTAATCGTTCATCTTTGCACTACAGCCAAAGATATTCATCAAGTATCACCATTAAGGACGGGGATGATGAAAAATATTTTTAGAATCTAATCCAATGATATAGAAGGACAAATATTAGGATTCGCATAAATGTTTATCCAAGATCAATAATACTTCATAATAAACGATTTTGAAGCGAACTCAAAAAATAACGATCAAAACATGGATCTAATCAAAGATAAGAGCCAAAATAGACATCTTGGACAAAAGAAAAATTTTCATTTTTCTATTGAATAAAGGCCGTATTCGTGAATAGTCAGATATCGTGAATAGTGCCGATATCGTGAATAAGTAACCCCAAACACAACAAGATAGAAATTTCACAAAAAACATCTTCACTTAGGTGAATAAGACTTCGTGAATAAGAACTCATGAATAAGAAACTCGTGAATAAGAACTCATGAATAAGAACCCCACATAAAAAGTTCCAAATTTGATAAAAAGTTCAACCAATATTTTGGCATAATGATATTGAAGAAAATAATATCATTTCATGAAAAAGAAATAACATCCCTTACCTCAAAATAACCGTATTTCCGATCGAATTTCTAGATATAGTCGATGTAAACTCATGACCGTATAAAGACACTCAAAAGTATACTCACAAGAATACGCCGATAATATAGAGAGAGAAAGAGAGAAAACTTAGTTTACGTGTGATTTTCAATTCTAACTTAGCCTCTATTTATAGAAAAATGTTAAACGCTAAAGCGAGACTAAATAAATATAATAATAATATTCTTATTTTCTTCCTGCAAGAACCTAAATTGCCAACAAAGACCAACCACCCAAAAATCAAGAACCCATGTGTTGTATCCACCAACCAAAAAGTGGGTCCCCCCATAAATTTAATAAAAATCATTTTATTTTCCAAAACTTCAACAATTCGTAGAAAATAGCTTCTACATCGTAAAAATTCAAAACTCGCAATTTTTTCATGGGAAATTCCATTCTCTAAACTTTGCGTAAGAAAGTTTTTCCAAATTCCAAATGTAAATTGACCAAAATCCATAAACGAGCGATTTTACAGCCTATAATCAATTTTCTAATCAAGAATTGTGTCCACCCACACACAAAAAATATATGTTAAACATTTAATGCCACAAAAATACTTTTCCTCCTCATATACTCATATATCCCACATTCATTGTAAAAATATCACCGCTAATATATTATTAAAATAATATATTTAAATGAATTATTTTATCGTAAAAGATAAAATATTAATTTTCAACAATTGTCACATTAAAATTTTCTCCATCTATATCCACATAAAATAAATATTTTCTTTATCATAATAATCAATAATTAATTATTTAAAATAATATTACGTAATCACAAGATCGATAATCGTGTAGCTCCTGTGAAAGAGGGGCTTTCAATAAGAATTTCTCCTTCTTGGTAGCAAGCAATTAGGTGACCAAACCTCTCCTTAGATGTAACTTTCTAGACATTGCCAATAATGTTATCTAATAATATTATTCAGATAATATGAATTATTGCTTCGATAATGAAAAATACCGTAAAATGACAATTATCAAACAACAAATGATACAAAATATCAACGCAAGAATTATCGAATCAATATAATATCGAACAAAGAATTCACCGTAATAATTATCGAGTAGTGTCTTCTTACGTAAGGATCAATAATTCAACAATATCAAGTAATACCGTAATGCTACTTCAGGCAACCACGATATTATCAGATTTTCACCACCGTGTAACCCAACAAGTGTTAATTGTAATAATTACGTCGTTATTTATAAAAACACATACTTGTCGCTTTCTCATCCGACGCTTATTCTCATGGGGCCTTCAAATGATCAAGTACTGGTCAAATTTGATATTCCCGACAAAAAGAATATTCCACGACCAAGCGAATATTCCCCGACAATAATGAATATTTTATAACCACTTGCTTATTTTACAAAAATTGCACATTTCACCCATAACCAAAGCATTATATCAAATTAACCCTTATTAATTTAGAATAATGAATAAAGGAAAATTCAATTTTATTTATAATAAGTTGGGGTCTTACATAGCTAGTACTCCTTAATTTCTAGTTGGTTACTTGTAGATGACAACTTTTAATCCACACGATTTATCACGGGAGAGCCAACTAGCCAAGTTAATTGTCAGAAAACTAATCAATTTAAAGGAACCTCTACACTGCCACAATCTTCTTCTTTTTTTAATCTTTTTAAACAAATTAATAAAAAAGTTTTTTTTAAAAGGCCAATCACAAAAATAACTAAGCACAAATAATCTTCAAAACGATGATTGAAGTGAAAAAAAAAGTCCCAAAAATGTCTAAACTAAATATATCAAAGTTATAAACTACTCCCTCCGTCCCGAAAAAGATGAATAAAATACAATTTGCACACATATTAAAAAAAATAAAAGTATTTATCCTTATTGGTCCCATAAGAGATTACTCTTCGATTTTAACTTTTTGAAGTCAACTTAAAATATTTTAATATAAAATATATGTGTTTGATTATCTCTTACCTACTTCTTCATCAGCAAGCGGAAAAGTAGATTAGCAGATTTGGAGCTCAATTGAAAGCTACAAAACAGATTCATTTAAATTTTAAAATTAGGAGTACAATATTTTTTTTTGTCTCCTATAAATATAACTCTTTTATTAATTTTTCCCCTTTAAGTTTATTAAATTATATATCTACCCCTCCCCTATACCTATAAAAAAAATCGCAGCATAGACAGGTGCCTATACTGCCCAAACATAGGTCCGCCCCTGAATACAAGTTACTATATAAACATGAATATAAAAGAGTTGAGTATTGGTGTTGGTAGAAATTTGAGACATTTAATAATCTTTTAATTAGTCTAAATTTTTTATTTTTACTAAAAACGTTATAAAATTAAAAATTAATAAAAAATTAATTTTTAAAAATTCAGTAGGGTCAATTGATTGACCTCTCTTCCCCAAGGCTAAATCCATGATAGCTACATGCAGATCCAATCCATCCTTTTAAATTTTTAGAAGTGCATGTGTAGCTGGTCGGGTATGTCTATATACATATTTCAATAATTCTGGGTTGATCGGCCAGTGGCGACCGGAGAAAGACTACATATTTTTACAATATTTCTTCCACCCCGAAACCGGTTCATCTTCATATAATTATTGCAAGTCTAAGAAAGTAAAAAGAGTTCACATTTCATAAATAAGCGAAAAATATATAACATAAATTTAATAAAAAGAATAGCAAAACTTAACTCATTTTTTCTAGAGGTTCAAATGGATATTGGCAATTTTTTATTAGAAAAATGCATGAATTTTTAAAAATAGTTTGTCAATTTGGGAGGAAAGAGTTTATATACATACACAATTATTATAGAGAAGTTGTTGGTTAATTTATGAATGAAGCTAAGGTAGCTAGGACGATCGAGTAGTGTTTCTCAGTTAAGTCGTTTGAGTAGCTTTAAAGCTTAGGTATGATAAGAGCAGTATGGGGAATATATGGGTAGCTAGGTCACTATCATGCATGCATCTTTATCTTCCAAAATTCCTGTGTAATTGTTATATATATATATATATATATATATATATATATATATATATATATATAGTTCAGTCATGTTCATAACGAGTAATACTTAGAGATAAACATCTTGCTTTGACTTCTACGTACCTACCTACTGCATTATATATACTTATAATATTGAAAAAGTGTCGATATAGATCTTATAACGACGGTTTTTATCGTCGTTATACATCTATAACGACACTTTTGTTGTGAAAATAAAAAAAAATGTTGTGAATTTAACAATTTCCATAATATATTATACTCTCTTTTTTACAAATTAAATTGCATATACGATATCTTAAATTTTAAATTGATATAAATTTATTCAAGTTTTAAAAATAACAAATATAGTAATTAATAATAATTTTTAATTAATTAATAATAAATATAGTTATTTGTACTAAAAATAAATAAATATATTCTTATTGCATTGAATTTTAAAATTTGACAAATAAAAGTAAAAAAATATCTCTCATTTACAATTAGGAACTATGGGAGCGAGGACTAGTTATATATACCTACTTCCTCTGTCAGGAAATAAAACAAGAATTCAGCGTTTGCAAATATAAAAATTTATCATAAAGTCTAAACGTGTCACATTAAAAATTACATAGTATATATGTGACTATGTTTAAGGAAAATCAACAAAATAAATAAATAAAGTTAGGAGTTTGTGAAGGTTTTCTGCTAACACAATTGATCGCTTACATGCATAGTCTGACCATAAGCAAATTGATTTGACGCAGCATACTATATATGGCGCAGGCGCAGCCATGCTATATGCTTTTTGATGGAGCAGTTAGTTATTTAGTTAATGCAACCGCGTGACTTTGGCGCGTTCAATTTGTGTCAACCAGGCTATTAGCTGTTAGGCCGGTCTCATACCTTATGGCTTGTACAATTAATGGGGCCAACTCGTTAATACCACCACCTACAGGTCTTCTAGTTGTCCCCTCTCAATTTGTTTCTTTTTTGTCAGTAATTAATAATTACTCCCACTAATACGTACTAACTACTCTATTAAGCAAGAGATGAAAATATTAGTACTGGTATCTTCTAACTATAAAACAATTACTAATAGATATTTAGAACCCCTAACATTTATTGGGATGAAAAAAAATTATAGTACAAGCAACCGCATAGTGATTAATTTTCTGACGTCGAGCAGAATAATAATTATTAACGTTAACAAAAAAATTACGGGACAAAGAAATGAAGAGAATTACCTAAAATACAGAAAAACTTCTCGATACTTAAATTAATTTTATCAAATAAAAAAAAATTGTCTGTCATGCAGCCCACAAGCTGGGTGGAAATGAATATCGGAAAGATTCACTACCTAATAACGACGAGCTCTTCTAGATGAAAATAAAAATTAAATATGAATGTATTTGAATTCTACTTATTTGTATTTGAATCCGACCCCTACTTTTGAAGAGATTTTTGAAGTCAAACTCTTTTGAATAGTGATAATTATCTTGATCAAACAGGAGGGATCGTAAGAACTGCAAGTTTGCTAGTGATGCAAGTAATCCAATTTTTACTTTTATATACTAGGCCATTAGATAGTTTAGTCCATCCAACAAGTAGTTTTTTTTTTTTGACGCCCCACTTTTGAGTTATATTAGTATAAATATAAATAATTTATCTAACTTACATAAAAAATCTCTCCATTAATTACGGTATTAGTAAATCTCACACTATTTTAGAGAAACTCCACATGCAATTAATAAGGGTTAAAGAGAGTCGAAAAATAAGGGGATCACTGAAAATCAAACTTAATCGTGCATCCGTCTTAACTACTCCTATTAAACTACTAAAGTAAAACCTCATTAGTCATCCAGCAAATACTACTACTTTTATATTCACTTCTAGTTTAGTTTGTGTTTATAAGTTGACCAATTCTATCCCAATAAATCCCATGCACATTCCAGCTAGCTCACACATACACAGTTCACATCACAGACGACTTAGCTTGACTATATGTTGCCAACAAAGTCGCATTTTCAGTATTACAAGTAAGACCAAGGGCTTTTTCTGTATCTTACTAGTATAAATAAACCATTGACAAACACATCCTTCCACAACATATCCAAACCTCCACCCTTTAGAAAACAAAAATGATTTTTTCCAAGTCTGTTTCTTTCACAAAACTTGTCCTCTTCCTCTCTCGTGTCCTTAGAAAACATTATCGAAACCAAAAAGGCATTCAAAGAAACTTAAGCAATGCTCATGTTGCATATTCTCAGTTTAAACTTCAAAGGAATAACTCTTCTCTTCCTCAAACTAGTACTCCGCTAGAGCCATCAATATTGTCAGACCAGACTACTTTGATTTTTAATGTAGAAGGAACTTTGTTGAAATCTTCTTCTCTCTTTCCATACTTTATGCTAGTGGCATTCGAAGCCGGTAGCCTCATAAGAGCTTTTATTCTACTACTTTTATACCCTTTTCTTTGTCTTGTTAGCGACGAATTATCGTTAAAGATTATGGTTATGGTTTGCTTCTTTGGGATAAAGAAAGATAGCTTCAGAGTGGGAAGTTCTGTTTTGCCAAAGTTTTTCTTAGAAGATGTTAGTGCTGAAGGGTTTGAGGCTTTGAGGAGAGCTGAAAAGAAAGTTGGTGTGACTGAGTTGCCTCAAGTAATGGTTGAGAGTCTCTTGAGAGATTATTTGGAGATTGATTTTGTATTTGGAAGAGACCTAAAAGTTGTTTGTGGATATTATGTTGGGCTAATGGAAGACAAAAAGAATAATAATTCAGCTAATCATCTTATGGAGAAGATTTTTGAAGATGAAAAGCTTTCCAAAAATGTTATCGGACTAAATAACCTCAACAAATCCATCCATCATCATTTGTTTTCACATTGCAAGGTAAATACTTATCTGTCGTACTAATTTATATATAGTGATGCACTAGTTGTTGCATAAAGCTTAATAGACATATAGATATCTACAGTGTCATATGTATCACGTGTACGTACGTCGACTCCACACATTTCATTTATTGCATTTTCAGGATTAAAATTTAAAGTAGCTAGCTAGGATCGTAAATCATTTGTCTATTTATTACTCCAATTTTCTATCTACGTACACATGCATGTTAATTTATAATTTGTTGATCATCATACACATGATTTTTCAATCATTCAACAGGAGATTTACATGGTGAGTGAAGTAGAAAAGCTGAACTGGAATATCCTTCCAAGGGACAAATATCCAAAGCCACTCATCTTCCACGATGGTAGATTGGCTTTCAGACCAACCCCGCTGGCCACGCTAGCTATGTTCATGTGGTTTCCTTTGGGATCCATTCTTGCCATATTCAGGATCATAATTGCCTTATCTTTACCTTACAATATATCTATTCCAATCTTAACTTCCACAGGAATTAAACTCAGGCTTTCAAAACCCAACCACCTCCAATCGAAGGTCCAAAATAGCACAAATGGGGTGTTATATGTATGCAACCACAGAACATTACTAGACCCTTTATTTATTTCTTTCGGCCTCAAGAAACCATTAGCTGCAGTCACGTACAGCCTTAGTAGAATGTCCGAAATCTTGTCACCAATCAGAACCGTCCGATTAACGAGGAGTAGAGACGGAGACCGTAAGATGATGGACAAGTTGTTAAATCAAGGGGACTTGGTTGTTTGCCCTGAAGGGACCACTTGTAGGGAGCCTTATTTACTAAGGTTAAGTCCTTTATTTACAGAATTAAGTGATAATATACTGCCTGTTGGCATGGACACTCATGTGGGCATGTTTCATGGGACAACTGCTGGTGGATTGAAATGTTTGGACCCAATTTTCTTCCTTATGAATCCGTCCCCGAGTTACACAGTCCGATTTCTCGATAGGGTTTCTGGCTCATCGGCGTGTAAGGATGGTACAGGCTCGAGATTCGAGGTGGCCAATTATGTACAAAGTGAGCTTGGTAAGGTATTAGGGTTTGAATGCACTATGCTTACTAGGAAGGACAAGTACTTGATCATGGCTGGTAACGAAGGAATAGTTTCTGCTAATAAGGGACAATGATTCAACATACATCGGGGGTATGGAGCTAATAGTGATGCATATATATATATATATATATATTATTTTCTTTTCCTTGGAGCCGTATGTGGATATATTATATTATATGTATCATCCACCTTCCTCTGAATTGTATATGGATATTTGGTAAATGAGTTGAGCAATAATATTACATTCGTTATTCAAATTTCAATATATCACTCTTTTCCTCTCTTTTATTCCTTTCTAACTATCTTGGCCGAGGAGCGCCCAAGCATCATGCTGTCTTGTCTTAATTTCTTGTCAATCTTTAGGGAAGATGAATAAAAATATATTAACTAGCTAATGATGAAATATATTATATATGTGTGTGTGTGTGGGGAAAGGATTATATAACTACCAAAACTTGTACTGCTCATTTCAAAATTTGGTGAGCAAGATCTAAAAACGCAACTCTCTCCACCACAACATCTCGATCAGGCAAATTCAGTTAATTTTTTTAATATCTTGAATTCGCAATAATCGATCTCATTTCTTTTGATAGAGAAGAGATCAATCTGCCTTCTTATATTTCTATATCAAGGATTCGACTTGTATCATGGATACTAATAAGAACTCAACCATTATGATAAGGAAAAGTTTGACTCAGAGGAAACTAAAATAAGAGGCAAAAATTTAAATAAAAATATCATTGGACTCGTGGATTCTCAAAAATAAAGAGACTTGATTATTTTCTATAACTTGCTTTTACCACAACACGGTGTTGTTGATATCTAGTACATATAATGTTAATCTAATTTTGAGTATTTCAATAATAGAAAATTGATATATTCTCTGACTTCTTTCTGCCTACACTTTTGAGGGAAATTTTCAAGCCAGACGCAACAAAACAGTGTGAACATAATTTGACTATATATTATTATTAGTTTTTAGTAAAACTCAATATATTTTCTTCTTGTTGAAATAATAATTACTTGTTTTTTTTTGTGACTTCAACCGAAAACCCGATTATATCTTGTATATACATGTATGATTAATTAACTGAACTGATAACGTCCAAGTTACAACTGCTGTATATATAGGGACCCTATCGCGGCATCAAAATTTATATTGTGCTTGCCTTAGACGATACCATGACAGGTGGAGACCCTAGCTAGCTTGCATTGATATATATATATATATATATATATATATATATATACATATATGGTTGATCATCCTATTCCCCACACCTTTGATCTCTCTCTCTCTCTTTCTATATATATATATATATATCTGCTGGCTGCTGCATAGCCTGCAAGCTGCGGGGTTATAAACATTTCTTTCCGTACTCTTCTTGGCCTCTTCACTTGTTGTTAACGTCAGGATCTTCTACCACGTCCCAATCACGTAAGACGTCCTGATCCTGCACAGTAAACACGATAAACACCACAAGCTTGACGGCGGTTCCGTCGGGGGATAGCTCAAGCGTGAGAATTAGTATGTGTTCACAAGGTTAACAATGGAGGAATGTAATGTCTAGTGTCTAGAGAAGGATAATAATTCTCAGTTGTGTGTATGTGAGAGAATATGAAAATCAAAATGTGTGAGAACGTATCCCTTCGTGAAGACCTCCTTGCTAGGTTATACTCTCTTTGCCTGGATTACTATGCCACCCACTACTACCTGACACACCCCTCTGATCTGATGGGTTCTGCCGACTGCGTATGATTTATCCACTGCTTTTGGCATCAAGTTTTCTCACGCGCCATATGATCCCATCCACATTAATGCATGGCAGGAGCTTTGGTCAATTGTCATGTTTTTAATCATCACAAGTCAAAGTAATGTATATTAAAATATCTAATGGGTAGATCCACTGAATCGAATTTACTACTTTAAAGGTTAAAATGGATACAATATGGTGACCGGGCCCAGTGACTTTCACAGATTAATAATAGAGGCCCAATAGATTGTTAATGTGAGTAGGCCCAATGTACCTGGCCCAAAGATAGGAAATATCACGACCCAACATTGCCCCCTAGTTTTTTGTTAAACAGAATGTTTAATAGAAAACTATGAATGGCCCGGGATAATTTACTAAAGGTCCATAGTGAGAGATAATTGAAGTGTACCCAGTTGTTGTTCACGAAATGAAAAGAAAAGAGAATGAAGACCCAAATCAGAAAAGCCCTGTCTAACAAATACATGGATCCGAACCCTGACGCTTCCCATTCAAATTCCAAATCATTACTAACATTTAATGGTAGGCCTTGAACAATCACCGTAAATCACAAGATAAAAGATAACTTTACCAAATTTGACATTTTACTGTCTGCTTGAAATTCGGCGCGCCTTTTGAACTCTCTCTCCTCTTCGCAAAACCGTTAAAATGGCTTCCCAAGACTCAACAAGGTTCTCCCATACTAAGAACACCGATCACCGTCGTTCCGCCAAACCCTACCGCTTTCATGAAGAAACTTGACCTTGAATCCAAAGGGGTCGAAACCGGCCGCAAAATCCTCTCCCAAAACTCCCAAAACCCCTCTCAATTCTACAGAACACGGATCGCTTCTCGCACGCCAATACTCCTATCTCGCGGGTCGAGGTTTGAGTTACAGAGAGATTCGATCCTGTACCACATTCCGGATACCCACGCAGGTTAGGGCTCCCGAGATCCGGTGAGAAGATGTATCAACGGCCGTAGGGTTGGAGGGTCATCCCCACGACCTTACTCGAGAAAGGGGTTCGCTTCCCTCCGCACATTTTCATAGTGACTTTACTAGGGTTCCCAGGGGTGGGGTTCGCCTAACCGTACCAAATTCTTACATTCATATCTTGCCCTTCGGGCCTTATGCCATGAATCATGCGTGAGCCCTCCTTAAACTTCTTCTTCACCGTCTACAAGATAGTCCAATCTAGGGAGAAGGGGTTCAGGCCATTAAAAACACTCTCCAAGTCGGGAGAAAAGTTCGAGAGGCGTTATTTGGTGAATACTCCTTCGAGCAATAGGGGATGGCACGAGAAGTGGTTCTACGCCAAAGGTCCCAAATTTCTTCTTTACCGAATCCCGCCAATCGATGAGAAGATCTCTGGCGACTTCGAGACATTTCAAGAACGGAAAGTTGAAATGATAGAACTTTTGACAATTTCCCTAAGGAGGAGTGGAAGTACGGCTCTCTCAAAGCAGTATGGTTATATGACTATAAATGTAAGCATCGGCCTATTTAATATATGAATTTTTGAAAATGCTTTTATAATGTGGATCCTAACACAGACAGCTTTGGTTGCGTGCGAAGATCTTTGATTAGACCGAGCTCCTTGAAATAAAGGAGTTCAAGATTTTTGTCCGGAAGTCCTCTAAGTCGTTGAGACTCTACCAACAGAGGCTACTCCCCAAGTCGAGCCGACCCACAGAGATATACAATCGATGAACTCCTAATCAAGAACCAGAAGTCGATGAGGTTCCGCTTTGAAGAGACCCTCCTACCGCCAGGAAGAAGAGGGCCATCAGAAGACCCAGATCAACTCCTCTCCCTAGTCCTTCTGAAGCCATCCCAGAAGGTGAGCCAACCACCACATCCATCCCTCGACGAGGAGGCCTACTCGATCGTCCTGATCGAAGAAGCATACTTCAAACCAAAAAACTGAAAAGTAAAATAACGCCTCTGACTGCCGAAGAGCTTAGGGTGCCCCAGTCTTCGATCATCCCCCCCCTTCGTGCCTCTTGTAGAAATACAGATTGCCGAAGAAGGTGATCGAGATTTAAACCGTCCCAAACTCATCCGAGAAAAGGAGCGCACACCGACAGACACCCAAGCTCAGATTCCGCCGCTTTCTCAAGAACCCAAATTTCCAAACAAATCTCCTCTCCCGAGACCGTGTATCTTGAACCTACTCTCCCGAAAGCAACTCCGCTCCTTCCCGGAAAAGGTCGAGACCTCCGCTCGAACGACCCGGTCCCTTCGTGTCGTGGTTATTATGCCGAGGCCATGGGGTCTCCGACTGCGTGGCCTAGATTCAATGCTAACTTTCCGCTTCGACCTCTTCTTCGGCCTTCGTAGTGAACGCCGACGATCATCATCTCGATGATCACACGACGGGAATTTGCTCGATGAAGGGATGAGCTATCCGCCAAGGTAAATAACCATTTCTTTATTTTTCCGCTCTTTCGTTTTAATTGGATATCTGGTGCTCGACTTGAGTCTTCGTTTGGACATATCTTAGTTAATCTCGTTTTCTTGGACGTTTATGTCCAAGACACATAAATGGGGAAAGCCGAGAAGATTTCATGAGACAAGACATGCCGAAATCGACCTTTGGCTCGAGAAAGAATCGATCACGAAGACGCTTCTTCACACCATCAATGGCCTCCAAATGAGACTTAGATCGAGCCGGATGGACTCAAGACGCCTCGATGATGAACTAAGGGCCTGAGGATGGGTCGCCGCATCCGGCCGACCAACAAACTTTAAACGATCTGAACGCCATGGGCTGGTCAAGAAAACTTGCTCCTGAAGGCCAAGAATGAGGAGTTTTCTTCGCCAACCGGCTCCCGGCTATTCAACTTGGCGAGGCTCAATCAAGGCCCAAGATGAAGGACGGAACACACAAGAACAAACGCCACAAGCTTCGTCTTAAAATAAAGGAGCTTGAGGAAGGGGTCCTCTTCAAACGAAGAGCTCGTAAAGCGTATCTGAGTGTAATATAGGGATTCTGGACGAGCTTAACGTCGAGATCATGAAAGTCTACTCGGAAGGCTACGAAGACTGCCGAGAGAGAGGCAAAGAAAAACTGTCTGCTGCTCAACTGGATCCAACTTTGCTCAACTCCGAAGACGAAAGTGGTGCCTAGGTGTTCTTCCTGCTTTCATTCTGACTTATGTACAAATTTATCTGTTTAAACTTTTTATGTTTTTGGGATCATTTTGAAATTTTATATATGGAGGTTGTCAATGTTTCTATATTGGTGTATTTAGTTCATGAATGAATAGATCGAATGAATGTTTTAGTTTTCCTGATGAATCTGCAATTTCCTTAATTGTGAACTATATTTTCGGTTAGTTTCTTGTCAATAATTCAATATCAGTAAAATGAACCTAAACAGTGAATCAGTTAAGACATATAATAGTTAATGTATGAGACGAAGTGAATTAAATTTCATTGACAGAATTTAACTTAACTGAACTGAAAGGACTGAACTCAACACTTAAAGAAAATAAAGTAATACATACTCATCGGTTCCGAAGTGTGAGATCGGTCATTTGTTTACCACTCAGGGTGAAACAATTATACAAGGACCAAGATATAAAGATCAAGATATAAGGACCAAGATATAAGGACCAATTGTGACCATTGACTTACCACCCTAGTAAAATCAATATAGGATCCTTTGTCTACCACCGGGGTAGAAACAAATGGGTCGCCATCGAATGGCCAAATAGTCCTACCATACCTCCTTACACTATAGTGACCATAGGACAAATAGACCGGGGATCAATAGTGACCATTGATTTACCACCCCGTAAAAATCAATATAGGATCCTTTGTCTACCACTCGGGGTAGAACAACAAATGGGTCGCCATCGGGATGGCCAGTGAGTCCTACCATACCTCCTTACACCGTAGTAGTGACCATAGGACAAATAGACCGTGGATCAATAGTGACCATTGATTTACCACCCGGTAAAATTAATATAGATCCTTTATTCTACCACTCGGGTAGAACAACAAATGGGTTTGCCATCGGATGGCTAACAATGAGTCCTACCATACCTTCTTACAATCGTAGTGACCATAGGACAAATAGGACCAGGATCAATAGTGAAAAAGTGACTTTTTATTGATAATGAACAATAATATACAGACTTCCGATGAATTAACTTGATCTTTATTGAAAGTATTTCCGAAGTCTGCCAGCATGCCAAGTATTTTTGATCTCGGAACCATCTAATGCTCTTAACCGATAAGTGCCCGATTTTGATACTTCGATCTCTTCATATGGCCCTTCCCAGTTTGGCATTAACTTTTCCGTATTTTGAGGTGTAGAAGCTTCGGCTTCTCTGAGGACGAAGTCTCCTACTTCGAATCTGCGAAGCTTGACTCCTTTGTTGTAATGCTTAGCTACTCTTCATTGGTAAGCAGCCAATTTAAGTAGAGCCACCTCTCTGACTTCTTCTAGCAGATCCAAATTGGCTTTCAGTCCTTCGTCATTGTAGATCTCTTTGTATTGACTGACCCGAAGACTTGGAGATCCGATTTCGACAGGGACTAAGGCATCAGTACCATAGGCCAGTCGAAAAGGTGAATCCCCAAAGATAGTCCTCGGTGTAGTCCCAGAAGCCCACAACACGCCGAAAAAGCTCTTCTCTTCCGCCATCTTCCTTTAGCTTCATCCATCAAGGCTTGATCCCGCTTAGCGAAATACCTCATTGGTCACCTCGACTTGGCCATTTGACTGTGAATGAGCCACCGAAGTCTTCTTATGTTGAATCCCCAACTCCTTTAAAAATGCTTCAAATTTTGATCCCACGAACTTGAGTCCGTTGTCCGATATTAATACTTCTAGGATCCCGGCGAAACACTACTGACTCTTTATGAACTTCAAACATTCTTGCTCTGTTATTAACCAAGTGGCTTCGCCTTCTACCCACTTAGTCATGTAATCAATAAAGAACTATGACAAAAGCTAACTCGACCTTTAGCCTTAGGAAATGGACCCAATATATCTACCCCCAGACAAAAAGGGTATAGGAGATAAAAATCAAGTATAGCTCTTCCGGTAATAAATGATGTGGATCGATCGTGAGTTGGCACTTTTCACATTTCTTGACATACTCTATAGCTTCCTTGAAAATTGTAGGCCAATAGTATCCTTGTCAAGTACTTTGTAAGCAAAGATTTAAGCGACCATACGATCACCGCAAATTCCTCGTGAACTTCTCGAAGAGCATATTCGCGCTTCTGATGAGACCGAACACTTCAAAGAATGGTGAAGAAAAGGCCAATCGATAAAGATCCCCATCAATAAGAACAAAATTGGCGCTTCTTGTACCGATCTTCTTTGCTAACATCCGATCCGGGAAGGAAGGACGCCATCCGCCAAATACTCGATGTAGGGGTCATCCAAAGAAGCTAGATCGCTTCAATACACATTATTTCGCTTCATCGCCAAACACTTTCATCTACCGCCAGAACTTCCAAGTAAATCGATCCGTTGAAAACATCAAGATCTGTAGTATTAACTTTGACAAATAAGATCGATGATGGAATTGTCATTACGCCTATGCCACAAGAAATTAAATGCGAAGCGAAATCATCAAGTCGGTCCTTTAACTCCGCCAGATATTGATCATCCGAAAGTTCCACGAGCTTCATAATCTCCGATACCGCTTGACGACCAACCGAGAGTCATCAGTAAATGATAAGCTTCGGACCTCTAGACTCTTTGCCAATCGAACACCGCCTAAGACCGCTTCAGCACGGCTTCGTTGTTCGTTGCTTTAAATCCGAATCTGGGCTCGTTGAACTTTGAATCCGTCTCGACTTGTCAAGATAATTCCCGCCCCACTAATGCTAGGGTAGAGGAAACCGCCTACATATAGAGTCCAAACATTCTCGATCTTGTTGAAGAACCGCAATTTGCTCGACGGACGATTCACCTTCGTAACTTTCGGCATCTCCGCTTCGAACGAACATTCTACCATGAAATCGGCTAAAGCTTGACCTTTGATAGCGGTTCGGGGATCGATTCGATGAAAAAATCGGACAACTCCATAGTCCATGCCGCTAGTCTTCCTGAAACTTCCGGCTTGCCCATCACCTTCTTCAATGGTCGATCCGTGGTATTTACCGGGAGCCGACCTTGAAAATACTGCCGAAGATTTCTACTAGCAATTATTAAAGCAAAGGCAAATTTCTCAATATTCGGATACCTGGTTTCAGCATCTCGCAGGACGTGACTAACATAATAGACCGGATGTCGCTTTCATCGACCTCCCGAACCAAGATCGCTCCAACCGCTTAACGAACTTGCTTTGCAAGGTACGAGATATAAGGTCTCTCCGAGCGGGCTTCACCAATAAAGGAGCCAAAGAAAGATATGCCTTTATGCCTTGGAAGGCATCTTCACACTCTGAAGTCCACTAGAATGTCTTCGCATTTTTTGGCCCTTTCAATGTATCAAAGAAAGGAAGACACCTCTCTACAAATCATGCATTTAACCTCCTCAAAGTCGCATCCCGCCAACGACGTTGGACGCCTTTGAACGATCGAGGAGTCTTCATATCAAGAATGGCTCAATCTTCTCGGATTGGCCTCGATACCCTTTGGATCGACAAGATAACCCAAAACTTCCCCGCACCGAGGCCAAAAGTGCACTTGGCCGATTAAGTCTCGATTGACGATGACGACGAAGTACCAGCAAGCACTCTAGATCGTCCAAATGATTCTCGACTCAGATGCTTTTCACGATCATGTCATCGACGATACCTCCATGTTCCTTCCCAAATTTCCATCGAAGATGAAGTTCGTCATTCTTTGGTAAGTGGCTCCAAGATTTATAAGGCCAAAAGTCATCTTCTTGTAAGCAGACAATCGAATGTGCCAGAATAAATCGCCGCCTTTGGAATATCCTCTTTACGCATGGATATTTGTTGATAACTCAAAAAGCATCCATAAAGCTTAGTAATGCATACCCCGAAGTGGCATCGATGAGCTGATCGATATGAGGCGGAGGATAAAGTCCTTCTGACAAGCTTTGTTGAGGCTCGGTGTAGTCGATGCAAACCCGCCATTTTCCATTCTCGCTTCGCACCAACACCACATTCGCCATCCACTCGGGATAATCAATTTCATAGATGAAGTCGGCAAGAATAGCGCTTTTATGATTTCCTCATCAATGATCTTTTGTCGCTTTCTACAAGCAGAAGATCCGCCTTTTCCGCCGGCCGCTTCTTCGAGGATCTACATTCAGTCAGGCTCACCATCTTCCGGCTTAACTCTGTGCATGTCCTTCTGTTCCCATGCAAAAATATCCGCATAAAGCGGTAAAGAGTTCTATGAGGTTTGTCCAAGAGGTTACAGTAGACCCGAACCGATCTTCACGGCCTTGTCTGACTTTCCGATGATCAATTCAACCTCCTCCGTCCCACCTGCAGGAATCACCATTGGTTCAGAACTACTTTCGGTAAAGGGCTCAATCTCAATTGCCATCGCCCTGCTTTTTGTTTGGTCAATTCCACTTCGAGAAATAACAACATTCCTAGAAGATCGTCGGGCCAAATCCAAGTCCCCAGCTACCTCTCCTACCCCATGTGTCGTGGGGAACTTGATCTTGAAATGAGGGATGGAGGTCAAAGCTTGGAGAGAAGTTAAGGTAAGTCTTCCCAGTATAGCGTTGTAAGCTGAATCAACGTGCACAACATAGAATTTACACATTATTTCGACTCACCGGGTCTTTGTCAAAAGATAACTGGGAGTTCAATGGTGCCTGCAACTTTAACCGGATCGTTGCTGAAGCCGTATAAAGGAGCCTC
Organism: Panax ginseng; assembly: GCA_020205605.1. Taxonomy (NCBI): domain Eukaryota; kingdom Viridiplantae; phylum Streptophyta; class Magnoliopsida; order Apiales; family Araliaceae; genus Panax; species Panax ginseng. The sequence goes on along the minus strand of CM035138.1, from coordinate 3,378,702 downwards.
CTGCCCGACCTCCATTTTCTGTCCGTCAAGATGCATCCTTTGATAGGCATGGGCGATAAAATATCCAATCAAGATCCATTGTCTCATCATCACGCTTTCACGTCCGCCGTGCTTTCACTATATTGTGATCACCAAGGCCCCTCATGTGGTTCGATGGGCTCAAGGATAATCGCGTCAAGAAATGATATGATGGTTCCCGGAAATGGCCCGTCAATCCTCGGGGAACATCTGTCACAGTCATGACCAATCCGGGTAAGCCCTTCTCTTTCTTCCTATCAACTTCCCTACGGATCCACTGGTTATCACATCGATGACATGCCTTGGAGGCGGTACTGGAGCCATTTGAACCGTATGGACAAAGACAGCCATTAGTCCTGCGATCATTCGCGGCCACGTCATCGTACTTAATAAGCCATCCTTAATCTTCTTCTCCACAAAGTCTTTCAAATTGCAACATTCGTTAGTGTCGTGGCCTGCGGCTTGATGATAGCCACAATACTTACGAGAGTTACCCTGCCCTGTTCGGTAGTTATCACGGGGTGGCTCGAAGAAAGGTTGACTTCTGATTTGATCCAGAATTATCGATATATCAGTGTTCAATTTGGTATAGACTTTATTCACCTTCGGGGTTGGAACAGGGGGACGACTACCTCCTTGCCGCCAGGAGTTATTGTACTTCTTCGAACCGCCTTCCGACCGATCATTATACCCCCCCGTTCTCATCTGATCAACTTCGGCCTTGGGAGCTACTGTCTCTTTCAACTGGTCCGAAGGAGGATGCTTCAGGCTGTTCATAGCTTCTTCCACAACAATATAGCCTTCTACTTTGTCAAAGGCTTCGGCCAAGCTCTTCGGATGGTGGAACATCAACTTCTTCACCAACTTCTCGGATTTCACCAGATCCAGCCCATTCTGGAACAAACCTAGAGCCTGGAGATCATTGAGGTCGGACACCTGACCAACTGCTTCTCTAAACCTCTTTACATATTATCCCAAAGATTCACTGGTAAACTGCCGGATCTGTGCCAGAGAACCCGTAGGCTTTCCTCTTCTTCGGTTACTGCCGAAACGGGTATGAAATTTATCACAAAGCTCGGTCCAAGAGGATATCGAATCTGATGGCAAAGTTCACATCCACTGTCTTGCATCTTTTCTCAGCGTTGTAACAAAAGTGTGGCACTTGGCAGCGTCAGTGAAGTCATAATAATCCATTAGCCGGTCGAATGCCTGGCTATGGTCATAAGGATCCCCGGTTCCATCGTAACTTTCCATGCGAGGCAATTTTTTGGTGATATCCGCCTTCTCCTTGAGGATATCTGAGGAAAAAGGGGATGCCTTCTTCCCTGGAGTGTCCTTCACCTGCTGGACCTCAGCTAGTTGCTTTCTGAGCTCTTTCAGCTCCTTCACCAGAAAATCAACGCCTTCGGGTTGTGGGGAGACCTCTTTCTCGTGAACAACATTCTGTCTCTGAAAGGATCGACCCCTTCCTGCCGATCCTACTGCCCGGGTGGGGCTTCTTGATCTACTCGGGTGCACAACTCTGTCCTTATGGTGAGAATGATCACGATGATAGTCCCTTACCCTGACTTCGGGTGATATCTCCCCCGACCTGCTCCTTTGTCTATCGTCGTCTCGATGCTGAGAGACGACGACCATTATTGCCTTCTTCGAGGCCACGGGAGTTCTGCTCCTCGATCTCCTCCTACTGTGAGAACGATCTCTAGAAACATGCGTGGAATGCTTCGGCTCCTTACCCTCTCGCCGCGGCACATCCTTATGCCCACGCTGCCTTTCTCTGATCGATCATTGCTAGATGCTTCGTCCCGTAATTCCGCCACCCGAAGCATCTGTTCGGCTATATCTTCTCTTTGCTTTAACAGAACCTCCAAGGCTTTATCTGCTTCATCCGCCATCTTCGCCAAGTTGGCGGCTCTATCTTCCTGACCACTTCTACGATAAGTCTTGGTCGGTGAGCCTTCCGCCTGCCCTCGGCCATGACCTTGCTCCTTATCCGTATCGAAAACCAATCTTCGTCAGGCCCCACCATGAACCTTCAGATGGAGATCTCCTGAATTATGCTTAGAGGCCGTGCTCTCGTGAGCACTTTTAGAAGGACCCAGATGATCTTTCACCGAAACACGAGGCAAAGATTTAGCTAATGCATATCGCCTCGCCTTTTCTTACGGCGCATCCATCCCTACTCCTTATCATCTTCCGAAGTAGGTTAAACGATTTGTGATTGAAAATTACAATGACACTAGAACTCAAAGCCCCCCTCCTTCTAGCGCCAATGTTAACGCCAGGATCTTCTGCCACGTCCCAATCACGTAAGACGTCCTGATCCTGCATAGTAAACACGGTAAACACCATAAGCTTTACGGCGGTTCCGTCGGGGGATAGCTCAGGCGTGAGAATTAGTATGTGTTCACAAGGTTAACAATGGAGGAATGTAATGTCTAGTGTCTAGAGAAGGATAATAATTCTCAGTTGTGTGTATGTGAGAGAATATGAAAATCAAAATGTGTGAGAACGTACCCCTTCGTGAAGACCTCCTTGCTAGGTTATACTTTCTTTGCTCGATTATTCTTGTACACCCACTACTACCCCGACACACCCTCCCGATCCGATGGGTTCACCGATCGCGTATGATTTATCCAATTGCTTTTGGCCATTGTTTTCATCGTCGGCCATTATGATCCCATCCATATTAATGCACGGCGGAGAGCTTTGGTCAACTCGTCATGTTTTTTAATCATCACAAGTCAAAATATGTGATATTAAAATATCTAATGGGTTGATCCACCGGACCGACTTTACGCCTTAAAGGTTAAAATAGATACAATATGGTGACCGCCCAACTGACTTTCACTTGATTAATAATAGAGGCTCAATAGATTGTTTATGTGAGTAGGTCCAATGTACCTGGCTCAAAGATAGAAAATATCACGACCCAACACTTGTAATTTAAAAGATGAACTGAAATTCAAAGCTTCAGGCAATATCATATATCCTGTCAGTTACAACTAAGCCAAATATTTCTTGGTAATCTTAAATATATGAGCACAAAAGAAACTAAAATTTCTAACAGGGAGACTTTTATTGGTGGACTAATGAAGCCGCAAAGCTAGGGTGCAAAAGAAAAGAAATGTCAAAGCATATATATCACTATATAAATACAATACATACATGCTAGTAACTTGTTAAGTAGTGGTGGGTTATGGCTTATATAAATATATATAGTTGATTTTTTTTCTAATTTGTAGGAGTAATATTAAAATATTGAAAATACAAAATTAAGGGGTATACTCGCGAGATGGTATCAAAGACATATCAATGATGCCATTGCTATAGTCAAAAAGACTAACTGTCATACCATAAAATGAGGAAAATTATCAGCATATTTACTAATTTTTTTAACAAAGTATACTTTACATTTGACTAATCTAATGCATTCTTGAGCAAGTGCAATAGTAGTGGTAGGATGCTCGCCTTGAATACGTGTATATATATGGTAGCCAGCAAGTCCACATGGGAAACGTTAATGGATACCAATCCATATTTGTCTTCATCCTGTGAACTAGCTACTCCTCTTCTACATTAATTGTTTCAAAGCCAATTCAAATTTCCAATACTCTTCATATATGTAATGTAGACTTTTATTAGTAGAAACAACTTGCAACATAAATGATAGGGTCGGCGTTGGCCTAGAGAAAATCATTGTGGGGGAGAATTTAAAAAAGTGTGTAGAGTATAGACATGCTGGGATTGGGACTACTAGATTGGGTCCAACTAATAACACTCCCTTTGTTTCATTAGAAAAGGGATAAATCAATTTTTAGTGCATGTTTGTACTGGAATTTAATTTATAAGTTGATATCTTAATTAAAAAAAATAATAAATTAGTGTTTGTACTAAAACAAAATTTATAAGCTCTTAATTATTAGGGTTTTATCTGGTTTCTGTTTAAAATTTTAACATATCAGAGGAAAAACGAAGATATGGCAATAACTGAGCAAGTCAGTTGAATGATGGAGCGTAGCTAATACGGGATAAATTAACGTTTGATGCATATACTGGGACCCGACTTACAAGTTAGTAATTAAGTTAGTATCTTAACTGAAAATCAAATACAAACATCTAACAATGTGATTTATAAACATATATATATATAAAGAAAGTTTAAACAAAAATTTAGAAACATGCTTATTAATTATTTTATAAAAAAATCAACTACAAACATTCAAAAAGGTGGAAATTCTGCACATAAAGTAAGCTTTAACAAAAAAAAAAGAACACGAATTCAGAAACACATATTATTTTATAAGAAAATCAATTACACCATAACTCAAAAACAACTACACATATTCACTACTCCACATCGCCTATATAAAATCTCAAAACTCCAAAAAGGTCGGGTTTGAAAGCTTACTTCTTGTTGTACTTCAAATTTGTCACGCAATCATCACTAAATCTTGTTGAAACCACCAATTTTAAAGGAAGAATTGCGTCATGTTCTCTCTTTGTGTTTAATGTTCTAATTTTGATCCCTTCCCCTTTTTACCTCCTTCATCCTCACGTGAGTCAGATGCACTAATTAGGAGGGAGATTCTCCTCCACTTTCGACCTCTGATGGGTCCCAAATACAAATATCATTATTCACGTAGGATTTGTTAACTTACTAAGACTTTTTTGTCATGTTCGTTAATCAAATTTAACGATTTTACATAAATATTCAAATACAATCACCAGTTTATAATTTTTTTCTAGTACAAACACCAGTTTGTTACTTTTTTTAGTTGGTCATTATCTACAACATAGGATCTGTTAACCTACTAAGGTGGTGTTTGATAAAACTGAGTAATTAAGATCTTATAAATGGTCAATCTATCTTAATAAATTAGATCATCCGAATGAAATAACATTTGAATTTAAAAAACTGTTTGAAAACTAAAAAGTGTAAAACATCTGAATGACACTATTTTGTCATTTTAACCCTTTGAGTTATTTAAAATTTTTATTTAAATGATCTTAAAATTTGAAATTGAAGGATTACAATATTTATTGAGTTTATTTTTCTCCAAAAATTTTAAATAACCTCTTAATATTAAAGATTTGAGTTTCTGTCTTAACAATTAAGAGGCATATTTAAAAGGCAATTTTTTTTTTATCAAACAAGATTTGCCTCTGACCGAATCAGAGATAGGTGAATTAAGAGGCATTCAGACATAAACAAACACCACCTAAGACTTTTTTGTCATGTCCGTTGGTCAAATTTAACAATTTTACATAAATATTCAATACAATCACCTGTTTATAAATTTTTTTTCTAGTATAAACACCAATTTATAATATTTTTTAATTGGAATACCAACTTATAAATCGGATCTTAGTACAAACACGAAAAGTTAATTTATCCTCGTTAAAAAAGGCTCACTTAGCAATTTCTTTTTGTTTCATAATTAAAAAACCATTTTTTGTTGATAATAATAATATAAATGACGCAATGTTCCGATCAAATTTGACATTATAATTTTATTATTATATTATATTCTAAACTAAAAATGTATTTTCAAAGTACAGAAAATAAAATGTATCATTGATATTTATATTTTTTACAATAAATTTCTTTTTGTGGAAGAGAGAGTAATAAATAAGGGGAATTGTTAAATCCATAACAGAAAATGTTATTTTCACAACAAAAATGTCGCTATAGATCCTCTACAGCAACACTTTTGTTGTAGAAATAACAAAAAATATTATGGATTTAACATTTTCCTAAATAAATTATGGAGGTTAGCAACTTGGGCTGGAATTAAAGAGGGTCGACTCCTATCCGAAGAAATATAGAGTCTACTTAACTTAATCTGTAAATTAGGCCGAGTATGAATTTGAAAGATGGGCCTATTTACTTTGAATAATACTCGAGACTACTCAATAAAATTTTACATTTCAAATCGTATTATCTATCATTCATGTGATTTGTAATGCAACTCTAATACTCCATGATTATAAACTTAATCATGATTTGCAACATTTGTGACACTTTAAAATCAAAATAGACACTTATTATAATTAATAATACACAATTATTAAAGTTTAATTTAGGCTGTTTTTAGTTGATTAAAAACTTAAAAGTTGCTAGGTTTTTTACATGGTGCAATTGCAAATAGTAGACATTTGCCCATAGGATTTTTATTATTATTAATATTACTTTAAAATCTTAAAATAAATTAAATTTATTCAAATTTTAAAAATAATAAATTTTTTAATTTATAATAACACCATTTTACAAAAATTTATAGGATATTTAATATTGTAATGCTTAAATCAAATATTAAATTAAAAAATTCATTTTGATTTCAAAATTAAATGAAAATATTTTGGGTAACTTAGATAATTTTCATTCCACACACTCAAAAAAAACATCAATATACACAATAAATTTTGTTCCTTATTATTTTAATCGATAATAATATAAAATTACAAAATGCAATAAAAATTGATATAATAATTCTATTACTATATAAAATCTCATTAATATTATTAGATTTTATGAATAAGAATTTATTTATTTTTGTTTGTGGGGGAGGGGGAGGGGGAGGGAGAGGGAGAAGGAGTAGTTAAATTTAAAAGGGGATAAATCAACTTTTGGTACCTGTACTGGGACACGACTTACAATATGGTACCCAAAGTGAAAAAAGTTACAAACTGATGATTGTACTAAAAAAATTTTGTAATTTGGTGCTTGTACTTTCCAGTTTTTAAATAATCGTTAAAATTGATCCAACGGGAGAGACAAACATACAGAGAGAGAAGCGAAGTCGACGCGAAGAAGGTCCTCGATGTTTTGTTCCATCTTTTCTTGCCTCCCACATTCGCACCATTGCTCCACAGTGGCACCGACTTGAGAACTGTGGTGTAATCCATTCATTTTTGTTGCATGAACTACAATCTTCTTCCCTGATTTCATTTACGGTTCCACTCCAAGACGAGCTGATCCTTTCAATTAAACACTGAAAACCCTTTAATAAATATATGAGAACCAGTAATCAATGGAGAATCGAGACGAGAAGAATGAGAGAAGAAGAAGGACAGAAGAAGAGAACCCTAATTTTCAAACAAAATAAAGATGAAACCCTACAGTTTAACGGAGTGTAATATTTTTCGAGTACAATCACCGGTTTGTAACTTTTTTCACTTTGGGTACCAAATTATAAGTCGTGTCCCTAATATTTAACGGAGTGTAACATTTTTCTAGTACAATCACCACTTTATAACTTTTTTCACTTTGGGTACCAAATTGTAAGTTGTGTCCCAGTACAGATACCAAAAGTTGATTTATCCAAATTTAAAAGGGCCATAAAGTAATTCGAGAAAGTTCTCTCTTCGACTCAACTTCGAAGGGATAAATAACGTTTTGGTCACTATATCTTTGGGTCCTGCTTCATTCCGTAACCAAACTTTTTTTTCTGATTGAATTCTTCAGATTTCTCACATATTACAAAATGGTCATTAATTTTACTTTCCGTTCAAATATCAGACAGAAATCGTGAGTGTGCAGCTCACGTGATGATTTATGCTGATGTGTACAATTCAGTTGCCATTTGTATATCATGTGCTTGTCACATGCTCAATATTACACAGAGTTACGACTTTATCATATTTGGAAAATAAAATTAGGGCTTGAGCGATTCTCTCAGCAAAATTGATTCTCCTCCTCCTCACTTTGTTCGATTGATTCCTCTCCTCCTCGCTTCTTGAGTCAAAATCGATTATGCTGCTCTTTGTTTTGTATGCGATTGATTATTCATCATGAATTCTTCATCTGGAATTTTTGTTTATGGAGATGACATAGATGAGATATCTTCATCTCATCAAATACAATGGCAAAGGCCTCATCTTCCGACGCAATGTTACTGTGGAATAAGCGCACGGATGTGGGAAGCTTGGAAGGTTGGAATATTTCATCCGGGTAGGAGGTTTGTAGGATGCAGTAGATATACAAGGTATAAATTGTTAATAATTATATAATTTGCTTAATGTGAATGTGAATTTAATTTTTTTTAAATTATTTGTATATATATTTTGTACACAGAATAATGTTTAATTAGCTTAATGTTAATGTGGAGTTAATTTCTTGTTAAATTATCGATATATATATATATATATATATATATATATATATATATATATATCAGCAGATAATAATGCTTATCAGGATTCTTTAAATGATATGATGCCCCTTTTACCACAAGATCAAAGGAGGTTATTGATCGATTAAGAAATGAACTTCACAAAATTGATAGAAGGTTTAACATTCCAGTTGGGCATGAGGTGGAAATCAAGAAATTGGAGAGGGAAGTTAATACACTAAAGACTTCAATTAACAAAGTTGCAGCTATAGAGAAAAAATTAATCTTGTTGTTCGTCATATCTTGGGTTTTATGCTTTCTCATCATGTATATGAAGTAAATTAGGATGATTTAGATAAACCACAATGGATTGATTTTGGTATGCAGTTGAATGTAATGGTGACAATCTAGAATTATTATGTAATGGATCCCTTTTAAATGCTATGTAATGGTTTGATTTTATAATTAGAATGTAATGGATTGATTTTGGAATTATTATGTAATGGATTTATCTCTTTTGGTAGCTGAATGTAATGGACCTCTAGTTGGTAACTCTATGTTTTAGTGGTGCTTTGTTATGTTTAATGAATTGTAATAAGGTTTAATGAGGCCTAACTGCAAAGACAGGGCATTAAGACAAAACCGATCTCGCTAATCTCTGATAAATTTCACAAAGATCAGACGAAATCGCATACCCCATTGGCCTCGACTGTTTTTACTCTCAAGTGTTATTCGAAAAATTGAAATAGAGAGATAAAGTCGTAACTGTGTAATATTGAGTATGTGCCAAACACATGATATACACTTGACAAATGAATTGTACACATCAACAAAAAACATCACGTGATCTGCACACTCACGATTTCCGTCTGATTTTTGGACGGAAAGTAAAATTAATGACCATTTTATAATATATGAGAGTACAGTAATTCAATTATAAGAAAAAAAATTCGTTTATCAGAATAAAAATCGGACCTCAGTACAGGAACCAAAACGTTATTTATCCCCAACTTCCAATATGGGCTATAAAACTAATTTACGCACCGGATAGCTGTTTATTTCCTTACTCGTTGTAGGGTTTCGACTCGGTACCCTAACCTGGTCGTAAATTCCTTACATTTGTTTTAGGGATTTGAAGGTTTTGGGGATTTTAGAAAAAGATTGTAGGGTTAGAGATCAGATGGGAACAGAAAGGAAGAGGAAGGTGAGCTTGTTCGATGTGGTGGATGATAGCTCAGTCTCGAAGCTCACCAGACCCAACGGAGGCGGCGCTGGCGGGAATAACAATAACATTACGATGCCATTACTCAACAGGTGGAATGGCCGGCCGTACTCACAAAGGTACCACGACATTTTGGAGAAGAGGAAGACTTTACCTGTTTGGCAGCAGAAAGAGGAGTTCTTCAAAGTCCTTAAAGCCAATCAAACCCTAATCCTTGTTGGTGAGACTGGTAGTGGTAAAACCACTCAGGTCAGTAATTTGGATTTCAGTTTACTAATTTACTTAGTTTTGTTTTCTGGATTTTGGTTTTTCGGGATTTTCATAAAAGTTTTCGGAGACTGGTAATGTTTGTTATTGTCTATGCTATTCTAGTTATCCGTATTTGTGATGATGATCGTAATTGAAACTAGCATCTAAAATCATTTATGTATATGACATGCATAAGCACACACTATCTGTGGTCATACAATTAAGCTTTGAGTTCAATTATGAGGCATAGACTTTTTTCTATAAAATGATTTTAGATGATTGTCTATGATTACATTAAAGTATTTCACAAACTGTGCGACTTTGTTTACATTTTTTAATACTTGCTCTGTCCCGAATGGGAATCCCCATTTGAAGATCAATGCCACATTTGCTTGCAAAAATGATGAATGGCATCCTCCTCCTCCCATGGCCTCGTCCACTCTTTGATCTCCCATGATTCTAACTATATATTGAGTGTATATTTCATGGTGCTTCAAGTTGCATGTAGCTTGGATATGTCAACTTGGTCATTTACCAAATAATGAAAATAGTTCTGCATGCATTACATAGACATCATCTCATTTTGTAGTTCATTCTAAAATGTGCTTTTCTTTTATCTATTTTTTTTTGAGTAATCATATATTCGTGTGCACATTAATTACCTAGATAACTAATGTGATAGCTGAGATAATATTTCTTATAGAAAGTGTTGCTTACTGCTGGTTGAACGTATATAAATGAATCCACTTCTGTTAAATAGATTCCTCAGTTTGTTCTGGAAGCTGTTGATTTAGAGACCCAAGATAAGCGCAAGAAGTACATGATTGGCTGCACCCAGCCTCGGAGGGTGGCAGCTATGTCTGTTTCTCGTAGAGTTGCTGAAGAGATGGATGTAACTATTGGAGAAGAAGTAGGTTATAGCATCCGTTTTGAAGACTGCAGCAGTTCACGGACTGTTTTGAAGTAAGCTCATTCTATGCATTAATTCGTTTATTTTAAAAGCTATGCTGATTTTATTAATTGATGTTGCTTGTACTGAACGCCCTTTTATATTTATCCTGTTCTGAGCAGGTACTTAACAGATGGTATGCTTTTAAGAGAAGCGATGACAGATCCACTTCTTGAAAGATACAAAGTGATAATTCTTGACGAAGCTCATGAAAGAACTTTGGCAACGGATGTTTTATTTGGACTTTTGAAGGAAGTGCTGAAAAATAGACCTGATCTGAAATTAGTTGTGATGAGTGCTACTCTTGAGGCTGAGAAATTTCAGGGTTATTTCTTTGGTGCACCCCTCATGAAAGTTCCAGGAAGGCTTCATCCTGTGGAGATCTTTTATACCCAGGAGCCTGAGAGGGACTACCTTGAAGCAGCTATCCGTACTGTTTTGCAGATACACACATGTGAAACCCCTGGTGATATACTTGTCTTTCTCACCGGTGAGGAAGAAATCGAAGATGCATGTCGCAAAATAAACAAGGAAATCACCAATTTAGGCGATACTGTTGGGCCGGTGACAGTAGTGCCTCTATATTCCACCCTTCCTCCAGCAATGCAGCAGAGGATATTCGAACCTGCGCCGCCTCCTTTGACAGAAACTGGTCCAGCTGGAAGGAAAATTGTTGTGTCCACTAATATTGCCGAAACTTCTTTGACCATAGATGGAATAGTTTATGTCATAGACCCTGGATTTTCTAAACAAAAAGTTTATAACCCTCGAGTGCGTGTTGAATCTTTGCTGGTTTCTCCAATATCAAAGGCAAGTGCTCACCAGAGGTCAGGGCGTGCTGGAAGAACACAGCCAGGAAAATGTTTCAGACTTTACACAGAGAGAAGTTTCAATAATGATCTTCAGCCTCAGACATACCCCGAGATTCTGAGGTCAAACCTTGCAAATACAGTTCTAACTTTGAAAAAGTTGGGTATAGATGATCTCGTCCATTTCGATTTTATGGACCCTCCTGCACCTGAGACATTAATGCGTGCATTGGAGGTATTAAATTACTTGGGAGCTTTGGATGATGATGGAAATTTGACCAAACTGGGGGAGATCATGAGTGAATTTCCTCTAGACCCGCAGATGGGGAAGATGCTCGTAGTCAGCGCTGAATTCAACTGTTCAAATGAAATTCTTTCTATATCAGCTATGCTTTCAGGTATTGTTCTTTGTTATTGTTCTTTGAGTCTGTATTGTGTCTCATCTTACAAATATGTGGCAGTAGATCGAGTTGTACTGAGAATGTTTACTTAACCTTTCTCGAATGCATATGTCAGTCCATTCTAGCGAGTGCATAAATGTACATTGATGCGTATGAACTACATCTCTAAATGCATACAAGTCTACACAAGTGTGTGTGGGGTCAGATGTAGGTATCTCCTTAGGTTGTCATCAGCAACTGTCGTGTCTCGGTTCCATGTCCCCTGTTGGCATGTGCCATAGAATTTCAAGTAAGTGCTGATGCATATAGTTGCAGTTTCTCAGTATTCTCTCATGAAGCAAATGGTGTCGTCTCGCCTCTATGCATCTGCTGACCTACCGTGGGCCTCCTCTGTGATAACCAATTTTTTCTTTAGTACCCAATTGCTTTGTCCGGCCTAGAGAGGCTCAAAAAGCTGCAGATGAGGCAAAAGCTCGGTTTGCGCACATTGACGGGGATCACCTCACACTCTTGAATGTATACCATGCTTACAAACAAAATAGTAAGTACTGAATTCTTTTCTTTTCGTATTTTTCTCATTAATTAAATTATCAGGCCATCATTATTATGATTTAGTGCTCATAAACTTATGTATTTGTTAATGGGTTTCAGATGATGACCAATCATGGTGTTACGAAAATTTTGTCAACCATAGGGCACTTAAATCTGCGGATAATGTGAGGCAACAGCTAGCTCGCATCATGGCCAGGTTCAACCTCAAGCTCTGCAGCACAGACTTCAACAGCCGTGACTACTACATCAACATCAGAAAGGCCATGTTAGCTGGATATTTTATGCAGGTGGCTCACCTGGAGCGTAGTGGGCACTATTTAACTGTGAAAGACAATCAAGTATGCAGGATATTCTACTGCTTTTCTAAGCATTATTTAAATAGGAAAGACTGTCAAATATCCAGTTTTCACGGTGTATTGGGAACAATAATATACATGATTTGGTTGCATGTAGGTGGTTCACCTGCACCCGTCAAATTGCCTCGATCACAAGCCAGAGTGGGTAATTTATAACGAGTATGTCTTAACAAGCCGGAATTTCATCCGCACAGTAACAGATGTTCGTGGCGAATGGTCAGTCTCTCTTTCTGATTATGTAATATCATATATGTAATTTGACAGTAGTAACATATTTTTTTAATTGGAGGAGCTCAACTCTTTTCTTTTTGTTTAAAGGAAAGTAAGTTGTTTTTGTCGTTTGTTTCTTCATTTTTCTGGGGCGATGGTGGTTTGTCTTGAAGGGTATTTTGACTGACCTTGCCCAGTTTTATTTGAAATATATTTTTAGGCTTAACTTCTGGTTAGTATTATTTAATTCTTATGCACTCAAGGTTATATCCTTTACAATCCGTGAGGGTTGGTCAGCTGTAGCTATAATCACATGGCTTTACCTTATCAAAAAGGGAAAAAAAGAAGAAGGAATGCATGCTTTACCTGATGTTTGTTAGCTTGGTAGGATTTTGTTACCTGGCAGGATTACCTCTGATTATGACGTAGAGGTGGAGATCTAATCTCTCTCAAACTATGCATTTTATAATAAATAAATAGAGGCAACCTTTTTTGTAAATAACCGAGGCTCGAAGCAAATGGGAAGTCCGTTAAATAACAAATCATGACCACTTATTATTGATAACCCTTTTAAATTACTTTTGAGGCTTTGGAAGGTTTTATCTTATGAGTGGAATTTAGGTGATTTTTTTGTCGTTATTTTAGTTTTGGTTCCTACTATAATTTTCTTTAATATTCAATTTGCAATTTGCCATTGATTAATTATATGTAAATTTGCTGTAATTGGATATGGGGAGTAACGTTGTTTCTTTACTTAATGATTCTGATCAGTTTATTGTGTATATTAACTTCTTATTATTTCCGTCTTTGGTTTTTCTTTTGCTTGCATGTGGTTAAGGTTGATAGATATTGCTCCGCACTATTACAATCTTGAAAACTTTCCCCAGTGTGAGGCTAAGCGAGTTCTTGAAAAGCTATACAAGAAAAGGGAGCTAGAGGAGGGTAGCAAGACTAGGAGGTAGAAAGTGTGAACTGCCTTGAGTTCTTTGGAGCCTTTTGGTTAGCTATTCGGTTAATGTTGATGATAGGTTATACTTCTGGAGAACCGACATTTTGTGGACTCTGGTTCATCAAGTCTGATCAATGGAGCCAACATAATGAAGGAGGGGGAAGAACTTGCAAAATTCATTGTACCATTTAAAAATTAGTTTAGTGACGGTGGTCTGTGATACATGTACGTTTTATCTGTTTTGATTGCATTTCTCGGGACATTTTATTGTCAGTGTGCATCTTTCTCATCAACTGTCACTCTCTTGTTTACTAAAAGATGATGAGCGATTTTGGGGATAGTGCCAAGTTTTTATTGGCTATAAACCACCTGTTTGAATGGTATAATTTTTTCTCTTTCTTTTTTTAATTACCGTGTTATCTTTTAGTATATGATAATTAATGGCAGGTTAAATGTAGATTTTTTTTATTTTTTATTATTACTGTGTTATCTTTTGTATATGATAATTAATGTCAATGCCATACCCCATTCATAGTGGTGGTCTTAGGCAGCTTGGGAGTATATTCACTGCTCTTTTCACTAGGAGTTGGTCATTGTTGAACAGGCTCTAAATAGCAGCAGTCAATTGACATCAGCAAGTATTGGCAAGTGTAAATTCAGTAATTAAAAGCTCATTCTTCCTAAATCCCAAAATCCACCAAACACAATTTATTGGATATCATTCTTAAGAGGTAAGCAAGCTGTTGACGGTTGGTGGACTTCATAAATATATAGGTCTAGTTGAGTCCCATTAGATGTAAAGCAAGTTTATTTTCATGTGTTAACTCTCTTCCTATGGATTGGCCTCGTTGTGTGCTCTCTTCAAATCTGAGCTTTCTTAAACTTGACCAACTGGATGCTTACAGGTTTCTTGATTGTGACCGTCACATCAGGTTACAGAACTACAATCCTGCAATTCCTAGATTATTATACAACACGAGACCAACTTGAAATCACATTAGCACATAAATACAATTTAACAAGGAAAACAAATATCATGAAACCCATTCCTGATTAACAGTTCTACCACCAGCTGCAAACCAAGCAAAAACTCATAGCAAGCTGCACAGGTCCATCTGAATAAGTAAAAAAGAAAAAAAGATGCACTAGTGTAGTGAGTTACTAGTGCAACATATAGAAAGGAGGCAGCTAGTGAAACGAAAAAAGAAATGATTGGTGCCATCAAAGTGTTCTCGTCAATGAGTCCTGCCATCTGAGCCAAAAGAAGCATCAGATACATTATCAAGATGGCCAAAACCACTTTCAAACCAACGATATAGCATTAGCAGAACAATGAATTCCATCCTCTGCCAAATGCGATTGTGCTAGCATGTCAAATTTTCCCCTGCTACCATTAAGCCCAACAAGACCAATGTCCACACTTTCAGTTTCCACACTATATGCTGTGACGCAGTTGTCCATACAATCACAGTTGCCTGAATCTGTGTGTAATTCAACATATCAAACCTATCCTCAATTAGGGTCTAGCAGATTTGGGATCGAGATTTAGAGTTAGCAAACCATGAGACTTCGATTTAAGGGCCTCTAGCTAATTCATGTTAGCCTTGCAGCATTTGCACGACATCAAATTCTAGCTGTTAAGAATTTGAAAAGCCATAACCATAAGACTCCAATTTAGGGGATTCAAGCTATTTCATGTTGGCCTTACATTTGCATCACTATGATAGCAAGTTCTACTGAATCCAAAGGCGATATATTAACCATGACACTCCGGATTTAGGAGCCTCAAGCTATTTCATTCTGGTCTTACATTTATATTTGAGCAGATTCTACCTGTTTAGGAATTTGAAGTTGACATGTTCTTATTGGAAAGAGAGACTTTCCTGCCAAGGATCTTGCTATCTATGAAGCGTGCAAAATTTGCTTCATCATACGGCATAAGGTGACTCAATCCAACTAACTGCTTTTTGCTTCTTAGCACGCTTTTGATTCATCATCTTCCTCACCTCGATAACACTGTTCCATACACCTTTCTCACCATGTATCTTTGAAAGCATTGAATACACAGCGGGACTATCTTGTTCCAAACTATTAAGTCTCTTGACGGTAAACTCCCCAAGTTCCAGAGATGAATGCAAGCCACACGCCCCAAGAAATGCACCCCACACAACCGCATCAGGTTCAAAAGGCATCTCGTCGATCAGTTTCTCTGCTTTCTCTAGCTGACCTGCTCTCCCAAATAGATCCACCATGCAAGCATAGTGCTCCATTTCTGCTTGGATTCTATATTTCATTCCCATTGAGTTAAATTGTCGTTCACCTTCTTCAACTAGCCCACCATGTCCACATGCTGATAGCACATTAATAAATGTAATTTTATCAGGTTTGACGCCACTATTTTTCATCCTCTCAAACACTTCCAACGCCCTAGTTGCAAGTCCATGCCTTGCATAACCCCCAATGATTGAATTCCACGATACGATGTTCTTCTTTGGTATGGATTCAAAAATACAAAATGCGGCCTCAATGTCCCCACATTTTGCATACATATCAACAAGGGAGGTCAACAATATTACATCAAAAGGTATACCAGATTTCAGTATACATGAGTGAACTTGATTGCCAATTACAAGTGAAGAGCTACCTGCACAAGCCTCTAAGACGCTTGAAAATGTAAAATGATTTGGATAAGGGCCCGAGTTCAGCATCAACATAAACAACTCTAATGCATCAAGAAATTTGCCATATTGCACATACCCTCTTATCATTGCAGTCCAAGTGAGCACATTTTTTTCACTCATCTTATTGAAAACAAACCGAGCTTGATCAAGTTTGCTATTGTTTATATAACCGTTAACCAAAGTCGTCCAAGAAATAACATTTGTTACTGGCATCATCCCAATGGTTCTCTGAGCTTCACCAGGCAGTCCCAATTCCATATATCCCAAAATCAAAGCATTCCAAGTAGTGACATCTTTTACTAATATGTCATCAAACACTAGACGCAAACCTTCACAATCTCTCAAATCAGAATAACCCCTCATCAAAGCTGACCCAACATACACACCCGCATTAAGCGCTAAGGGAAGTATAAGACCATGAAGCTGTGGGAGCAAAACACTGAATTTTGTACTTATGAATGCGCTAGTAACTGTGGAAAAGGTGAACTCACTCGGTTTATGACCAGCTCTAAGCATTTGTAAGAATGATATGTAGACTTTTTCTGGGTTTCCGGCTTTGTGTGAACTCCAAAACATGGTGTTCCACGAAACAACGTCTCTTACGGGCATTTGATCAAACAGTTCTTGAGCAAGGGACATTTGGTTATGTTTGATGTATCCAGAGATTATCGAATTCCAGGAGACCACATCTCGGGATATGGGATTTTGATCAAACAGATGGCGAGCATCATCAACATTCCCGCTACGAATGTAACTGTTGAGGGTATAGTTTAGATTTGCAGTTGAAATAAGACAGATATGGCGGGAAGTCGGACGGGCTAGTATGTTTGATGTTCTCATTTATGGTCCTTGTGGCTGCCAATGGACGAGAATGATACATTTTTAAAAACGAACATTTTTTTTTTCATTTTCTTCATTCCAAAGTATAAAATCATCTTATCTGAAATTAATTTAGGACTTTTTCAAAGTCAAACTCATATAGATTACTTTAATATCATAAAAAATTTAAAATGTATTTATTAATTATAAGATTTATAGTTTTATATTTTAATAAATTATCTCAATTTTGATTGAGTTTAAAAATATTCAAGTTGACTTTTAAACGTTAAAAAATAAAATGAAATTTAAATTTTCAAGGAAAAGAATTGTTCTCTTTCTTCCAATTTATTTTAAACATTTTCTTATTTGGGATGTTAAAAATTTTATTTTATTCAATCACTAAATGCACAACATAAATAAATAAATACATATATATATATATAGAGAGAGAGAGAGAGGCCGGATCAGGTCCGGACTTTCGAATCGGACCAAAATTCGAACTTTTTTTATTTTATTTTTTAAAACAACTAAAAAAATAAAATAAAATTATGGAACTGAAATTTTTGCATAATACAGTGTTTTGGGTGTGATTTGGATACATATAACAAAACATGTCTGTACAGTTTGTGCAGACTGTACATATATTTTTTTGTATAGGTATCCAAATCACACCCGAAACACTTTATTAGGTAAAAATTCCAGTTCCATATTTTTTTTTAAAAAAAATTTAGTTGTTTTAAAAAAGCAAAAAAAAAAATTGGTCCGTCTTTTACTCTTATATATACACGATAGGGATCGAAAAGATTCTCGCTTAATAATATTCCTCCTTAAATAGCATTTTTTTTTATTAAAACTACGTGTTTTTTTGAGGATTGCGGTGTCATTTTATAAATACAATGCCACCGCGTATTTACAAAAAATGTCACCGCGTCCTCCAAAACGCACGTAATTTTAATAAAGAAATGTTATTTAAGGAGAATGCTATTTAAAGAAAATGCTCTTGATCCCTGACAATATATATATATATATATATATATATATATATATATATATATATATATATATATAGCTTCTATCGTGGTGGTCCGCGTGCGAACCACCTTTTAGCGACGGACACAAAATCGTTCTTAAACGTGTCGCCATATGGTCTTAACCGTCGCTATAACCCAATTTAACCCTATAGCAACAGTTTTGTCCGTTGCTAAATGTGATCCGCATGTGAACCACACGCATAAGAAGCAGACTATATATATATATATATATATATATATATATATATGTGTGTGTGTGTGTGTGTGTGTGTGTGTGTGTGTGTGTGTGTGTGTGTGAATTAATCCATAGTAACCGGTTGCCATGGACATTATTGAACAACTCTGCCACTTCTGAGTGTCGTGTAGTGGCGGACCTTCCCTTTGTCTTATTACGGCATTTGCTACTACTGAAAAAAAGCCTAACAACGACCAACACTATCAATGACCGCGACAATCGGTCGTTGATATTAATCATGATGGAAACATCTGCGGCCCAGGTATGTAATCTAGTCGCTAAATTTTAATAAATGACACGCATGCGATCATTGTCGATCGATCAATTAATATAAATTTGCCACCAAAATTTTGGCTGAAAATGTTGGCGCCAAGATTTTGTGCGACCACTTAATATCTTCGACCGCATGTGGTCGCTGATAATTCCATGTCATTAAAAATCAGCGACCGCATGCGGTCGCAGATAGCGGTCGCTGATCAAAATTTATTTTAACAGATTCAGTCACTCGCTCGACACAGCAGACGCGAAAAAAAGAGGGAGCTCAGACCAGATGGAGAGAAGAGGGAGAAAGGGGGGAGAAGAGAAGAAGGGGAAAAGACGCCTTGGGGCGTCGGTACCGCCATATAGGTCACTGCATTCACCGCTAAAGGTACTCAATTTATATATATATATATATATATATATATATATATATATATACATACTTCCCTTTCTCTCTCTCTTTTTTATATATGTATATTCTACATTGAAATTATTTCAATGAAACTTTTAAATTGAGTTCAATGCTTGATATTATCATTATTTGTTCATGGATTTTGAGTTGAGTCTACTGCATTATTACTTTTTCCTCAATCTGATTTATGTGATGTAATTTGCAGTATAAAGAGGTTTTAGGAAAGGGGGCTTCCAAAAAAAGGGGACTTTATTTGCAGTATAAAGAGGTTATTCTTTTATTTTCAAATCGATTTGTATAGCCATCATATTATTGGTATTGATTAATTTTATATATTGCTTAGATATTGAAAAAAACATAAGCATGTTGATTTAAGAGCATTGAAGAAATACAAAGGGGATGTTTTGGTCAAAATTATAAAAACCATGAATACAAAGTATATAACAATTATTTGATGTAAAAATATTTATAATGGAAGGCTTGGGGACTGTTAGTATAATTTAGTACTTAATCATTCCTAAAGTACTTTGTATGAACCGTTTTGGATTTGAAGAAGTTTGCTAACTGATATAAGCATGATAATGGATATAGAGTAATTTTATTATCATGATTTTAAAGTTGTTTGAATGTCTAAAGGTTTCTTTTGCCTACATGTGGATTGTTTATGAAATTATAGTCAAATCTATGCCTATATGAGAACTATTATAGCAAATTTTTGCAACTAAAGTTTTAAGACAATATGGAGTCCCTATATTGTCTACACATATCATTTAAAAGGTGTTCCTTAACTTAGTTGTGGTTTGTGTTGTGTATTGACCAAATTTCATGTTTAAAAGCCATGAAAAGTAAGCTTTAAGTGGCAACTAAGACCTAAGTATAGAATTCTCATACCTGGACCATGTGGGCAAGTTTCAATATTCATAATATGACATAAGTAAGCTACACAAGCTAAAGAAACCAAGCCTAAACTGTTTTGAGCATTAAACTTGTGAAAAGTCACATTTTAAGCCCAAAATTGGACTGTTTTGGGTGACCTTTAGTGCCTGATCTTATAAGACTATAATGAACTCATATAAAATTTCTAATTCATACTTGTGATGATTCCTAATCATTGCAATGACCAAAGCTACTATTAAAATCAAGTTAGGATCTATTATCGAGCCTAAAATGAGCTTTAATAGGTTAAAATTTGCTAGATGACCAAGTAAAGTGAGATGATGATAAAAGTATCCTTAGGAAACTAAAATACACATGCTTAGACTATCCAAGTAGTCAAAATTTGAGAAATGGAGAAGTGTCAAAAATAGTTTTTTGTGAAAAAGTGAGAAAACAAGCCAGTTTGAGCTCAATTTTGAGAAGCTTAAATGAAATGAAAAAGAAACCTAAACTTTGATTAAATTACCTTGATGTATGGATACAAAAAGAAAAAGAATTTCGATACACCAGTTTGTTTTGGCATGTATCCTTGTTCAATTCCCGAATAATCATATATGATGCACTATTTCATTATTATATATGTGCGTATACATCTATATGTATATTTATAAGCATCATAAATGGGATTGAAATGAATTGTAAATCTCTAACAAAGGAATACAATAATTCATGTCAACATAGATACCCGTGGAATCATGGACCTCTATTCGGATCAGTAGTTGGATGGCACGATGAAAGTCAAGTGCCCGGATAAATCTTCTGTTTGAATTTAAAATTTGGTTGCCAAGTATTTTTGGAGTATGCGTATAGTCACCCGAATGTATGAATGAATGGTAAATCATGAATCGATGTCCATGTTTGAAGTGTAAGAATGTAAATTATATGAAAGAGACATGGTAAACTATCATTTACTTGTTTACAGGTTCAATGAAATTACGAAGAATGTTGGTGGGCACATGGATGAGAGAAAGAGATGGTGGCATCACACAAGTACACAATTCGGGGCGAAGAAGTACTCATCGTATGAATGAAATGGTTCATGATATTGCAAGGCCGATTTTGATTGGGAAGCGAGGCGGAGAAGCAACTATGAATTACGATGCCAAAGACTTCTTTAAGTTGTTAGGCGAGGGTAGCGAGCCATTGTGGCATGGTTGCACCAAACACACTATATTGTCTGCAGTGGGGACATTACTTAACATCAAGGCTGATCACAACATGAGCCATGAGTGTTTTGAGTCGCTCTTGAATGCCATTAAGAGTATATTGCCTGACGGTGAGAAATTACCTGGTAACTATTACTTTTGTAAGAAAATGGTGAAGAAGTTGGGTCTTGGATACCAAAAGATCGATGCATATCCCAACGATTGCATGTTGTTTTATAAGAAAAATGAACAGTTGACAAGGTGCACATTTTGCAGTCATGATCGGTTTAGGCCTAATAATGAGGGTGTGACTACAAAAATATCACGTATACTGTTTAAGATTCTAAGGCATTTTCCAATAACACATCGGCTAAAAAGATTGTACATGTCTTGAAGAATTTGAACATATGAGTTGGCATCGAAATCTCCGACTAAAGATGGAGAACTAAATCATCCCAAGAAATGGGAAGGCTTGGAAAGATTTCAACTTAGCACATCCTGGATTTGCATTGGAACCTAGAAATGTGAGAAGCGATCTGTCGGGATCGTGATCTTCTTAAATATATTAGGCGGGCATCTGCGGTCTACGAGTCTGATGAGTTAGGCGGAGGCGGTGGCGGCGCAGCGGCGAGGAGAGCGAGGCAGGGAGGCAACACAACAGCGAGGCGGTATATATATATATATATATATATATATATATATATATATATATATATCCTTACAAAAAAGGCCTAATGACGACCCGATAATATCGTGACCGCGTATCACGGTCGCTATCTTTACTATATCTGCGACCGTATTAACCCAGTCGCTAATACCACTCTCTGCGACCGCATGCGGTCGCTGATCGGTCGCTACCATAATTTTGCCTCCTAATTTTTGGTAGGAAATGTTGGCGCCAAGGTTTTGTGCGACCACTTAAAATCAAATGACCGCGTGCAGGCGGTTATATATTAGTGGGTTGGTGACTAACTAACTAATTAAGCTACTTCTCGAGAATCTCGAGATCCTCCCCCACTCCCACCCCCACCCCCACCTCACCCTCACCCTCACCTCACCTCACCTCACCCTCAAAAGAAGAAACAAAAAACACACACATCTGATATAATTGGAGTGAGTTTATAATTGTTATGAGGCCGCCAATAAATTGGTGAGCAATGACCTCAAAATTTTAGTAAGTTTTGTACTTTTTAATTAAATATATAAAATATGTAATTGATTAACACATTAGTAATCTATTATTATTACACCTAATTTGACCATATGTATTAAAATATTTATAAATTTTATGAGTTTTTTTAATATGTTGCACTCAAATTCTACAAAAAATTACACACACACACATTTTATGTGAAGATATTAAGGTACATATATAAAAAAAGTTATTATAAGGCATGTTTTAACTAAACTTGAAGATACAAAACACTTTAGAAAGCGATATCGATTTATATCGTTGTAATATTTTCTTCTAAATCCAATAGTATAGATGAAAAAAAATAAGAGATCTTTTTTTCTTTTAATACACTTTTATAATGCAACTCCTATTTAAAATAATTTTTTCACTAAATTTATGCTATTGAAATTATACAAAAATTTTAATTCCTAGATCAAAGGATTTCACTTCATAGAATTATATAAAAATTGATAGACCCTTTTATTTATTTGTTTCATGTTTTAACCATTTATACAATTGGATATGGGAAAATATTATTTTTTTAAAGTGATTTGTAGTCAAGTTTGACTAAGACATGATTTATATTCCATTTTCCTAATAACACTATGCAGTTGCCAATTAATTGAAAAAATTAAATAGTGTGTATCCATGGTGGCTTTGGACATGGCCCATGCTGACTCAGCTTAGCGACCGGATTTGCCATTTCGATCGGCGATATCGACTCATTCTACAAATCGATGTCATTAATAGTGGTCGTTGATGTGCATTTTAGCGACCCGATTTTGTATCTTGACGCCTTTTAGCGACCATGAAGACGGTGAGATAGATATCAATGACCAAATCGCGATCACCGATATAAGTGATCACGATAAACTTTTTTGTTGTAGTGATCGTTTATTGTATAGCTACATTGTCGTATATGTTTATAGTCTCGAGTCGATGTCTTACTTATATGTAACATATATGTTTTATTACTTTGTTAATTACAGGATCCTAATTTGGATGATCCATGAAGAGCGCTTTAGACTTGTTTTTTAGATTTTTAAAGCCTTGTACTCTTTTAGATTCATTATTTGGACAATTGTATTGGTTTATATGGATGTTTATGATATCGATTGTATTGTGTTGGATGAATGTTTTGTATTGTTTTTGATGAATGTTTATTCATGGATGAATGTTTTGTATTGTATTGGATGGATGTTAATATGGATGCTTGTTTATATATATTCTTTGTGTTGGGATTGAAAATGTACAAAGCGAGGTTATTTTGGGAAATCAATAAAACAGGCAAAATTATTAAAAAAAAAAAAATCATGACCGCGTCGCCATACTACTCATCGGCCGATCGCGATAATCTAGCGACCGTCTGTCATTTATACGTGTCTCACGTCACACACACCGACGAATGACTCAAAGATACGTCGAATAAGCATGATGTCGATCAGAGTCGCGATCAGCTAATTAGTCGATCATTATTGTTGGTCGTTGATGTCCTCCCCAGTGACGGATTATCTCATGACTAATGTCGTGACGACGCGATACGGATCATTGATATCTCATCTATGACCGTGTCTTGATGCGATCATTGATAAGCTTTTTTGTTGTAGTGGTAGCGGCAGCTCTTCCCCCTTTTCCTTCCCTGTCGCAACTCTTTTTTCCTTGGCCCTTTGCTTTTCTTTTCCTATTTTGAATATTATTAGTAAATTAGTAATAATATTAATTATGAATATTATTAGTAAATATTAATAGTAAACTTCAAATTAAAATATTAAATAATATTAATATTCACTAATAATATTCATAATTTATTATTAATATTTACTAATTTACTAGTGAACTTCAAATTAAAATATTAAATAATATTAATTATGAATATATATATATATATATATATATATATATATATATATCTTAACACAATCCTAAACTAACTAAACGATATACTCCTATATTTTTCTTGTTTGAGTGAAATTAAAACAAACTCATTAAAATCAAGTTAGAGGAGAACTCTGACTTCTACCTATTCTTTAAGAAGCTTATCATACTATCAGTGGAAACTGGAAGTTGTATTTCGAAAATATTGTTATATCCAAATCCACATGCAACAACATTTTTGGGTGAATGAAATTATAATTAATTTTACCATTGACAATACCGACGGCAACTTTTGTATTGTACGCCCACAAATTGCCAATTTAATAGCGAAAGAAAATTATGCAACTGGAGAATCAATAATATCACAAGATCCAAACAGCTGTAAAACAAGATTCTTAAATATGGCTGACTATGAATATGAATATGAATATGAATATGTGATATAGAATCATCTAATCAGAAACTGATATTCAGGAGAAAAGGCCAAACTTAGTATGATTCAAAGACATTAAATCCATAGTTCATATATGTTCTTCAGGTACATGACTATAGTAACAACATCCGAGGAAAAGCTCAGTACATAATTGAAGACCTAGCTAAGCTGAGTCGAAGCTACCGTGGGCCAGGAAGAGCAACACAGAAACCTTTCCAAGAAGAGAAACAAAATGCATGCTTGAAACTTTACGCACCAATGACATCAAATATAAAATCCCTGAAATCACGACACACTAAGTCAAATAATTAGGGCATCATTTAGTTCAATTAATTAGTAGATTCGTACCTACAAATGTACACCTAAAACCCACATGAATCCTTACCTCAAGATCATATCATGGAAAATGATTCTCGCAAAAGTTCAAACATTACACAAAGGACAACACCTATATGCAATCTAGAAGTCGCTTCAACTCCTAATGCTGTTGGAGAAAGAATAATAATGCTTGATGCAGCTAAAGTAGTAACCCCATAAACTTATGCACGGACAGGACAAGCAACCAAAATAATAAACATGCAGCACTTGTAATAGAATGCGAAGGCGACCCTCCTATTTGTCATGCTTTTGCTAAACTGTTCCCTAAACTTTTTTTTAGCACAACTGTTCCTCATAGATGAATTAGTTATGCAAAAGTGTTCCTCTAATTTTTTTCACCTATTAAAAAATGAATTCTGTTAGTCACCGTAAATGAATCGATTTTTATTTTTCCAAAGTAAGGCTGATATAGTCTTTTTAGTTATTAAACCTATTTTTAACCCATTTGAGAAGAATAATCATAATCCATGTTAATTGGAGAATAGACAGCAGAGGGGCTTGAAGGTTTTAATCGGGGATAACCCATGGACATTGGACTTTGGCTTTGAACCGTTGGAAGATGATGAGAGACAGTCTCTGAATACCATTAACTTATTAAAGTATGTTTATAAATGTTTGGCTCCGCTAGATGGAGCTTGTTCATTATGTAAACTTCAGCTCAAGCACAAAGACCTCATTTTTATGATATATAGAATTATTAGAATACTCATTTATTATATATATCTATATATATGAACATCAAAGACATTTATGCGATCATATGTAGCAACTCAACGTTATCTTCATATACACCTTATATCCTGTTCAAATTAGTCTTAGAAAATAGTGTGGTTATCTTCATATACACCATATATCCTGTTCAAATTAATTAGTCTTAGAAAATAGTGTGGTTTTTATATTTGAATTGTTCTGTGTTGTAATAAAATTAAACAAAATTCATGCAAATTCTATAAATTCAAGTTATAGAATTGAACATGTTTTAATAAAGCTGAGTAGCTGAACGTTAACAAAGCACTAGACTCGTCATGATTCATTTGCAGCCCTAATTTATGAATTAATTATACAATCAAAGCTTAATTTCTGGCAGCACATATAGTTCTCATTAATAAAACAAAACTACAGTAGAAAATAGGGCTACCAAACAAAAAAGAGGAAACAAACGAACCCCGGTGTTAGTGTAGACTTATCAATACTATTGTGGAGGAATTTCTTGTTCGTCTTCTTCTTCTTCTTATTCTAGTTCCAACGGTGGGACCCATTTCCCATGTAGAATAATCTTTGAAAGTATGAAATTATTCTACAAATATTTTTGACAACGGTGATGTGGCGTATTAATATCGGCGTATTGTGTGGGGTTAGGAGGCTACATTAAAACAATTTATAAATCGATATCTTTGAGGTGGAGTATCTGGCATCGATTTATTCTGAAATGTTTGTAAAATAGTTTGTGTGTAGCATTACTCTTTCCCATATACCCACTCCCGATGCAACCTGAGCTCGGACTGCGAAAAGTCAATTTGCTCCATGGAGCTTCGGAAGAAAACGGAGTACCTGTCGCCGCCGTCGTGAACGGCGGTGACAACCCCTTCCCACCAGTCGTCGTTGTAGAAGGCGTCGACCTCCTCGCTGAACTGGAATCTCCTCCGAGTTGACTCTCGGCGCGGAACGGGTCAGACCAAAATGATGTTGACGTTCTCACGGAGAGGCTTGGAACACTTGTCGTCGGCCTCTAGATTGTGGAATTCGAGGAGGATCTTTTGGCTCTTCTTGTTGACGGTTCGGATAATGGTGGCAGTGTACCAGGATCCTCTGAAACCCGGTTCCTCTAAGCACACTTCCACCTCCGCTCCTTTCTTGAAACACTCTCGTTCAAGCTTCTCCATCTCCATAACTAAAGATAGACTCAACTGCAGGCTTGCGTGAAAGTAGAGAATAAATTCACAAAAATATTAAATAATGAATAATGTTTTTGATTATATCGGACTTCTATTTATACTACTCAACACAATCTAAGGTGCTATTTGTTTATATCTGATTGTCTCTTAATGAAATGTCTCTTATTCACTAAGAGGCAGGATCACTAAGAGGCAGGATGCTGTTTGTTTTGTTTTTTGTTACCTCTGAATGTCTCTTAATCGGTAAGATAAAAAATAAAATCTTAATAATTAAAAGGTACCTCTTAATGAAATTTTTTTGATAATTTTTTTTATATAAATATATTCAACAATATTATGCACTCATTTTTATTAAATTAAATATTCAAAATTATTAAATAAAATTTTACCCTTTAAAATGCTAAAATATTGTCATTAAGAGACAACTTATTTTTTTGTTATCAAACAATTTTTTAGATTCAGACCTCATAACCATTCAGATGATCTAATTTATTAAGACATCATAATCATTCAGATCTTAATTCTTAGATTTATCAAACACAACCTAAATCCTAATAACAATAGGAACAAATTATCCTAATCTTAATCCTAATAAGAATTACAAACCAATTAAGTATAGAAATCCTTATTTTTATAAAGTATTGAAACCTATTTATAGAAAGTAAATCTTAGCCCTAAAAAATTGTCGTTTTAAGAAGTAATTTTTTTTTTCAAAAAAATTGTCGTTTTGAGTTTATCAATACACATTAGCTATTTTTTTTCTACTTTACCCTTATTTAAAGTTTTCTCTTATTTAAAGCTTTCTTCCCTTCCCAATGATTCTTATTCAATTCAATGCTATAATCCAAGTAGTAATTGGTTGAATAAAAAGTAATTGGTTGAATTGAATAAGAAACATTGGGAAGGGAATAATTGGTTGAGACAATTAATAAGGGTAGTATAGTATTTTCGTTAGGTATTAATTATATTCCTTAATCTGTGTGCATTAACTTAAACGACAATCTTTTAAGAACAGAGGGAGTACTACCTCCGTTCTTAAAAAATTATCGTTTAAGATTTTTGCACATACATTAAGAAAGTATAATTTACCAAATAAAATTTATTTGAAATTCTATCACTATCCCTTTATGGGAAGTTAAAAATTATTATAAAAAAGTAAATAATATATTTTTCTTGAAAGATGTAAACAACAAACATTTTAAAAAAAAAAATTATTCTAAAACGACAATTTTTTAAGAACGGAGGGAGTAACAAATTCTAGAATCCAAAAAAAGATCAAATTGGAAATTAAAATCAAATCCCACCAAAAAAAATAGGAATTCTTTGCCGCGCGAATCAGATGAAGGAGTTAGAATTTAAAATTTAGAAGTAAGAGAAGCCGTCTTTTCGTATCAGCGGTAATAAACGTCCATGAGACGCGTGAAATAATAAATAGAAAAAAACACAGATTTATGTGGACTTCAAAAATAAAATTTGTGAATTTTATATTTTTTTAAGTTTGGAAAATTATTATAGACAATTGTTAGATATGATCAAAATATTAACTTAATATTTTTGTAAGCATTCTTATATGAATATGTCTATGTAAACGTTAGTGTCATATTCAAAGAAACACAAAGATAAAATTATTTGTTGTTTTAAAGAATTTTTATTACACCAAAATAATTAAAGTTTATTTTTTTCCAAAACAATTAAAGTGGTTAGAGCATCTCTAACAACCTCTTCAACCACTTTGGGATACTCAAATACGTACGACACATAGAAAAATCCTTTCCAACAGATTCTTCATTCTCACTCTTCAAATCTGCAACCTCTTTCTTACTCTTCAAATATACAATTAAAGGCTAAAAACATTTATTACGCTTGATGAGTTTGATCTACAGCTCATTTAATTGAAGAGACTGATGAGACACAAAATATGAAAGTAGCGAATAATGTTATTCAAATTGCCACGTAAGTCAACAAACTTCAATTGAAAGAGTTTTTTTTACTACTGAAAATGCTCTTATATTACAAATTTATCATACTCAATTACTCTTTCTCCTCATAAGTGTATAATTTCCAAATTACTACATAATTATGGGTACAATTATACTTTTAGTAACAAATTTAGCAAATAATTTGAGATGAAGGTTGTATTAAAGAGAGGACACGTCCAAAGACCCAAAGACACAAATGCAACATAGTAGTCCCTCCATCCCATAATATATGATATTGTAAGTGATTTTATTTGTCCTAAATTATTTGATATTTTAAAAAATTTAGGAGCATTAATTACAATCTTTCCAAAATTATCCCTCATTACTCCTCCTTCAATACCCAGATGCTTTTAACTCTTTCTCTCTCTTTATCAACACAAGGGGTATTATAGACAAATGATACTATAATTAATGCTATACAATTTTTTCCTTAATAGTTGTACCCAACTCTAAAACATCATATATCATGGAACGGAGGGAGAAGTAAAGAGAGAAGGGAGTAAACGTACATTGTAAAGAGAGGATTGACAAATATTTGTACTATTTTACTTTTATATGTCTTTGGACGTAACACTAAATGCGCACATAGATATTCTTTGAAGTACATGTTTACTCTTTTTGTATAGGAGTATATATTGTCTTTAGTCCCATTCATGTGATTAATTGCCGCTTGTAAAAATATCAATTTCCTATTAAGATTGAACAACATAATTGATGCAAACTCCGCAATCTTGCTCTGATATTGAGTCTTACATCATCTTCCTCATCATCCTTTCTTTTAAGCAATAAAAACATATTTTACTCAAACGAATTTTTCGTCGAGGGGAGGGACTAGGGAGGAAAGGTGTAAGAAGTCTCTTCAATGGAGAAAGAAAAAGATAGATCATTGTATTCACACTAATATGGAAATTACAGACTGAAAATAAGAGAGAGTATTACACTATATCAATTGGTCTAACCAAATTATAATGAAAGTACACAAATGACCTTAGCTAACTCTATCACAATTACTATTCTATCCTTGACTGATCCTGTACATTAACATCCCCTCAAATTGGAAAGCTGAAACAAATTGCAGAATCCCAACTTGGTAAGAAAACTAAGTAGAATGTCATGACTTAAAGACTTGGTGAAGAGATCTGCTCGTTCCATAGAGGTAGGCAAATGAGCAGTCTTGATCAATCCTTGAAGTATTTTCTCCCTGATCAAATATGACAATCAATTTCAATATGCTTAGTACGCTTATGAAATACAGAATTGGAGACCATTTAAAGAGCAGCAGACTGATTATCACAAAACAAAGTGACATGAGAAAGGTTGGAAAGACCAAAGTCTTTAAGAAGAGAAACCAGCCAAATTATTTCACAATATTCTGCCTCTGCTGAAGATCTGGAGACGGTGGCGCTTACATTTCCAAAGAGATAAGACTACTGTCAAGCAGTACACAATACTCAGTCAAAGATCTTCTAGTAAGTCTGCAGGCTCGCCAATCAGCATAAGTATAAGCTCTCATTTGTAAAGAACTTGAGCCAGAAAGAAATATACCTCGACCTGGTGAGCCTTTGAGATAGGGGTGAGCATGAGTCAAAATCGCACTCGAAACCGCTTAGGTGTAGTTTGACATGTCCAAAACCGAACACGAAACCGCTTGTGATTGGTGTGGTGATGTTTTAAATTGTGCAGTGTCGTTTCAATTGGTGCGGTTTCAGTTCCAAAACCAATTGAAACAACAAAAAAGTCTAAGCCTTCAATAGAATTTAACACAGAGCTCACATCGAGCGATTAACTTAGTGACAGAGCCGACAATGAGAATTATATCAAGTATAGAAGCAAAGCTTCTTCTGCCAAATATGTCAAATTCACCATCAAATCGTAGAACAGTGAGATACATAAAATAGTTTTAGTTTATAATAACTGAATGATACTTTAAAACTAAAACATACGCTATATAAAACAACGGAGATTATATATTCGATAATAAACAAGAAGGTTTATCTAGTTCCCCAAAAATTTAAAATATATACTGGAGATAGAATAAAATTCTATCTTATATATTGCAGGGAGGACTAATAGAATATAATCCTAACTGTATTTAATTTGAAAAATAATCTATTAGACTATTACTACTATAACATAGACCTTAACCAATGCATCAAGTGCTTAAACCACGAATTTGCCCACTCAGCTATATGCCCCTCCAGTAACGCATCAAACAAATCCGAAATTCCAAAACTCAAATACTTAATTTTTGACTTTATAACCTCTAACCATCTTCTTTCAATTGGTGAAAAAATGACAATGCAAGACTGACTGAGGTTTTCTCTGAGCGTGTTTAAGGGAAAAGTAACTTTAGAATTTACTAGAGATAATACATACATACGCATACATGGTGCGGTTTCGGTTTTATGCGTGCGATTTTGGCTAGTAACCAAACTGAAACCGTAAATTTGGTTATTCAACCCACCTAAAACCGTCACATACGTCAGAACCGTTGGTGCGGTGCGATTTTTGGTGCGGTTTCAGTTTTAATTTGGTTACTTGCTCTACCCTACTTTGAGATATCGAACAAGCTTAAGGGCATCATCCATGTGGGCTTTGTTTAGGCTTAACCATAAATTGGCTGAGAATATGCACTCTATAACAAATGTCTTGCCTTGTTATGGTTAGATAAATCAACTTGTCAACCAACCTCCTATATTGAGAAGGATTAGAAAACTCAGGACCATCAGCTGCTAAGAGAATGTGATTTTGTTCCATAGGAACTTTTGAACACTTGGCTGCTGTAAGACCACATTCCTTAGGAATGTCAAGGACATACTTCCTTTGATTAATGACAATACTAGCAGAAGATCTAGCAATCTCCAAGCCCATAAAATATTTCAGATAACTTAAATCTTTGATTTTAAACTGAGAATAGAGATAGGATTTGACAGTAGTAATAAGATTAGGATTAGGACCTGCGATGATGATATCATCCACATAAACCAATAAAGCCAGAAAACCTTGAGCATTATGTAGCAGAAATAAGAATGAATCATTATAAGATTGAGAGAAACCATATTGCAGAAGAGCGCCAGAAAACTTGGCAAACCATTGTCTAGGAGCTTGCTTCAGATTTTTGTAGTTTACAAACCAAAGGTCTGTCAGATGGGGATGAAGCATTAGTGAAACCAGGGGAAAAATCCGTATAAACTTCCTTATGAAGATCACCATGGAGGAAAGCATTTGTAACATCCATCTGGCTTAGATGCAAATTATGAATAGCTGAATTAGCAAGTAAGACTCTCGCTGTAGTCATTTTAGCTACAGGAGCAAAAGTCTCAAAATAATCTAGTCTAACCGTTTGTGTAAAGCCTTTGGCTACAAGGCGTGCTTTATATCGATCTACAAGACCTTCAGAAGTATATTTAACTCGATAGATCCATTTACAACTAACAACTTTCTTACCAGGAGGTAATGGAGTCACAACCCATGTATTATTTGCTTCTAAAGCATTAATTTCAGCTATTGTTGCATTACACCAATTTTCATCTTGGCAAGCTTGTTTGTAAGACTGAGGTTAAGGAATTAATGCAGTAGCAACAATATATTTTTGACAAGGAGTGAGATGATCATATGATAGAAAATTAGTTAAAGAATGAGGTATAGATGATGTAGAAACCAAGTTACTAGAGAATGGTAAACCTACATAATCTATAAATTTAACTGGTACTGTTTTCACTCGAGAAGGTCTAGCAGTTGTGTTAGGCACAAATGGAAAATTAGAAACAGTAGTGGAAGGTAGTGCAAGAACTGAGGATATTTCAGTAGGATCAACATTAGTGGCATAACAATGAGGATCAGAGTTAGCAACAGGAATAGAAACAAAGGGAAATATAGTTTCATGAAAAGTCACATCCCTGCTATTAGATAGTCTACAAAAATGCATTTTGTTGGTCTTGGTTGAAATTTATCTCTGCCATTAGATAATGTAGAGACAAAACACAAACATCCAAATACTCTAAGATGCGAATAACGAGGAAAAGAGCCAAACAGGACTTCAAAATGTGTTTTCCCATGTAAAACAGAACTAGGAAGTCTATTGATTAAATATGTAGCTGTGAGAATGCAGTCTACCCAAAAATGAATAGGAACATTGGACTGAAATCGCAAAGCTCTTGTCATTTCTAAAAGATGTCTATGTTTTCGTTCAGCAATACCATTTTATTGAGGAGTATCAACACAACTGGTTTGTTGAATGATTCCATTTTCTTCAAAGTATTCATTTAAGGAAGTTTTGAGAAATTCAGAACCATTGTAAGATTGAATTTGTTTCGGTGTAATGAAACTGAGTTTTAACATATATTGTGGAACTTGATCTTTGAGTTGAAACAAAAAAAAATTCAAGTACACCTAGAACAATCATCCACAATGGTGAGAAAGTAAGAAGAAGCACCATGAGTTTTAATTTTGTATGGTCACAATGAATGAGATCAAATACATGTAGTACTTGAAAGGAAAAGATTTTGAATTGTATTAACATTGTTCCGACTTAATTGTATGGGTTTTGAATTGTATTGACATTGTTCTGAGCAAAGGATCTTGTATGTACCATCATTAACTAAGAAGATGATAAAATTTGTCTAGGAATTCAACAAACAAAATAACAGATCTAGGGTTCTCTGTTCTGTTATTGAGCAACAATTACTTGAGTTTCTAAAGATAGAAAATCAAGAAGATATCAGGCCTGATCTAGAAACTAGAATCAATCTCCAATTTGAAAACATTAAAAGATCGAATTTCGATTGGAACCTTGCTTTGATACCATGTAAGAAGAAAAAGATAAATCATTGAATTCACCCTAATCTGGAAACTACAGACTGAAAAAAAAAAAAAAAAAAAAAAAGAGTATTACACTATATCAATTAGTCTAACCGGTTACTTGTAATGAAAGTACACAAATGACCTTAGCTAATTCTATCACAATTACTATTCTATCCTTGACTGATCCTGTACATTAACACTTCAGGAACTAAATGATACAGAACACTTTTTATGCTACTACACTGGCCAATAAAATGTCACACGAGTAATATCGACCAACTTCAATCATGAAAATCCATTCAAGCTTGTCTTCCTCGAATTCACAGGATCCACGCAGTACCATGCACTTACCAAGGGGAAGCAACTAAGGCTTCAAACTCGACCCGGACACTCCTGATCCCACCGTTGATGCCTTCAACTGTTGATTCCAAAGAAGCAATTAATGAATCGTTTTTCTCCTTAGCTGACAAGGCCAATGCACGCTCTTCATGTAACTTGCGCATCTGGTTATCAATCTTATCAATTGTTTCACCAAGTTTGGAATTACTATGACTAGCTTCCGTGATCAAACTTTTAGGTTCCTTTTTCTGATCGTCAAACACTTCGAGCTTATCCTTCATCAATAGCAACCCAGTTAAACGATTGCGTGGTTTGTTGACATCAAACCCATGACTTTCCAGTTCAAGAAGAGTTTCCAGAATCTCCTCAATAATGCTTCTCGGAACATCAAATTGCAACTTGGATGTCTTCTCTACCACACTGGCAAAGGTTACCATATAACCTATTGCTAATCCTTCACGAGAATTCTCTTTACACGAGTCCAAAGTGCGAAAATGTGGCTTTTGTGGCATCTTCTGGAACGCTTCCATAGATTCAATAGCTTTCCAAATTGGAGTGTTCTTAACAAAGGGCAAGCTCTGATCCTCATCCACCACAACGCCATCCAAAACATCATCGACAAGAGATTGCATAACAAAACTTTTTTGACTCCCGTTTGCCTCAGTACATTGCTCCATATTCCTGCCTTGGGAAACGCCTGGAGAAACAAGAGATGCATCAAAAATAATCTACGGAAGCAAATGCCTTAAATACACATACTATCTTACTTGAGGCATCAACAGTTTTTGGAGAATGCATTCCTTCAAACCACATCGCAAGAGGTTGATCATCAGCCATGTTTTTGGGTAATTGATCAACGGCCATTTCAACTTCCATTGTCAAACCATCTTTTTCACAAACCACTGTCTTTTTTCCTACAGTTACGTCTTGAGGATCAACAGAACAGAAAAGTTAATTAGTTAAAGACAACAAAGAAACAATATGATGAGTGACAAAGAGATACAAGGAAGGAAATGGTGATATCCTAGTGTTTAACTATCTATCACAGCTAGAAGAAATAATCTAGACACAGTAGGAAAAGTAACTGCTTGCTAACTTTTCCACACTCCACAATCAGTGAATGAAAATACTCGTGAAGGATGATTGCAAACGCTTGACACAACAAATGCAAAGGTGCATTGTATCACAATCTCAGACTACGATAATAAAATGTAAAATCCTTTCCGTGGGGAAATAATCTGACGCAACAAAACATAGTTAATGTTGTATGTTTAATAAGGGATCAGGTATGACTAATTGACTGTAAAACCTGTTAAAGGGATAAACTGATCGTCACAAGATGCAGTCTACCTGCTTACTTATAAAAGGATTCCGTCCCCAAACCAAAAAAAAACATTCAGTCCACCTTCTACAGTAACATGCAGAATTGTAATTATGCACAACAGGAACCTACTCATGATCCCCTAATCGTACAACAGGAAGTTTGCTCACCTTGAATCAGAGATTCAGTGTTTACAGTTATGGTCTGTTGTCTTCCTCTCTTAGATGAATGCTTTTTATGTTGCTTGGCTGAAGCTTGCACTAGTTTCACATTTTGCAGTTTATCCTTTTTCGCACGATGAACTTTCGTCGTACTGCTCGATTTGTCTTTCGGCTCCATTGAACCATTCAAGATCTTACCAACCCCAAATGGCTTCTTCATATATTCCTCATCAGTTATCGTGTCCTTTTCCGCAACTGTAGGTGACCCAACTTCATTCTTCATGCAATCTTTTACAACCATGTCATTGGAAGCAACACCACCGTTCTGCTGGTTAACTACAACCATGATATACACTTTACAAAATAAAAAATGACGACATACAAAATGGTAGTTCCTTAAAGATAGTAAAGTAAACCTGCCGCAGAAGCTTCGGGGCTTTGCGCTGAAAGCTTGCGTGGTCTTCCCCTCTTTTTTTTTGGAGTGCTCTCTCCACCACCTTCTAGTTGATTAACCTCCTAGAAAAATAACCATCATGAGCTATGTGCAAAAATAGTAACAGAAATTGGTACGCCTACAAAACTCATAGTGCAGGTGTGGACAAAACCCCCCACATTATATAAGTTGAAACACTAGCATGTTGAGCTGATACAACAATGGTCAAGTCCGCCATTCACGGCAAATTGATTTAGAAGAACATGATGATAGGCTTAGAGAGAGTACACAAGAATGCGAATTATAATGTTACTTCACGATACTACTACCTTGACTTTTTCTACTGTCAGATCATGTAATTGCAGCTTCTGATCTTTTAAAACCTTTACAGATTCCTCATAAGGAATCTGATTAGGTTCTTTAACTAGTTTTCCTTTCATTGCTTCACACTCCAAATTTAAGCTGACAGGAATTTCTTTTGTAACACACTCTTTCTCAACGAAGTTTTCTTCTGTACATCCTACAGCATCATCCTTTTTATCTGCAAAAAATTACCCAGATTTGTCATCAGAAGATCACTATCCCAAAGTTTTTTGAAGAGTTTATACTAAATCAACTAACTACCTCCTCCTGAAGCTTCTGTGCTACTAATTGTTGGTATTTGTGGTCTTCTCCCCTTCCTTCCTGAAGGATCTGGTGTACAATTGTCTGGTTTACAAGGGTTTTTATTTAAAAGCATTATCAAGATTTGTCATCTGATGAGCACTATCCCTAATTTTAAGAAAGTATTTAAAAATGTATACTATATCAACTAAATACCTCCTGCTAAAGTCATTGGTGATTTTGGTGGTCTTCCCCCTTTCCTTCTCAAAGGATCTGATGAATAATTATCCAGTTCACCAGGTCTCTGTCGCTTACTCCTCTGCACGAGTAGAAAATGAATTTACTAAACATGAACCACTGGAGATAAAATTTTCAGCAAAACACTATTTTGAAATAAAATGCAATCACTCATTTAACAGATTTATTATTCATCACTGTCCTTCAAATTAAGCTGTATATTACCATGGGAAAAACTAACATTTATCCCACTGTACTTGTACAAACATTTTGTTCAATAACCCATTAAACTTTCAAAAACTGTAAGTATCACACTAATTAATTAAAATTGTGAAATTAGGTCATTCTGTTAAATTTATCAAACAGACGTTAATGTTTTCCTACATGAAACTAACTGACAGGAAGACATGAAGTGGCAAATGAGATGAATTAAGTAAAATAAAATTTTAAAATTAAACAACATATTAACTTTTAAGTTTAAAATAATAAAATATTAAAAATTCTAAAAAGGTTGTCATCTTCAACATCCAGCCGGGCAAACCCACCCCGCACAACTTGCAAACGAGTCAAAAGCCATAATTATCTTATTTTAACTCCAAATCATGCAAATAATATGTCAAAAGCGACGTATTTTACGAGTCCTAACAGTACATGTAATTTATTTCACAAAAAGAATCAAAAGATGGTGCAGATCTGGGATTGAACAAAGTTAGGGAATGAGCAACATCAATGGAGATTTCAAATGGTTGATGACTAAATGTAGATGGTCTCCTCATAAACCTACAACTAGTGGACCCAGTAGAGAGAGTAACACTCAGATTGCAATTACTATTTCTATGGGATCATAATTTTTTTTGCTCCTCTGTAGGTATTAATGGAAGATTTCTTGATCAAGAAAAGATAGTCGAGTTTCTTGATTCGTGAACAAACACAACTAAACAAATGAGAATTGTCCTAGAGGCATTGTCGTTGAAAGAATCGGAATGGTCTATGTAGGTGATGGAATTTATGAATGCTGGGAAAGAGGAGGGTGGATAATCAATTATTAGGAGGCCTATGAAGATGAACGAGAGAGAGAGAGAGAGAGAGAGAGAGAGAGGTTTTTTTTAATAAAAAAAATGAATCTAAAGCTTTTATTTTATTTTTAACTTTGTTAGTCTCATTCTTATTTTTTTGGCAGCTAATTATTTTCTTACGTGTCTCCTTTTATTTTTCCTAGTCATTCTTTTGATTTTTTTATTTTTTTTTTCTAGACGGCCATGTAGATAGTAAATAAACGTCCATCCAATTACTTTAACGGAACTATCCAATTTAATATTTTTATTCAATTGGGTAATTACAAAAATTAAAAGTTCAATGAGTTATTGCACAAAATGGTGCAAGCACAGTTGGATAAATATTAGTTTTACCATTACCACTGCCCCCAAATATTTGCACTGTTTGTGAGTTTAAGAAGAGGAGAGGAAGATATTTTAAAATTTATGAGAGAAAAGAAAAGAGAGGATATTTGTTGTCTTGTGTTTGTGAGTTTTGGAAGGAAAAATTAACTTAAACTAATACATTACTATCTTACACTTGTGAGATTATTTTTAGACTAGATATCAAACATTCACATGCAACTATATCATTAGAAACAAGCACTCTTATATTAAAGGAAAAGATGAGGCTTAACAGATCGTGTAGTGAGTAACTCCTCTACATCACCGAAACAACTGGAAAAAATGCACCATATCTTCTCTCTCATAGGAACTCCAGGGATTGAAGTTTGATATGGTCAATTCCTTTTTGGGAAATGTTTTGAGAGCTTTCCCCACAGGGATACTTTGAGATGGAAAGGAGCTCCAAACGGGCTTAATCTGATGATACCTGGATCATGTTAAGCTCAAACCTAGTTTGAACTCAAGTAAGCAACATTGGAGAGGGTTTTAGAGAAATAAAATTTTTAGAGTGAACTTCGAGAAGAAGGCTTGAGACCTAAGAAGTGGAATAAACCACCCTTTAATTAATCTTACTCATATAGATAAACATTACACCAATTCTCTTATATAGAGACTACCACAAACATGAAAGAAATAAGTTAAGATGCACCGTGAGTACATTATTAAGGTATTACCCATGTGCTAGCAATTTCAAGAAAAGTTTAATTAACTAACAAAGCTGCCAATTATTTACTAAAACGGCACACAGTCCGTGACCTAATACTGACTTCCCGTTCTCGCGTTCTTGAATCGATCAATAGAAATGTGTCATCAAACTCGATGGTTGGAGGTCCAAGGGGTTCATAGAATACAGATGCTCTTCTTTTTCTTTTTATATTAGAATTTTAGTTGTTTTTAGAAAAAAAATAAATTTGAAAGGTGAAATGAAATGATTTTCTAGCTCTAAGAGTTTTAAAAGGAACAACCAATGTTGTATGATTAAATTGAAGAGGTATAAAATGGAACAGTCTGGCCATGGCCTAAAATTGCCTTCCTCGACCTCATGAAGGCTTAGTTGAAGCTTTTCGCCCTTGCTGGTTGTCTCATAGCGGATCAAAAAATGAAATGTTGACATTTACGTATCTCCGCCTCTGCATATGTCTTTGATTTTGTTTCCTTCATGACGAGATCTTGTATATCCATTTCTGAGTTTACATTCGAATGGAGAAGGATCCATCTTCGCTTTGCTTCATAAAAGATGTCCAATAGACTGAAGTATGTTTCCAAGTTAATGCATTTGCAAAGCTTTTACTTGCACAAACCCCATTCCTTTATTGCTTTGTTGAGTAGTTGTACCAAGAATTTGTCGACTTGGACAGCTAGATTTTTATGAGTTTTGGGGCTGTTTTGTGATGAATTGCTTCTGGTTGTGCTAGAATTTGATTGGGAAACAAATCCCAGTGGTTCTGGATGCTTGAATGGGTGGAATTGGTGTATTTGGTTGAGATTTTTTATATTTCTCATGATGGCCAGATGGCCAGAAAACAGGGTACGGACGAGGGTTT
Organism: Panax ginseng; assembly: GCA_020205605.1. NCBI lineage: Eukaryota > Viridiplantae > Streptophyta > Magnoliopsida > Apiales > Araliaceae > Panax > Panax ginseng. The sequence goes on along the minus strand of CM035138.1, from coordinate 3,338,739 downwards.
TTTGGGGATCTTATGGTTGATTTTGGTGTGTTTTAGGGAGTGTTTTGATTCAAAATGATGGGCAACAAGTTTCCCAGTAGAATGCGAGTGGTTTGGAAGAGTTTTCAGTTAAATTTAGAACAGAGGTTGAAAGGTAAAGATCAGTTTAATGGTGGATGGCAGAGAATAAGGGATTGGAGGTTGAAGAAGATGAAGATCGCACAAGGAAAGTGTGCTCTGATACTAATCGTTGAGCAAGTAAGTAACAATGAAGATTAGGACTTTATGGGGACTTGGAGAAGAAGAAGGCCTGAGAGCTAAGGAGTGAATAGGCCACCCTATTATTTCATTCTATTCATATAAATAAACATTACAACTATCATCTTATATAGAGACTACAAACAGGAACCAAATATGCTAAAATGCACCATGGGTACACTATCACCCATGTGCTAGATATTCTTGAAAAGTCTACTAAACTAACAAGCCTAACACTGCCATTTATTTACTAAAATGACACATCAGATTGGTTTTCCGATAAACAAGAACTAGCATAAAAGAAGGCAACTAACTCCTCACTGTACCATGTGAACAATGTTTTGAGAGCAGAACAGAAGATGCTTTAAAGGGAAGGGGAAGATGATCAATAGGGCTGTTAAATGTTTTCATGAATCTGACCAATTGGTCAATATATCTAAACATTATTTCGGTTTCCTTTATTTCTTATGTTAGTTTATTTAATCTTTTGTGTGCTATACCATCTTTGTTTCCTTAAATTCGGATAACAAGGTCACCTTTAATAAATAAAAATGAAGATGTGATATATGACTTACAGCTTTCTTTCTTCGAGAAAAGTAGCCAGCTTTTACAGAGGGCAGGTCACCAACCATGGATTGTTCTAAGCTAGTGGTTCTAGTATCCCCATTGGTTGAGGTGGCAAACCCAAAATGTGCCTCTTCACTTGGTGTATCCATTGGAGGTGTATTCAGTTGACATGGTGAGAGCGATGGGGACTCGATCAAGTTTGCTTCTTTCAACTTTTTACAAGGTCGTGAATGTTGATCATCAGTATCAATAGTGGGTAGCTTTGTTTTTTCCTTCAATGAGGTCATAGCAGTATATGCTTTCTGATTGCAAGGAGTTGACAGCTCAATTTGCTTCTCCATCGACTTTGTGGAACCAGCTGTCCTCTCTTCAGAATTACCCTCTAGTTTGCCCAAGCTACCAAGTGAAACAGCTATCCCAGCTTGATGGACATTATAGCTGTTATTCCTCAGAAGTCCTTGATAATCTGAAGAGGTCAGGACATCCTGAAAAAAATCAAGACATCCACTTGGCTTTTAAAGATCCAAGAAAATCTAGTAGAAGAAAGACCTTATAACTTAAAATATAAGAACAACAGCAATGACAAAGACATTTATCCACATCCCTAATCAAAAAATCCACTAGTGTACATGCCAAATTTATCTTGCATTTTTTTATAGCACAAATACTGACAAATATGTGTTTACTGTTAAAAGAGAAATGACTGAACACCAAAACTTATGTTGTAACTTGTACAAACACACCCACCCAAAAAAAAATAACTTAAACTAATCGGGTAAACGGCCTGAATTTTCCAAGAGCTGAAAATGATAATTACCTGGGATGCACTAAACCAATTCCCATCTTTCCATTCTATGTGAGGTCTTATTTCTGAGTGATTCAGTTCCCTCTCTTTGTTTGTAGATTTAAAGAAGACAATGAACCTACTATCAGCAAGTTCTTTGGTTATCACTCCGCTCCACCAGCCAAAATCTATATAGGCATCCACCTTCTCCAACAAAACAAAATTTTTGTCCTTCAGATGAGGAGGATAAGGTCGGATATGAAGTAAATCAACTATAACTTTCACAGACTCGGAGCCACCATTGATCCCTGTGCTCTGGTACTCAACCAAGAATGAGCCATTCCCTGTTTCTTCGTGGACAGTTGCCGGGAACCAAACGTCACGATAATCTTCTTTCTCAAAAGACACTTCTACCTTTTTTCCTTTGCTAAACATCAATCCTGTTGTTCTCTTTTGAGAAATAGAAAAGAGAGGAATAACATAATCAACACTTGAAAGTGGATCTGCATATACAAAGATATCACTAGCTCAATTGATGATCTAGTGAAAGACAAAAAGTCAAGCTACAGGTTAAAGGTTCTTACACACAGTACAAACACATAAGCCATACCAGAGATGTGCAAGTTATGAGGTAAACATGGCGTCACAATGATAAGCAGAACTACTCATTTTCGGTTCCCCCCCCCCCCCCCCCCTCCCTCTTCTTTTTTCTATATAGAAGAATGTAGGTATGTGAAAGAAGGGTGTCCATGGAAGTAAGCAGACTTGAATGGTCCCATTTTGGGTCCTCTATTTCCTGGTGTATGTAATAAGATGCTTCAGTTGTCCTGTTGAAAATCTTGTGTTTTCAAACCAACTTACTTCCCTGGGAAGAACACCACCTTTCTCAAGTGAATAATCCTCTTCTATGGGCAACATGTAGCACACATCTTGAGACATGCTGCAAACACATTTATATTGTATAGTCTCGATGTCTTTATAATATTTTATAATCTTAAAGTGTTTATAGAATATATTTTCAACTGTATCATAAAATATATTAGCATATATTCTACATAAATAAATAAACTAACCCTATTTATTCTCATAATTCCCATCTTTTCTAATTAGCTTATATTATTTAGAAAATCAGTATTAATTCAAAATGCTCACCTTTTTGTAACTCTCCCCACAACCTAACATCTATGAGCATTCTTTTCAGGTGTTTCCAGAAATTATAAAGTATAATAACCACTGTGATGATTTAAGTTTCAGAATTTTTGGCAGAGGAAAGGAATGTTCACTTCTTTGGCTGTGTTATGGTCTTGCAGTTGTGTTGTCCATTTAGGCAGAGGAACTTCAAATACAATTACTATTCCAGTTGTTGTTTTAGACAAGATTACTCTTCTCCCTTCTCTTTGATCCTACGTCTTTCCATCCAATGGATCAGCCTCAAGAGATGGCACTTATCTTTGTTTATTTTCCCCTAGTAGTACTCTCTCCCAGGAAGACTCTTTTCCTCTTTTGTTTTCTCCACCATTTTTTCTGATGAGAATATTATCAAAAGCACGAACTCAGGCAATTCGAACACTAAAAAGAAATATCTCGTCAATTTAAGATTAAAAATAAGTATCTTTACCTTTCTAGTTCCTAACAACCTAAAAGACAACAAGAAATTAGGCAGGAACAGTTAAGGGGAGGATGTGTTAAGACTTAGGATCCTATGAAGGGATCTACTAGCATTGTAGGACATAAACTCTAGAAAGAATCTCAAGATAGATGAAGCAAAGCATACATGCAAACTTTAAGTTTGGTAGTTATCAACAGTATAACTGTGTTTTCCAAAGACTGGTGGTAATATATAGAAAACTCTCAAGATCTAGAACAAACTGAGTCTTAGTAAATGACCAAGATGAACTATTAGGAAATAAGTAATAACAAAAAATTATCGGTGAAACTAGATACTTGTATTGTAGTACAAAATATTTTTGTGATAATGGTATTAATCTATCAAAGTCTTAAACAACATATTAATCTATCAATTGGAGAAAAATGTTTAAAAATCAACATATGAAAATATCATATTCTTAGAAATATTTTGATATATAGCCTAACAGATCATACATGTAACAGATGAAGATAAAGCTTAATTACATTAAAAAGGCACTATTTGGCAATACTTTAGAAATTAGGGAAACACACATGCTTAAACTATACAAAGTCACAAATAATGAAGACTAATAATTCCTATGATTATTTAATTGGGATATCTATTATTCATAAAATTATATGAAAACATTGTGAATAAGAAAATATGTTAACAATATAACTCGCACTTTTCTTTTTTAAACTTCAAGGGGTTGCTCAACTGGTAGTAATAATGATAAGTGCCTCTACTACGTAAAAGTCATGGATTCAAAACTTCACAAAGGGGCTTTGGGGATAGGGAAATTACCTAGTGCACATCGAAAGGTAGTGTGGCCTGCAGTGCTTTGCGGGGGAAAAATTATTATATGCAAGATTACTAATAAAAAAAACTTGCACCTATATGAATTGTGGAATGAAAGTAGGGGCACTCAACTTAGAAATACGAGTAAACTATCAAAGTAATAACCAAATTAACTAATGGGGCCCTAATTTTTTTTATAGATATCCAAGAAATTAGTAAGCTCACAGCTAAAATGAAGATAAACACTAACAAACTTGTAGAATACCAATGCTAAATTTCCATATGCTTCACAAAATAACACCGTTAGAAGTAAGCTGATACTCTAGATATAAATTATGTTACCACGGTGCACAAAACCTAATACCCGCTTCTTAGGTTTGACCCAATTGCCATCAACCCAATCCCTGTGGACCCGCAAGTCATAAACCCCAAACTCAATCACATCAAGGGGGTTCTGAAACGTCACCACAAACCAAGAATTATAAAGAACTCTAGTAATGACTCCTGTCCACCACCCATCTTTGAAAAACGCATCAAGTACGTCATTCAGTTCAAAAGACTGAAAATTATTGGGCTCTGAAGGAGGAGAAGGTCGTATAAATGGCATATCGACGTATTCTCTTGAGGGTTTAGACCCATCTTCATCTAAAAGACTATCATATTCAACATAAAGCCTTTGGGGATTTTTTCCTTGAAGAGCAGGGGTTGTAAGGTGAATCGATAATTGTGGCAACATATCAAGCACTCTTAAAGCCTGCTTCATCGAAGCTAACCTCAACCTTGGATTCTTTGGAGAATATATCTACAAAGTCATGCTCAACCTTGGATTCTTTGGAGAATATATCTACAAAGTCATGCTGCCCATAGGCAGCCGCAGTACCGATAGCACCACTCATTTTGCAGCTCTTTGCTTTTAGGGCATATTTTGCTGACCCTTAAAAGAAATACCTTTTATACTTCCTCTGTCCAACTTCAGCTACCCCCTACTTGACTTTCACCACCGTTTCACGCGTGTTAACAAAATTACTGAGAATTGAGATTAATGTAGAGAGTTACTTAAAATTGTAAAATACCCATTCCTTTTTAACAAGTTACAATTTTTACCAAAAAAGTACCATAATCACTTTAATTGATTATGGATAAGTTACTAGTAAAGAAGACATTCTTCTCTCTTTGCCTCTACGTCCCACATCAAAAGAGCACCGAAGTTGAAGAATTCTCTTCTTAGAGTGTTCTCTAATTCCTCATTTTCTTTGCCTCTAACTTTCCAAGTTCCGCATTGCTCAACTAAGAATACACTCCCTAGCTCTAAGCTCTATAAATGGGTTGAGGTAGTGTTTGATTACCTTTTTTAACTCTTTTTGAACTCACCTCTTTTTCTCGAAGAGACAATCTTGTTTAATAAAAATTTAGCTACCCTTTTTTTGGCTATTAAAATTTAGCCAATCTTGTTTAATGCGGAGGGGCTCCTCATTACACTTTTACCCTCACTATTCTAATTTATTTATTTTTTCACTTCACTTCTCTCAGTACACCACCACCAACAAGTACCAACCACCACCCATTACTAACCACCATCCACCACCATCACGCATCACGACCGCTCACCACCATCACCATCACCATCCTCCTCCACCACCACCGCCATATTTTATAATAATTAAAATTATTATAATCATTATTATTATGTTATTTTATTAGACTTGAAATATTTTACTATTTATACATTGTTGGTGATTTTATTGGAATTAATTATTTAATATTTATTATATTTTTTTCCTCACCCCAAGTCTATATAAACTGATATAAGAATAAAATAATAAAATATTATATTCAGACATATAATAAAAGATTGGTTATCAAACAACTCTTTTACATTTAAACTCTGTTTTACTTGGTCTCTATTTTAATTAGCTCTTTTTACACAACTTTATCAAACACTACCTAAGTGATTCATTTTTTCTTTCTATCGAGTGGGTTCTCGCAAAAGCTAGTATAAAATTTTATTCTAACAAATTCAAGCTACTTTTGTACAATTCTTGTTGAGTTCGACTTCCTTCGTAATTCAACGAGTCAGTTTTGCTATAAGCTAGTATTCTTTATATAAAAAAAAGTTGGTAAAATGGGACACCCCAAAGTTCAGTATTTCATTTTTTCTAAGTTCTATTAAGTGTTCTGAAAATCCCCCCTTGGCGCCCCGCCTAGGTGTTAGGCCCCCCGCCTAGATGTTAGGCCTCCTTGGCGCCTTGCTTAGGCGCTAGGTCCCCTGGCGCCTCACCTAGGGCCCAAGGCGGCAAAAAAATCCCTTCAGAAAATTAGGCGGAGTCTAGGCGGAAAAGTTTTTTTTATTTTAATAACTACCTAAATCAGATCTAATATATTTATTTTTCTAATGATTTACCATATTCATAATACAAGTTGTAGCATATCAAATCACAACAAGAAATGAACAATATCAAGTCAAAATGAATAATTTTATTATAGTTGTAATTTTTTAAACTTGTACCAACTTCAAATTATATAAATGATGATACATTTGTAATATTTAGTTGAATTCAATATAATTCTTAAATTTATGTTTAGTTTTTTAAGTTTTAATATTGAATTAAATTCATGAAATTTTAAATTATTATTTAATAGCAATCTTGTTTATGAATAAAACTAATACGTTAAAAAAACGTTTGAACAATTGCATGTTTGTGTTTGAACTTTGACATTAACAATATGGACATGTGTTTGAACTTTAAGTAAAGGCGTTTATAATCTTTATTATAGATTGTTTTGTTTTATACTCCCTCCGTCTCATGATAAAAATCCTTATTACTATTTTAGGTAGTTTCATGTTAAATGTCCATTTTCCTTTAATAACCAAACTTTTACACATATTTTTCTATTATACCCGTAACATTAAATATCTCATATTTTTCTTATTCTAATTCTCTCTCCATATTTAATGACATTATTATATGCAATTTTGTCATTTCATTCATCTTCTTAATATGCGTGAAAAGTCCACCAGGACTTTTATTCTGGGACGGAGGGAGTATTATTGTTTTATTTGGATAAATATAAGATAAAATATTAAAATTGACTTAAAATAAAAAATCTCGCCTAGGCCCCACGGCAGCCAGCTTCCCGCCTAACGCCTTTTAGAACATTAGTTACAGTTTATGGTTTGCAAAGTTTAGATTTATATAAATTTCTTATATCGCTTATAGCTTACAATATTTATGAACTCTACTATCAACTAATTAAGGATTTTCTAAACATCCAATATTTTAAACTTGTGATTTTAAAATTGTTGAATGTAATTTTGTTTTGAACTTGTAGTTTTAAACTTGAAAGTTATGTTATTTAAAAAAAATGTTGAAAGTGAGTCAAAATAATAACTTTCTTAAATTAAATAGAAAAAAGAATTATCACGGGTTACTCTAACCCATAGCTACGGGTAAGTGGTACATCATTTCGTACCCAAATTGATGTAGGTAACCTAACCCGTTTGTGCCCGTCTTGAATTACCCATGGATACCCAATAGCCAGCGCCACCAATGTGTCTTATAAAGATGCAAATTCTTCATTCTTCATGTCTAAAGCCTCAAACTCTTACTTGAGAAGCTGAAATTCTCACTTGTGATCAATTTAAAACAAAGATAAGGAAAAAATTTCCTTTTTTAAGGCGATGTGGGACAAATGACAAATAAAGAAGAGATACTACTCACTTTATGTCGTATAAAGATGCATACAAATTGTAAAATGCTTCCCAATATGTGGTACTCCATCATACCTTAAGATTTGAACACTAATTTGTGATCAATTTATAAAGACAAAGATGGAGGAATTTCATTTTTTAGGCGATGATGGTCAAATGACTAGTAAAGAATATATTCTTCTCTTTCCATGTATATTCCCAATCAATGTCAAACTCCTTCATCTCTTTAGCTTTGAAGAGCTTGAACTCTTGGGATCAATTTATAGAGAAAGATGATAAATTTCACTTTTTCCACAAATATGGGACAAATGACGAGAGAAGAGATTTTTCTCCCTGTATTATCTTATAAAGATAAAAACAATTTGTAGAAGGTTTCCAAGTTGATGTGGGACTCACATTCTTAATCTTTGAACTCTTGTGAGACAAAGATAGAAAAGAAATTTCGTTTTTCATTATATTATGGACATATTACTAGTAAAGAGGACAAATGACGAGAAGATAATTACTAGTAAATTATGAACTACTCACTAGCTCTAAGCTCTATAAATGGGGTGAGTGATTCATTTTTTTCAGTTGATTATGTTCAAATTACTGGTAAGTTTCGTTTTTCAGTTGATTATGGACAAATTTCTCTTCTTAAAGTGTTCTCTAATTCTTCATTTTCTTTTCCTCTAACTTTCCAAGTCCCACATTGCTCAACAGAGAATGCACTACTCACTAGCTCTAAGCTCTATAAATGGCTGAGTGATTCATTTTTTTTCTTTCTATTGAGTAAGCTCTCATAAAAAACATACTACTCCCTCCGTCCCAGGATAAAAGTCCTGATGGACTTTTCACGCATATTAAGAAGATGAATGAAATGACAAAATTGCCCATAATAATGTCATTAAATATGGAGAGAGAATTAGAATAAGAAAAGTATGAGATATTTAATGCTACGGGTATAATAAGAAAATATGTGTAAAAGTTTGGTTATTAAAGGAAAATAGACATTTAACATGGGACTACCCAAAATGGTAATAAGGACTTTTATCATGGGACGGAGGGAGTATAAAAATTTATTCTAGCAAACCCAAGCTACTTTTGTACAATTCCTGTTGAGTTCGACTTGCTTCGTAATTCAGCGAGTCAGTTTTGCTACGAGCTAGTATTTTTTTATTAGTTGGCCATCTCTTACAAAAACAGAAAGTAAAAAATCAAAGATAACACAAATTCACCTGACTTAACCTGACATGATTCAAGAGATTGGTCCCATACATGTACTATTTCAGTAAGACTAGTCATTTTTTTTGTCTCAAATGATGTTACATTGAATATTTCAATAATACTTTATAGCATAGTTGTTAAGTCGTTGTCTAGGCGTGACGCTTAGGCGTCCAGTCGCTCGTAGGAAGACAAGTCGTCTAGGCGACTTGGTGGAGGGGGGCAAGACAAGCGACTAGAAAAAGAAGTCATAGCCTTGGACAACTCGTCGACGACTTAGACAATTTGTTGCCTGATCGAGTGACTTGGCCACAGTGGGTATGGATCAACCCAAATGCTAACTCGGTAAAAAAAAGACAAAACCTCGGACAAAGAACCCTAGTCGCGATTCGCATTAGAAGGGGGACCGGGGTGGGGACTGGGGTGGGGGAGGGGAGAGAGAGAGTATACTACGGTCGGTCATGACGCAATCTACTCCGACTATTTAGTCTCCAAACTGCGAGTCGGCGACGCTCTTCTTCTCTCGTCGCTACTCAACGACGCAGCTGTTTTTTTCCCTTCCCTCGACTGCTTCCCCAATTTCTTTTAATGTACAATCAGAAATAATACTTTTATTCTTATCATTTGGGTAAAATTCCATTAAAATCCCCCATAGTTTGGTAATCTATTAAGTTCAGCCCTTAAGTTTTGTACTTTACAAAATTCACCTTGTTTGTATATTTGTCTTTCAACTAGGTCCCTGTATTTTTTTTTAAATATAGTTGTTGCAATGTCTTTTTACATCGGTTAGCATAATTGTGTGTTTAATGGCATTCCATATTGTTAGTAAATATGTTTTGAGTTTTAATGTATATAAAATTTCATTGTTCAATGTACTTTTAAAGAAAAATAAATAATGTATAAATTGTACACTGTGAACGACTTGTCACCATACGGACATCATGGTGGGTGCCTTATCGCCTAGGCGTCCTGACGGTCAGCTATCGCCGTATCTCGCCGAGGCGTCGTAATAACTATGATCACAAGAAGTGTACCCCTAGTATTAGTCATGCTATTTGGACCACCCCTCAAACCAACTCAGCCCGGCCATTTTTATGCTACACTGGCAGCCTGATATCCCTACGTGTGAGTTCCTGCACTTTACTTCCTACAAGCATATTAAAGCCTGTTTTATAGAAATTAATGTTACACATGGTGAACTAAATAAACCTATGTTTAATGAAGATAATAATAGTACCTAAGATTATTATTTCAAAAGTGCTATACATTATTGATAAATTATGAAACCATCAGTATAAGGAGATAACTAGCATTTCAGAGGGATGGAACATGGAAATATCAATTTAGGAATATGCATAAAAACTATTGTAGAATTAAGAATATTTTATATAATCCAAGAATATAGTGAGCTCACATGTTGCAAAAGAAGATAAAACCTGATAATGGACAGCTACTTTAACATGCCCACCAAATTTCTTATGAAAAGAAATTTAAATTTTAATACCAATAATATATTTCCCTATGCTTCATCAAACTAAGGAAACCTGCAGCTAATAGAGAACATAATTTCCCAAGAATATTAAGATCCAACAAATCTAACTAATGTAGAGATATGATGTTCTGGAATAACAAGGAGATTCTTCATATTATTTCCTTATCTGAAAGTGAAAAGGTACATAATCTTGTTGATTTCTAAAGTCCAAGGACTAACATTATACTACTAATTAGGGTTAGTAACTCAGGTTTCCTTAATAGCAAGCACAGGGATAAATTAAATCGTTCTCATCATATAGTTAATAAAAATCGGAAAAGAAAAGTATAAATAACACCGCAGTGATTTATACATAAAGTTAAACCCCTAGCACGGATAATAGGAAATAAAATGATAATAGCATTAAAAAGAAACTATCTTAATATTCATAAAATTTAATGAAGACACAATCATCACCCATGAATAAGAATATCATATTATATTGTGAAATGTTACCATTGCATGCTTGAGGATCAGCAACGAAGCTTAGTACCTGCTTCTCGGGTCGGATCCATTTGCCAGAGATCCATTCGCGGTGAACCCGCAACTCAGATACCCCAAATTCAATTAAGTCCGGTGGGTTCTGAAAGAAGACGACGAACCTAGAATCATCAAGAACTCTGGTGATGACACCTGTCCACCAACCATCTCTGTAAAACGCATCAACGACGTCGTTCAGCTCGAAACACTGGACCTTTTCAGATTCTGGAGGGTTAGGGCGAATAAAATTCAAATTAACGAATTCTCTCAAGGGTTTCGACCCATCATCATCTAAAAGACTGTGGTATTCGACAAAAACTTTCTTGGGGTGCTTTTTCTTGGAAGAGGACCCGGATGATTTGGGATGCGGGTTGATAATTGTGGCAACGTACCAAGCACCCTTAAAGCCCTCCTCGTCGGAGCTAACCTCGACCTGACAACCTTTGGCGAATTCCTCTGAGGAGTTAAGATGCTGAACTGGAGCACCACCCATTTCGCTGCACTTTGCTTTTAGGACATATGTTTCCCAAAAATCCAAAACCCTAAAGGGTTTTTTTCTTAATTACTTTTTTCATTTATTGTTTTTATAAAAAAAAAAAGTTACTGAAGTCACGTGATGGTTCGACAGTTCTATTTTATGTTCTGGTAGCATCTTTTGTCTGTTTCTCTACAAAATGGGGGAAAAAATGTTTACATTAACGGCTTTTTAACTTTCTACTATTTTTTTTTAAATTAACATTTTCACAAATAAAAATAATAATTTTATAAAATTTCTCTAATAAATAATAAATGAGTCTTATACTTAAAAGAATCTCGTAAAATTATCAAATTTATATAAATATTTTTTTTCTTTTTATATTTATGAGATCATGCGCATACATTATAACTATTAAATAATACTCTTGAATTTCGATTGTGTTAACGCCAGGGGATCTTCTTACGTCCCAATCACGTAAAACATACGATCCTCGCCGACGATAAACACATAAACACCACAAGCTTGACGGCGGTTCACGTCGGGGATAGCTTCGGTGTGAGAATTAGTATGTGTTCACAAGGTTAACAATGGAGGAATGTCTTTGTCTGAGTATCTGAGAGAGATAATAAATCTCGGTTGTGTGTATGTGAGAGAATATGAAAATCAAAAGTATATGAACGCACCTCTTACGTGAAGACCTCATTCTTTAGGTTATCTTATCTCTACCGGATTCTTTACACCCACTTCTTACCACCGACACACCCTTTGATCGATGGGTTCTGCACGATGCGTATGGTTTATCCAACGCTTTTGTGCTTTTTCATCTACTGAAATGGCCATGATCCCATTCACATTAATGTCATGGGCAGAGAGCTTTGTCAACCGTCATGCTTTTTTTTAATCATCATGAAGTCAAAGTATGAGATGTTAAAATATCTAATGGGTCAATCCAATGACCGACTTTTACTTTAAAAGATTAAAACGGATCTAATCGGTGGATCGGCCCAATGGTTTTAACGGAAAAACTAAAAGGCCCAATGGATTCTTCATGTGAGTAGGCCCAATGTACCCTACCAAAAATAGGAAATATCACGCCTCAACATTGCCCCCTAGTTTTTTGTTAAGCGAATGTTTAATAGAAAACTATGAATAACTAAAGATAATTTAATAAAGGTCCATAGTGAGATATAATTGAAGTGTATCCAAATCGTTATTCACGAAATAAAAGGAGAAGAGGATGGAGGCCCAAATCGAAAAACCTATTTAATAGATACACGGACCCTAACCCAGACCCTTCCCATTCAAATTCCAAATCATCAATAGCATTTAATGAAATGGCCTTGAACACCGTGGCAAAATCGATATAAAAGGTAACTTTATCAACTTTGACGATTTTACTCGCTCATTTGAATTTGGAGCCAAACTCTCTCGACTTTCTCAACTTTCTCCTTTCTTTCGCAAATAATCAACAATGGCTTCCGGGAGATTCTCGATACAAGTTCTCCCATATTGGTAACCCCACTCACCATTGCTCCACCAAACCCTACCACCGGGCTGCTTCATGAAGGAGCCTCGACATCTGAACCCAAAAGTGTCGAAATCGATAAGAACCTCCCCAATAAATCCCAAAACCCCTCCTAGATACTACAGAATCTCGAAAGCGATTCTCGCACGCCAACACTCCTCGATCGTCACGGAGGTTTGAATCAAGAGAATTGGTCCCGATACCACATCCCGGATACCCACGCAGCTAGGGTTCCTAGATCCGGTGAGAAGATGTACCAACGGCCGGAGGGTTGACGGCCAGTTCTGTGACCCTCACCGGAGAAGGGGGTTCGTTTCCTCTGTATATCTTCATAAGAACCTGCTTTGGGGTTTCTAGGGGTTTGAGTTCAACTCAACTAATCTTAGAACTTCAGACATTCACATCTTGGCCTTCGTGGCCCTCTGCCATGAATTGGGCGTGGAGCCCTCCCCGGACTCCTTCTTTACGATATACAAAATAATACAATCTAGGAGAGAAGGGTTCAAGGCCATTAAGCATTCATTCTCCAAGTCGGAGAGAGTTCGAGAGGCGTTACATTTGGTAAACACGCCTTCGAACAACAAATTGGCATGAAAAATGGTTCTACGTCAAAGGCCCCAAATCTCTTCTCTACCGAATCGGGCCACCGATTTGAAGATCTCTGCTGATTTTGGAGACATTTCAAGAAGAAAGAGAAATGGAAATGATGGAACTTTTGACAATTTCCCCGAGGAGGTGGAAGTATGGACTCCTCTCAAGCAAACATGGTTATCGACCATAAATGTAAGTGTCGGTCTATTTTATATGTATAATGAATTTTTGAAAATGCTTTTATAATGTGGATTCTAACACATAGTTGTATTGGTTATGCAAAGATCTTTGATCAAACCGAGCTCTTTAGAGATAAAAGAGCTCAAGATTTTTATCCGGGAAGCCTTCTAAGTCATTGAAACTCAGTGCTGTGTTCGCTGCTCCGGCGAACCAATCCGGAAACATGTACTGATTTAATTCCAAACCGACGAACCCGAAGCAAGAGGTTCTGTTTTAAGAGACTCTCCGCCTCGCCGGAAAGAGGAGGCGATCGAAAACCTGAACAACACCTTTCCAACCCCTTCCGGTTACCCTTAAATCGAGCCAACCACCACGTCCGTCACTTTGACGAGGAGGCCTACTCGATCGTCTGATCGAAGAAGCATCCTCCGCACCAAAAAATCGAGAAGTAAGATAACGCCTTTGATCGGCCAAGAGCTTAGGTGCCCCAATCTTGATCATACCCCTTCGTCTGCTTCAGTAGAAATACTGATTAGCGAAGAAGGTGATCGAGATGAAGTTGCCCAAACCTCATGCAGAAGAAGAAACGAACACTGACAACCCACCCAAGCTCTGCGACGGTCACTCCTCTACAAGAACCCACCCAAACAAATCTCCTCTCCGAGACCGCAATCGATGAACTGAACTCTACTCCTCCCGAGCAACCAGCTCCTTCCCCGAAAGGTCAAGACCTTCGCCAGAGCGGCAGCAGAGTCCTTCGTGTCGTGGCTATCATGCCGAGTAGTGGGATCTCCGAATATATATGGCCTAGATTCAATGCTAATTTTCCGTTCGACCTATTCGGGGCCTTCGTAAGGAACGCGACGATCATAGGTTCAAATGATCACACGGACGAAATTTGCTCGATGAAGGGATGAGCTATTTGCTAAGGTAAATAATCATTCCTTTATTTTTTGTCTTTCTATCCTTAATTGTATATCCGGATCTTTGGCTTCGAGTAATCTTTCAAACATATGCAGAGTTAATCTTTTTGTCTTTGGACGTTTAAGTCCAAGACACATAAATGGGGGAAGCGAGGAAGATTTCATGCGACAAGAGATCAATATCTTTGAGATCGACCTTGGCTCGAAGAAAGCGATCGAGAAGACTCTCTTCAAGTCATCGATGGCCTCCAACGAGACTTGGATAGAGCTAAGATGGATTTGAGGACGTCCGCGACGACGGGCGGTGGCCACAAGAGATAGTTGGCGCCTCTGAAGCTAGCCAACAAACTTTAACCGATCTGAAACGCAAGCTTAGTCGAAGAAAAACTCGCTATTCTTTGAGGGCAAAAATGAGGAGTTTTCTTGACCAATCGGCCCTGGCTATTCAACTTGGCGAGGCTCAATCAAAGGCCCAGGATGAAGGATTTGGAGACACAAGAACAAACGCCACAAGCTTCGTCTTAAAATAAAGGATCTTGAGGAAGGGGTCCTCTTATCAAGAGCTCGAGCGATCTGAGGCGAGAATATAGAGACTCGGGACGAGCTTAACGTCGAGATCATGAAAGTTTACTCGGAAGGCTACGAAGACCGCCGAGAGAGGAAAAGAAAACTCTCTTGCTTCAATGGACCCAACTCTCTACTCAACTCAAGACGAAGGTGGTGCCTAGGTGTTCTTCCTGCTTTTCATTCTCGACTTATGTAAAAATTTATCTGTTTAAACATTTTACGTTTACATATTAGTGTATTTTTGTTCATGAATGAATAGAATCAAATGAATGTTTTAGTTTTCCGATTTAATTTGCAATCTCTTTAATTGTGAACTATGTTTCTCGGTTAGTTTCTTGTCAATAATTCAATATCGATAAAATGAACCTAAGCAAAGAATCGGTTAAGATATATAATAGTTAATGTATGAGGCGAAGGAAATTGAATTTCATGGATGTGATTTACCTTAAGCGAAACAGAAAGGATCGAATTCAAACACTTGATTTAACTCAAATTGTTAATTAACAATTAAGCATGTCATATAATGAGATAAAGTGATGTTAAAGAATCGAGGCATTCAAACTCAACACTTAAATAAAATAAAGTACCACATACTCATCCCGGTTCAAGTGTGAGATCGGTCATTTGTTTACCACTCGGGGTGAAACAATTATATGAAAACCAAGATATAAGGACTAATTGTGACCATTGATTTACCACCTGGTAAAATCAATATAGGATCCTTCGCTCACCACTCGGGGTAGAAACGACAAATGGGTCGCCATCGAATGGCAAAGTCCTACCATACCTCCTTACAATCAGTAGTGACCATAGACAAATAGGACCCAGACCAATAGTGACCATTGATTTACCACCCTGATAAAATCAATATAGGATCCTTTGTCTACCACTCGGGATAGAACAACAAATGGGCTGCCATCGAATGGCCAGCGAGTCCTACCATACCTCCTTACACCGTAGTGACCATAGGACAAATAGGACCAGGACCAATAGTGACCATTGATTTATCACCCTGGTAAAATCAATATAGGATCCTTTGTCTACCACTCGGGGTAGAATAACAAATGGGCTGCCATCGAATGGCCAAATGAGTCCTACCATACCTCCTTTACAATCAGTAGTGACCATAGAACAAATAGGACCCGGGACCAATAGTGACCATTGTGCAAAAGTGAATGTGGATGAGCCAATCAAGTCTTTCATCTTTGAATCCCAGATTCTTTCAAGAATATCTCGGTACCAAGTGCTTTGTAGACCAACAACTTGGGCCAAATAATCGCCATGAGATGTATTTGTGAATTTCCCGAAGAACATACTCAACTTCGGATGGAACCAAATGTTTAAGTAATGATGACAAAAAAGGTCCTTCGATAAAGATCCTCATCAATGAGAACAAAATGGACACTCTTATACTTGGTCTTCTTTTTGACAAAGATCCCAGAAGAAATGACGCCATCTGTCGTCAAAGTTATAAGCATTTGTAGTGGCTACTTGATAATGCCGTGGTGGAATTGTTATTATGATCGACTCCTTAATAGCTTGCTATCTTGATGTCCAAATAGAATATCCATCATATGCAATGTCCACGAGCTCTGCTTATCTTTGAAATCTTTGCCAACGGCTTTATCGGACTCCTCCGCTTTCCATCCGGAGTGCGAACTTTAGAGGATTTCCCCAAGACAAGTGCCTGCAGTATATGCCCTTAATGGACTCTCGGGAGTGTGATTTCTGGATCTACTTAGGTGAAACTTTACATCACTTGTAGGTGAGCCTTCGTCTGCTGCGACCATAATCCCGAAGACCAATAGAATGAATACCTTCTCGGTCCAATCAATCGGAAAATGGTCATTGGGTCTTCATCTACTCTCTTCGACCATAATCCCAAGACCAATAGGGCGGGAATACCCTTCTCGGTCAATCAATCGGGAAAATGGTCATTGGTCTTCATCTACTCGCTCCGACCATAATCCCAAAGACGATATAGGCGGAATACCCTTCTCGGTCAATCAATCGGAAAATGGTCATTGGGTCTTCATCTACTCGCTTGACCATAATCCAAGATCAATACTTGATCCCGAGGAAGGCCTCGAGACATGTCTTTAAAGTGTAGACTTCTTTCTAACTTGATCGATTACATTAATCGACCACCACTTGATTATAGATTCTAAAGCGGATGCCTTCTACCCTTTTTCCACCATGGTCAAGTATTCTCTGGCAAAAAAATCAATCTTCTTCCAAGATCATCACCGGCTCTCGAGCGAGAACCCTCGAAACCGCTGCTTGGAAGCATCACCGGCATGAGCATTCTTTGAAGGACCCAATCAATCCTTGACAGATACTCATTGTGTGAAGCGAAAGTCATAGCCATCGGGTATCCTTTAGAGGTAACTGTTCTACTCTTCTTCACCATGGATTCCGACGTAGAGCAGCTACAATTTGTGATTGAAAACTTCAAGAACACTAGAACACACCCCTCCTTCTAGCGCCAATGTTAACGCCAAGATCTTCTGCCACGTCCCAATCACGTAAGACGCCTTGATCTGCCCGCATGTAAACACACGGTAAATACCACAAGCTTGTGGCGGGTTAAATCGGGGATAGCTTCGAAGCGTGAGAATTAGTATGTGTTCACAAGGTTAACAATGGAGGAATGTCTTTGTCTAGTGTCTGAGAGAGATAATAAATCTCGGTTGTGTGTATGTGAGAGAATATGAAAATCAAAAAGTATATGAACGTACTCTTCGTTGAAGACCTCCTTACAGTTAGGTTATACTATCTCTGCGCTCGATTATTGTGTTACCCACTACTTCTTACTGACACACCCTTTGATCTGATGGGTTCTCACCGATCAATCGTATGGTTTATCCAACGCTTTTGGCCATTGTTTTCATCACGGCCGGCCATTGTATGATCCCATCCACATTAATGTACTGGCGGAGCTTTTGGTCAATCATCATGCTTTTTAATCATCACAAGTCAAAGTAACAAATGTTAAAATATCTAATGGGTCAATCCAATCGACCGACTCACTTTTAAAGATTAAAACGGATACAATACGGTGACTGGGCCCAATGGTTTTAACGGAAAAACTAAAGGCCCAATGGATTCTTCATGTGAGTAGGCCCAATGTACCCGGCCCAAAAATAGGAAATATCACGCCCCAACAGATTGTTTGGAAGAATTATAATCCATTAGCAACTGATTTAAACATTATAAAATAAAAAATTAATATTTTCACAAGTTAAATTTAATATTTTTTCAAATTGTTCTTCATATAAGTGTGAGACTTATTTATTATTTATGTGAGATGAATATTATTAAATTAACACATTTACTTATAAAAGTATCAATTCTCACAAAATATATTTCATGAAATTAAACAACAGATTAATTATTAAAAAAAATTAAAATAGTAATAAATATAAATAATTATATTGTAGCCTCTTTTTACAAACAAATATAGCCCTAATATAATGTCAAAATGTTAATTCATCCAAAATATGCACGTAATATCAAAATATTAATATATTAATATCAAAATATTAATATTAATAATATATTATATTAACATCAAAATATTAATAGTAATATAATGTCAAAATATTAACTCTACACGTGGGCGATCAAAATATGCATGTGAATGTATGTGAGCAGTATCTGAGTTGTTTTATGTGATAATAGACTTAGTGATCCAAAAATGTGAATAGTGCTTTAGTATCTATATAACAAAATACAAATGATTTTAAATTTTCCGCTCATCCTAATAAATAATCTGAGCCGTCCAAAGTTTGGGATAAATATCACCGTTCATAGTGTCGGAGGTACAAGACTGTTGCTAGTAATTTATAAAGTGGGAAGGAGGAGTATTTGTTATAACAAAACAAATAGTGACTAAAACATTCTAATTAAATTTAAATTAGTGTATTTTTAAGAATTTGTTACGTATTAAATCGTCCATTCTCCCTTTTATTCATGTACTATTTTCGTTCAATAATTTTTTTCAAGTGTGACACAGAGTTTAAGATGAGTCAATATATTTTTATGTGTAACTATGTGATTTGGTATATTTAAATGTTATACTTTTATTTATATTGTAAACTTTTTAATAATATAATATTTAAATATAATTTTAACATGTATTAAAATCCGTATCATACATTCATACATATTAAAAAATAATTTTTAATAATTGTACAACAGAAGAAGAAGTATCAAATTGTCAGGATCTCTTACCGTAGTATCACGGTGACAAAAAAAAACCTTATAAAAATTACTTCACAAAATGATGTTACAGGGTGAAATTAGTAGGCGTTCCACCATAAATAACTGGGCCTCGTGATAGCCATCAACTACAACCAATCACGTCATTTTATAAGTAATTTTTATAAGATTCTTTTATCATCATTGCTCTTAACAAAGTATATGAATTGTCCTGTTGAAATGCACAAACCACCAAGCGAGACATACAGCCTGATCCAGTTCAATTTCATAGATATTGAAAAGTATAATGCATATTAATAATTAGTCCACAATTCCCAATGAATTATCAATGTTATATTCAATACTCTCATCAGCCATTTCAATGTTTAAAAACAAAAGAGGTAATGTAATTTTTTACGCAGAGTCAGTGCGTTAGAAAAAAGAAGGTAGGCAAAGGCAAAGGCAAACCTTGATTCTGAATGTAATTGAATACAATCTACAACCATACTTAACCGAAAATGAATCATTAACATGTAAGATTGAAAAGTCTTTTATACTATTAAACCCACGCTTTAAAATGCCAACTAAAAAATTGTCAAAGATGCAAAGTTAAAATTTATATTGACATAATTGAAATAAAAAAAATATTCAAGCAAATTCACAATTATATAATGACATTCAAACAATCAGAACAAACTCTAAGTGACATTTTTTCAAACACTTACAAGTGGTCCAAAATATATCACCAAAATTTGATAAAATCAATTTCAATGTAGGAAGTTAATGAAGCCCTAGATCCCCACCTTAATTAGCTCATGTTGGTTGGCGGCCTCTTCGGAATCACACTCATCAACTCATTCATCCCCTTTTTCATTCTCGTCTCTCCCACCATCGTGAAAGTCCTCAAATCAAGAGAGTTTCCGGCTCACCAGTTGTTGTCACTTTTCGTGTGGGTTGAAATTGGTAGTGAAACAAAAGAGTCACCTCTCTAATAAATGTTCAACTCAGTACACACTCCGTACCAACCAAATGACTCAACCAGGCGGGCGATTTTTACAATTAACTGGATCGCTTGATAAAATTTCATATATAAGGGTTGATACGGAGGGAGAACTTAAGTGAAAATTTAATTTTTTTAAGGAAATTTAAATTTGTGATTTTGCACAATAAAAAAATTATTATTATTTTCACAACATAAAATTGATATTTGTAATCTAGCTACTCAAGGGGAGAGGTTAAGGCCTATGTCAACCCACATTATGTTGCATTTGTAACCGATGTGGGACTATTCTTTACGGTCTAGTATAGAGTTCGCATCAAACCACCAATCCATTCCCTTAAAACAACAATCCCACAGTAATCAGGATTTATGGAACTTGGTGTAACTCAAAGTACTATTGAAGAGTTTGAAGATGAAAGCCGTCATAGCTGGGTAGATGAGCCGACGAGGACGTCGGCTTTGCAAGGCGGGTGTATTGATGCGAACTCTATACTAGACCGTAAGGAATAGTCCCACATCGGTTACAAATGCAACCCACATCATGTCCAATTTTCATATTCAATTTCCATGTCCGTATAGAATTTTTGATAAAAATAACAAATGAAGTTATTTTAGTGGGACATACATATGAGTAAGTTAAAGCATCTCTCTAGCTTGCCTATTGAAGTGGACGAACACAACCACAACTACAACCATGACCAATGACCATAATATATATATATATATATATATATATATATATATATATATATATAGACAAACAATTCTTCCCCACGCAATCTAATTCCATAACTTCATTAGTAGTACTTGATATTAATTCATTCAATCAAATTAATTAAGAATGGTTGTGCCTTCTCCAAACCTTTTACGTAGCAAAAAGACCAAAGCACTTGGGATTCCAACCATTGATCTTTCTCTTGAGAGGTCTTTAGTCTCCAAGCTGATTGTAACAGCTTGTGAAGAATATGGCTTCTTCAAGCTTATTAACCATGGAGTCCCTAACCATGTTCTTTCAAGAATTGAAAAGGAGAGTCTTGATTTCTTCTCAAAACCGGCTTCCAAAAAACAAGAAGCCGGCCCGCCAACTCCTTTTGGTTATGGCTCCAAAACTATAGGCTTCAATGGTGATATGGGTGAAATTGAATATCTCCTCCTTGAAGCTAATGCTTTCTCCATTTCTCACCGATCAAAAACTATCTCCAATGACCCAACAAAATTTAGGTAATTTTTTGAATTTGTATGCTTTTTGATTTGATATGTAGAGTATATATTGATTGATTGATAGGTTATATATACAATATTTATGATGAACAATGTGATGAAAATGTTCTTATAAAATTGTTGGAATTAAACAAGATGAATGAATGAATTCTTTTCTTTTCTTTTTTTGCTCTCAAATTTCAATTATTTGACAAAGGTGTATACCATATATATTTCCCAATTTAAGTTTATTTTTAATTTTAATTTCAGCATTAAACATTGAATATTTACATTTTAGACACCGTGCATGCAATATATTTTGTAACTTGAGTTTCAATATAGGTTATAATATAATGCACAAGGTATAACATGTAATGCGGATTAATTGTTAAATATATATAAAAATATTGATAGGAGAATATTTCTTTATTAGGGACCAACTATTTCAACATTTCTTAATTAATTTGTGAACTTGATTGAGTCAAACTTTTTCCACATATAATCCATAAATTTATGATGTGTTATTTAACTTTCCAGTTGGCCAATATAATAGACAAGTGTATTTCTGGCGGATGAACCGGTGGAAGGTTGCTATTGCCAAGCCTCATAGACTGTGACATTATATTTTCCTTAGAGAGGAAATTCTACGTAAATAATTTCAGTGCCAGTTATGAGTTACTTGTAGTTTTCCTACGAAATTACTCCACTACATATTTATAGTTTTATGATCAGCATTGGAGCATAAAACTATAAATATTTTGAATTATCTACCTATCTCCTTCGTCCCATGGCACAGCTAGCTAGTAGTAGCCACATTATTTAACTCATCTTATCTATTTTTTGTGGCTGTGTTCTCCATTCTTGAGCCGACCCATTGCTTTGGTAAAAACATGCAATTTACACTCTTGCATAAATAAAAGTAAAATTTATATTGGAGCAACATTTTATGTAAAAATTAATATCAGCTTATGAATAAGACCTAAAATTCTAGTCATACTATATTAGTATTATGAAAGTTTTATAAGTTAAAATATTACATTTTAACTATAGCGGTATATTTGTGTACCCAAAACAAATAAAATATTTATTATAATTAATATAACAAATTAAAAGTTATAAAATCTGATGTTGGTCAATTATGTGACTTCTTAACCATAACTGTATTCATCAAATATCAAACATGCAAACCAAAATTGTTACCTATAAACATCCTATATATGACAAATTTCTTTGCACTCACCCATGTGACTTAAATATTTGTCACACTTTTTAATTTTACCATATATATCCTCCGTCGCTCATTATGGTGATCGATCACACCAATGGGTAGTTAGGCGAATTTTGGTTTTACGATATTAATTCTAAAATTAGTAATATTGAAAGTAATGAAATTTAGTGACCTATCACAAATTAAACCCCTTTATGTGAATGGCAATGACATTAATTTGTACCTAGCTAAAGACGAGTTTTACTCTTAATTGTAAAAATTGTGGCTGTCAGGCACTGGCGTTAGTCTATATATATTGCATGCTTAAATTAGTAAAATGACAAACAAATGAATTGAATGATAAGTTGAGAGTCTAATCAACTCAAAAGAATAATATTTGAAAACCCACCATGTGTCTATTTGTCAAATTAATTAATATAGGGGACAAGTAAAGGACTTGTCTAACCAAACCGAATTAAGATAAAAAAAACATGTACTTAATTCTATCACTAGAAATTATGAGATAAATAATTCTGATATCACTCCAATTATCTCTTCTTGTCCTGTGGCATAAACAGTTGTGCTGTGAATGATTACGTACGAGCTGTAAGGGACCTCACTTGTGAGATTCTTGATCTTGTGGCTGAAGGCTTACGGCTTCCGGACAAGTTGGTATTAAGTAGGCTCATCAAAGACATGGACGCTGATTCTTGCTTTCGGGTGAATCATTATCCTCCCTCTGATATTAATTATAATGGAAAGATTTGGAATTCAACATCTAAGATATATATACTTGATCAAAGACATAAAAATAATAATACTAGTGCAAACAGTACTAGTCGGGTCGGATTCGGAGAGCATTCTGACCCTCAGATCTTGACCATCTTGAGATCCAACGATGTGGGTGGCCTTCAAATCTGTTCCCAGGATGGACTTTGGATCCCGGTCCCTCCTAATCCAGCCGAGTTTTGTGTATTTATTGGTGATGCCTTACAGGTAATTATTAAGGATCGGATATCGGATCGGAGTAATATTCACTCATTGAACAATTATTTTACCATATGCATGCATCTTCTATTTGAAGGGTACGTTTCTGGCCGGATATTGTCAGTGAGTACTTACGGTTTTCTATAACCAGTCAAGTACATCCTTCATTGCACGGGGTATATAACCTGCAGCAATGCTAACTAACATGCATGGTCTCTTTTTTTTTTTGTTTAATCTTTGTGAAGGCTTTGACAAATGAAAGGTTTATGAGCGTGAGACATAGAGTGGTGGCAATTAACTCCCCCAAGCCAAGAATGTCAATGATGTACTTTGGGGCTCCATCACTCGATGCATGGCTCTCTTCTTTACCACAAATGGTTTCATCCCTCAGTCCCAGTCTGTACAAGCTCTTTACATGGGGCGAATACAAGAAAGCTGCATATTCTCTACGTTTAGGAGATCGACGTCTTGATTTTTTCAAGTACCATAATCCGGTCGATAAAAATGGGACAATGTTGACTTAGAAAAAAATAAATAAATAAAAATTTGTTGCTCCTAGCTATATAGCTCACATGCATGAAATCTTGTTATTACCAAATTAGGAGTAGCTAGTATATGTTGACATGAGGTGAATGAAAAAGTTGTATATAGATGTTGCATAGTTTATGTTCAAGGGTGATTTTATAATTCATGTCCGCGGTAGGAGTCTTTTTTATTTTATTTTTATTTTTATTTTTATTTTTATTTTTATTATATTTTTTTGATTTTGCAGAATGTGTAGTGCGAGTTTCATTAAAATATAATGAAAAACTCTATGCAAACAAGATAATTACTTTAGAATTTCACCTTTATATATCCAATATATGGTTAGTACGGAGTATATAAGTAAGAAGGTTTCAGAACAAATGGCAAGCTAGCTATAGTACTTAAACCAGACAATATATTATTAAGATCGATGAGAAAATATGGATCTGGTCTATGCCAGCAAGCAGCAACAAACAGGATTGAACTAGCTAGTAATTAAGCATGAACTTAATTATTCTTCCATTATGATTTTTCCCCTATATACTATGGACGATATATATATATATATATATATAGTCTATAAAAGATGCTTTTTCTGTCTTTCCAGAGACAAAAACTCTACTGGTACATGGAGATGGAATATGCAGTGCAGCACTATAAACTGAAGTTTTTCTATTCCAAATTTAGAAGATTGATCATAATGCCTATATACACTGACGACAAAAAAAAAAACTACAACCGAATGACATATACTAAGCACCACTCGCAGTACCAAAATAATTGTACGAAAAGAAATTAAAAGAATTGAGGAGAGTGAAAGAATATGTATAAATAGTATAGAGGAAAATAAGCACTTGAATGAATTTGAAAATGTGAATTATCATTTTTTTTATTCTATGTATATTATTAAAGTTGTAAAGGTATATATATTGATCATAAAGTGAAAAGATGTTAACTTTTAGGTTTTGCTACTTAATAAAAAAAAGGTAAAAGGAAGAGAGAGTTAATATGATAGTGAGAGATTATGAACATGTTTGTTTGCAAAAGTTATAATTCGGGATTTATCATAGGATTATAATATTAAGATTATTAATCTTATGATTAAAATAGTCATAGTCATATGTTTGTTTTTTATGATTATTCATGGGATAAATTAAAATAATTTCACCTTATGTTTGTTTTGTCCATGATTAATTAAAAGATTGGATAAAAAAATATTATTTGAACTATTATACCCTTATCAATAATAACATATTTTAAACTATAATTTAAATTTATTTATACATCAAAAATTAATGAACAATTAATTATAAATTTTGTATAAATTCGATTTGAACATGTTGAGTTTAAAAAGTCAATAATAAACTTATATTAGAACGAATGAAGTGAAAGTTTTGGAGAAATATAGTGATTTTTTCTAAAATATAATTGAAAAATTCAAGACCGAAAGTGAACTTTTTTATAAAAATAATTTTAATATTTTTAGAGGGAGGAAGTGAAATGTAGTCATATTGAAGAGTTAAATTTAGCTACAAGTTGCATGCATTTTACTATATTTTTGTTATATATAATACTATAAAATGCAGAACTGGAACATCTACAATATATATATATATATATATATATAATTTTATTTTTTAAATTTGTTTTTAAACTTAAATTCGAATATCATGAAACATACAACTATTTGTTTGCAGATTTTATCTGTGATTGCCTTTTTTTCATTTATGGACAATAAATAATATAGCCTGAAAATTAATTATTTGAAATCCCTGTGAGAGAGGGAAATGACAAATAGGTGACATTAATGTAGAAATTAGGGGCATATATGTAACATGAAATTTCAATTAAATGGATAGAATATATAGAATATTATGGTCATTTCAAAAAAGGAGTGAGGTTAATTTTGTCTAAAAAAATTTAGTCCCAAATGGCCGGGATTATAATTAATATGAGGTAAAACATGGTATTAAGTAATCCCTCATCTTAAACTATTTTATAATATCAGAACTAATAGTCTTACGCTCAAATTTAAAAACAAACAAAACACTTGAGATTAATAGTCATATCCCAAATATAATACTTACAAACAAACATAATCTAAATGAATGAAATGGAAAATTAAAATTAAATAAATAATTTATTAATATTGTAAGTTTAATAAAGAATAATGTATTAACTTAATTTGAGTCAACTCATTTAAATCAAAGACTATCTAATTCTCAACGTTGAATTGATTTAAATGAGTTGACTCAAATTAAGTTAATACATTATTCTTCATTAAACATATATATATATATATATATATATATATATATATATATATATATATGGAAGACTTTCCTTCACATGTGCGCACATGCTAAACAAATACAAAATTTAAGGGATGAGCACTAAATTCAAGCGATGAGACCTATTGAAATATAATAATTTTTAAATGCATATGGCCCCGCTGAATATTATTTTATGTATTTAAAAATAATTTCATCCGTTCTTAAAAGATTGTCATTTAAAGTTTTTGACACATGGATTAAGAAAATACTCCCTTCATTCCATTATATCTGTCGTTCTAGAGTGTTTCACTTAGATTAAGAATAAATACGGTTTTACTATTTTACCCTTAATTAATATTTTGATCTCATTTAATTCTCCATTTGTTCCTCTTTCTTCCTCATCCGTCGCTTTTTTTCTTTCATCTCATCTCATCCATACAATCCGGCCACAATTTGGCGTCTTGGCCGTGATGTCAGATCTCTCATAAATGTCGCCCGTGTTGGGTGCCATCAGATATCTGACAATCGTCATGGTGGAGTAATCCCTATGTTGACCACCCACGACGACGATCGATCAGATTCGGTAATATATCGCGCCAATGGGTCTCGGCGGATAAAACTCCACGCTACTCGGGCATTATGCCACCCACACGACGCACATTAATCAAATGCAGTAATATTTGATTAAGAAGCATACCATCTCCCTTCCGATAACTCAGCGTCTTGGAGTTCGTGCCAGTCACAAAATTCGGTGGACTACAATTAAATGACACTCGTTAACTCTTCAACTTCAAAGAAAATATATTAAGGGTATTTTTATCATTTTAGCTTGTGTATTGGTATGCGTGATTTAAGCTAAAAAAACACTTATTATGGGACGGAGATAGTATCATTTACCAAGTAAAATTTGTTTGAAATTTTATCATTACCCCTTTATGGGAAGTTGAAAACTATTAATACAAGATATATAATTTTTGGGACAATGAGAGAAGGAAAATTTATCACTACCCCTTTACCCGATATGTGATGCTTGAACAGAAGCATTCTTTGGCAAAGTATAAGATGATAAAGATGGAATCGAAATTTGAAAGAAGGAAAAAGCGAACCGGTGAGAATAAGTGATGCGTGGGCAAAAGCCGCATGCGACGCGTGGATATTGTGGAAAGAGATGTCCGATCTAAGAAGGCTAAAATAGATGATATGAATTTCTTTTTTTGGAAAGCAATTGGGAGAACCCAACATCGAGTTTTGAATTACCACAGCATGCAGGCGGCCAACCCGAATTCGATATGGATCGAAGATTGATGATTCGGATCATGAATCGAGAGTACGACGACGGGCGATTAAGGGAGGAATATGCCCTATAGAAAAGTATATTCCAACGTGAGTGATGACGCCAAATCTTTGCCCCAGACAAGTCAAAGCCAAAGTAGTTCGAGGATAATTCAGTTGTCATGACTTCCCAACAAATGAGGAACCCAAATGAAGTTATCACGAGAGATGAGCAATGGAGAAATCATGATGACCCGGGAAATAGAATCTGAAATGAAAGCAAGGTATTCTCAACTTTTCGAAATACCAGGTACGTAAATTTCGGGGACGAAATTTCATAAGAAGGGGAGATTGTAAGACCGAATTTTATGAAATAAAAGTATTCAATTTTTCTTATAATTACAATTCAATAAATGGTTAAATTGATAAAGGTTAATGTGACGCCCCCAAAATAGGTATCAACACCCATTCCGAGTCGCCAAATACATGGTAGTGCGTAAAAGCAAACTACAACTTCAATAATACAATTATCGTGCAAAATACGCCAACACATCTGTGAGTTTAAATACAAATATTGTCTTCAGATAATATCCACACTCAAATAAGTCCTCGTTATAATTATTCAAACACTATTTTACGAAATAGTGAGGGATCATTAAAACATCTTTCTGAACCATCACTCCGCACCCAGACTAGTTCCTCGCTATGTTCTCACCTCACGAGAAAAATGGAACAAAAGGAAAAGGGTGAGCTCAACTAGCCCGATAAAAGAATATTATGACTAAGATAATATATTACAAATTATCCTTAGTCTTCAACAGGAAAAATCTGATAGAATATAATAGACAACAAGTTTTAGATCAACAAGTGCATCGGAAGCAACAATCCATTGTAAGAGTCAGTAGAGAATGAGTTCTACTATCTTCTAAGATTTAAAAGTCCATCATCAATATTTTATCCTCAGAACAACAATCAATATACATCTTTAATCAAATATTCATCTTTGCACTATAGGCCAAAGATATTCATTTATAGATCACCAAATTAATCATGTTCATCTCAACACCTGTTCATCTTTGCACTACGGGCCAAAGATATTCATCAGTCAATCATTTATCCATGTTTTGATCTTTATTTTTGAATTCTGCTTCAAAATTGGTATTTATGAAGTATTATTGATCTTAGATAAACTGTTATACGAATTCCTACTATTTGTCCTTCTATTTCACTTGATAATTTTAGTATTTTAATGATGTAATTTGAATTTTTGTTATTTTGATTAATTAACAAAATAATTTCAATTTTTTTATGATTTTAGTATTTTAGTATTTTTTTAATTTGATATTTTTTAGTATTTTAGTATTTTTTTAAAATTAGTATTTGATGTAAATATGTTATGTTTTGAATTTTAGTATTTTGATTAAATGATGTAAATATGTTATACAACTTATTTCATTTAATTAGTTGTTTTGATTAGTTAACAAAATAATTTGAATTTTAGTATTTTGATAAAATGATGTAAATATTTTATGCTTTTTTTATTTTGAATTTTAGTATTTTTTGTTTTGATTAAATGATATATATTGTTTTATTTAGAATATGTTTTATATTTAAGCCTCCATGTGTCAGCCACGTCAGCAAAATTTTAACTCCGTTTGTTTTGTGTTAACGGCAGGGGCACGGCCGACCCAAAAAATATAACGTTAAAGATATTTTTTTAAAAAAAATTAATTTAGAGTGCAAGTGGGACATCAAAATAAATATCAAGGATATTTTTAGACCTTTACCCTATATATATTCTATAGACGAAGGGACTAAAATGTGTAAAGGCCGGAACGGAGGAGTGACTCGTGCTATTTCAGATTTTGGTTGTATTATTTTTTATAGGTGTTGTGCATGTCTGTATATTCTCCTATATTATATACGATGGTATAGAGAGATTTTGTAAGTTATGGAAATTTGTAATTCTTATGTGGCCTAGTCCTAAATTATGGATTCCCCGCTATATACCATTTTGATTTTTAAACTATACTAGTAGAAATTAGCCTGCTGAAGGAGTGGGCACGGACTTGTCATGGGTTTTGATGATTGGGCTTTAAGTTATAGGCTTCGGGTTAAATCTAGGGCTCATCATATAGTATTAATTCAAATCAATCCTTATATATAAACGCTAAGAATGATCCAAAACTCACCTCTCAATTGCAAAATTCACCCCTTCACCTCTTAATTAACTAAGAGTTCCTCGTTCAATTGAAAAACTCGCGCGAGCGACTCCTTCTAGATCGATTCCTCTTCTTCATAGGAAGTCGACCAACTCCTTCTCTTCTTTCCCTCGATCGATTCATCTATATAAGCGATCGCCTCTTCACTGGCCTTCGATGAAACCCTACTAAACGAAATTACTTACTGTCTGTGTTGAGGATTAGTCGATGATCAGAAGTGAATAATTCTCAACTTTCGAAACGAAATCTTCCCTTTTCAGGTAAAATATAAACCCCATTATTTTTTATCATCATCTCCTCATTCATGGTTCAAGAGATCTCATACTGGAATTAAAAGTTTTCTTATTTTACTATCTTGTACATGAAATTAAATAGTTTTACATAATTGTAAATTGTTTATTTTTTTTCATTTTTTTTGAATTTGTAGCATTTATATTTGGGTGCAATTTGGTGACTCCTATTGCGTTAATTTGAAGTTGGATTGTGCGTATAATTGTTGTAGTTTATTTAGATGATATGATGTGTGTTCTGAAATCTGATGCATAGTATGGGACGAAGATCCAAAAGCGTTTGATCGAAGATGGTGAATAATGTCAATCCAACGGATTAGATTCTTTCGACCAAAAACCTCATCGAAGCCTCTCTAATGGGTAACAAATTATTTCTTTGATGGGTGTTTGAATCGATTAAAAAAGTCACTTGATTGTAACAAAAACTTCTATTACTTGGTATATGTTCCTCAAGCCAGGGTTTCATTGAGTTATACTTTTTATTATTAATGTATTCTTATTTATTTTCATCGAGCTCAATGTACTGATCTATATACCACATGCAAAGGCGCCACTCCTCATTCCATTTGCTATGTTACAGATTGATGTTTACTAAATCTCGCTTGCTTTGTATTGCACGAATTCTTCTCAGACTTGTTGTTAAACTTCATGGTTTTCATGTCCATGATGTTGTTGGCCAATTCAACAAATAGTTGTATGTCAAGTACTCCCTCTGTCCCAAATTAACTGCTCAATTTTGACTTTTTTAAGTCAAATTGATTGTTTTTAGAATTAATAATTAAACATATATAAATATATTTCTAAAATTGTAAAAATTGGGATTAGTAATAAATTGTATATACTTTCTTTTGGTTATAATCTCTTCACCTATATTTTAGCAAAAATAGTAAAAAGATTATTTTTAAAAATGGTCAATTTGACTTTAAAAAGTCAAAATTGAGCAATTAATTTGGAACGGAGGGAGTAGTAAATTTCATTTTGCATCTCGTTGTGTTTTTTCCTCCTTGAAAAAATTTTATTCATTACTTTATTAGGTTGAATGAAACTTATATATTTGATTGAGAGGGAGATGATGTTGCTATCATAGTATTTGAAATCATTTAAATCCTTTTATCCACATTGTCTCATGTTCGATCCATATATGCCCATTAATTTTGAGAATTTTTTATTCAATTTTCAACTGTTAAATTTTAGCTGCTATAATGCCACGTCAATTGCATCCTTAGAATTTCATTTTTATTTGTTTATTTACTTGTTTTGCATGCTGCAGGCGGTTGCATTTGTTAATCACTAAATGTGAGAAACAATCAGTATTTTAAGTTTTCAATATATCTATCATTTTTAAAAAAAACTCAATTGTTATAAATTTGCTTCACCAAAGAATGCTATTGAAGTCTTCAAAAAAAATTATTGAAAAAAATATATAATTCTCATCGCATATTTAATAAATTAATCTATTCTTCAAATTAACCCGTGCATTGCACGGATTATCAACTAGGTCCAAAACCAATTATGTAAAATGTTCAGCTTTTATAACCCTTTTTTTGGGTGTATTAATTGAGTCACACCTTATATATCCATAAAATTTTACTTAATTTTGTGTTTTTTTTTTGCCCGGTTATATATGTAGTTATTATTAGAAGTTATCTAATAAATGTTGTTTGTAATTATTCCACTTTCTTGAGGGAGTTAAAACATACATAGTACTGAAGATTTGTTTAAGAAAATCTAACTAAAACTTAATGTTTACAACCCAAACAAACTACATAAAAATAACTATAATTGTTTAAACAGAACAAAAATAACTAAAATTTCAAAGTTTTATTTATGCTCCATCTCTCTAAAAAAATTATTTTTATTCTATAATTGTTTGTATTTCCTTTACAATTAATATTTTATTTTGTTTAATATTCCATCGCAATATTTTTACTGAGAAACTTGTCTCATAAACGTAATTGTTATTAATTTTAGGACAATATATATAATTAATAGTCAATAAGTTTTTTTTTGGGTTTCTTTCACTAACTTTTTTTGACGAGTGTATCAAGGATTTATGGTGATCAGTATGGAGTAAATCAAGAATTTATTGTAAAAAAATTATTTTTACATATTGTTCAAGATACATATGGGTAATTAATTGATCCTGCATATAATTAAATCCCTTATTAATTCAAAAGGTGTCATGTGTATGTTGGTAAATTAATGAACTAGCTCAAAATGCCTTAGTTCTCAAGAGCTATAATTAATGAGCCATGTATCCCCATCCACATAATATATATGTGCCAACTGCCAACAAATGGTTTAGCCTCTTCGTCCGTAAGGACCCGTGCCCAACTCACTCTTCCACTTAAGTTGGCTCCTGGTCCACTGCACTTGTACTCTCCATAGTACACCCTCCTGCAATTTAATCCCCACAAAAATGTAAGAGCATGCATGCATGTTGAAACTAGCTTGTTTGATTTATTCTCTCTTTCTTTTCTAATGGAACTATATATTCCACTAATATTAATTAGTAATTAACGAAAGAGAAAGTAATAGCAATATTATTATTTTTCCATTGCAATCTTGATACAAAAGCATAATTAATTAATTTGATCGAGAGTCTATTTTAACAAAATTACTTACACGTCGCGACTTTGTTTGCCCCAGTCACTCCATCCTTGGGGAAGAACAATGTTTTCCATAAATGTGTAAGAGAAGACAACCCTGGAATAGTCACCCCATGCTCTTCCTAGATAAACCTGCCCACTCCCTGTTACCTTACTATCCTTGAAAGAAAATTCACTTAGCATCGACAAATTATTCCGCTTTTGAGCTGTGAGAGGGCCACTTTCTTGACTGTTGACTTCAATTCACAGTTCTGCTGAGAGATAGTTTTTCAGCTTGTGAACCAAACCTTCATATTAAGGTAACTAAATATTGACACCAAAATAACCAAACTTCATACCAAAGTAACAAAACCTTTATATCAAGGTAACCAATCTACATTCACACCTGCAATTTTTTCATAGTGCAGTTGGTAGCCAAATATTCATACCAATATAACCAATTCAATGTTATTAGGTTACCAATTTATTTTGAATATGATGCAGTTGATAGTCAAACCTTCATGCAGTGGGTAGCCAAACATTCATACCAAGGTAACTAATTCAGTTTTATTAAGTTACCAATTTATTTTGAATGTGATACAGTTGGTAGCCAAACCTTCATGCAGTTGATTATCAAACTTTCAGACCAAGGTAACCAATTCATATTGCTGCAAGACCGACGGAACTAGAAGGCGGGTGGGGCGATTGCCCCATTGTGAGACGAGCACGGACGCCAAAAGGAGGCGGCCGTCAGTGTGATGGGCGGAACTAGGGGGGCGGCGATGGCAGCTGACCCAAGCCGACGCGACTCGAGAGAGCTCCATCCTTCACCTTCCTCTTCTCTCCGTGACTCTCTCGATCGTAGCTTTTTTTTTACATGAAACGACGTCGTTTCATTTAAAAAAAAAATTGGTTTACGGCTTCTTCAGTACTCTTCACAGTTTCACACTTCACATTCTCTTCTTCAATACTTTTCTCATCACATTCACTGTTCCTGCCGCCCGTCGCCGGCGATGCCCGTCCGTCGTCGCTTGGTTTAAAAATTTTGACCCCCCTACAAAAAGGTTTTGGTTCCACCACTGATTGCATGTGTGGAGATAGATTAGTTACCTTGGTATAAAGGTTTGGTTACCTTCGTATAAAAATTTGGTTACCTTGGTACGAAGGTTTGGTTATCAACATTACATTACACATCACTCTTTTATCTTTCTCTTTCCTATGCAGTGTTCTTATTTTCCTTTGGACATGAATTAGAATTGGAATTTCTGGACATGAAGAAATTGTGAAAAAATTAAATATTCACTTCTTTTCTCCATCCCATCGACCATTTTGTGGTTGACTCTCGCTCTGTCTCACCGGTGAAGGGGGAAGAGAAAGATGACATTGCCAAACCTTCAGATCAAGGTAACCAATTCAGTTTTATTAAGTTATCAATTTAGTTTGAATGTGATGCAGTTGGTAGCCAACTATTATTACAAAATTAACCATTTTAGTTTTTGTGAGTAACCAAATAGTAATAAAAAAAATTCAAAACAGTAAAAGTTGCATCTATTTATTTTTAAACTTTTTGTAGGGCGAATCTTCTTCTTCTTCTTCTTCTTATTGGCGTTTTGGACAACGGAGATTCGCGACGGAGTAACGGATAAGAGGGCAACCTGTGAAGAAGGAGATTCGCAACGGAGTAGCGGAGGAGAGGGCTACTGTGAGGAGATGAATATTTGAATTTGAATTATTATTTTGAATTTGAATTTATTTTTATTGTTAGATCCCAAATATTTGAATTTGAATTATTAATTATGACAATTATTCCTCCTTTATTAACACATTTTTTCTATCCTTCATATATAGTAGTATTATGATAAAGAAGGATCTCCGTGAACCCATGGCCCATAGATGATACTCGCTCTGTTTCCTTTTTAATTGACTTTTAGCAAAAAAATATATATAAATTAATTTTTTATTTAATTGACAAAAATATTTATAAAATTTCAATATTATCATTTTAAAATGATAAAAGAAAAATAAGTTAACATTTAATGTAAGAATTACCTTAAAATTTACAAATGGCAAATAAAAAATAAAAAAATTTACTCCCTAAAATAATAAATAAAAAGAAACAGAAGGAGCATAAGGATTTGATTGTCCCATAAACTGTGATAACATACTAGAATTCCATAATTTTAATATGAAATTTTATAAATTTAATAATAACAATTTTAAACCTGTTATTATTTTATTACAATTTGGCCTGCAAATATTAGTAAAGAATTGTTTCAGTACTACAATAATTCCATTTGGGAGGGAGGGAGGGAGGGAGGGAGGGAGGGAGGGGAAGAGTTTCTCTAAGGTTAGGATTGTACTTGCATAGAATATCAAAGATATGGAGAAACATGGCGAATAAAACAAAAATAATGTGAATTATTCTGAAACTAAAGGAAACAAATATCAATATCAGGAAATGGGACCTCAAAATAGTAATGAGGTAAACATCAACATGGTACAGATTTCTGAACAAAAAAGAAGCACGAAAAACTCTAATTTGGTTATGGTGACGATCCAAACTCAGATAAGCCGTCTACGCCTGCGATTGCAATTAATAGAACATCAGATTCTGAACATTGAAAAACAGAGTCTCTAATGAACTTGAGCAGGAAAGAATGGCATTTTATTATGGCACATGTTATCTGCACAATAATACCTTGTTCGCAATGTTGTTTGAGAGCCAGTCCAACCCCTCGTACAACCCTTCACCAGAAGTGGCACAAGTGCTCTGGATATACCTGCAAGATCATATATAATTCTTTTTAGAGAGAGAGAGAGGTGAGAGGTGGCATGGGATGAGAGTGACTACAATTTACTTACCAGTGGCGCTGACGAAGAGAGTGAAGGCCAAGTTTATCAGTAATCTCAGCAGCATTCATTGCATTGGGAAGATCTTGCTTGTTTGCAAATACAAGTAGCACAGCATCCCTCAACTCATCCTGCAATGTGCACCACAATCAGATAATCACAATCCCGAGAAGGAGTAAAAGGACAGTGAATGCATCTTTATATGCGAATATTGAATGTTGTAACAACATTATTCTACAGGTGTTACAATAAACTCGTACTGATTGAAGAGAACGGTGGAATGCCTATTACCTCATTCAGCATTCTGTGCAGCTCATCCCTGGCTTCAATCACACGATCTCGATCATTGCTGTCAACCACAAAGATGAGGCCCTGAGTGTTTTGGAAGTAATGTCTCCACAAAGGACGGATCTGTAAGAACAACATATCAGGAGGTCAACCACTCGATCCGCTATCTGAAATGTAGTCGATGATGTAATGAAGTAATGTACCGAATATTTCTGATCTATAACTATCTTAAGGCTAAAGTATTCTTTTAACTTCAGATATAGGAGAAACGCATCCATCACATGATGTAAACCAGAGATTTAGACTGGTTACTAATATCAACATGGCATCAAGATAGAAAAAAAACCAAGAAACAGTCATTTTAAACATAGCATGTATCAGGAGGATCAAACAACAGAAACCAAGGTTTTGGTCAGGCTTTCATGGTATCCTGAAAGTAACTGGAGATGGATCAATAGCTATATTTCCATGCATAGACGCTACAATAGTATTTCAAAAGCAGTACAAAACATTGTTAATTGTGATGACATTTAGATACCCCATCTCAGGTTATACAGACATTATAACCAGATTTTGACAATACGAGACATTGACTTTATATATGTCCCAAAAAAGTTCTAGGATCACCAAAACTTCAGCCACCATAAGTTTAAGATCTCAACAACAACAAAACAGATCAAAAAGACGAACCAACTGTAGAATATATAATACCATAAAATATTTGTAGGAAAGACAACCCTTTAATGCATTTTGATGTCCAAAAGTTTGTCTTAGGAACAATCTGGAATATAATAAACTACATACCTTGTCTTGGCCACCAACATCCCAAACGGTGAAGCTAATGTTCTTATATTCCACAGTCTCCACGTTAAAACCTGACAATATATATATATATATATATATATATATATATATATATATATATCAGTCCCAAGCAAAAAGTCATTGACCTACTTCCCACAGACTAATTTTAGCAAAAGAAAAGACGTGCAAACGAAAGTATCATTGCACGCATGTTAATTATTATAAAGGACATATTGCATCATGTTGGAAATAATGCATTTTCTTCGTCAAATTTATCATTAAGTAAGATGATAGCCCAGTGACCTGTCAGTAGTGCTGCAGAAATTTAGATTGGAGTTCCTATGAACTAAATTACAGCAGATCTCTATGAATCTAAAATGGCCTATGAGTTATATTAAATAAATTGGAATCATTGCGAACAAGTAATCTTTAAGAAAAAGATTAATCCAATTGCAGATTTGATTCATGTTCTATTCTAAATTTCAAATTTTACTTCATTCTGAGCTCTGAGCAACTCATAAAATAATCTTTCATAAAATAAAGTTTGAGGCTCACATACGAGACTCACTTTCAGTCTACCCCAACTAGTTTGGGATAAAAACAAACTGTTGTGTTTAGTTATGTTGAGACAATATTGTAGCTGGAGGTGAACTATAGAGGATTTCATACTACAATGTAAAAAAATGCATCTCCCTCGAAATAGGACTTAAGTTCAACCAAGTCCAGTTTGAGATTACACAGAAACACTACTCCATCCAATCTCAGATGTTCTTTCCAGATTGTTTGGGGCTAGATTTTCTACCAACATTATTAAATCTATGCTTAGGCATAAAAGTAGCGGCTAACTTCAAATAGAAAACACGGATCATTAAAATTGAATCTCACCGAAACTATCTATATTTAAAGAAACGAAACCCCTCTAGGAACAACCGCTAAAAATTCTACAAAAAATGCCGATAAGTTCAATAATCTTACCAATGGTAGGAATTGTTGTGACTATCTCTCCGAGCTTGAGCTTGTAAAGAATGGTAGTTTTACCAGCTGCATCGAGACCCACCATCAGTATGCGCATCTCTTTCTTGGCAAACAGCCGACTGAAGAGCTTGGTGAAAGACAGCCCCATCTTTGATCCTAATTCCAAAAGTTCATAGATAAGTCATAAAAGTAACTAGTACAAGTAATCACTTGATTCAATACTGAATGCCGAATGGGAGAGAGTTGTAGGCTTATAACATTAGTTTTATTAAACATCTGCATTGAAAGATGTGAAAGGGGAAAAGATGATTGCTTTAATGTAAAGAACTAGAACCTCAGAACAATTCAATTAGATAGCATACATAACCCAACACAACACTCCACCTAAAGATCATAAATTTCTTCTAAACATTAAATTATTAGCAATGTGTTTTTTCCCAAGATATCAAATTTCTTCTTATTAGTTTTCATTTGTTATGAATCAGCTTGTATTATGTATTACTTCAATTGATAAGAAAATTCTACTGCGTATTATGAACAGAGGCTTTTGTATTATGTATTAATTTCCTTTTCTAGCTACTATATATTACTCCAAATTTTAAGAATAGAGGCTTTTGGAAGACAAAGGAGCCAAAAAATCAAGTCTAAAAAATCAAATTTTAAATTATTCTAGCAAAACCGCATTGGAATCTAAGCATACACAATATCAAGAATCTAAGCGTGATCCAGAAATCCATGCAAAATAAAAGTAAAAAGATAAATCATAACCAGGTCTAAAAATATCAAATTGATTTCCAAGGCTGATCCAAACAGCAAAAGGAATTCTTTGTAACAAAATGGAATAGGTCAGCTTATACACTACCTAGATCCTAGTAGCTAGAAAAGGATAAAATAATCAAAAACGAATCACGATCTCAT
Organism: Panax ginseng; assembly: GCA_020205605.1. NCBI lineage: Eukaryota > Viridiplantae > Streptophyta > Magnoliopsida > Apiales > Araliaceae > Panax > Panax ginseng. Next base: position 3,299,937 of record CM035138.1, on the reverse strand, counting down.
GCCGAAACAGATCTACAATGTTTGTTTATTTCACACAAAAAAAAAAAAGGAGATCCGCATTTCATGTAGGCATTCAAATTGATCAGATGCGAAGAAATGAAGAGAGAGAGAATACCTAAAGGAGAGAGCGAATGAGCGAGAGGAAAACGAGAGGGGATGTTTTATCTCTCTCTCTCTCTCTCTAGGGATGGATCTCGCAAAATGAGCTGATTGAATTCTAATGTAGTTATAATAGGCGTGAAATGGGTTTGAATATAAAATTATTATTATTATTATTATAATAAAAGCATGAAAAAACGATTGATTTGTAGTCCTGGTTAATCAGGACGAGACAACTCACTACTCAACAAAAATCTTTTCATTTCATTTCAACCAACACAAGGAGAAGCCTAACAATTTTGTCCAAATTTGTTTTTAGCATTGAATATTACGGAGTCTACAAAAAAACTATTTTCTGCATTTTTTTTTAAAACACTAAATTTTAACTTGTTTTCAAGGGAAAAAAAAAGGTGCTTTTAGTAATTATGAAAAGCGTCTTTAGTGTAGGCACAAGCATCGAGTTAAAATTAATGCAATTTTCATAATATATTTTTATTAAACTTTCTACTTGCATAAATACTTGAGGCTAGTGAAAAAAGCAAGTTTTGGAAGTAAACCATCCTTATTGGTGGTATATAAGCAAATAGATCATCGATTAAAAGTAATCACATAAATTCCTTTACTTCCAAATCTAAATTCATACATAATACCATAACAAACCACCCCCCATCCCCATCCACATCCACTTATTTGATATCTACCTCCATTAGATACAACTTGTAACAAGTTTATCACTTAGTGTACCAAGGCCCTCCATTCTACACTACACGTTAGTCGCTCGTGACACAGGAGAGGACATATCGGACCACCCTCCCATCATCCTCTCAGCCTTTTCCCCACGCTCACCTGAAAAATCAGTGAGGATACATAATATATTCAACAACCCATCCCCCAATATACCAAATGAAAAAAAAAAAAAATTATATATATATATATATATATATTAATATTAATTGAGAACATACACAAAACACTTACCGGTACGAACTCTAATTACATCAGTCACAGGCACCACTGCACAAGCAAAATACACCACATAAAAATGGATCAAATTTTTTACTAAATAAACAAAAACTTTACTTGCATATTTATACTCCTCTCGATTACAGAACGATAAAGTATGATAACTTTTGTCATTGTGACAAGCCTAAGTAGACCAACTCCCACCCAAATTCAGATATTCCACTTTGACTACCCTTTTATTTTGGGTACTAACTTGCAAGAAAATTACTGAACAAATGAAAGGGACAGTTCATATTGTTTGAAAGCATCATAAATAATTTTAATTTCATCACAGAATCTGTATGCCCACAATGTTGAAGTAATTATTGTTCATAAAGTGATCCAGAACAATTTTTCTCTACAAGAGAAATAAGCTTAGAAACCCTCGTGGATTAATAGCATTACTCTAGTCCCTCATTCGATAACAGTCATTTTCTAAAATAATGTCTACTCTTCGTATTCCAGTCGTGCTTCGTAAATTAGCTGATATTCCCAGCCTTCCATATAGTGAGCAAAGTTAAGTCCAGTAACTTGACTTACGCAGTTCTAAGGAAGCCTCAAAGTAGTCATTTCGCGGTTATTAAGGAGTTGCTATGAAAAGAGCAATCTGTCGGTAATTGTAGTTTTACCTAATGATGAAACCAAAAAAAACAGTTCTAGACTTCTAGGGAAGCCTCAAGATAATCATTTTGCAGATAATAATGAGATACTTAATAAAGCTATTCATCCGTAAATTGTACTTTTATCTTCCTTCTTAATGCTTCTAGCTGTAAGGATATGAATTTCAACAATCTAGATTAACTTTCTATTTCAGAGAGTAGCACAGATCAGCACTAAGCTCCCATGGGCCATGGCACTGCTAAATTTTATAACAAAAATAAAAAGGAAAGGATAAATTACTCGAGCTGATATCTTTTTTGGAAAGAGACTCAAGCTGATATCTTGATACTCTCTAGAATTCTTTTTTTTTTGGTCTTTTCCAACATTTTCTTTCTCATTAAGAGTATCCCTAACAACCTTGGTCAGATATCCAACTGACAGAGTTCTTCAACTTTTTACCCTAAACAAAAATATGAAGGTAAATTCATGCATAAAATAATTTTGTCCAGCTTCAACATGATTGTAGCACAGATTTCTACATCCATTTCCCCTAATACCGAACATCATTGAATGAAAGGAAATGACTCATTCTAAAAGTAAATTATCAAATCTGAAATCTTACAGAATATCTTTCCATCACCGATCTCTCCGGTCCTTGCCTGTGCTATTATCTCGTCCACCACGGCTTCAACCTAAGACAGAATAAATTGAGGAACTGGGTGAATGATATCTGTAGAGAACATAATCAAATGCCTTTAACAACATAAACTTCTTTGAAAACTTCACAACTGGAAGAGCGAAAATGAAAACGGAAACCCTATACTTCAAACGTCCAGGTTGGAAAAACATGAGGAATTATTATTAAATTACATTGTTTCTATACCTGGTCTTTGCTCACCACAATTTCCATCTTAACTTTCGCTACAAAGTTGTCTTCAGAAAATTCAGAGCCTGTAAACGGAGAGAAGACCAGGATATGTGAGCCATATAAGCAAAAACAAAAACCTATAACAGAAGCAAGGAGTGCCTTAAGTAATTAGCAATAAGTAAAGGAGTGGTTTAAGTAATTAGCAAAAAGTAAAGGAGTGCCTTGAGAGTTAGGGAATAGAAGGATAAATGAGGAGTCATGAAATCATAAAAATTTGACCTCAACCAAATATAAACTTACCAGCTTGCCTTTCTTTCATACCACCTTGAGAACCAAAACCTCGAACATCAGAAACCGTAACACCACGAATACCCATTTTCAGTAGGGCCTTGATCACAAAATACACAAGTTAGACCCATCATGTGGAACTGGGATTAACAATCTTTGTTTTGAATAAAAACGGGATTAATAACATATTGAAAGCTTAATAAACATTTTTTTACCTTCCCTTTTCCTTATATTATAGTTGTCCATGGTACACTATTACAGGTAAATATGGAGAGTTCAATAATTATTTAAGCGAGTAAGATTACATTGAACTATATATCAGCACCATATTTGGATGTGTATTATTGGACAAGTGTACATAAAAAATTATAAGGAAAAAGAATGGAGAAAGTTTAAAGTTAAAATGTGAAAATTCGAAACATTTTATTCATTGAGATACAATTAAGATCAATAAGGCAGACCTTAAAATTCTGATTTCTATCGTTTGGACCATTATTGGCAGATTATACAACACCATGGTATTGAAATATCAAACATCAGCATAAAAACTATACCACAACAGGTTACCCCAAAGCCCCTTTCAAACTTAAATGATTTATGCATGTCCAGACAATTGAAAACAACACCTATACAAACTTTCCATTGTGTCACTCATTGCTTCAATTAAAGGTAAATGATACGTGGGCAGGCCATATGGCCCATGCAACACAATGGTCTTGAACAAGTCACATGAGCAAAGAGAAGAACATTGCTTAATTGTCTTAGAAATGATGGTATGATGTATGTAAAGTTGGGAAAATCAAGATTGACATGTATAACAATAATTTTAAAAAACTTAGATAGTACTATTTTGCCTAGGCCATTTTATTTGTACTCTTAACTAAAAAACCTCATGAAACATGTTCCAGGGATGACAAAATATAGTTCATTGCTAATATGAAACATAAGAGTGCATTACACTTTGACCCAATAAACTCCACGTGATCCCAATATGCTAACACGATTCTGAACTTAAACATTCCCCTCAAGATCAGAGGCGGAACTAGGGGGGGTCATCTGACCCTGGTAGAGTGGCGGTCCAGGCGGAAGTAGGAGGGGGGCTGCCAGCCACCATCGCTTGCTAAATGCACTTTGCATCTTCCGCCTCTAATTTCAAGCCAGCCATCCATTAATTCACCATAACAATACTAGTAGTATCAGTCACTGTTTTGAGAGTGGAAGAAGAAGAAGCAGAAGACCCCTCATTGTCAATTGCTCTGTGAAGAACAGCAGCTATTCTAATTTCTAAAAGTACCCTATCAAGCAATTGGGATGTCGCAAATAGTGCCCCTTATTGGATGCCCAGATTCGAAGAGCTCGATACCACCAACATGCTTCTTCGCCAGCGAATCATTTCCTTTTGATTCCTTTGGACTTTGATAATTTCTAAATTCTAATTTAGGTTATGTCTAATGTCTTTCAAATTATATTATTTCATGTTAAGAATCAAGATGATCTCTTTAATTTTTTCGATTATTGTAGTTTTAATTTATTAATTTTTCTGATTGTTGTAATTATATTATTTAATTTTTTCTTTAATTTAGGTCTGTTTCAATTTTTCCAATTATTTCAAATTAAATTTTCTTTTCTTTTACCTTTGTTTGGCTTTTGAAAATCCTAAGAGAAAGAATTTTAATGAATTTTAATAATTTAATGTTTACATCTTTAATCTTTTAGTAATTTAATTTTCAAAATTGTTACTGTTAGAGTAATCTTAAAGACTTAAATTATTGTTTAATTTATGTTTGCTGAATATATTAATTATGCTTATTTATCAGAATAAAGTAACAATTCTATAATCTAACTTACTAGCTAGCTTTTAATTTCGTTTCATATTTTAGGCTAAGGCCTATGGGAATGCTTCTGCTATTGAATTTTTCAACAATCAAACACCCACGGCCCACCTGCTAGCTAGCTCATCCAATGCAGTTTACCAGTTTAGTTTGAACAAAATAATTAAAAGCTCATTTTAGTCTTATATTTTAGAACAAATAGAATATCATATATTTTTAACAATTAACAAATTCTGCAAGTAATAGTAAAGAAAAACTAAGATCATAAATACTTGATAAATACTAGATTATGGATAAATACTTGATTAAGCGACAAAAAACTGTTAGATTTTTCTAATAATCAATTACCAAAGTTACGAAACAAGTGGTGGTATTAATAATTTCGGCCTTAAAAATTTTGACCTCCTACAAAAACGTTCTGGTTCCGCCACTGCTCAAGATTTATCAAAGTTTATTTTATTTATAATTCTGATCATAATGTGTTTCAACCATTCCAGGAGGCAGGAGTCGTACCACATTAGGGTGCAAAAATATAAAGAAACGGGGACAAAACTGAAACTACTGAAACTTCAGGGGCTAAAATGGAAGAAAACAAAACTATAGGGACTGATAAATAATTTTGCAGGGGCTATTTTGAAATTTTAGAAAACTTGGGGGACTAAATTAAAAAACTATAAAAACTATAGGGTACCTAACTGTAATTTTCCTGGGATATTTATTACAGCGATTCATCTTCTTTTTCTTTCTTTTTTTCAGTCAATTCTTCTTCTTCTTTTTCTTCGTCGATTCTTCTTCTTCTGTGGATCTTTCTTCTTCTTCAGTCGATCCTTCTTTCTCTTCTTCTTCTGTCAATCCTTCTTCTTCTGTCCATCGTCATGTTGATTGTTGTTACGTATCCAGATTGAAAGTGCCGCACCCGACACAAATCTTGCACCCGTGTCGGATCGTGTCGACACGGGAACTCCATTAGAAGCGGGCGAGTCTGGGAAATATCAGCATAAAAACTATACCACAACAGGTTACCCCAACGCCCCTTTCAAACTTAAATGATTTATACATGTCCAGACAATTGAAAACACCACCTATACAAACTTTCCATTGTGTCACTCATTGCTTCAATTAAAGGTAAATGATACGTGGGCAGGCCCTATGGCCCATGCAACACAATGGTCTTGAACAAGTCACATGAGCAAAGAGAAGAACATTGCTTAATTGTCTTAGAAATGATGGTATGATGTATGTAAAGTTTGGAAAATCAAGATTGACATGTATAACAATAATTTTAAAAAACTTAGATAGTACTATTTTGCCTAGGCCGTTTTATTTCTACTCTTAACTAAAAAACCTCATGAAACATGTTCCAGGGATGACAAAATATAGTTCATTGCTAATATGAAACATAAGAGTGCATTACACTTTGACCCAATAAACTCCATGTGATCCCAATATGCTAACACGATTCTGAACTTAAACATTCCCCACAAGATTTATCAAAGTTTATTTTTATTTACAATTCTGATCATGATGTGTTTCAACCATTCCAGGAGGCAGGAGGCATACCACATTAGGAGTCACTATGGAGGTTCAACCGACCTATTTGCCAACAAAGTCGAGAAGACAAAAGGACATGAACATGTGTTACAAAATTACAAAAAAAAGATATTCATATTTAATTTGTCGTGACTTTAAAAAACTCAAACAACATGAACAACACTACCTTCTCTCCTATCTAAACTTGGCATTATTGCCACCACCATACACCAGTTAAGCTAGAGGACAAAACAAAACGTCACTAACACGTGATATTATTAATATATTCCTTATTTAATTTCTCAAGAAAATAATTCATTCATGAAACACAGCGTTCGGTTGGAGGATTACATAGTTTGAACTTTCTATATGGAAAACCTACACTGAGTCGCTGACACTTTAAAACACTGTTTCCTTCTCTACCATCTCAACTTCACCAGATTGCCACCACAGTACACCAGTTATACAAGTGAACATGTAATATAGGATCCCAACACCATCAATAAGCCACATTTCAACCCAACTGGATGGGAGACATGGCAGAGCCTTGAGGAATAACCTCAAGGTCACTGGTTCAAAAATCCAAACCCCATAATAGGGTCACCAAGAAATGTTACAGTTATTATCTTCCATGTTTAATCAGTAGAGACTTTGAAATCTTGTTATTCCTGGGAATGTAAACATCTTGAATTTTATGACATTTAATATAACTGTAGTCTACATAAGAACCTCTTTCGTAGATTTTGTTTAGATTTGACTCAGATTGCAAATTGAGAGCATAATAGGCATAAAAATCTTGAGAAAATGGATTCTGAACTAGCAATAAGATTTAAGCATAGTTAATCGGTATGAACATGCAAATAATACACCAGGACATAAACTGAAAAGACATTGCAATTATTTGTAAACTGTATGCATAGAATGCCATAGTTCTTACCGAAGAAACCTGCGGAATCCGCCAGGGCCTGTAGATTTTTTTTTACCCAAAATTCATCAGGAGTGAAACAACAGTTATTGGAATTCAAAATTTTGATAACTTAATTCAACAGCACATAAATGTATAAAAGCAGAAATTCAGATTCTTTCACCTCAGAATGGCTTCTACTTTGTAAAACTTCGAATCTGGGATGTAATCTACATGCAACCAAACAAAAAAAGTCAATCAATTTAGAATATACCCAAACAATTTCAGCAATACCCAAAACCCAACCAAAATAATTTTAGCTTAATTCAAGAACAAAACCAAAAACCCATAGTACAATTTTAGTGGAAAACAAGAAATTCAGTGTACCGGGAGAGCTCTGTGCACGAACCACAGGAAGAAGAGGGGCGGTTTTAGTGGGCTTTAGGGGAACACGAGAGAAAAAGGAATCCCTGAAGTTGGGGCGGAGGAAAGAGGATGAAGGGAGGAGAGAAGGGGAATCATTGAGGGAAGAGTAAAGAGGGCAAGTGAGAGTGGTGAGTGAAGAAGCCATTGTCGTTATACTGAAAGTGAAAGGTGTGAAATACAATATATAAACTGAAGGTGAACCTCGACGGTGACGCTATATGGGTTTTATAGAGGAGTCGGAAGTGCTTTTGAGTGACGCATTGCTTCGCCGCATGGACGACGCCTGGAGGATTGAATGAGGAGAGAAACTGCGGCCTCGATCCCTCGGTCCAACGATGCTACTTGGATTTTCTGATTCTTCCCCACAATTCTCTCTTTCCCTCTCTTCTTTTTCTCAACTCCTTTTTAGCAAGTCCTGCCATATATAATGACAAAAATTATTGTCAGTCAGCGAGGTGTATTAATCCACACATACACCAACATTGAATAGAATTATAAAATTATTCTTATATTTTTCAATTATTAGTCCACAAATAACAACTGGATTTTAGGAGTATTTTAATATGTTAATTTTAATTTCAGTTTTTGTGTTCATTACATTTTCTACTTCAAATACCAATGATTTTTGCAGGTCTGATCATTTTTCATGACCCGACCGTTCTTAACATTAATAATTCTAAAAAAATTATACATTAAAAATGAATCCCATTACCATAAAAAAATCACCTCCCGTACGTCTGTGTCGAGATTGTATTTCATCAATTGACCACTTTCATTAAAAATGGGTAAGGAATATATTTTTGCCCTAAATTTTGATCATATATATATATATATATATATATATATATATATATATATATATATATATATATATTATTTTTAAATTAATCTTTTGTATATATATTATATACTTATTTAGGTTATTTCAATAAAAACTAATAAGATCAGTAATTAAGGTAATAGACTATTGCAAATTATTGATTGTGAATTAAAAATAATTGTAAGAAAGTAATACTTCTTTCTTTCAACTAATAAGATCATGGTTAATTTTTAAGGTCAATTTGAATTAAAACAATTGTAAGAAAGTAATTCTTCTTTCTTTCAAATAATAAGATCAATAGATCATTGTTAATTTGTTAAGGTCAATTTAAGATATTTTTTAAACTCAAATTTAAGATAATTTTTTAAAAATTATGAAATAATAAATCACAATGAATGAATGGTACTTTTTACGTATATAGTTTACAATTATTATCATAGTTTCATTAAAATTAAAAGATTTCATACCAACTTTTAATTTGAAAATATCTCATAATCACTTTAAAAAGGTAATAGTGATTTTATATTTAGAATTTGTGAAGTATAAAAATTTTAAAAAAAGTGCCGATATTTTGGGATAGGTTGAGTGTATGTTCGACATTTGGAGCATTTAATGTGTTGAAGATTTAAAAGCACTAAATACAAATAATTAATTTCAAACGCAACTTATTTAACTCAAAAATATTATATTTGGGATTCAAATGCAATACTTTAAAAGTGGTGCAGTGCATTTAGATCTCTAAACGCATCAACATATCCGAGTAGGGAGGAACTAATATATTAGCGGGGTTAAAGTGGTGTTTGTTTTGTGTCTGAATGTCTCTTAATTCACATATCTCTGATTCGATTAGAGAAAAATCTTGTTTGATAAAAAAAATTGCCTAACTCAAATCTTAACTATTAAGAGTTGACTATTAATAATTTATTTAAAATTGATAGACAAAAATAACCTCAATAAATATTGTACTCCTTTAATTTCAAATTTTAAAATCATTCAAATAAAATTTTTAAATAACTCAAAATGTTAAAATGATAAAATAATGTCATTCAGATGTTTTACACTTTTTAGTCATCAAATCATTTTTTAGATTCAGATGTTATTTCATTTAGAAGATCTAACTGAATCTGAAACCCGCTTTCTTACATGAAATTATTCATTTTGTTAATAATAAATTTAAACATGCAATTAATAAATTAAAATATAATAAGAAGATGGTAGATTGTTGTGCGATTATCAAATTTTAATAGCATATGTTATATAGTGTTGCATAAAAATTTTATATGCAAATACATATCCAAATATATAATTAATCTGATCACTAAACTCCAGAACATTACATAACAAATAATAAGTGTGTGTGTGTGTGTGTGTATATATATATATATATATATATATATATATATATATATTAATGTCTTGATAAAAATGTTTATAATGTAACCAATATGGTTAAAAATGAGTAACTCTTTCATTCTAGAGCACTAACAAATATTTAGAAAGTGTTATCCACAATGTCATCGAATTGTTATATTGATATGATTCTTAGTGGTATATTTTAAGTCTCATATACATTACACAAACCTCACCAAGCCTCGAATATCGACACGTGTCTTGATGCATTTTGAAGAGTCCATGTCTCGTATCACGCTTACTTGCACCAGAATTCTAACATACAAACGAAAGGGAAAACAACGAAAGAATGTCTCAGTTTCGGTCCTCAGACTTGAAGGGAAATCACATGTTACATGTGAAAACTGAAAAGCACGAGAATTAATAATTATGTTGGATCTTCATGTCAAACAAATACCATGTCCAAAAACAAAGCAATATAGCACCGTGTCATACACAACACAATGTTGTAGTTAAAAAACGAATACATTATCTCATTAGTTTTTTTTATCAATTTTTAACAATTGTATAGGCACTCACAATATTACCATAATACAAAAAAATATATTAATGATGATGAAAATGATTTACCGGATGCTAGTACTTAACAAATCATGCAAAACCACAATCCATATAATAGAATGCAATAAATGAAGAAGCCATAAATATAAACACCGTGGGATATAGTCCATAAAATGAAGCCATAGCCCCTCCCATTGAATTACGTATTCATATAATTCCTTTGCACTTTCAACAATATTTAGAATTGTAGGGCGCAAAATTTTGTTGTGCTAAGCAGAATAAAATTCATGATGCACCTGAAATAATGCAAGAAGCATGCCAACAAAAATTTAACTCTGCCAAGAATCGCATACACCAAATTCATTGTCACATTACCATTGAACCATAGGTACCGTAATTATCACAGCTTAAGCTTCTTCCAATTTAGGTCTTCAATCCGGTTATATTTATTGAATGTGCAATATATTCACACAAACAAAAATTAACACTTAAATGATCTTTTTAACGAATGTTTTGCAATCTTATAAATATTTGCGGCGAGAATCGGACAATAGTGAAATAAAAGAATTTAGACATACTTAATAGTTGATTTCAACATTGCATAAACTATCAACCAAATAAATAATTATATTTCCACAACTCTTTTATAGGAAATAATATTGCCCAAGATAAAAAAAAAAGTCTCACACTTAGCTAAAATTCATGTGTTTGTCGGATTGAAAACTAACGAACATAAAGAGCTCTATATTAAATAAAATTGAAAAGAATTAGAGTAAAAAACACATATGAAATGGACTTGCATAGAATTTTAAATATCATTATCCAAAAAGTAAAAGACAAACCTCGATCGAGATAGCTTTGTAAATCGCAAATCATAGATTTATCTAAAAGATTCACAATAGATTATAGTAAAAATTTCATGAGATATAATAATAAAATAATCGGGGTTTACACTAATAATGAAGCAAAGAAAAGATAATAGCGAAAAGCAATCAAACCTTTATACATTAAATTGTGAAAACTTTACGAAAAACTACATTCTTTGTAGTATTGTATGTTAGTCCATCTTTGTCACAAATTAGTATTTTACTCTACTCTTGTTTGTAACTCTTGATATCTCTACTACATACAATTGGTCATGGCTAAAAAGCTGGACGTGATGATATCTGATCCAACATGTGAGAGATTTCCCACTTTTATTAATTGTCATGAAAAGAAAACAACCAAAGGAAATTGTCTTTGTTGGAATTTAAAAGGTAATCTAATGTTTGACGTTGTTAAGACCAAGTGAGGTATGAAAACTTGATTTCCAAAATTGCTGACTAAAATTACTTTTGCTTCTATCAGATGTTTTCCCAATTGAGTTACTATTAATCTCGTGACATTGCACAAACCAAATCACTTATATATATTTCGGAGCAACATTACAGGAACCCCAATCTTCAACGTTATCTTGTGGTTTAACATTCCAGAAGATGTAATGCTATTAAAAAATTATAGGGTGTAAATGCCTTCATAGCTGTTTGAGTTTTCATCAACCTTATATAGGACATCTTAGATATGGTATTTCATCACCTGACCATAAATACATCACATATTCGTTCACCTTATTTATAGCATTAAGTGTAGGAGCAAGAATGGTTTGGTCTTGGAAATAAAAACCATTGTCAAAATTTTTCAATAAATTAGGATATGTGATATCAACAATTGCTGCAAGGGGATTGATCGCATATTTGATAAGAAAATTTGAATAAATAACGGAGAGTAATGATAATAGCTCAGTAATGATAATATCATAAAGTAGTGATTTTTGAAGATAATAATTAAATTAGAAAGTATAATATCAGAACAGTTTACATTACTAAAATAGTTTAGATTTGTAGTGATTTAGAGGGTTATACATTTAATATATTAATTTGGGATTAAAAAAAGTAGTGATTTTAGTAGATAATAATTAATTTAGTAATGATAATATTAGAACAGTTAACATTATTAGAACAGTTTAGATGTACAGTGATTGAGGGGATTATAAACTCAAAATAATAATGTAGGATTAAAAATGTGAGACCCCAGATTTTATGAATAAAGATTTAATTTTCTCGAAATAATTTTTTTTTATATTATGGTGTTGATTTGATGTAATGTTATAGTTGTGGGTAATATTTATAAATTTTGCAAAGTAAGTAAAGTGGTTGTATAATATTCAATCGGTGCAGGAATATTCTTTTTGTCGAGAATATCCGCATGCGATGGTACAATCATTGGTGGACCCCACAATGTAATTATTATCGGATAGAAAATGATAAAAATACTTTATGAAAAATAACGGCGGAAGTTTTACTGTTAACTGTTGAAACACCCCTTGTTAAAAGTGCGATGTCTGGCGTGGTTTTGCGATGTAGATTTACGGTATTGATTATTGATGCTTACGTGAGAAGTCACTCAATTATACTCAATTATTGCTTCACGATAATTCTTTGCATCATATCTCTCATATTATCGATTCAATTATTATTACTGATATCATTTGCGATAATATGATATATTGTTCAATCGGTTATTCGGGACACTTTTCGTCGTTTGGAAAGTACTATTCATGAGTTACTTATTCACGAATTACTATTCACCCTTCGATTACTATTCACTCTAGTATTGTGCATTCGGTATTTGGGGTACAATATTATTCCATGAGGAGATGTCTAATTTTTTAGAATAGTTGGTTGAAGATATAATAGTAAGTCGATATAGGCCACCGGTGAAGTTATAATAGTGAATCAATATGGATCGTTGGTTTAAAGTTTTAATAAGTAAATCAAGTATGGACCGTTGTTTTAAGTTTTAATAAGTAAACCAATATGGATCGTCTGTTTAATAGTAAATCAATCTGACCGTTCATGAATTAATTCTTATTCATTCAATTTTCCTATAAATGAAGCTCATTCCTTCATTATTTCTTACTTAATTCAATTGAAACTCTGTAGAGAGAATTACAAGAGAACCTATAGAAAAGTATTCTATTACTTCCCTACACTTATATTCGGTTTCTTTTACTGTAAGGGATATTATTTATTGTACTCGTAAGGGGTATTATTTTTTTGTATTCATGAAGAGAACTTACATTATTCCATTATTTATTATTACATTGGAATAACTCAGTATCGTGGGCTACCCTATACATAGTGACATTCTTCTATTATTCCGTTATTTATTATTCAGCTTTAATATCATATACATGCGTTTCACGTCGGACTGGTTCCATTATTTATTATTCTTCGTTTAATATCCTGCTCATGCTGCGTTCTGTTAACTTAGTTCCATTATTTATTATTCAGCCGGAATATCCATCGTCTGTGCGTTTACGCCGGGACCGGTTCCATCCTTTATTATTACATTTGGAATAACTTTTGCTGTCTTGATTATCGCATGCGTGGTGATTTCTTTTGTTATTCTATTCTTTATTATACTCGGTTGGTTAAAACTTTGACTTCTATGCCCATGAAATTAGTGGAATATCTTTGATATTTGCGTTTCATCCAAAGATCTTTTCATGAAAATATTCTTCCGAGCATTCTTGAATTTTACTCTACAAAGCGAAGATCATGTTGACAATTTGAACGTTATCGGTTCTGGATAAATTAATTCTTGAACTTGTTTTATTGAATTCTTATATCATTGTCATCATCCTCATGCTTATATTATGTTGAAAGTCATCTACATGGCACCTGTAGTGCATAGATGGACTTGGTATGATTATGAAGCAGGATTATTCTTAAGATAATCATAACCGTAATGTTACAAATGATGTGGAAAAAGTTCTCATTGGCCCGTAGTGCATTGATGGGCGCTTTTGGTATGATTACGGCTATGGATTCTCTTTTTGGTAGTAGTCAAAGATGAATTATTTTATGGCATGATCGGGACCGCTTTATGAAAACATGATTATCATTAAGCGTGTAGTCATGGATAATTCGTGGTCGTGATACTTAAAAGAATATCATTGGTAGTAGTCGCGGGGGTGATTCGATGATATGGATTATTTATTAAAATTTGAGTCCCAGATGATAAAAGTGATGAAAAACCTTTTAAATCATAGAAGATAGTAGATTTTATTCTCTACTGACTCTTCTAATGGATTGCTTGTTCGCTATAGTTAAACTTGATAGTTGTTATATTTTATCGGGTTTAACAACATTTGTTGAAGGCTAACGATAAATTATTCGCATTATCTTAGTCATAATATTTCTTACTCTATTAGTTGAGCTCACCTTTCTTTCACCGTTTCTTGTGAAATGAGAACGTAATTGGGACTAGTCGAGAACAGTGATGGTCTAGATGGTGCATTAGTAGTCCTCACTATTCTGTGAAATAGTGTGATAATAATTGTAATGAGGACTCCTTTTGAGTTTGTATAATCTCTAGTAGACAATATTTGTATTCAAACTCACAATTTATGTTTTGTCGTATTGTACACGACAGTTGTATTTTTAAGTTGTATTTGAATTCTGTACCATGTATCTGGCGACTCAAGATGGGTGATGTATACCTAATTTTGGGGACGTCACAAAAAAGTAATAATTTTAGAAGATAATAATTACGTTATGATAATATAAAAATTGTTTAGATTGAAAAAGTAGTGATTTAGTGGATTATAAAATCAACATAGTAACTTATGATTTATATTATTTGTTATTTTAATTTTGTTTTAAATGTTTTAATTATATAATATTATTTTGTAATATAATTATAAATGGTATAATATTATGTTGTAATATAATTAAATTAGTAATGATAATATCTGCACGCGTTTAGATAGGTAGTGATTTTATTATATACGTGTATTATAATATTATAACATATATGTATGATATAATGTATGGTATAATTATGAATGTTATAATATTAGAAAAGTAATTATTTTAGGATACAATAATTATGTTTTAACATAATTAAATTAGTAACGATTTAGAAAAGTAGTGGATTTTAGGGGATTATAAAATAAAAATATTAATTTGGGATTAAAAAATAGTGATTTTAGGATATAATAATTAAATTAAAAGGATAATATCGTAGCAGTTGACATTACTAAAATAATTTAAATTTGTAGTGATTTAGTGGATTATAAATTCAAAATATTATTTTGGGCTTAAAAAAGTAGCGATTTTAGGAGATACTAATTAATTTAGTAATGCTAATATTAGAACAATTAACATTATCAGAACAATTTAGATTTGTAGTGATTTAGGGGATTATAAAATCAAAATATTAATTTGGGATTAAAAAATAGTGCTTTTAGGAGATAATAATTAAATTAGAAGTGATAATATCAGAACAGTTGACATTACCAAAACAATTTAGATTTGTAGTGATTTAGTGAATTAAAAAAGTAGAGATTTTAGAAGTTAATAATTAATTTAGTAATGATAATATTAGAACAGTTAACATTATCAGAACAGTTTAGATTTTGTAGTGATTTAGGGGATTATAAAATCAAAATAATAATAATATAAAAACCGTCACAGTTAGTATCAAAGCTTAGGGATATGATCCCTGGCTGAGGTGTGAGACAAGAACTAGGAAGGGAGAGACGGGAAATTCCTTCGCTAGTATGACCTACCTAAGTTTATTTGTTATCTAATTGGTCGGTCAGAATATAGGGTATTATGTGGTATGTCAATTAACTCTTATTTTGAAACTATATTCTAGAATGATATTTGAAATACAGGAGATGAGAAATGAAAAATCATGATAGAGAGGAAATAACCGGAAAGGTACAATCCGAAAAGAAAGCAAGGTATTCTCATCTCTTCGAATATCAGGTACGTACGTAAATTTCGAGGGCGAAATTTCATAAGGAGAGGAGATTGTGAGACCAAGAATTTTATAAAATAAAAGTATTCAATTTTTCTATTTTGGTACATAGTTAAATTGATAAAAGTTTAAAGTTAAAGGGTGATATGTGAAAATTTTTCAAAGTAGACAAGTTGTCATAAAATACCGATTCTACTATTTACTCTAGTGTTGTTCACTTGAGTATTTGGGGCACTTTTTTGTGTGAGTACTATTCACGAGTTCTTATTCACGGAGTTCTTATTCACCTAAATTACTATTCACCCAAATATTATTCACTTTCGGATATTTGGGGTATTTTTTCGATGTCGAGTCTTATTCACGATTCTTATTCACTACTTACTATTCAATTCATTACTATTCACTCTAGTATTGTTCACTCGGGTATTTGGGACACTTTTATGTCGGGATAATATTCACGGGTACTATTCCCAAGTCTTATTCACGAAGTCTTATTCACTTCAAAAAATATATTTCTTTTCGGTTTAAATCATTTTTTTTTACAATATTATTCCATGAGGAGATGTCTTTAATTTTGAATAGTTGGTTGAAATTATAATAAAAAATCAATATGGATCGTTGGTTTAAAGTTTTAATAGTAAAATCTTTTTATATAAAAATGTAATACTTTTATAAAGTTATTCTATAAATAGAATATATTATATTCTATTATGCATAGTGTTTTGCATAAGAAATCTTTTTATATAAAAGCGAATACTTTTATAAAGTTATTACATAAATAGAATATATTATATTTTATTATCATAGTATTGCATAGTCTTTGCGTAGTATTTTGTATAGTAAAATCTTTTTATATAAAAGCAGAATACTTTTATAAAGTTATTAGTTTTATTAGATTATAAATAGAATATATTATATTTTATTTAAAAGATTTTGCTTTTAAATATGGATAGTCGATTAAAGTAAATCAATCTGGACCGTTCATGAGTTAATTCTTATCTGATCCATTTTTCATAAATAGAAGCTCATTCCTTCATTATTTCTTACGAATTCAATTGAAACTCTGTAGAGAGAAACTATAGAGAGAAATAAGAAAAGTGTTCTATTTCTTCACTACTTATATCCAAGATTTTCTTCTTTCTACAGGTAGGGATATTATTTGTTGTACTAAATAAGGGGTATTCTTTCTTTCTTATTCATGAAGAGAAACTTATGTTATTCCATTCTTTATTATTACTGTTTGAATAACTTTTGTATCTGTGCTGGATACCATATACTTGGTGAAATTATTACATTATTCCATTCTTTATTATTATGTTGGAATAACTTTGTTTGCAAGTCCATACATGGTGAAATTCTTCAATATTTAGTTCTTTATTATTCTCATCGAGAATATCCCAGCCGGTCGCGTATTAAGTCCGACTGGTTTCATTAATTATTACATTGAAATAACATATACATGCGATTATCGCGTGCGTGGTAATTTCATTGTTATTCCATTATTTATTATTACTCGTGGAATATCACATGCGTGCAAATGCGTTCTGGCGGACTGGTTTCATTATTTATTATTACGTTGGGAATAACTTTGCATGCATGCGGATTACGCATGTGCGTGGTGAAATTCTTTTGTTATTTCATTCTTTATTATTATGTTGGAATAACTTTTCTGTCATGGCAATCTTTAAATACATGGTGAAATTCTTTTTATTATTCCATTCTTTATTATTATGTTGGAATAACTTTGTCTGTCTGTATTGCATACATGGTGAAATTCTTTTATTATTCCATTCTTTATTATACTATTGGTTATTGGTTTTTCTGATTTGTATGTCTTTGGCTTGTGGTCTGCAAAGATGATATGTTATTGAATATATTTGGCACATTGGTGCAAAGATGATCTCATTGTTTGATAGCTTTGACGTAGTAGTGCGAAGATGGACGGTGTATGATATGATCATGACCACTAGGTAATACTTACGAATATCCTTGGCCGTGAGTGCATGGATAATTCAATGATGTGATTGGCGGGATCATGACCATTAGTTAACAGTTGAATGTCTTTGGGTAGTAGTGCCTTTGACAGCAATTGATTGGTATGATCATGACCATTGGTTTTATAGTTCAATATTTTTGGCCGTAGTGCAAAGATGAGACAATGATTGGTATGATCATTGTTATTACATTTGAATATCTTGACCTTTTGGGGTAAGGATATTGAGTAAACGTTCTATTAAGCCTTTGTGGCGAAAGGAGCGGTTAATTCACATTATTATAAATATGAATTTTGAATTTAACTAACATCTTTGGTGGTTCGGTAAAGACAATGGTGATGAAGTTCTATTTGTCTTAAGCATAACAAAGAAGCTGTTGATGAGTATTACAGAATAAAATATCAACGATGGACTTTTAAATCTAGAGGAGATAGTAGACATTATGTTCTACTTGGCTATTCTAATGGATTGTTTGTTCATTGCGCAGCTAAACTTGATGTTTGTTATATTGTATCGCTTTACACCTTGAAGGCTAACGATAATTTATTACGCATTATCTTAGTCATAATATTTCTTCTTCGGGCTAGTTGAGCTCACCCTTTTCTTTTCTTGTTCTCTTCGTGAAATAAGAACGTGGTTTGGGACTAGTCGGGAACAAAGTGATGGTCCTAGATATTTGCATTAGTAGTCCTCACTATTCTGTGAAATAGGGTGATAATAATTGTAATGAGGACTCCTTTTGAGTTTTTATACTCTCTAGTAGACAATATTTGTATTCAAACTCACAGTTTATGTTTTGTCGTATTGTACACGACAGTTGTATTATTAAGTTGTATTTGAATTCTGTACCATGTATATGGCGACTCAAGATGGGTGATGTATACCTATTTTTGGGGGCGTCACATGTATAATATTATGTTGTAATATAATTATAAATGGTATAATATTATGCTATAATATAATTAAATTAGTAATGATAATATCCGTACAGTTTAGATAGGTAGTTATTTTGTTATATACGTGTATTATAATATTATACCATACATGTGTGATATAATGTATGGTATAGTTATGAATGATATAATATTAGAAAAGTAGTAATTTTAGGATATAATTATTTTAAATGTTTTAAACAATATAATATTATGTTGTAATATAATTATAAATGGTATAATATTATGTTGTAATATAATTAAATTAGTGTGGGATGCACATTAATTATATAGAATATGTGTTACAATGTGGGAAAGGCACATGTAATAGATAATAAATAATAGATAGATTCCATTCAAAATCTTACCACATCAGCACAGTCTCATATGAACTCACGTAAATTGTTCATTCCATTTTAATAAAATAATTAAACCAATTTCAAGTTTCATGACAAAATTAATTATACTTCTAGTATCCCATAAAAAAAAACCCAGTTTAGATTCTTTTACTAATCAATTAGTGAAAATTACAATTTCAATTCATGTAAATTAATTTGATAATGTAATAGTTGATTTCTTGAACTATTTTTAAAAATATCAGTTACTACAAAATTATTATTTTAAAGATAAAAATAAACATTCACATGAATTTTAAATTGAATGAGTTTTCCATAAATTGGTTAAGCAAATAAATTTTTATATCTTTAAAATCAATTAGCGTGGTTCAAATAATTGAAAGAATTTTTGGAAGCTAATAGATTGAAGTTTTAAAATGAATATGGAAATAATTTTTAATTGCATGGAACTATGAAAAGTAGGTAAAATAAATAAAAGTCTAATATTAAAGGAAATTTACTTTTCAAATAATTAAAACTAATTTTTCATAAAAAGCAAGTTGGCCCTATCATGTTTAAATTGATCCAATCTGGTTGTTGCCTAAGAGAGTTATCTAATTAATGGATCCTAAAATAACATGATTGTTGATAATATCCATAAAATAAGGTGATCGGTATATATATCAAAGTAATTGTCAAGGGAATTTTTGTCAAGGGCAATAAGAAGCATTAATTAAGATGGACATGTGTCAATTTTGTAGAATGACATATGTCAATTTATTGTGTCATGTACTGTGATTTAGTATATATAATAGATAATAGATTTATTAAGATGTATTAACCATTCGGATCTTAACTAGTCAATTTTATCAAACTTCAACTAAGCTAAGTAAGTAGCAAAACCATATCCGCTAATTATGTGACGCCCCCAAAATAGGTCCAATCCAACCAACCTATTCTGAGTCGCCAAATACATGGTACAGAAACAACTACAACTTTATTAATACAATTGTCGTGCAAAATACGACAACACATAAACTGTGAGTTTAAATACAAATATTGTCTTCTAGAAAATATCCACACTCAAATAAGTTCTCATTATAATTATTGATAAACTATTTTACAAAATAGTGAGGACTACTAAAACAACTGTCTTGAACCATTACTCCACACCCGAATTGGTTCATTATATTCTCGTCTCCTGAGAAGAAAAATGGAACAAAAAGGAAAAGGGTGAGCTCAACTAGCCTAGTAAAAAATATTATGACTAAGATAATATACAAAAAATTATCCTTAGTCTTCAACAAGAAAAAATTTGATAGAATACAATAGACAACAAGTTTTAGATCAACAACTGCAGCGGAAACAACAATTCATTAGAAGAGTTAAGTAGACAATGCAATCTACTATCTTCTATATATGAATTTAAAAGTCCATCATCGATATTTTATCTCTGTAACATCAATCAATATACATCTTGAATCAAATAGTTATCTTTGCACTACAGGAGCCAAAGATATTCATCGATTAGTCATGTTCATCTCAACACCTGCTCATCTTTGCACTATGGGCCAAAAGATATTCATCGATTAGTCATGTTCATCTAAACACTGCTCATCTTTTGCACTACGGCCAACGATATTCATTATAAAATCATTCATCTTTGTCAACAGGCCAAAGATATTCATTATATCATCATTTAGGGTGAGGATGATGAAAATATTTTAAAGAAAATCGAATCCAATGAAACAAAAGAACAAATATTAAGGATTCGTACCTTAAACAATCCAAGTTCAAAAATACTTCATAAATAACCAGAGTGGAGTAAAATTCAAGAATGAAGACCAAAACATAGATCCAATCAAAGATAGGAATCATAACAGACAATTTTGGACACAGAAAAAAAAATTTAATTTTTCTGTGAATAGTGTCGTATTCGTGAAAAGTGCCGTATACGTGAATAGTAACTCTGACACTAAAAGATAGAAATTTCACAAAAAATATCATCAAATGCTTATGAATAGTACTTTCGTGAATAAATAACTCGTGAATAGTAACTACATGAATAAGTAACCCCAACATGAAAAAGTTCCAAATTTGATAAAAATTCCAACCAATATTTCGCGATAATGATATTGAAGAAATAATATCATTTTTGAATAAAATAACATCCCTTACCTCGGAAAGAATAATCTTACATTTGGAATCTTTGGATATAGTCTTTGAAAGAACTTGCACCGCAGTATAGCAATACTCAAAGTACTAAAATACTCACAAAATACGCTCGATATTATAGAGAGAGAAAGAGAGAGAAAACTTGTGTTTCTGGTGTGATTTTCAATTCTAACATAAGCACCCTATTTATAGAAAAATGCTTAGAACACCAAAGCAGAAAATTTAATAAAATAATAATATATATATTATAAATTTCCTACGCACTCCTCATTTGATCAGCCACCAAGTGCCCACCTCACCAAACTCAAAAAAACGTTTTTCTTAATTAAATTAATTAAAACTTCCAAAAATCAATTATTTCAGAACTTTAGAACTTCAATAATTCATAATAAATAGCCCTTTTATCAGAAAATTCGAATCTCATGATTTTTTATAGTAAATTCAATTCTCTACAACTTTGCAGAAGAAAGTTTTTCCATATTCCAAATGAAATTGACCAAAATCCATAAACAGACGATTTTATAAAATTTATAATCAAATTTCGGTCAAGAATGGGTCCACCAACATGTTTAACATGTTTTTAGTATTTATTGCAACAAAAAATACTCCTCCTCCTCATTTACTCATATATCCCACATTTATTGTAAAAATATCATCATTATTATATTATAATAATATAATAAAATATTATTTTATCATAAAAGATAAAATATCGATTTTTTAACAATTGTCACTTTAAAAAGTTTCTCCATCTATATCCACATAAAATTAATATTTTTCTCATCATATAAATCAATAATTAATTATTCACAAATAATATTACGTAATCACAAGATCGATAACTGGTAGCTCCTGTGAGAGGGTCTTCTTTCGATAAGAATTTCTCCTTCTCTTGGCCTTGATTAGGTGACCAAACCTCTCCTGTATGTAACTTTCTAGACATTGCCAATAATGTTTTCTAATAATATTATTCAGATAATATGAATTATTGATTCGATAATGGAAAATATTGTATAGTAACAATTATTGAAACAACGATAATATAAAATATCAACGCAAAGAATTATTGAATCAATAAAATAAAATATTGAATAATAATTACTTTGTAACAATTATTGAGTAAAGCCTTCTTCACGTAAGAATCAATAATTTGTGCAATACCGGTGCCTTCTTTATCTGACAACGCGTATTCTCGAGTTTTAACCAACGGGTATTCCAACATAGATAATCTGTAAATAACTACGCCATTATTTATAACCAACTTATTGTTGTCGTTTTCTTCATCCAATCGCTTTCCGCTTATGGGGCCCACACAAAAGTCATGGCTCGTCGTCATTTAATATTCCGATAGTAATACGAATATTCCACGACCAAATGAATATTCTCCGACAACAATGAATATTTTATAACCACCTGCTTATTTAAAATATTTGCACATTTTACCCATAACTAACCACATTAATCAAATCAACTCTTACTATTTCAAAATAATAATTAGAGAAATTAAATCTTTATTTATAAAAAGTTGGGGTCTTACAAATTAGCTGGTCTAATTTGTTGATGCTTATAAATTGATAAAATTTTAATGTCAAATACATTTACCAACTTATTTTACAAATCAATTGATTTGATACCATATACTTTTATTACAAGTCACATCATAAAAAAATTATAATAAAATTGATGTGTTATAAAGAAAAAATTATGTATGAATGTATATTATGTAAATTTTAATTTTTGAGAAATTTAATTAAAAAAAAATGCATGATTTTATTTTCTTAATAAAATAGACATTTGTTATTTTTTGATATTTATGTTATTTAATGCACAAGTTCATAAATTTATTAATCACACCAAGCTAAATGAAAATTGTGACGCCAGATACATGGTACAGAATTCAAATAGAACTTATTAATACAATTGTCGTGTACAATACGACAAAACATAAACTGTGAGTTTGAATACAAATATTATCTACTAGAGATTATACAAACTCAAAAGGAGTCCTCATTACAATTATTATCACACTATTTCACAGAATAGTGAGGACTACTAATGCTATCATCTGGACCATCACTCCGTTCCCCGACTCGTCCCAATTATATTCTCATTTCCTGAAGAGAACAGTGAAAGGAAGGGTGAGCTCAACTAGCCCAGTAAGAAATATTATGACTAAGATAATGCAGAATAAATTATCATTTGTCTCTAACAATGTTAAACTGATAAAATATAATAAACATCAAGTTTAACTGCAGCGGAACAAGCAATCCATTAAAAGAGTCAAGTAGAAAATAAAATCTACTATCTTTTATGATTAAAAGGTTTTTCATCATCATTATCGGCGAGACTCGACAATAAATATTCCACATTATCGAATCACCCATGCACTACGGCCAAGGATATTCTTTAGTATCACGACCACAATTATCCATGCATTACGGGCCAAGAATATTTGTGTATTCATTAATGGTCATAATCATGCCAACAACTGTCCATCAATGCACTACGGGCCAACAAGGACTTTTACCACATCATTTGTAACATTATGGTCATGATTATACCGAATAATCCCTGGTCATAATCATACCAAGTCCATCTATGCACTACAGGCCACAGATGACTTTCAACATAATATAAACATAGATCTGGCAAAAAGTCGACCACGGCCCATAGAAGACCATCTGCCTGCGTCAAAAAATTTGGGCTATGGGCTTCATTATTTTGGCCCACAGAAATTTGGGCCTTTTGGCCCCAATGATAACGACAACTTGCCTCAGTGGCCTAAGCCGCCCGGACCTTTTAAAAAACCCTATCTGATCTCTATTTTCTCCTTACCCTATCTGATCTCTATTCGCTAACTCGCTAAGGGCCGCCTGTAACAGAGAGAGAAGTCGAGAACCTTCGGCCCTTCACACTTCACAAGTTCACAGCCTCACCTCTACGGCTCTACAATTCGATCGATCGACCGACGAGACGAGACAACGCATAAGCTTGCCTTCACAGTTCGTCCTCTCCCCTAAAAAGCTAAAACCCTACTCTATTCTCCTCTTCTCAGACTCTCGGGTATTTTTCCACTCTCGTTTCGTTTCAATAAGATTTTAATCTATTGTTTATAATCATTTTGATTTTTGAGCGATTTTTGTTTGAACTTTGAATAATTGAATTGGTAATATTTTATCTATATGAGTATAACTGTATGTCTTTGTGGTTGACTGATTTGGACCAACAATTATTGGGTACTTCGTATTTGGGTGTGAAATTTGAAGAGTGGTTACTGGATTATATATATATGTATAAGTATGACCAAAAATTATTGGGTATTTCGTAATTGGGTGTAATTTTAATTTGCTGTGTAGAATTATTAATTTGTTGTGCAGAATTTGTGTTTGTAAGAATGAAATAACAAATATATAGTCACTAACAAAGGAGCAAGTTGAATGACTGCTGATTTTTTAGTGTAATTGTCAACATCTTTTACATTGCAGTGATCTCCTTGGGGTCACTCACTCACAACTTACAACTTAGACCAGATCTGTTATTAATTTGAAGAGTGCCTCTACTTGTTTCTAATTCCACAAACCATTGCAGTTCATTTCTAGATAATTATAGTAAATTCTTTAAAGTTGAGAAATTATTGAGTATGTGTTAATTGTTTAAAATTTTTGTTTGTTTGTAGAGTTCTTATGGATCGACGGGATCGTGTAACAATTGATTTGATTGACGGGGGAGTTCAAAGTTCGGACAATTTGACGCAACCAATTGACAGTTCGAAGAGAAAACAAAGGGAAGAAAGTTCAATTTGGAATCAATATGAAAAAAAAGTAGATCCTTCAACCAAAAAGTTAAGAGCATATTGCAATTCGCAGCAACATATTATTATGTTCCCTCTTCCAGTTCCAGTCTACTGCTAGATATCTTTGTTCATGGCTGATATGAACTTTTTGTACAGGATGTCAAGCAATGCTAGGTAGCAGTCGCAGATGGGATTGCAACTTGCAAGTATGAAGTATGCATAATGCATTTGGAGCTTATTTCTGTAACTCTGTTGAAGTGTTGATGGTGATTGGCTGATTGGTGACATTACTGACATACTGAATTTGTGTAACTCTCTTAAAGCTAAGCTAGTATGGTTATGGTGATTGGTCAAATAAAATGAATTTGTGTAACTCTCTTGGTTTCTGTAACTCTGTAACTCTCTTGGTTTGAATTTGTGTACTTTGTATGATTGTATGATTGTATCAGTATGTATTAATAATTTGTGTACTTTACAATAATTAGTTACATTACAGGTTTTTAAAAGAAAAAAAGAAGAAAAAGCCAGCGGCGGGCAGATTCAACCATCGACCACCGTCAGATATAATTTCAAAAAGAAAAACCCGGCCTTTTCGGCTTACGATTGTCGATCAAAGTGCCCGTTTGCGGTGTCTATATAAACATGAGGATGATGACAATGATATAAGAATTCAATAAAACAAGTTCAAGAATTAATTTGTCCAAGAACTACTAATGTCTAAATTGTCAACATGATCTTCGCTTTAGAGAGTAAAATTCAAGAATGATCGGAAGAATATTTCCATGCAAAGAATCTTTGGATGAAGCCTTGAATATCGAGGATATTCCACTAATTTCATGGAGTATGGAAGTCAAAGTTTTAACCAACCGAGTATAATAAAGAATGGAATAACAAAAGAAATCACCACGTATACTACAGATTGCTTGATGATGGGAGTTATTCCAATGAATACTAAATAAATAACGTAACTTGGTCGGTGAAATTCGCACCGGCTGCGATGTTCAACAGAATAATAAAGAATGGAATAACAAAAGAAATCACCATGCATGTGGTACTTGGCATGACGAGTTATTCCAAATGTAATACTAATAAGATTTTAATCGGTCCCATGAAAACGCAGAATGGATATTCCAATGTAATAATAATAAAGATTTTAATCGGTCCGCGTAGAAACGCATGCATGAGCGATATTCGAATGTAATAATAAAGACGGAATCGGTCCTAGTCAGAAAAATGCATGCAGCGTGATATTCCAAATGTAATAAGTAAGAGGCGGAATAATAGAAGAATGTCACCAAGTATAGGGTGAGACAGCGTATAAGTTATTCCAAATGAATATTAAGCAATGGAATAACAATGATTCTTCATGAATAAGAAAGAATAACACCCCTTACGAAAGTACAACAAATATTATTCCCTACCTTAAGAAGAAGAGTACTTGATATATAAGTAGTGAAGTAGATAATACTTTCTTCTTTCTCTATAGTTAATCTCTCTAGAGTTGATAAATTAAAAGAAAATAATGAATGAATGAAACTTTATTTATAGAAAAATGGAATCTGCGATAAGAATTAACTCATGAAACTATCCGATTGATTTACTTTAATCTGACGGTCCATATTTAAAATAAAATCTTTTAAATAAAATAAAAATATATATATATATTATATATATATACAATTAATAATTATACTCTTCCCCCCCACACATTGCCAACAAAGTCACAATAATACTCCCCCATGCCTCTTTCTCCTCCCCCACTTTCTCGATTACCAAATCTTTATTTATATAAATATAAAAGACAAAAATTATAATATATATATATATATATATATATATATATATATATATATATATATAATCACATTATTATGTATTCACGGTTTACAACTTTGTGAACTCAAATCCCACCTCCAATCTCATATTCCAAAAGTCACACATGGGCCCCTACATGTATTCCTACCTTTATAATATTAAATAATTTTCTACCGATTATTTTGAAAAACGGGTAAATGGGGTCCATAAAATAAGCAAAATTGAGTGACTTCTCACACGTAGCATCAATAATCAATACCGTAAGTGCTACTATGCAACCACGCGTATTCATTGACTTTTAACACCTGGTGTTTCAACAGCTTAACAGTAAAACCTCCATAGTTATTTTCATAAAGTATT
This sequence comes from Panax ginseng, assembly GCA_020205605.1. Classification (NCBI taxonomy): domain Eukaryota; kingdom Viridiplantae; phylum Streptophyta; class Magnoliopsida; order Apiales; family Araliaceae; genus Panax; species Panax ginseng. Next base: position 3,272,445 of record CM035138.1, on the reverse strand, counting down.
TTTGTCGTTTTCAATCTCGATGAATAATTCCGTTGTGGGGTCCACCAATGATTGTCTTTGTTATCTGAATATTCCACTTATTAAAACGAATATTCCCTAATTAATCGAATATTATATAACAACTTCACGTTTTTGCAAAATTTATAAATATTACCTACAACTATATTATTATATCAATTTCACTCCATAATATTCAAAAATAATATTTATAAAAAAATCATCTTTATTCAAAAAGTTGGGGTTTTACAAAAATGAAAATATATAAATATATATTTAGCGGGTATATTAAATATTATAATTTGAAGGGTGTTTTGAACATTATATTATAAATATTCGTGGGTTAATTAGTCAACCACGCTAGGGTTAGTGAATATTATATATTGTTGGCTAGAGGACGTATTGACGGTTATTTGAAAAAAAATAAAGGGGTGAGTATTATTATGATTATCTACGTTGGTTGTCAGTGCATTATATAAAAAATGACAAGTGTTGTTAAAATAAAAGAAAAAAAAATATTAAAAAAAGAAAATAATTTTACAAGATTGAGGCATTAATAAATACTATTATATTTTATTTAACATTATCATAAAAACAACACTAACTATACATTAAAAATTATAATCAAAATCATAAATTTCCCAAAATTTGTTAATACTCAAGATAAATGTAATATATGAAAATCATAATACGTAACTAAAAAATCAAATAATAATTTTGTTGTTAAAACACACATACATCCACATACACAGTTCAATCTAATTACAACAACTCCATTAATAATAATTTAAAATTATTAATATTTGTACCATTTATCTAATATCTGTTAATTAAATTAATTTTTTTATAAATTACCAATAGTTTGAATGAGATGTTAATCACTACAAACAAAACTATAATTAAAATGTATTGTATTAAAATATAATAATTTTGTCATTGAAAAAATATATATTATTCTTAAATTATAATTTAATAACATATAAAAATAAATATGTAATTTTATCTATTTAATCAATTCTAAAACTTTATAAAAACTAATTATTACTTAAAAAATAAAAAATAAATAAATATTATTATGGTTATCTAGACTAAGCACAGCCGTAGAGGAGTGTTAATGTAGTTTACTTATTTTAAATTGACTTAAATATGAATTAGTACTTACTAAATTATAAGTATATATTCTACTTCGGTGATCCACTTTTCAATTTTGTCGATCAAATTTGATTAAACTATTAATTTTTTTTCATTGCAATAATTGAGCGCCACGCCGTCGAAATTACGATACTACTAATTGTATTAATAAGCCTTAAGAAGCTGATGTGGCAAAAAAATTAGTTTTTTAATCATAAAATAAACAAATCTGATTTAATAAGGGGCAAAATGGTCAAACAACAAATTAATATCAACAAATTAAAAGACTATTAACAAATTAACATTAACATTAACAAATTAACATTAACAATTTGTATCCATTATAAAACAATCTCTTTATCAATTGATTCTTGTTGGGTAAATCTCACGAATATGAAGCATTGTCTCCCATCTTCATTCAGAGTACTGTTCGTCTCTTCCCAAATTTATCTTCAACTTTAAAGGAGAGGTCTGCATACCCTCGTTTCTTTTCCTCCACCAGCTTAGCGACCAGCTCCTGATCCGCCAAAAGTGGCAATAACCCACCCACCGAGTCATGACTCATATCTTGGTTTGAGGCACCCAACTCGTGTAAACCAACCCACGTCCTCTGGTTCGCTCTTCAAATCCTTCCGGTAACTCAATCATCTCTGGATCTGAATAGTATGAATCGATGATGGGGATTTTTGTGGTCGGAGAAGAGAGAAAGGGGTGAGTTGGAATCGGTACAGATCTGGAGGTTCGAACTGGATCTGAATAGTATGAATCGCTCTTTAATTCCGTTGTAAGTTCGATCGGCAAATCGGAAAAGGCATTGCTTGCCGGAAATCGAATGGCTCTTGTTTATATTCCGGTACAGAACTCCGAGGAAATCAAATGGCTTGTGTTCTTAGTTCTAGAGTTTTAGTTATAAATTTGTTTGCTTTTTAAGTTTTTTATTAGTGATAAATTAGTTGGAAATGTTTGATTTTTTTTCGTGCAGTTTGAATTTTGGGCTGGTGCTTTTGTGACTGTTGGAATTTTTGATATTTGATAAATTATAAGTTCATTCGAAGTGGTACGAAGAACATAAGATGGAAGAATTTTTTTGTATTGTATGATTGATTTAATGATTTTTGGTTGCAGATCTTGATCTTCAATATTTGGCTGAGAGGTGTTTTTGATCGATTTTTAATGGTTTTAAATTTATTGTTTTGATTGATTTGATCAATTTCTGGGTGACCATTTTACCCTTCAATATAGTAAATATGTTTTATCACAATTTAAGAAATTATTTTTTTAATACAGATCAGCTGAGATGTGTCCCACTAAGATAGTTACGTCAGTAATTTCTGTCATATTTCTGACGTGACAGCCTCAATTGAAAAAATTAAAAAAATTGATAGTTTAATCACCTAATTGATAAAATTAAAAAATGGATCATCGACGTGGAATATAGCTTTAAGGTACTAATTTATATTTAAGCCTTTTAAATTTAACTAATAATATGTTTTAAAATATTGCATTGCCGAACTGGATATAAATGTGATACAAGCGCACTTTCCGGTTCTCACCAAAGAGGACTATGGACGGAAAGGAGGGAGGGAGTGAAAGTGAAGAATACGTATACAGAATCAGCACCGCCGATGAATTGGAGACACTGCAGTCGACCGGAACTACTTTCGGCGGGGAGCTTGACAAGACTACCGGGTGTATCCATCTTAGCAAGCTCCATCAGGTTAACTATTCTTATTCACACTCCTTCCTCATTTACATTTCTTTTGCCCTGCTTTGCCATAACTGGTACTAGTATATTAATTTTAATAATAGATATAAATATGGTCCTTCTAATTTCATATCCCGAGTGCCTGAACAAGTAGATCTAGTCACTGGTTGCAGAAAAATCTATAATTGTAGTATCAATAAATCTTCCATAGGCATTGTATCTTTCCAATTAAAGGGGGTGTATTCAATTATGATTTTTAAACTTTTTAAAGACTTTAAAAGTTTGGTTGAATTCAATCTAAGACATTTAAAGAGTTTATAAAAGTTTAGTGGTATTCAATTACAACTTTTTTAATGTCTTTAAAAGTTAGGGGTATTGAATTAAGATTTTTACAAAGTCTATAAAAGTATTTTGGTATTCAAAAAGTCATAGATTTTAAAGATTTATATCAAATGGTAGAGTTTGACAGACTTTAGAAGAAGAATTATAACTATCAATCCATATTCAAAGTCTTGTATCATCTCTAAAGATTTCTAAAACTTCCAAATAAACAATAAAACTAGTTATTAATTGGACTTTATCTTTTATTGGGTCAAATTAGTTATTTATTTTATATGGGCTAATAAATATTAATATGTAATGGATAAATAATTTGGTAAAATTTGGGCCATAAAAATAATTAGATTTATTATAATTTTGTTATAAGAGAATTAACAAGATATATTAATAAGTAAACAAATAACTAGACCTAATATGAATTGGTGAGGAAAAAATCAGCCGTTCAAAAACTTCCAATAGAAAGAGGAAAGAGATTTGTTCAACAAAGGTGAGATAAAATCATAAAACTTTCATATCAATTGTAAAGATTATATATTATAATATATGAAAATAGAAAATATATGATGTGTATGTGTATGTTTTTTTTTTTTAGTTTTCTGACATTTTAAACGAAGGAAATCACTGTTAATTTTTGAGACATCCTCCATATTCGTCTTCAAGTGTCTTTGGTATATCATAGTGAAATAATGTAACATGTGGTTGTATTCCTGTATGACAAATTGATAGAATCGTTATCTTTCCTTTATAAAAAAGGGAAAAACGCACTGCTTTGATATATGTTAGGCGCATAAAAAGGTCTACACAATCAAATAAAATTAGTAGCAGTTAAGATGGAAAATTGGATTGACAGAATCACACAATCACACAATCAACATATATATATATATATATATATATATATATATATATATATTAGTAAAACAATCAATTATTAGTAAAAAGCGTACGCATATGCATAAAGTATATATAGCTCAATGAAAAGTGAGTTTAATTTTTGTATTGCGTCTGTAGTTTCTAAAATTTTATTGGTATTTGAGTATCCAAATGTATCATGAAATAAGTAGAATAATGTGAACGCTTTCAACATATATAAAATCTCATGCCACAATAATATAATTAGATTTACTCTAGTTCATGAAAAAAGAGGGAGAGGTTGTACATATGGGTTAATTAACAATTAATATAAGTTGCAAGATATATTAGAAGTATACAAAAGTCTATCACAGTCTTAATAAAAAGTTTATAAAAGTCTGTTACTTATTTCATGGAGTCTATAAAAGTCATTTTAAAAAAGTCTTTAAAGTTTGTGAAAGTCATTAAAATCCCACAAATTCTACAAAAGTCTATCACTTAAAAAAAGTCTTTAAAAATCTTAATTGAATAAACTCCCCTAAAGGTTGTTTATTTTTCTTTCAATATAAGAAAAACCCATAAGTTTAACTGTCTAACCAACATATGAACTCCACAAGGGAACTTGAAAAGGTTATTGTTTTGATGAGCCTAACCTAGAATCAAAGTCACTGTTTTTCTTTATTTTCAACAGTTTACCGAAAAAAAAGTATCTGCCAAAGCTACGTTGTTGATATTATATCAGGAGTATTTATTAAGCTGTAATCGTGTTACTGAATTGGCCTCTGGTTTTACTGGTTACTACATATGAAGGTTATTACTAATCAAACCAGTACATAGTTTTGGGGTTTTTCATCACTGAGCTAACTCAGTAGCATTAATGGATTGACTGAAATTTCAGTTTGAAACATGATGATTTAGTCCACAAATATGTCTTCTTGATGCTTAACAGGTGCAGTCAACTTTGCAGAAATTTTTCCTCAACTGTACCATGGATCTGTATTTACTCCAAATTGATGCTAAAAAGGTAATGGTAAAAACTGCTCTCATCCATCTCTTTCCCCCCGAAAATGTCGGTGAATTTCATGGGGAAAGCAAATCTCTCATTTTAAAGGGGTTAAAGTTTGAAATTTTAACAAGGGGGGATATTTATTTTTTATTTTTTTAAAAAAATCTTATGAATAAGAACAGAAAACTCTACGTTAACAAAATTTGAAGCCTTTTTATATAAAACATTAGATGCGGTACAAGTATAGGTTTTGTTTCCAAAAGTGACGGGGTCAATGTCCCACACAGAGTCATCTGGCTCATCCCCTGGGTGCACTTATATCTTTAATAATATATCATGTTTCCAGTTTGCGCAGTATTGGAATGTTATAGTACTTATATTGGTCACCATGTATTATACTGGTATAAAGTTGAAAAAAAATGTCCCAAGCTAGCGTAAGTGCAGTTATTATTGAGATGACGTTTACAGATCCGGCTTCACACCATTACACCTTCACCCTCCAATTTCCCTTCAATTCAGTGTTTGATGATTGACACATGGCGTGTTTTATATTTAAGGGATGAGATTCAATATTTTCGGTCCATAACTAACCCATGGTTAAGAGAGTCATTTTGATGTTTAAGAGAGTTTATTTTATAAAACTATGTTGCTGCAATGCAAGATAGGTTATCTATATAAATTCACATAATCTGACTTTAATACCCACAGAAGGTGCATGTAGTCATGTTCATTCGGGATCATCTATGGAGAGATCATAATTTTATATACATACGCGCGCGCACACACACACACATATACATATATATATATATATACATATATATATATATATATATATATATATATATATATACATATACATATATATAAGCATCTAGAGTACCTAGGAGTGTTGTTTGGAACTTAACTTTGATTGGAGCAATGTAGAAGATGAAAATGAAGAATTCTGCAATCTTTCAGAGTTTGGCCTAAAGATTTTTCAAAAATAATAATAATTAATCATGGTTATATAAGTTAAGAGCCTAAGCAAGTTGGCAAAAATTAGTACCTTAGAAATATAATCTACCACATCATTTGTCAGGGACTATATTGAGAGAAATTGGAGGGAGGGTGTATTTGTCATCATTTACAGTTTACCTTAGTTTTTAAGTTTTGGTAGTATTTAGTTAAGAAAGTACACATATTGATGATTTATGGTGTTGGCGAAATTTTCAGCTTGGCGGTGGATTGATTTATGAATATGTGGATGGCTCCAATGTTTTTCCCCATTTTTATGGCACTGCCCAAAGTTTCAGTCCTCTACCATTAGATGCAGTTAGGAAAGCAGAGAGGCTGATACCATTAGGTGGCCAATTCGTTTGTAGTTTACTAAATTAGAAGGAATCATTTTCATAAGCTTTAAGCTACTATGTACTGGTGTTAAATATTGCAAGCTAATTTGATATATTTGTATATTTGGATCAATTATACTGTAATTTGTCCAGATTCCTTCTGCAAATTGACCATTTGGTTTTATAATGCCAATGTTTCCCACATTGAACTGCACCTATATAATAATTTGTTGAGTGATGTAAATTAAATGAATGCCTGACCCACTTTCCATAATAGCATCAGGTGACGCACGCGTTACGTGTATAAATTATGTGCACGCGTTACGTGTATAAATTATGTGGGGGTAAAATTAGAACTTTATAAATTTGGAGAATTAAATAAAAATATATAAAAAATTAAATTAAAAAGACAAAATAGTAATATAATTAAAATTGTAGGGGAAAAAAGTATGACACAAAATCACCACGGCTTGGGAGAGCCGCTATAAGATAGATAAGAAGAAGATAAGATAAGATAAGATAGATAAGAAGAAGATGATACAAGTGACATTTTCCAGTTCTCACCAAAGAGGACTATGGCCAGAAAGGAGGAAGTGAGTGAAAGTGAAGAATACGTATACAGAATCAGCACAACAGAGGAGTGGGAGGCACTGCTTCATCAGGTTAACTATTCCAATTCTCATACTCCATCCTTATTTACATTTCTTTTTCCCTGCGCTGGCTTAACTGGTACTAGTATATTAAACTATTAATAGTAATAATAGATATATAGTAATCATATAGATATAAATATATGGTTTCTATATATCTATTATTAATAGTATAATAGATATTAGTAGTAATAATAAATATATAGTACTCGTATAGATAAATCTTCCATAGGCATCGTATCTTTCCAATTAAAGGTTGTTTTTTATTTCTTTCAAATAAGAAAAACCCAGAAGTCTAACTGTCTAACGCACATATGAATTGCAGAAGGGAACTTGAAATGGTTATTGTTTTGATGAGCCTAACCTAAGCATCAAAGTCGGTGTTTTTTCTTTATTTTCAACAGTTTAGTTAAAAAAAAGTATATGCCAAAGCTTCGTAGTTGATATTATATTATTTATTAAGCTATAATTGTGCTATTGAATTGGCCTCTGGCTTTATTAGATATGAAGATTGTGAAGTAAATTAAAGCAATACTTCATTTTGTGGTTTGTCATGACTGAGCTAACTCAGTTGCATTAATGGATTAACTGAAATTTCAGTTTGAAACATGATGATTTAGTCCAAATATTTGTTTTCTTGATGCTTGACATGTGCAGTCAATTTTGCAGAATTTTTTTTCCTCAACTGTACCATGAATCTGTATTTGCTCCAAATTGATGCTAGAAAGGTAATGGTAAAAACTGCACTCATCAATCTATTTCCCCAAAATGTTGATGCATTTCAAGCAGGAAGTAAATATTTTGTTTTAAAGGGTTAAAGTTTGAAATTTTAAGGAAGGGAAGAATTTTTTTAGACAGGGTTAAAGTTTGAATTTTTTTTATAAACAAAATCTTTGAATAAGAGTGAGTGAACATTAATAAGTTTTAAAGCCTTTTTATTAAAGCATTACATTTGGTACAACAATACAAATATAGGTTTTGTTCCTAAAAGTGATTTTGGGGGGTGGGGGGGTGGGGGGGGGGGGGGGTCAATGTCCCACAGAGTGTCATCTGGCTCAGCCCATGGGTGCAGTGATACCTTTAATAATATACCATGTTTCCAGTTGCATTATTGGAAGGTTATAGTACTTAAATTTGCCTACAATGTATTACTGGTGAAAAAAGTGTGCCAAGCTAGGCTAAGTGCAGTTATTATTGATGTTGTTTACAGATCTGCCTTCACTCCACTACACCCTCTCTCCAATTTCCCTTCAATACAGTGTTTTGTTGATTGACAGGTGGCGTGTTTTATATTAAGGGATGAGATTCAATATTTTCAGTCCATAACCAACCCATGTCAAGAGAGACATTTTGATGGTTAAGAGATGCTAATTTACCAAATTATGTTGCAGCAATGCAAGACAGGTTTTGTATATCAATTTACAGAATCTGACTTATGTACCCAGAGAAAAGTGCATGTAGTCATGTCATGTTCATTCAGGATCATCTATGCTATGGAGAAATCAGAATTTTATATACATATGATTGCATACACCCACCCACATATATGTATATATATTTGTACAAAAAGATGAGGATGAATGGAAAGCATCTAGAGAACCTAGTAGTGTTGTTTGGAACTTAACTTTGATTGGAGCAATGTGGATGGAGTTGTGGATGGCTCCAATGGTTTTCCTTGTTGCTCGAATTTCAGTCCTCTCCCATTAGATGCAGTGAAGAAAGCAGAGAGGTTGATTCCATCAGGTGGCCAATTCATTTTGTAGTTTGCTAAATTAGAAGGAATCATTCTTGTAAGCTTTAAGCTTAATATGCACCGATTGTTAAATATTTCAAGCTAATTTGAGAGATTTGTATATTTGAGTCGATTATACTGCAATCCGTCCATTCTGGAAATTGACCATTTGATATTATAATGCCAATGTTTCACAATTCACACATTGAATTGTAGCTATATAATAATTTGTCTGAGATACATGAGATGGGACTTGGGTAGTATGGATGGGCGGCTTGGCTGGTTTTACTTTTTGTTGCTGGTTGTCTTCTAAGTTGATGGTATATGCCATCACAAGAGATTTGGTAAAAAGTTCCTGTGGCAGCTACTACCTATGCTTGTTGGCTAGCTGCTGATAGTTATTACTATTACTATTCTGAGTTGTTGGGTGCTTTCTTTCTTGGACTGCTGGCCCAGATTGTGATATTGACAAAATGTCCTTAAAATAGTCTTTTATCTAGTATATATGTTAAAACATTATGAAGGCAGTCATGAACAAGCGGGGATAGTCGATCCACGCTCACCGCATTTTTTTATGGCAGATGGGCTTAGCTAAAGCTCCATGGAGATTCTAGTAACATTATTCATGGTTACTGATTATTTTCGCAAGTTCTGGGCACATGCTCAAGGAATTTGGTGGCAAGTGTCGCATCGCTTGAGACTTGCACTGCTGCACATCTCACCTGAACGAGTTATAGTGTAATTTCTTCTGGGCTTAGGCTTGACTAAAGTTGACTGAACCTATGCACTTGGGTCTATATTCTAACAATATACATGTAAAAAATATTACTTAAAATAAAAAAATCTCTTTGATTTTAATATAATTTGGTGGCGTAGAACAACTTTAATATTGAATCAAAAAATAAAATTTTACACTACAAATTCATTCTTTTTTTAATATTAAAATTTATGACTTTCATATCAAAAAATCATAAATCTTAACTTCTTAATTAAATTTTTCATCAGTATTGTGGAATTTAGAAAAATTAATAGAAATCAATTTTGATAGTTTGGATATCAAATTTAATATACTAATTATATCTTTTCGTCCCTTATTTTTATACCGTATAAATATTAGTAATAATTTTCTCTCCAAAATTAAGAGTTTCCGTGTGCATGTGAACTTTCATTAATTCTTGCAATTTGCACAATTTTTTATTACTACGTGGGAATTAGTGGAGAAAACTTTTCTATTTCATCAAATAAGAAACAATATAAAACCAAAGTGTCGCGAGTCGTGATACATATTTTTTTTGAAAATTAATATTTTCACGACATTTTTTAATATTTTTATATGAAAAGTGTCATTATAGATGTATAGCCACGATGAAAATCGTCACTATAAGATCTATAATGACGATTTTCATGTAAAAATATTATTTTCTATTATAAATTTATCAATGTTTTTTTCTCTGAATGCCTCCACTTTGGAGGGATATAAGTATGCAAGTACTTCCTCAGTCACAGAATAAAAGTACTAATTGACTAAGTGTGCATATTAAGAAACATAATAAAATAATAAATTGTCCATATTTAAATTATGAAGTTGGGATAAATGGAGTTATAATCTGTGCCAACCACTGCTTGTATGCTTCACCCATAGCTTTCTCCTTTAAGTTATGTTTGTTTGCAAGAATTATACTACTTAATATAGAATTATTAATCTCAAGTGTTTTGTTTATTTTTAAATTTAAATTTAATATTATTAATCTAAAAATTATAAATAATTTAATAATCTTTAAATTATAATAATAATTCCGAAATTATAATAATAAACATGTAAAGGGAAAGATCTTTATTACTTCTTTAGTTCTAGGTATGTTTCAACCTTATGATATTAATTCAAAATTTATGTGGCCCAAGTTAAAAGTTTTCTTATAAGTCTCTCTGTACATGCATCTCCATCACTAATTTTATATAGGAATATATAAGTGAGGATCATCAGAGCCAATCAATGCCTTCGACCGGCGAGTCATAGTGGAATTTTTCAAGGAATCCTTCTCTTTTCGAGCCAAAAGGGGAATTTTTCATTGCATATTTTTTTTTTACATAACTAGTGATACTTTATAAATATGCATAAAAAATAAAAAAATGACAATTAATATTAAAGATATTATAAATAAATTATTATAAAAAATATATTATTTAAATTAAGTAGACATTTAATTTGAAATTATCTAAAATAATAATAAAAACTTTTTTTTTGAAATAGAATGATAATATAATAAATTATATAATAAATAATTTTTAAATCCCACTACAAAGGGGAAAGAAGCCCAAGACAAAATGAAAATAACGTTACACATCAAAAAATATACTTGTAAATTAATAATTAGTAACCATTAGACTAGGACGTACATCATTGACGTTCAGACTTGATTGAATGTTTATAAATCCACTTAAAGTGCAAGGACTTTGGTTTTAATTACCTGTTCTCTAATAATAATAATAATAATAATAATAATAATAAATTTCAATTATTATACCAGGTTGGTTGATGTTTATAAAGTTTGGAAACTACTACAAGCAACGAGGTTCATTGGCTCTGTTCATTGTAAAGGCCTGTAGGCATGAACATGAAGACGTTAATATATAGAATAATAATTCAACGGCCCAATTATTTGAAGTTTGTATGTGAGGTTTGTTTGGTTATTTTTTTATTTTTTAATGATGTTTTATTAATTATTAATGCTGTATTTTATTATATTTCTCAAAATTCTCTGTTCTTATTCTAAGACTGTGGAATAAAAAAAATAATTCTACATAAATTTTCTTTTAATCTTTATGCTGATGAAAAACTGGCCTAATTACGGACCGATCACATTCTTATTATACCAGTTAATTAATTTCATACATATTGTTAACGCCAAGATCTTTCTCCACGTCCCAATCACGTAAGACGTCCTGATCCTGCACAGTAAACACAGTCAACACCGAAAGCTTGACGACGGTTCCGTCGGGGGATAGCTCAGGCGTGAGAATTAGTACGTGTTCACAAGGTTAACAATGGAGGAATATATGGTCTAGTGTATTGAGAGAATTAAAATCTCAGTCGTGTGTATGGGAGAATATGAGTAATCAATATATGAGAGAACATACCTCCATACGATGGCTTCCTTGCTAAGTTATATTACTTTTGCTTGGATTATTGTGCCACCCACTACTACCTGACACCCCCTCTGATCTGATGGACCCTGCCGACTATATCAGGTTTATCTACTGCTTTTGGCCACTGTTTTCTCCCGCCGGCCGGTTATGATCCCATCCACATTAATGCATGGCAGGAGGATTGGTCAACTGTCATGCTTTTTCATCATCACAAGTCAAAGTAACAGATATTAAAATATCTAATGGGTCGATCCATTGGACTGACCCGGTCCAACAGGATTAAATAAAGTTGACACAATAAATGGGCTCAAAGAGTCCCATGGTTTAATAATAAAAGCCCAACAGATTATCTTGATAAATGGGCCCAATTTATCCTACCAAGAGAGAGAAAATATTATGACCCAACATTACCCCTAGTTTTAGTTAAACAAAATGTTTAATGGAAAACTATATAAGATTCATGATATTTAGAATTTAATAAAGGCTCAAAAATAGGAAATAAGTGGATCATACCCACTTTTATCATACGAAGTGGAATAAGGGAGGACTGGATAGTGGATACCCCGAGCAATAAGCCCAATTTGATAAAGGATCTGAATCTGAACGGCATGGGCCAATAAGATAGAGATCCAACAACGAGCCTAATCGATAAGATATTCAAAGGTCATCCAAACGTATTCCACTTTAATTCCCATTAATCATCGACATTAAATCATGCCTTACTTCATTCCGCGTATATCACGATATAAAAGGTAAACCTCACCAAAATTGACGGTTTTACCTACTGATTTGAAATTCGAACCTTTGAGCTTTCTTCCTTCTCTCAGAAAAACCTCTCTTTAGCTTTCACAAACTTAACAATGGTGAATCCAAGCCAAAACCCTTCAAGTTCTTCTCGTTCAAACCCTAACCAAGGGGGTTCAAGTGCCAATCCACCATCTCCCACTGATTTCTTCAAGGATGGGGAACAATTTCCTCATGCCAACATCACCTCCACCGTTTCTGAATCTGAACTGCGAACTCTCCGGATTCGGTATCATGTTCCGGATAACTTTGCTTATATGAGGGCTCCATCTGCTGAGAGGCGAATGTACCAAATGACAGACGGATGGGTCGCCATGCCGACTACTCTGCTTTGGAAAAGGGGTTCGCCTCCCTCCACGCTTCATAGTTACCTCCTAGGGTTTATTGGAGTAGGCCATGCAACCCAGGTGCCCAACTCCTATATCCATATACTGGCGTTCATCGCCTTCTGTCATGAACTAGGGGTTACCCCCTCTGTTGATCTCTTCTTTACCCTCTTCTCGGCTGGCAGATCCCGAGAACGAGGTTTCAAAATGCTGAGCAAACAGTCCCCACGCCCAAACTCGAAATTCGAGAAGAGGCCCCTGATGAGCACCCCCTCGAGCAACAAAGGATGGCACGAGAAATGGTTCTTCATCATTTGGTCCCGGAATCTCTTCCTTCCCGATTGGACCACTTGGCGAGATCTCTGTGACTTCTTTGACATCCCCGAGGGGCGCGAGTGAGGAGATGGGCGACTTCATGAATAAAATCCCTTCTCAAGAGTGGAGCTTCACTCTATTGACCAAGCAAGCATGGTTGTATGACCATAAACGTAAGTCTTGGACCATTCTGTGATATAATTTTTTGAAATGTTTATGTGGTACGGATTTTAACTTGTGATTATTTGCAGTGTCTTTGATCAAACCAACTTCCTGAGGGTAAAAGACTTGGAAGATTTCTTGGCGGGGAGGATTCTTGATGCAAATGAAGAACTCCACAATGAGGAGCCTTCCCAATCGAACTCCCCGCCTTCGAGCCAACACTAACTCTCCCTTCGGATGATGACCACAGGTCGATAATCCTATCATCCTCAAGCGGTCCTCCGACCTCCAAGGGAAGAAGAAGGCCTTGAAAGGCGGTGACTCTCGCGAGATAAATCCTCGAAAGCGCGAGAGGAGGTACTTCCGAGGTAAACCCACAAACAATTCCTTTAATCGAACCCACAACAACCTCTCGAACCAACTCCACCAACCTCTCGAACCAAATCTAAGAAAGAGGAGTCTCCTTGACATTCCTCCACACGATCGGGCGAAAGTCCTTCGTCTTTAAAAAAATTGAGAAGCAAAATAATTCCTCTTCTTTGCACGACGAACTCGCGTTCCCCTCCTTCAACATCCAAATTTATTAAGTGAAACCCCAACACTAACTGGCTGGTGGGTCGAAGCCAATTCTTCTCCGTCCCGAAAAAAAAAAAATTCCTTCTGACGGCCAAATTTGGCTCGATTTCGACTTGAACCTTCTTCAACTCCCAGAGCCAATGCCACCACCTTCTCTCGGAGAGGCAATGCATGCGGATCCTTCACCGGTTCATGAATAAATTACCTCCTCCTCAAGGACCAATGACATCCGAATTTCAAGATGATGCCATGGGTTCACCGACTATGTGGCCTCGGCTCAATGCCAATTTCCCTTTCAACTTGCTTTGAGGCCTTTGTTCGTGAGACCGATGACCATCGATTCGAGAACAGTTCAACGGGATTTGCTCAAATGAGGCATGAGCTACTTGGCTAAGGTAAATGACTCTTCTTCCTTTTGCTTACTTACTTTCATATTCATACATCCGAGCGGATTGAATAACACCAACATGAACAGTAATCTCATCTTCTGACGTCTGCGTCCCAGATCTCTCCAAGCTGAATCCGAGGAGGAAGCGCTGAAGAAGGAAAATTCCCTCCTGAAATCTGCCCTGGCTCGGGAAAGGACTCATCGTGAAGGCCTTCTTCATACTAATGAAGGTCTTCAGAAAGAGTTGGCCCAAGCTAAGGGAGAAGTGAAGGCCTCCAAGGAAGAACTAAAGTCGACTAAGGCTCAGCATGCTGAAATTGTCAACATGAATGTCGACTTAGTTCGGAGAGTGGAACGAGGATGAATAAGATAAAGGAGTTGAAGTCCGACGCCAAAATCTTGACCAGGACGATCCATAAGTTGGAGCAGGATGAAAAGCTTCAGCTGCATATACGGCAGCAGCTCGAGCAAGAGATCCGAGAACTCAAGGTTCTTCAGGACCTTGGGCCTCCTCTAACTGATGCTCTTCGCAAAGAAATTTGTGAAGAGTATAGGAACTCGGACGAAATAAATGAAGAAATCATGAGAATTCACAAAGAAAGCTACGAGCTCTGCCGAAGTCTTGGCAAGGAAAGGTTGATCAAGGCTAACTTAGATCCTTACCTGCTGGACTCTTCGGATGATGATGGAGCTACACAAGCACCAAATTTTATGGGTTGTCTTAGGTCTTATTATGAATATTTGTAGAAATTTTATGTTACTTCCTTATTTGTAAATGAACTTAAATATTAATGAGAAATGATTTTCTTCCTTATGACTTCAGTGTACTTTTTATTTTATGTCAATACTTCAATATGAATTTATATGGACAAGTATACAAAAAACCCTTTCGAGAATTTAACTTCAAATGATTAAGCATGTCATATAACAGATAAGCATGTCATGTAACAGATAAAGTGATGTTAAGGGACGAGGCATTCCGAACTCAATACTTAAATAAAATAAAGTACCAAATACTCATCGGCTCCGAAGTATGAGATCGGTCATTTGTTTACCACTCGGGATGAAACAATTATACGAAAACCAAGATATAAGGATCAAGACATAAGGACCAAGATATAAGGATCGAGACTTAAGGACCAAGATATAAGGATCGAGACTTAAGGACCAAGATATAAGGATCGAGATATAAGGACCAAGATATAAGGATCGAGATATAAGGACCAAGATATAAGGATCGAGATATAAGGACCAATTGTGACCATTGACTTATCACCCTGGTAAAATCAATATAGGATCCTTCGTCTACCACTCGGGGTAGAACGACAAATGGGCTGCCATCGAATGGCCAAATGAGTCCTACCATACCTTCTTACACCATAGTGACCATAGGACAAAATAGGACCAGGACCAATAGTGACCATTGATTTACATACTGGTAAAATCAATATAGGATCCTTCGCTCACCACTCCTGGGTAGAAACGACAAATAAATTGCCGCCATCGAATGGCCAACGAGTCCTACCATACCTCCTTACACCATAGTGACCATAGGACAAAATAGGACCCGGGACCAATAGTGACCATTGATTTACCGCCTCGTAAAATCAATATAGGATCCTTCGCTCACCACTCGGGGTAGAACGACAAATGGGTCGCCATCGAATGGCCAAATGAGTCCTACCATACCTCCTTACACCATAGTGACCATAGGACAAAATAGGAGCAGGATCAATAGTGAAAAAGTGTCTTTTTATTGATAATGAACAATAATATCTGAGACTTAGATGAATTAACTTGATCTTTATTGAAAGTATTTACGAAGCCCGCCAACACGTGCTAAGTGTTTTGATTTGGAACCATCTAATGCCCTTAACCTAGTAAGTGCCTTGTTTGGATACTTCGATCACCTCATATGGTCCTTCCCGGTTTGGCATTAACTTTCCGTATTTTGAGGTGTAGAAGCTTGGCTTCTCCGAGGATGAAAGTCTCCTACTTGAATCTGCGAAGTTTGACTCCTTTGTTGTAATGTTCGCTACTCTTACGTTGATAAGCGACCCAATTTAAGTAGAAGCACCTCTCTAACTTCTTCTAGTAGATCTAAATTGGCCTTGATCCTTCGTCATTGTATATTTCTTTGTATTGGTTGACCGACCAAGACTTGGAGATCCGATTTAAGACGAGGACTAAGACATCGATTACCATAGGCGGGTCGAAAGGGTGAATCCCGATGGTAGTCCTTGGTGTAGTCCCAGTAAGCCCACAACACGCCGAAATTTCTCATCCGCCATCTTCCTTTAGCTTCATCTAGTCTCAATGCTTGATCCCGCTTCAATGACGTCTGTTGGTCACCTCAAACTTGGCCATTTGACTGTGGATGAGCCACCAAGTCCTCTTATGTTGAATCCCCAACTCCTTTAAAATGCTTCAAATTTTGATCCCATGGTGACGTCCGTTGTCCGATATTAATACTCTGGGATCCGGCGAAAACACTACGGATTCTTTTATGAACTTCAAACATTCTTGCTCAGTAATTAATCGAAAGCGGCTTCGCCTTCTACCCACTTAGTCATGTAATCAATAAAGAACTATGACAAAGCTAACTTGACCTTTAGCTTTAGGCAATTGACCCAATATATCTACCCCCTGACGGTGAAGGGTATAGGAGATAAAATCGAGTATAGCTCTTCCGGTGGCTGATGTGGGATCGGACTGTTGAGTTGGCACTTTTCACATTTCTTGACATACTTTGTAGCTTCCTTGAAAATTGTAGGCCAATAGTATCCTTGTCGAAGTACTTTGTAAGCGAAAGATTTAGCGACCATATGATCACCGCAAATGCCCTCGTGAACTTCCGAAGAAAGCATATTCCGCCTCGGATGGGACCAGCACTTCAATAATGGTGAAGAAAAGGCCAATCGGTAAAGATCGCCATCAATAAGAGTAAAGTTAGCGCTCTTGTATTTGATCTTCTTTACAACATCTCGATCCGGAAGGAAGGACGCCATCTGCCAAATATTCGATGTAGGGGGTCATCCAGCAGTTAAATCGTTCGATACACATCACAGCTTCATGCTTTGAACACTTTCACCGCTTCGAACTTCCAAGTAAACTGATCCGTTAAAAACATATGCATCCGTAGTAGCCAATTTCGACAATGCATCGGCGATAGAATTGTCATTACGCTCTATGCCCGAAATTAAATGCAGGCGAAATCTGAAGTCGGTCCTTTAACTCCGCCAAATACTTGATCATTCGATTCCCACGAGCTTATAGTCCCCACGATAGTCGCTTGACAACCAACCGAGAGTCACTTTGTAGATGATAAGGTTCCGACCTCTAGACTCTTTGCCAATCGAACACCATAAAGACTGCTTCATACTTTGGCCGTTGTTTGTCGCTTTAAATCCAAATCGATGGCTGTTGAACTTTGAACCCGTCCGGACTCGTCAAGATAATTCACCTTGTACTAACAGCTTAGGGTAGAAGAACCATCTGCATATAGGGTCCAAACATTACGATCCTGCGTTGAAGAATCGCAAGAATCGCCGAGAGGATTCAGAACTCGGTAACTTCGGCATCTGCTTACGTGAACGAACATTCTATTTTATGAAATCGGCCAAAGCTTGGCCTTTGATAGCGGTTCGTGGATGATATTCGATGAAAAAGCGTGACAACTCCATTGTCCACGCCGCTAATCTTCACGAAACTTAAAACTTGCCCATCACCTTCTTCAATGGTTGATCGATGTAGACAACCGGGAGTTCGACCTTGAAAATCTTGCCAAGCTTCCTACTAGCAATTATCAAAGCGAAAGCAAATTTTTCAATATTTGGATACCGGTTTCAACATCTCGCAGACGTGACTAACATAATAGATCGGATCTCGCCTTCCATCGATCTCCCGAACCAAAGACTATTTCAACCGCTAACGAACTTGCCGCCAGACATCTGAGATATAAGGTCTCTCTGGCTGAATGGGTTTCACCAATAAAGGAGCCGAGGAAAGTTACGCCTTTATGCTCGGAATGCGTCTTCACACTCTGAAGTCCACTTGGACGTCTTCGCATTCTTCGGCCCTTTTAAAGTATCAAAGAAAGGAAAACACCTCTCTGCAGATTTGGCGACGAACCTCCTTAATGCTGCAATCCTGCCAGTCAGACGTTGGACGTCTTTGAATGACCGAGGAGTCTTCATATCAAGAATGGCTTTGAATCTTCTGGGTTGGCCTCGATACCCTTTGACTAACAAGATAACCCGAAACTTCCCCGCTGCAAAGGCCGAAAGTGCATTTGGCCGGATTAAGCCTTAGTTAGCGATGACGGACGATCTGAAAGCATTCCTCTAGATCGTCGAATGACTCTGAACGTGCATGCTTTTCACAATCATGTCATCAACGTATACCTCCATGTTCCTTCCCAAAACCGCTATCGAAGATGAAGTTCATCATTCTACGGTAAGTGGCTCCAAGCATTTATAAGGCCAAAAGTCATCTTCAGAGGGCGTACACCGAATCGGTGTGTAATAAACGCCATCTTTTGGGATGTCCTCTTTACGCATGGATATTTGGTGATAACTTTGAAAAAGCATCCATAAAGCTTAGTAATGCATACCCCGGTGGCATCGATAAAATTTGATCAATATGGGGCGGAGGATAAAAGTCCTTTGGACAAGCTTTATTGAGGTTTGTGTAGTCGATCAAAACCCGCCATTTTCCATTCTCGCCTTCGCACTAACACCACATTCGCCATCCACTGGGATAATCAATTTCATAGATGAAGTCGGCACCAACACTTTCTTTATTTCTCATCAATGATTTTCGTCGCTTTCGCGCAAAGATCCGCCTTTTCTGCCGAACCGGCTTCTTCGAGGATCTACATTCAGTTTGTGCTCACCATCTTCCGGCTTAACTCGAGCATGTCCTTCGGTTCCCATGCAAAAATATCCGCATAGCAGCGCAACAGCTCTATAAGGTTTGTCCGAAGAGGTTCTGGTAAACCCGAACCGATCTTCACGGTCTTGTCGGGCTTTCCAATGATCAACTCGACCTCCTCCGTCTCTCCGGCAGGAATCACCATCGGTTCGGAACTACTTTCGGTAAAGGGCTCAATCTCAATTGCCATCGCTTTCTTTTTGCTTGCGCATTTCTCCGGAGGAAATAACAGCATTCCGATAGCATCGTCGGGCCAGATCCAAGTCCCCTGCCACCTCTCCTACTCCATGAGCCGTGGGGAACTTGATTTTGAAATGAGGGATGGAGGTCACAGCTTGGAGAGCAGTTAAAGTAGGTCTTCCCAGTATAGCGTTGTAAGCTGAATCAACGTGCACAACATAGAATTTACACACTATTTCGACCTGCTGGGGCGCTGTGCCGAAGACAACCGGGAGTTCAATAGTGCCTGCTACTTTTACGGGATCATTGCTGAAGCCGTATAAAGGAGCTTCCTGCCCGACCTCCATTTTCTGCCCGTCGAGGTGCATCCTCTGATAGGCATGGGCATACAGGATATCTACTGAAGATCCATTGTCTATCATCATGCGCTTCATGTCCACCGTGCCCACTTACTTGCCGTTTGTGATCACCAAGGCCCCTCATGCGGCTCGATGGGCTCGGAAGGAGAGTCGGCGTCGGTGAATGATATACATATCCGGGAATGGTCTATCTGCTTTCGAGGGAACATCTGTCATAGTCATGACCGAATTCAGGTAAGCCCTTCTCTTCTTCCCTATCAATTTCCCCGCGGACCCACCGGTTATCACATCGATAACATGCCTTAATGCAGATCTTGGAGCCCTCGAACCGTCTGAATAAAGACGGTTAACGTTCTCACGATTATTTACGACCACATCTTTTGCACCAACAAGCCATCTTTAATCTTCCTCTCCACAAAGTCTTTCAAATTGCAACACTCGTTAGTGTCGTGGCGAGCGGCTTGATGATAGCCACAATACTTACGAGAGTTACCTAGCCCAGTTCGGTAATTATCACGGGGTGGCTCAAAGAAAGGTTGGTTTCTGATCTGATCCAAAATTATCGATCTATCAGTGTTTAGTTTGGTGTAGATCTTATTCACCTTGGTAGGAGCGGAGGGATGATCGCTTCCTGCCGCCAGAATTGTTGTACTTTTTGAACCGCCTCATCCGATCATTATACCCCCCGTTCTCCTCTCTTTCAACTTCGGGCTTAGGAGCCACCAGACTCTTTCCCTGACCCGAAGAGGATTTTTCAGTCGTTTCATAGCTTCTTCCACAACGATGTAATATACCTTTGTCAAAGGCTTGCCAAGCTCTTCGGATGATTGAACATCAACTTCTTCACCAACTTTTCTGGACTTGACCAGATCCAATCCATTCTGGAACAAACCTACGACACTGGAGGTCATTAAGATCGGACACACGACCGATCGCTTCTCGAACCTCTTTACATCTTGCCCAAAGATTCACCGGGCAAGCTGCCGAATCATGCCAAAGAACCCGTGGGCTTTCTCTTCTTGATTGCTTCCGAAGCGAGCATGGAACTTATCACAAAGTTCGGTCCATGAGGATATGGAATCTGAAGGCAAAGTTCCCAACCAACTTTATCTCGCATCTTTTTCGGAAAGGCCAGAACAAAGGTGTGGTACTTGGCGACATCGGTGAAGTCGTAATAGTCCATTAGTCGATTGAACGCTGGCTATGGTCATGTAGGATCTCCGGTTCCATCGTAACTTTCCATGCGAGGCATTTTTTTAGTGATATCCGCCTTTTCCTTGAGAATAGGCGAGAAAAAAGGGATGCTTTCTTTCCTCGGGCGTCCTTCACCGCTTGGACCTCGGCCAGGTTGTTTTCTAAGCTCTTTAAGCTCCTTTACTAGAAAATCAACGCCTTGAGTCATGCGAGAAGCCTCTTTCTCATGAACAATATTATGTCTCTGAGAGGATCGACCCCCCCCTGCCGATCCTACGGCCCTAGAGGGACTTCTTGATCTGCTTCGGTACACAACTCTTTCCTTGTGGTGAGAATGATCACGTTGATAGTCCATTACCCGGACTTCGGGTATGACCTCCTTCGACCTACTCCTTTGTTGATGATCATCTCGATCTTTGAGAAGTAATTGACCATTATCGCCTTCTTGAGGCCATGGGGAGTTCTGCTTCTCGATCTTCTCTCTTTCGAGAATGATCCCTAGAAACCCGCGGGGACCTCTTCGGCTCCTTACCCCTTCGTCGAGTCTCCTCCTTATGCCCACTGCGTCTTTCGTATTGATCATGGCTGGATGCTTCGTCTTGTAATTCCGCCACCCGAAGCATCTGTTCGGCTATATCTTCTTTTACTTTAGTAGACCGCCATGTGGCTCTCTCTCGCTTTGCTCGCCATCTTCGCCAACTTGGCGGCTCTATCTCCTTAGCTACTTCTATGATGAATCTTGGTTGGCGAGCCTTCCACATCGCCTTGACCATGACCTCGCTCCTCATTCGCGATCGAAAACCAATCTTAAATCTTCGGCCCGCCTTGAATCTTGACGGAGATCCACGAATTATGCTTAGAAGCCGTCTTTCTGCGTGAGCACTCTTGGAAGGACCTGAGACGATCCTTCATCAAACACGAGGCGATGGCGAGCTAATGACCATCGCCGCCCTTACCGTGTACCATCCTCTCCTCCTCATCTTCCGAGTAGGTTAAGCGATTGTGATTGAAAATTTTTATGACACTTTAGAACTCAAACGCCTCCTCCTACAGCGCCAATGTTAGCGCCAAGATCTTTCTCCACGTCCCAATCACGTAAAACGTCCCGATCCTCGCACAAGAAACACAATCGACAAAGCTTGGCGGTTCCGGTTGAGGATAGCTTCGAGCGTGAGAATTAATGCGTGTTCACAAGGTTAACAATGGAGGAATATATGGTCTAGTGTATTGAGAGAATTAAAATCTCGATCAGTGTGTATGGGAGAATATGAGTAATCAATATATGAGAGAACATACCTCCATACGATGGCTTCCTTGCGAAGTTATATTACTTTTGCTTGGATTATTGTGCCACCTTTCACTACTACCGACACCCTCCGATCCGATGGACCTCGCCGAATTATATCGTTTATCTACTTGCTTTTACCCTTTGTTTTCTCCATGGCAGGTTATGATCCCATCCACATTAATGCATGGCGGAGGATTGGTCAACTCATGCTTTTTTTCATCATCACAAAGTCAAAGTGTGAGATATTAAAATATCTAATGGGTCGATCCATTGGGTGGCCGGTCCAACATGATTAAATAAAGTTGACACAATAAATGGGCTCAAAGAGTCCCATGGTTTAATAATAAAAGCCCAACAGATTATACTGATAAATGGGCCCAATTTATCCGATCCAAGAGAGGAGAAATATTATGACCCAACACATATAATTAATTTTGTCAAATTAAGAATGATTATAAAATATTAATTTATAAATTAACATCATAAAACATCAATTTTATACATCCAAGACTGCCGACATTTCATTTCTTAATAATTCAATAAAAAGAAAGTATGACGCTAGCTTTAATTTGTTCTAATAATTAATTGATCCGTTTTTCATAGAATACGATGAGAAATTGAGAATGATGTTAAATGTACTATTGATGACCGGCTAATAAGAGAAAACATTCGAGTGTACATAGAATTAATAACAAACAAACAATTAATTAGTTGTTTTATTTATTTTTTTCCCTAGTGTTTAATGTATAGTGCAATTTATAACTAACTAGCAACCACTAAGTTTTCGTAGTGTTTAATGATAATTTTCTAAGCAGCAACTTATTTAAAGCTGTTAGTTAATGGTCGGTACGTACTTAGCTTTGAATAATAATAAAAAAAAGAGATTCGCTGTGCTCGATCAACTTAACTATTATTTTAATCTACATGTTGATGTCAATATTTAAAATTAAATTGTAATGGGATCTCAGCTTAATTTCATTCTTTCCACTTTTCTAATTTCTTTTTCTTCTTTATATATTCAATGGCTGTTTAGAAATTATGCTGGGAGATTAATCATGCATGCATGGGGATCCATCTTCTGTTCTTTATCTTTAATTTAATTATGTATGGTCTATAAAACAAAAGGCTGCAAATTAAATATGATTCCTGACCGGTATTATCGTACCAACCCACAAATAACAACCACAAAGCATCTTTGCATTATAAGTTCGGGACCAAAAAATGAAGAATAAATAACTTGTATATAAATAACTTGTATATAATAGAAAAGAAAAGAATGTAAGATATATATATATATATATATTTACTTTTCATGTTGTTACTGAACTTATAGGGAAAAAGAAAAGAAAATTTAAGCTTTACATTTAAATTATTAATTTACCTTTTATTAGTTATATGTGTGTGTGTGTGTGTGTTGTAGTTGGTAAAATAATATGGATTATAAAAGATTTGTTTATGTTATTTAGTTTTCTATATATTCAAATAAGTTCACTTTTTGACATAAAATTTTGAAAAGAAAAGTGGACAATTTTTTTGTCCTTTTCTTTTTTGTTCATTAATTAAGAACTCAGTAACAAGAGAATTGAACATAAAACTTAATTGCCAATTACGCTTTTTTATTAGTATTTGTTATAATACCAAACTGTCATAAATTTCTCATCTTCAAACGGTGGAAATAAATAAAGAATAAAGGATAAATCTATAAACACATCTAAATACTAGTAACTATATATGAAGGCTGAGATATGCATTTACCTAATAACTTGTACGGAAAAACATTTAATATTGTTAAAAAACCGACCTCCAATGTGGTGAAAACAAATTGCAATTTTTTTATAATATTATATTTTATATACATGCCCTTATTTGTTCAAGGGGGGCCTTCACCGGGCAGGCGAGGATTGCTGACACCGACGAGTCTGCTTCTGCTTCATTCGTATCTTCCTTCTTTCCTTTTTTTTTTTTTTTAAACTTCGGTTCAAACGCGTCTTCTTAAAAAAATTTTAAAAAAATATTTTTTTATTAGGTTTTTGCCCTTATTTGTTCGGCCGCCTTCACCGTGCTTGCATTCTTTCACTGTCGCTCTCTTCCTGGTCTTCTCCAATCTCCTTTGTTGGGCTCTCTTCCTCTTCTCAATCTCCACTGTTGGGCCATGGGCATCATCATGCCGTCTCATCTCATCTCTTCCCTCTTTACAAAAAGGTAAGTAATTTAAGTAATTTTTACTTTTAATTTAGCCTAAAATTAAATGTCTTTCAAATTTGGTACTATTAATTTTAATTTAGCCTAAATATGCATACTATTAAATTATTAATGTTTTCTGTTAATTAGGTCTCCACTTTTTAATTTTTATGTAATTTTGATGATGACAATTGACAAATAAATTTAGGAATATAAGAATTAAGAAAAAGAATAAAAATTGATTTTATTTTTAATTGATTTTCTGTTAATTTAGGAAGCCTTGACTAAGAACTATATTAGTCTAAACAGCAAACTCAATATTGAAAATATGTTGTCTGGAAGAAATGTTTGAGCCATCTGAGATGAAGTTGTCTTTAACTATGTTTGGTTGAAATAAGGGTTCGTAACTAGTCTTGGCTTATTTTTGTTCTGATAGGCATCTAAGAGTGAGGCTACAGCTACATTTGGAAATGATGGGGTTTATCTAGTCTATATGCCTTGTTTAAATTGTCAAACTTATCTCTCTTGTGTAATGATTTATCATTTATCAATAGCTGATACTTCTTCAACTTGTCATTGTCAAACCTGCTTTTCTTCCCTAATCGCAATTGCTTCACGCTTTTATATAGTCTATATGCCTTGTTTAAAGTGTTGATCTCATATTAAGTGTTGATCACATATTATCCCAAGTGTTTAAATTAATGAAATTATTGATTAGTAATTGATGTTTTTATTTATATTAGATTATGGATAAATACTTGATTAAGCGACAAAGAGAACTGTTGAGTCTTCTAATAATCAAATACCAAGTTCTGAAGCAAGTGGTGATTTTAACAATTCACGTGTGGAGTTCAATCCGAATGATATTGTTAGTGATCCGGGGTTACGTAAATCAATTGAAGACTTTGCTATTGTGATTAGAGATCAAGTTCGAAGAGAGTATTTGACTAGAGGTCCATGTCAACCAATTGCCCATAATTATCCCCAAAAAGTATTTTCTAATGTGAAGAGAAGCTTTTCATACTTGGTTTAAAAATTTTGAATGGTTGGAGTATAGCATTTCCAAGGATGTGGCCTTTTGCTTTTGCTGCTATCTATTTGGCAATTCAAACAGAGTAGATGCTTTTACAAAAAAAGGTTTCAGCGAATCGGAAAAAGGCAATTGAAAGATTTCAAGAGCATGTGGGTGCTTCGAATAGTGCTCATAATGATGCTAGAATACAACTTCAAGGTTTTAAAAATCAAAGGCAGAGTGTGTCACATATACTACTAGCACAAGGGCAAGAGATGGAGGTTGCTTATCGCACACGTTTAACGGCGGCTTTGGATGTCACACGCCTTCTTTTGAAGCAAGGTTTGCCTTTTCGTGGGCATGATGAGTCATCGACTTCATCAAATAAGGGAAATTTTCTTGAGTTTTTTGAGTGGTACAGCCTTCGAAATGAAGAGGTAGGCAAGGTAGTTAGTGAGAATGCTCCTAGAAACAATCAAATGACTTCTCCAAAAATTCAAAAAGAACTAGCAAGTGCTTGTGCCGTGGAAACTACACTTGCCATCATCAATGATATTGGGGACAAAATATTTTCTATTATGGTTGATGAGTCTCGTGATGTTTCAATAAAGGAGCAAATGGGAGTTGTTTTGAGATATGTAAACAACCATGGAGATGTGATTGAAAGGTTTCTTGGTGTGGTACATGTGCCTGACACGTCATCTATTTCTTTGAAGAATGCTATTGATGAATTATTTGCAAAGCATAAATTGTCATTATCGAGGTTGAGAGGTCAAGGATATGATGGGGCTTCAAATATGCGAGGCGAGTTCAATGGATTGAAGGCTCTTATTTTAAAAGAAAATCCATATGCAAGGTATGTCCATTGTTTTTCTCACCAACTCCAATTAGTTGTTGTTGCTGTTGCCAAGAGCAGCCGTATTGTGAGTGATTTTTTTCAATATGTTACTATGATTGTGAATGTGGCTGGAGCATCATGTAAAAGGAAAGATAAACTTAGACAGCTTGAACATGATAGGATTGTGGAGTGTTTGGAAAAGGGAGAGATAGTTAGTGGTAAAGGAAAAAAATCAAGAAATCAGTTTAAGACGGCCAGGAGATACTCGTTGGGGGTCACATTACATAACTATAATCCGTCTTATGTCTATGTGGACTTCTGTATTACAAGTGCTTGAAAATGTGCATGATGATGGTGTTTCTGATGATAATAGCGGTATAGCCATAAGTTTGATTGATAAGATGGAGAATTATGAATTTGTATTTGTGATGCATTTGATGAAATATATATTGGGAATCACAAATGATTTGTCACTTGCCTTGCAACAAAAAGATCAAAACATTGTGCATGCTGTGAGATTGATTGGGGTAATGAAAGCTCGACTACAAGATTTTAGGGAGGCGGAATGGGAGAATTTTTTGAAGGAAGTCAATATATTTTGTGAGAAGAACGCGATCCCAATAATTAATATGGAAGACAACATGAGATCCCGCGGTGCATGAAGCGGTATGATGGACAAATTATTACTAATTTTCATCATTATCGTGTTGAGATTTTTTTCGTCGTATAATCTCTATAACTCTTTTTTCATTATTCCTATCGAAAAATTTATCTTTTTTTTTATTTTTCATTATTACAATGTAGGTTGTTGATTCAATTGTTCAAGAGATGAACAATCGTTTTTCCGAAAGCAAACCTGCGAGTTACTTTTATGCATATCATGCCTTGATCCAAGGGATTCGTTCTCTCAATTTGACAAAAATAAATTACTCCGTCTTGTTGAGCTTTATCCAGAAGACTTCTCATTGACTGATCGCATGATACTTGGAGATCAACTTGAAAATTACATTTATGATATGCGATGCGATAGTCAATTTCTTGGGATCGAAAATTTGAGTTTGGGAAGTCTTGCTAAGAAGTTGATTGAAACAAGAAGACATATGACTTTTACATTGGTATATCGATTGATCGAGTTGTCTTTGGTTTTACCATTTACAGCTATCTTCTTCGTTGAAAGAGTATTCTCTGCGATGAAAATTGTCAAGGCCGATTTATGTAACAAAATGGGAGAGCGAGTGGATGAATGACGATCTAGTAGTTTATATTGAGAAGGATATTTTTCAACAATTGAAAACGAACAAATTTTGAGACGTTTTCAAACTATGCAGACTTCATGAGGATACTGATTGCTTTCTCTCACTCGTACAACCGAAAGAATCTCTTCAAGCGTCAATAAATAAAATTTTTTATTGATGATGTATTTTATGTTACGGCCCCTATATATACATTAACTACTACTACTAGTGATTAGTGAATCAGCGGTCATTATATACTCTCTTCTTTTCATTATACAAGTAATTTAAGATATAATTATATATATTAATTTTTTTAATTAATTTTAATGTTAAGTAATTAATATTAATTTAAATTTTTATTATTATCTATGCATTAATTAATTAATTACTTCCTCCTATCTCTCAATTACTCTATTTTTTTTTGTTAAGAACAAAGTAAAAATGAATAATTTTTTCTCATAAATATATGTAAAATATCTTATATTATGAAAAAAATATATTTTATTTAAAACAATTTATATAATAATAGAAATGAGGGAGCAAATAATAATAGGAGGATCCAGGAGAACACAGAAGATGCAAAAAACTTGAGATCGTTTCCAAGACCGGTTGCACTCAAAGTCTTTAATTATGAGTAGTAGTACAATTATACTAGAACAATTATACGTATGCATGATATACATTTTAAATATATACTATCTCACTTTTAAAATCAAATATACATTTTGACATTTCTAAAATTAGAGATATATATGTTTTTAAATCTTTTTTAGCCCAAAAATAATAAGAATACCCATCATAATATTTATTTTGCTATAAATTAATCTTTAAAATATTTTTAATACTAGTTAGTTTTAAGGAATATAATTAAACCTTCTTAAATTATTTCAATAATTATTTAGTCATATTTTACCTAATTATTTTAATGGGAAAGAAATAGACAATGTTTTACTAGTTGTGTAGTCTTTTTTTAAACCGTTGATATTGACATATAGTATTTATACTAATTATAATTGTGAAGTTTATCTATATCTAAAATTTGCAAGAATTATAGAAAAACTCACTTATTATATATTTTTCTAAAAAATTACCACTAATAAATAATAACTAACAATCAAATAGTGAAGTTAAGTATTCACACTTTCATACTTTAAAAGACATTTATTAATCTAATAATACTATTTTGTTGTATATATATATATATATATATATATATATATATATATATATATTGATCGATCAGTCCTACTTAGGACACGATCAAAACGGACCCAAATTTTTTATTTTTTTTCCTTTTTTTTAAAATAACTAAAAAAAATATTTAATATTTTGATGGGCCGAAATTTTTTCATATCAATATTTTTGACGTGTTTTGAATATTTATACTAAAAATGGTGGTACGATGCGCATGCATTTGTATATACATGTTATGTTATACGTCTCAAATCACACCAAAAACATCAGTATTATGAAAAAATTTCAATTCTATAATTTTTTTTTAATTTTTTTTATGTGTTTTAAAAAAAAAAGTAAAATAAAAAAAAAAAAAGGACCGGATTTTAAACCTGTCCGGGAGTCCGGACAGGATCCGGCTCCATATTTTTTATGTATATATATATGTATAATAGTAGCATTTGAAATTGTAAGCCAGCTTGTCTTGAACTGTCTCTTTCTTCTCCGGTTTTCCTCTCTCTCTCTCCGTATGTAAGAATGTAACTTAATAAAATACTCATTTAGCATTGTATATGAATAGTATTTTATGGTACTGAGCGAGCAATGACAGTGAACATTTGACCCGCATTGTCTTGTAATCTCTCTGCATCAAATCTACAGTTCTCAACTTCAAGCTTATATATTTCCTTCTCTTCCCTCACAATTCACACCCACATTGTTTACCAAACGCTTATTTCCTACTGAATTCATCAAATTTGGCTTCTCTCAATCTTTTCTAATTCTTCAACTTTTTCTGAGGATTAATTGAATCATGTAATTTGCACTTCTCTGTCAAATCCTGAAAATGATTCAAGTTCAGACCCGTTAATCTTTTGGGTATTCTAGTTTTTCTTCTGGTGCATAAAGCTACCAAATTTGTTTCATTCACATACTTTAGAGAGTTGTTAGATTAAAAGTATAGATACCCAAATCATGTAATTATTTTCTTTGGATGTTTCGATCATGAATTCTTGCATTGGCAGTCTTATCTGCTAATGTAGAGGCTATTTCTCACCCCTTTTTGAGTACTCACTACTTTCTTCCGAGGAACCTGTGAAGGAGAAAGAATATTTAGGCTTGATTTTTTTAAATTTATTATATAGTATAGACTGCTAGATGGAAGAGACATTTGTGCCTTTTCGTGGAATTAAGAATGACCTAAAAGGTAGATTGTTGTGCTACAAGCAAGACTGGTCTAGTGGCTTCAAGGCAGGCCTCAGGTCTTTACTCAGTTTTTGACTTTTACTCGGAGAATTCAAAAGATTTCGTTTATTGAATTTAGCTAATTAGATACTACTCTAGTTATGCATTTACAACATTAAACTTCATAATTTTCAAGGCTCATTTTTTTTTTTGGCCGAGTATATGTCTGTCAACAATACCAAAAGTTCATTTGTTTGTTCAAATTGTTATTTGTTCACAGTATTTTGGCTCCCACCACATATATATTCTTCGCCTCAGCAATACCAGTTATCTCATTCGGGGAACAGCTAGAAAGGAGTACAGGTTTGAAATATATGCGTGTAGCTCTTTTGTACATCATTATTATTTCGTATGCAACATATAAGGTAGACATCACAATTTCAATTTATTTTATCATCATCTCCATGTTTTAGCATTTTTATTTTGTCTACTGGAAAAAATAGAGATAATTTAAATATTCTTGACAAGGACATATTAATACGTGATAACGATTTTGATACATTAAATATTCTAATTTATACTTGCAGATGGAGCTCTGACAGCAGTTCAGACGTTAGCATCCACCGCAATTTGTGGAATTATACATTCCATCATTGGAGGTCATCCTTTGCTGATTTTAGGTGTTGCAGAACCAACTGTAATAATGTACACCTTCATGTATAACTTTGCTAAACAGAGACCAGAGTTGGGTCATAAGCTGTTTCTTGCATGGACTGGCTGGTGAGTTTCATCTTCTGGTTCCCTGGCCATGCTGTCTTATTTCGGTTGTCCAACTGATGATTTTCATGTACTAATAATATTATTTATCTGATTGTATGATCCTCAGGGTGTGTGTGTGGACTGCTATCTTGCTTTTTATCTTAGCTATCATAGGAGCT
Source organism: Panax ginseng (assembly GCA_020205605.1). Lineage (NCBI taxonomy): Eukaryota > Viridiplantae > Streptophyta > Magnoliopsida > Apiales > Araliaceae > Panax > Panax ginseng. The sequence continues at coordinate 3,241,472 of CM035138.1, read as the reverse complement.
TGTTCCATCATTAACCGATTCACACGTGTGGCTGGTGAATTATTTGGCTTGCTTATTGCGATGCTCTTCATGCAACAAGCTGTCAAAGTAAGAGCGTTTGCAGTTTGGTTCCTTTCACATATTTCCTTGTCATGAGTGTTATTTTGCATACATGAAACTCCTTATCAATGTGGATTCTTTTGATTGATTTCTGTACGTAAACAGTTGATTTGGATTGTGTAACAGCTTCTAAACCGCTTCCATGGTTGATTTCTCATATTGTCATTGTTTTGGTTTCTTCTTAAGGGAGTTGTGGAAGAGTTTCGCAAACCAAAGCGAGAGGATCCAAGCTTGACCGAGTTTATCCCTTCATGGAGGTTTTCAAATGGGATGTTTGCTCTGGTTCTGTCATTTGGCCTTTTGCTCACTGCATTACGAAGCCGAAAAGCAAGATCATGGCGGTATGGTTCTGGTAAGTATGTAATGAAAGGTTTCAAAAAATTTAATCAGATGTATCAAAGGTTTCCTTTTGACATTTTCTCATTACAATCACTTAAAAGGTCCCGTTGCTTTTGTTTTGTTTAATATAGGCCATTTTATGAACTGTCATTTGTTTGTTTGGCCACAGGTTGGCTTAGAAGCCTTATTGCAGACTATGGTGTGCCACTCATGGTTCTAGTTTGGACAGCTGTTTCCTACATACCCAGTGGAAGTGTTCCAAAAGGGATACCACGACTCCTCTTCAGCCCAAATCCATGGTCGCCTGGTGCATATGACAACTGGACTGTGATCAAGGCATGCTTAATTAAGTTTTCTTGTTACCAACAAGGCGAAAACGTCTTATTCTTCTGTGTCATAATCACACTAATATTTTTTGCTCCAAATTGCAGGATATGCTAAATGTGCCGATTCTCTATATAATTGGAGCTTTTGTTCCAGCAACAATGATTGCGGTACTTTACTATTTTGACCACAGTGTAGCATCTCAGCTAGCTCAGCAGAAAGAATTCAATTTGAGAAAGCCACCTTCTTTCCTTATGACTTGCTCCTTTTGGGGTTCTTGGTATGGAGTTTCTTCTTGCTTGGTATTTGTTTTCGTTTTCTATTTTAATGTCTATCTTCCATCTATGATTTGCCCTCCTTGAGTAGATGCTTAAATTATTGGTTCTTGTTGGCAGACCCTGATGTGCGGTCTAATTGGAATCCCTCCATCAAATGGTGTAATCCCCCAATCTCCAATGCATACAAAGAGTCTGGCAACTCTTAAGCACCAGGGAATTTTGCTTCTGTGTCACGTATTATATTTTTCTGGAGTTGTTTTTCATCGTAGAACCTGATTTTGTCATTTACCAGCAGAGATGCTGTCACTGATCATCAATGGTTTCTATTAATTCTGTAAATATTTTTCACTCATATCTACACCATTTGAATATGCAGCTGCTTCGAAATCGACTTGTTGCTACAGCACGTCAAAGCATGAAGAAAAGTTCTAGCTTAGGACAACTGTATGGAAATATGCAAGAAGCCTATCATCAAATGCAGACCCCTTTGATTTACCAAGAACCCTCAGATCGGGTAGATTTCCGCATATATTTGTTTTGATTTTAATGAACTTTTTTGCTGTCTAGATTTCTCTCCACATCAAAAAATCCTTTTCTACAAAAAACTACAAACTCCATATTAATGACTAATTAGGTTTAATTTGCTAGAAAGAGAAAAAATTACTGTGATTATAATTTTTAAAAAGGCTCGACAGAAAATAGACATGCTTTGCTAGTTCAAAGCTTTGTTTTGAAGGTTCTCAATTCGGCTAACAGTAAACTTTGCCAAAACAATTTTTCATCAGGGACTGAAGGAACTAAAAGAATCTACAATTCAGTTAGCGTCAAGCACGGGGAACATTAATGCTCCTGTTGATGAGACAGTTTTTGATGTTGAGAAGGAGATTGATGATCTCTTGCCTGTTGAGGTGAAAGAACAGCGTCTCAGTAACCTACTTCAAGCCTCTATGGTGGGAGGATGTGTTGCAGCCATGCCCTTTCTCAGAATGATCCCAACTTCTGTCCTTTGGGGATACTTTGCTTTTATGGCCATTGAAAGTTTACCAGGAAACCAGTTTTGGGAAAGGATATTACTGCTATTCACCACACCAAGCAGAAGATTCAAGTAACTTGTTCAATTCTATTTTTCGGTTGCTCCTATTTCCCATGTTTCTTAAGAGAATTATTGCTCGATTTCCATGCAGAGTTCTAGAAGACTACCATGCCACCTTTGTGGAAACTGTTCCATTCAAGACAATCACGATGTTTACACTATTCCAAACGGCATACTTGCTCATTTGTTTTGGGCTTACATGGGTTCCAATTGCAGGGCTTTTGTTCCCTCTGATGATCATGCTTTTGGTTCCTGTAAGACAATATTTCCTGCCCAAGTTTTTCAAAGGGGCACACCTTCAGGATTTAGATGCAGCAGAGTATGAAGAGGCACCAGCTATACCATTCAATCTTTCCGCAGTAAGATTCTTGATCCAAGACCATACTATAAACATGCATATCAAAAACCTTCACCTATGCTTAGTATATATAATACTCTATTATATTTTCTGCCAATTTTTCTATGACTTAAAGTCAAGCTGATTCTGATGTCTTTTTAATTTTTTCAAGATGGAGGAAGAGCTGGGTGCTAGAGCTTCTTCGGCAGAGAGTGGAGAAATTATGGATGAGATTATTACCAGAAGTAGGGGTGAGATTAGGCATATCTGCAGTCCTGAAGTCACAAGCTCCACCTCGACTCCAGTTAATGATCCCAAAAACCTTCAGAGTCCGCGTTTCCGACAGAAAGCATATAGTCCTCGGGTGAACGAGCTTAAGGGGCAGCTGAGTGCAGGAAGAGGAGCTTTGAGTCCAACTGGAGAAGTGAGACCATCTAATTTGGGAAAGAGTCCTCGAAACTAAACTCCCAACTTAGTAAGAAGAATATCGGGCTCCCTACTTTACCTAAATGTGGCTAAATTGGGAGGGGTTATAGGTTTTCTGTGTTTGCCATTGTTGTTTCACTATGTTTTGCAGTTGGCGTGGTTGTAATGTCTTCTTCTTCCTGCAGAGATGGATCTGTAGACTTGTATTGCTTTCGTGTAACTGTAATATAACTGGTGAATATTGTTCTTTATAATGCTGTAAAAAAAAGAGTGAAATAGTTGTTCGGAGATGTTGTTCATGAAATACGTTATTGCAGCTAGGTGTGTCCATTTCCATGAAGATTAATTTGGCTATAAGTAATGCATGGGGATTGGGGCTCTCGCCTTAATATGGGGTCCTAATATTTCTTGAGCACTTGCTAATAAGTCCATCTTTGTCTCCTTTCTCTTCCTTGTCCTTTTTAACCGGTTGCATGTTCTGTATCATCATACCATGAACTTGTGGATTACTAAATAAAATTCCAAAGATTAGTACAATAATTATTTGGTGACTAAAGAATTATACTAAAAAAGTAAGATGTATGTATATGCAGTTGTAGTTGGTTATGGCTATTGGCTATTGGCTATTGGCTATTGGTGAGTGAATAATGGGTATGCAATGCAATGCAATGGATTAGGAAGGAAGTTATTGATCTCTAATCCGTTACCATTCGTAGGGTATAGTTGGATCTGGAAAAGAAAGCAAAATAAAATAAAATATTGGAGAGGATTGATATGTCAAGATGATTAATAAATTAAATTAACTGCTAGTCACTAGCAGTCAGTTAAAATGAATCGTCAGTCAGCAACCCCGGCCCCTTGTCGTCATCATCCAAATTTCCATGAATAGTGGGAGAAAGAAAAGCAGAGGCCATAAATAAAACTGAAAATGGAAGAAGAATGTATTGTATTCTCGTTTCGTTTCGTAGCTGTTGACTTAATTTGAAGTCTAGGCCCCTATATATGTGTATGTGATTGATGATTTCAGCATATCAATGTCGTTTTGAATCAAGAATTAATGGCTCCAAAAGAAAAGTGCAGCATGCAGCCTTGAGTGCATTTTGATCTTCATATATACCCCCCCTATTCCTATAGAATTGACACGCTAGTTGACCAAAACACACCATCTCGTCTTCTTTATCAACCGACCTACCGCCTACGTATGTAAGAGATCATTCATTATACAGTAATGGGTTGAACTTATATACATGTCGCATAATTACATTCACATACACAAAGATATAATATATAGGAGGACAACTAACAATAAAATCATTACCAAATATATTGCTTTCTTCTTGCCAAGAATTGATTACTACTGTTACCACAAGATGAGAGATGAACAATTTTTGGGAAATTTAATTATTCTAGATTTACAAGAATATATTCATATATACAATAAACAAACACTTATTCAGTCACTATTATAATTAGTATTTTGAGCTGCCGTGGATCTTGCTATTTTTTAACTTCACTTTTATGTAAATGCAACACTGTGTATGTGTTGGTCGGCTTGTGAGTTGGGTGATAGGCCTAGGCAGGTCCAACAACTGATTAGGCCTACTTACAAGTTCCAGGACCTGTTGTCATTGATTTGTTGGGCTTTATCGGGTTTGTGGGTTCTAAGTTCTAACTACTGTAGTAGGAGTAGTTATTAACCAAAATTAATACTCCAAATAAAAAGGGAATGTGAATAAGGATGGATCCTGGGTGACGCATTACATGACATATCCACGAGTCCAGGTCTTTAAGGTCTGGGTGCATCACATATTCAAAACAGTGCACACCGTCGTGGAAAACGAGGGGCTTTACGCCCCGACCAAACTCTTTTTGTGGTCTTCCATTGGTCTTTCAGACGCTTAGCTCCTCACTTTGTTCACCAAAATACTCAGGTTGATTTTTTAATTAATAATTATGAGATAAGTATTAGTGATGACTTTGTTAGAAAAAGAGGAGTCCTCCTATAATTTTTATTAATCTCAATCTCAATCGTAATTTTAATTCGGTATAAATTTATTTTAATACATAACAAGGTTCATATAAGAATTTCACTTGTTTGTTGGATTTTTATTTATAATTGTAAATTGGTCAAAATATCATTTTCAATTATGAACATGTATGTACCTTGTATTGTCATTGTAATATGTACTACAGTTTTATTTTTATTTTTATTTTTTGCAACAAACAAAACAAAACATCACATATATTCACATAACTTGATAACACAAACAAAGTTGAGAGTTTATAACCACACAGAATCAAAAGACACAAGTTCATCAACAAAAGTAACACAAGAGTTTCCGTGTTGAGCAAAAGCTTTTTTAATTATATATAAATATAGAAAATATATATATAATATGTCCTTTTGACATATATTATTTTAAATTTTATCACTTGTGTTGTGTATCATGAAATTTAGCTTTAAAGGTTACGAATACATTTTGAAATATACTAATTGAGTAGTATTAATTAATTTTCTGAAAATGGCCATACATGCATGCGGAATTTCACACGAAACTTCCCGAGGAAATTAACAAGATATAGTATTACGCATTCCTTGAACCGCTGGCTGGAAAAACAATCCTCTTCTCTTCTCTTCTCTTCTCTTCTTGAAGCCATCTAATCTAACAACTCATTAACAGCTCGCTCTCCCATTTTCTCTCCTATATATGGCCATGGACTTGTACCTTAGTAATTATTAACTCATCTATTATGCTTAGAAAATGGACAGCCACCTAAATTAGTACGTATATCATTTTCTTTTTTGAAATATCAACATTATAAACGTACGAATCCAATTATAAAGTCCGTGTAAAAAGTTGTATCATCATATTTTGGAATCTTAAGTTTTATGTCGTAAAACATGGGAAGATCGTTGTAAATCCATTATTTTGATATAGTGGAGATTCGGAGTCTGATCCGTAATTTTTTACTCAAGGATTTTTCATATTAAATCTTGTGTGGGTTAATTTTATTAGTTGATTTACTTTGACATAATTCCGAACAAGTCACCGCGGATGGCCAAGATGGTGAACTCCCTCAATTCTAAAACCAATTTCTAAGATAGTTTTAAAAAATAAAACTTAAAATTAATATGAATTCATTTAATTTTAAGAAAGACAACTACAATCACCGTAAACTAACTAAAACATAATGCTAATCATCATAATTGTTTCTCAGTATTTAAATGAATTCATATTAATATTGAAAAAACTTTACAAATTTATTGATTAATATATATATATATATATATTTATTTTGAATTCTTATTCAGAGTAGTACAATATAATCTTATAATTAAATTAATCATCACTATTAAAGAGGAAGAAACAAACCCACAAGTCTTATATAAAAAAGGAAACAAATTTTCACAAATAAGAAAATAAACTAATCAACTAAGGTCTTGATAAAACTGAATAAAAAGTTTTAAATATATAAGAGAATCTGAATGAGTTGAATGGAATAAAAGCTCTCAATACGGAATGAAATAGTTTTTTTTGATAATTGTATATCTAAAATATTTAAATACATGTTTTTTCCTATTTTAACCTTATGAACTGTTATGAACAAATTTATTATGTAATTATAAATAGATAATATTATCTAAAATATATTAAATGCGAACTTTTGAACAATTTTTGATGTAGTATACTATAGAAATATAATTTTACTTAAAAATATTAATAACTTTTTATAATTCATAAATCAAAACAAAAGATTACAACAACATTCATTTAATTGATTATTGACCAATTTATTAAAAAAAATCAAAAACAACAGAATTTGTTTATGATAGTAAAATTTGTTATGCATTTCTAAGTACTACTACTATATAACAAAGAAATTGCATATTTTTCAGTTTTGAGTTCTCCAATTGATTGTATCTCTATTTTTATGAATAAATTACTATTCCATCTGTTCCATAATATAAATCATTTTAGAGGAATGTTTTTGTTCTTTAATATAAGTCGTTTGAGAATTTCAAGTAAATATTAATTGTTTAGTTTCTAATATTATCCCAAGTATTAAATATAATTTTAGTTTTCTCACTATTTTTTACCTAATAAATAACACTATCTTTTTTCAATACAAGGATAATATAGACAATCAATATTATACTTAATGTTATACAATTATTTTTTTAATAATTGTGCACAACTCTAAAACGACTTATATTAAGTAACGGAGGGAGTACTCCCTCCTCCGTTCCTAAAAAAATGTCGTTTTAAAAAAAAATTTATTCCAAAAAGTTTGTCGTTTATAACTTTCGAGGAAAATAAATTATTTAATTTTCTAGAGTATATTACATGTACCTTCTCTCATTGTCCCAATAAATTCTTTCACTTGTTTTAATAGTTTTTAATTTCTCATAAAGAGGTAGTGATGAAATTTTAAACAAATTTTACTTAGTAAATGACACTTTATTAATTTCTGTGTCAAAATTTTAAACGAAAATCTTTTATGAACGGATGGAGTATTATTTTGGCAAAAATTTGCGACGAATATATGTATCCCAACGCGTTTGGAGTTCCCAATTGATTTCTCTTAAATTCTGTAGAAATTCCACGCCCATCTTCATTCAAAATATGTGATGAAAGACAAGAAAGCCGTGTCAAAAGATAAAAATATAGAGTTGATATTTTTACTAGTAATAAATTGTCCCTCCCTCATTTATGTAGGAGAAAACTTTTGAAATATCGTGGAGTAGTATTTAATCCAGGGAAAAAGAAGTTACACTATATTAAAATTTATTAAATGATCCTCTGTTTCACTGAAACAAGCATTATACATTAAAAATGAGAGATCTAAAGATTAATGGATCGAACAAGACTAGATTATAGGGCAAGTTTGAGATCTAACAGCCCGCCTACATTATGTTCTTCTAATTTCTTCTTGTCTTCTTTTTTGTTAATAATGAGATTGCTATTAGGAATGCCGGCCCGGAAAAGTAGTGAAGGAGGAGGAGGCTGCTTTCTGAACTCAATCTCTTGCGTAAAATCTTCCCATTGGAACGCCGGCACCCATCCGGATTCCCGATGATCATCGCAATTCCTCATCTTCTTTTTGTTTCTTGCCTCTAGCTCATTCAGCTCATTTCTCCGGCGATTGCGCGCTTCCTGAAATCCTCTGATCAGAGCAAAGAATTTCTCCATTCTCTCTTCCTCATTCTGATAGTCGTCTTCTTCTAATTCTCCGGTGACGGAAACAAATTTCTCCGGTAATCTCTTCTCATTTTCCATCTCTCTGATAAGTTTTGGTTCTGATCGGAAACAAATTGTGTGAGAAGAAGTTAATTTCTCAGTGTTTTGGTTTGGTTTTAGTTTTTTACAAATAATAATTTATAGAAATTTGGGTTTTGATTCGGAAAGACAGAAATACCCTTAGTTGACAGGTAGGGACGTAGGGTAGGGTAATTTGCTAGTACGTATTGGTTGTTGTATGACTGGAGGGGAGGGTTAGGTGATTCTGATTCACAAGGACAATGTATACTGACGTCAACGGTGGTTACATCAGCTGGCTGATCAACAGCAATGACGTCACGTGACAGGTGTGGACTGGAAGATCTGGCCAACTCGCAGCTCGCCCAGCCATATATATATTTTGACGAATTGACCGATATAATATTGACACGTAGATTAGAAAGTGATTTCTCTCTATTTATCAGCACTGTATGAGTCAATTAATTAACTTGACATAAAATTAACTTCATATTAACTGAATTATATTTTGACAATCTTTGCTCAATTATGTGTGGGTGTGCAGGGGTGGATCTCTTTGGTGGCAACATAGGCATCTCCCTGTGTTTAGTTTTTTTAATAGGTATAAAAGTAAGGGCAAATATGCAAGTTAATAAATTTAAGACAACGGATTGATTGAAGAGATAAACTTAAAGGGATCAAAACAAAATTCATAAATCAATTCTAAGTCTAAATTACAAAGGAGCGGGCAAATTATTCTTCGCCTCTTCACTTTTAATTATGCAACTTCTTCTTTTATTTTTCATATTCCTAACTCCTCCAATCTTACTGCTTCTAGTTTCTTTTCTTCGGCGGCTCCGCCTCCGCCTCCGCCCACGCCCACTCCTCCTTGTCTAAGTGATTTCTACTACATCTCCTGTGACGCCCCCAAAATTAGGTATATATCACTCCTCTTGAGTCGTCAGATACATGATACATAATTTAAATACAACTTACTAATACAACTGTCGTGTACAATACGACAAAATATAAACTGTGAGTTTGAATACAAATATTATCTACTTAGAGATTATACTGACTCAAAAGGAGTCCTCATTACAATTATTATCACACTATTTCACGTAGAATAGTGAGGACTACTAATCTTATCCTCTGGACCATTACTCCAGTTCCTCGACTGCGTCCAATTTATATTCTCATTTTACGACGAGAACAAGTGAAAGAAAGGGTGAGCTCAACTAGCCCGGTAAAAATATTATGACTAAGATAATGCAGAATAAATTATCATTAGTCTTCAACAATGTTAAACCGATAAAATATAATGACATCAAGTTTAACTGCGGTGAACAAGCAATCCATTAAAAGAGTCAAGTAGAAAATAAAATCTACTATCTTTTATGATTAAAAGGTTTTTCATCACTATTATCATTTGAGACTCGACAATAAATATTCCACATCATTGAATCACCCCCACTACTACTGACGAGGATATATTTAGTATCACGACCACAATTATCCATACCTTCGGGCAAAAGAATATTTGTGTATTCATTAATGGTCAGTGATCATGCCAACAATCATCCATCAATGCACTACTGGGCCAATGAGAACTTTTACCACATTATTTGTAACATTACGGTTAAATGATTACAATCAATAATCCTCGGTAATAATCATACCAAGTCCATCTATGCACTACAGACCCACGAGATGACTTTCAACAAAATATAAACATGAGGATGATGACAATGATATAAGAATTCAATAAAACAAGTTCAAGAATTATTTTATCCAGAATTATTAACGTCTAAATTGTCGGCATGATCTTGTTTTTTGTAGAGTAAAATTCAAGAATGATCGGAAGAATATTTCCATGAAAAGATCTTTGGATGAAGCCTTGAATATCGAGGATATTCTACTAATTTCATTGAGTATAGAAGTCAAAACTTTAACTAATTGAGTATCTTCTACAAAAAATGGGCCTTTAAGCAACGATTTTTCGGCGGCGACTTTATAAGTCGTTCTTAAAAATATATATTTTAGCAACGAAATTTGTCCTTCGTTCTGCAGATTCTGTCGAGCTTTCACTTTTTGCAACGAAATTCATAAGTCGTTGCAAAATTTCGTTGCTAATTCATTGACGGGAAAATTTTTTGTTAGAAATTCATTGCAAAATTTTTGGCCACTTGATTTTCCGTCATCGTGGGCAACGAAAGTTTTTTATTCTTAAAAATAGAGCTTTAAAGAACGATTTTTCGAGTAACGACTTTATAAGTCATTCTTAAAAGTGTATGTTTAGCAACGAAACTTGTCCTTCGTTGCAGATTGTGTCAGTCTTTCACTTTTTGCAACGAAATTTATAAATAGGTCCAAAATTTGGAAACAAAATTCGTTAGAAATTAGTTGCAAAATTTCTAAACACTTGATTTCTCCTCATTGTGGGCAACGAAAGAGTTTTTGTTGCTTTATATTTTGTTACCCTAATATGGACCACATTCATTGATAATTTATATTTTTTAATTGTATATTTTTACAACTTTTTGCAACGATTATTAAAATATTGCCTTAAATTAAGATAATAATAATAATAATAATAATAATAATAATAATAATAATAATAATAATAATAATAATAATAATAATAATAATAATAATAATAATAATATGATCATAATAATAATAATAATAATAATAATAATAATAATAATAATAATAATAACAACAACAACAACAACAATAATAATAATAATAATAATAATAATAATACCAATAACAATAATAATAATAATACTAGAACTAATAATAATAATAATAATAATAATAATAATAAAATAATAATAATAATAATAATAATAATAATAATAATAATAATAATAATAATAATAATAATAACAATAATAATAGTAGTAGTCTTAATATTAATAATAATAATAATAATAATAATAATAATAATAATAACAACAATAAAAGTAATAATAATAGTTGTAGTACTTAATATTATTAATAATAATAATAACAATAATAATAATAATAATAGTAGTAGTAGTAGTAGTAGTAGTAGTAGTAGTAGTAGTAGTAAAAATAATAATAACAATAACAATAACTTGATAATAATAGTAATAATAATAATAATAATAATAATTAAAATAATAATTGTAATAATAATAATAAAATTAAAATAATAAAAAAATAATAATAATAATTAAAATTTTAAATAATAATAAAATTGTGACGCCCCCAAAATAGGTCCATTTCATCCAACCCATTCTGAGTCGCCAAATATATGGTACAGAAATAACTACAACTTTATTATTACACCATATAAACTGTGAGTTTAAATACGAGATATTGCCATCTGTATAATATCCACACGCAAATAAATCCCCATCATAATTATTGATACATTGTTTTACAAAATGGTGAGGACTACTAAACAACTCTCTCTAGAACCTTCATTCCATACCCCAACTAAGACTTCGCTACATTCTCGCCTCTGAGAGAAAAAATGGAACAACAAGGAAAAGGGTGAGCTCAACTAGCCCGAGAAAGAACATTATGACTAAGATAACATAGAGCAAATTATCGTTAGTCTTCAACGAGGAAAAATCTAATAGAATACAATAGACAACCAGTTTTAAATCAACAATCTGCGGCGGAAACAACAATTCATTAGAAGAATTAAGTAGAGAATGCAAAACTACTATCTTCTATATATGAATTTAAAAGTTCATCGTCGATATTTTATCCACAGTAACATCAATCAATATATATCTCGAATCAAATATTCATCTTTGCACTACAGAGCCAAAGATATTCATCGATTAGTCATGTTCATCTAAACACTGCTCATCTTTTACTACTACGGGCGAAAGATATTAATCGATCGGTCGTGTTCATCTCAACACTGCTCATCTTTGCACTACTGGCCAAAGATATTCATCAAGAAATCATTCATCTTTGCACTATATAGACCAAAGATATTCATAATATCATCATTTAGGGTAGAGGATGATGAAAAATATTTTAAAGAAGCGAATCCATTGAAACAAAAGAACAAATATTAAGGATTCGTATTTTAAACAATCCAAGTTCAAAAATACTTCATAAGTAATCAGAGTGGAGTAAAATTCAAGAATGATCAAAACATGGATACAATCAAAGCTAGTATCCACAATAGATATTTTAGACGAAAAGGAAAATTTTTCATTTTTCGATGAATAGTCGATGATTCGTGAATAGTGTGTCGATATCGTGAATAGTCTTGAGTATCGTGAATAGTAACTCCGACACCAAAAGTTCCAAATTTGATAAAAACTTCAGATCAATATTTCAGCATAATGATATTGAAGAAATAATATCATTACGAAAAAAAATAATATCCCTTACCTCACAAAGACAGTACTTCTAGTTGAAACACCAGATATAAGCTATGACTTGAACTTGCACCGTATAGCAATAGTACTCAAAGTATACTCAAAATACTCACAAGAATACGCTCGATAATATAGAGAGAGAAAACTTCAGTTTCTGGTGTGATTTTCAATTCTAACCTAAGCACCCTATTTATAGGAAAATTCTTAGAACACCAAAGTAGAAAATTTAATATAATAATAATATATATATATATATACAAATTTGTCTACGCACCTAGAACCATCTGAATTCAAAGAACTTGCATGCATGTGTTTAATGAGGCTAACCAAACAACAAAAAAACGTTTTGTTAATTAAAACAATTAAAACTTCCAAAAATCAATTATTTGAACTTGAACTTCAATAATTCATAATAAATAGCTCTTTTGTCGAAAATTCAAATCCCACGATTTCTTATAGGAAATTCAATTCTCTACAACTTTGCAGAAGAAAGTTTTACCAAATTCCAAATGAAATTGGCCAAAAAATCCATAAGCAGGCGATTTTACAATTTATAATCAAATTTCAAATAGAAATGGGCCCACGACTTGTTTAACATGTTTTAAACAACTTTTGCAACAAAAATACTCTTCCTCCTCATATATTCATATATCCCACATTCATTGTAAAAATATCATCATTATTATATTATAATAATATAATAAAATATTATTTTATCACAAAGATAAAATATCTATTTTCAACAATTGTCACTTTAAAAATTTTCTCCATCTATATCCACATAAAATGAATATTTTTCTCATCATATAAATCAATAATTAATTATTCACAAATAATATTACGAATCACAATCTTACAAACCGGTAGTTCCCAGAAAGAGAAGGCTTTCTAATAAGGATCTCTCCTTCTTTGGCGCAATGATTAGGTGACCAAACCTCTCCTTAGAGCGAACTTTCTAGACATTGCCAATAATGTTATCCAATAATATTATTCAGATAATATGAATTATTGCTCAGATAATGGAAAATCTTGTGTAATGACAATTTATTGAAACAACAAAGAATATAAAATATCAATCAAAGAATTATTGAATCAATAAAATAAAATAATCGGAATAGTAATTATCGTAACAATTATTGAGTAGTGCCTTCTTACGTAAGAATCAATAATTGGTGCAATACTGAGTGTCTTCTTGTTCAATAACGCATATTAGTGTGTTTTAACCGGCCGGTATTCCAACAAAGATAATTGGTAAATAACTACTGTAGTTATTTATAAACAACTTATATTTGTCGTTTTCTTCATCCAATCGCTTTTCAGTTATGAGGCCCATAAAGATCAAACTGGTCGTCGCGAATATTCTCCGACGAATCGAATATTCCACGACCAAACGAATATTCCCAAATGATAATGAATATTTTATAACCACTTGCTTGTTCGAAATATTTGCGTATTTTACCCATAAATATCCACATTAATCAAATCAACCCTTACTATTTCAAAATAATAAATAGAGGAAAATAAATTTCATTTATTAATAATTTGGGGTCTTACAAAAATAATAATTATTATTATTATGGTACTAATCCTGCAAAGCTCGTCAGTATTAAGATTGGAACAAAATACAAAAGATGATATATTGAGATATAAATTTCAACATAGATTTGTCAGCCATGAAATAAGTTATGTTGTTGCATGCCTGCATTTACCAATGTTAGAAACTAAAAAGTGTTCACAAGACAAAAGTGTTTACCAATGCGATAATTAAAATTTTAAATAATAATAAAATAATAATAATTATTATTATTTTAATTATTATTATTATTATTATTGTAACACCCCCTTTCCGAAATAGAAAGAGAGGTTACTCAAAACATAACAAAACTGATGAATTTAATATCAAGGCTTAAAGCCACAAAAGAATAGCCTTAATAACTGATAAATACCACAAGTCAACCATTATAAATCTCAAACTGTCTCAAACCACAATCTAAATAATTATTACAATCTAAGTAAATCGACACATCAAGTCTAAAATGGAATATTTATAAATGATTGGAATGAATGTAGCTCTCATCACACTTTCTTTCTTGATTCCCCGATTACTGCTTAGGAAGAAAAACACGGCATGAGCCAAATGCCCGAAGTACGGATATAGAATACAAATAATGAACTGAAATAACTAATTCAATTAAATGAAATGAAACGGCGAACTAAACTAACACAACGAAATAGTAAAATTTGAATCAAATGGTCAAGTGTTATTTCAATACCGAGCTCGAAACAAAATAGAATATACCTTGCCACACGCAGCAAGTCAAATAATGCCACACAATTAAATCACATAATGCCACCGCAGTAAGTCACACACATTGGATAGCGAATCGAATGCATGTAAAATCGGGCGGCGTTTGGCACAAACATCACCAATCCGCATAATGAGCGAAACGAAACTAGAATTACCCATACGCCTCTACAACAAAACACCAAATGGCCAACTCCCATCGAACGAAGCAAACGGCAGGCCGTGGATCGATCACACCGCGGAAGGTGTCGTGCCACCTCGGTGCGAAGAGGACGTGCACAGGTACCCCGCGCGTGGTTATAGCTTCGGTATACCTACGGTATTCTAACAAAATATAATGTCACAACACATGCGACACAATATCAACACAAAGGGGTTCTAACGTGTATGCGTTAAATCAAACAAATCATCAACACAAGTCTCCAAAAATATTAACATGTACTTCCTACGAGAATCAAAATAAATACAAAAGATGATACACTATATCAAGAGTACAAACGCGAGTTCTAAGTATCAATACCAAGACGGAACTATCAAAATAATTTTAGACATGTTGTACTTGTCTAAAGAGTACAAATATGAGTTCCAACTATGAACACCAAAACGAATTATCAAAATAAATTGACAAGGAATAATTATGAGATGCAATACTAAATTTCGAAACGAATAACGAAACGAACAAATTAAAAACAAAAGAGTCTCGCTGAAAGAGTACGGAATCCGTACCTGGATTAAGCAATGTAATACCCAAAGTATATTCCAAAAACTCGTTTAGACTCTCTCCGTTCAATCTAAATAATTTAATAAAATTTGATTACAATTCAATCATTAATAACATAATATTATTAAATTTTATTATTAAGAACTTTTATACTTATGTCGGTAAAATTAACTAATAAATTCAAATTAATTACATAACTTAATTTAATTTATAATTTCCGTTTATTCAATTCATGGCTAAAACTTATTAAAATATAATATCTATATAACTTAAAAGTCATGCTCTGCAGGTTGCTTGATATAAACAATTCTAATATATCTATGTATATAATAACAATTCTAGTATAGGTATATAATATCTATACCTGTTCCGTTTTTTTTATTTCGTGCATTAATGTTACTGGATTCATGCATATATTATTTTAATATTCATTATTAATCAATTAATATCCACCTTATCCAATTCACGATACTTTCAAAGAATAAGCCAATTACTATCAACTGTGTACAAAGCCTTATACAAATACAACAGACTTTTACATGATGATTTCACAATGATTATTGTCTTACACTATTAATTCAATAAGCGATGAGAGACTCATGGATTCAATTGCTCCTTTTGATTCTTGTCTGCATTTCATTGCCTTCTTCTTTTTGTTACTACTACTGCTTTCTTTTTCCCTAATTACGTATTAAGTATAATGCTTGAAGTAATTTAGGTCTAGCTATTTATTTATTAATTAATAAATCTTATTAATTCTCCTAATTATAATTGGATTTATTATTACCCACATTTAATTAAATTAAACCCAAATAACTTTTAAGGCCCAACTTGTACTAAATTAATTTACCCATCTCTTATGAATATTTATTAGCCCATACAAATTAAATAACTAGTTTGACCCAAAATAAATGACAAAGTCCAATTAATATATTTTAAAACAAATTTTATTATTTTTTATTTTTTTTGGGTATTACATCACCTACCCCTTAAAAAGGATTCCGTCCCCGGAATCAAAAGAATAGAACGCACCTAATTTTCAAAGAGATACGGATATTCCGCTCGAATAGACTCCTCTATCTCCCATGTAGCCTCCATTTCCAATGATTTCTCCATAAAACTTTAACAAACGGAATAGTCTTCCTCCTCATAATTCGCTTCTTGTGATCCAAAATTGCCTCGAACATGTTTCTCACAAGAGTAAGATCCTCCCGAATCTTATCGAATCGGATATTGCACCACATCTGACGGATGATAATAATAACTCCTTAACACAGACACATGGAACACATTATGCACGTGAGCTAGCTGCGGAGGCAAAGCTAACCGATACACAACTTCACCAACCCTTTCCAAAATCTCAAATGGACCGATATAACGTGGACTAAGCTTCCCTTTTAACCCAAATCGACGAATGCTCTTCCAAGGAGAAACTTTTAGAAACACGTGCTCACCAGAGTCAAATTCTAAAGTCCTCCTATGCTTATCAGCATAACACTTCGTCGAACGTCTGAATAGTCCCTTTCAGATTGCCCATCGGTTCTTGGATGAAAAAGAAATCTTGAAGTTGGTAGAGTACCCCAAGCTCGTTGAAACCCTTTCCAAAACCTTGAAGAGAACCGTGGGTCCCGATCTGAAACAATAGACACCGGAGTACCATGAAGTCTAACAATCTCTTACTGAAAGATATGTGTCAATCTATCCACCGAGTAACCCTCATGGATAGCCAAAAAGTGTGCCGATTTGGTCAACCGGTCCACCACCACCCATATGGCATCATTCTTCCTGAAAGCCTTCGGCAAACCCGTCACAAAATCCATCATGATATCCTCCCACTTCCACACTGGAGTGTCTAACTGTTGCAACAACCCACTAGCTCATTGATGTTCTATCTTCACTTGTTGACAAGTGAGGCACTTCCCAACATATTCAGCCACGTCTCGTTTCATCCCATTCCACCAAAAATTCTTCTTCAAATCCCTATACATCTTCGTAGAACCTGGATGAATAGAAAATGGCGAACTATGAGCCTCAGCCAGCACAGCCTCTCGAATGATTGGATCTGACGGTACACACAACCGCTCACCCAACCAAATCACATCGTGGTCATCAATACGAAACTCCGGCTGCTTGCCCTCCTCTAAATTCTGCGCCATACTCCACAACTCCCCATCTTCCTTTTAAACTTCTTTGACCTGCAAGATAAGAGAGGACTCTACTCTCATACCCGACAAATGTCCATCTGAACCTCGTACATACAACTCTAACTCGATCCGCTCCATATCTGAAATAAGCTGAGGTTGTGTAATAAGGGTTGCTACACTCCCTGAACTCTTTCGGCTAAGAGCATCTGCAACCACATTTGCCTTCCCCGGATGATACTGAATCCTCACATCATAATCTTTTAGAAGCTCCAACCAACGCCTCTGCCTCATATTGAGCTCCTTCTGAGTGAAAATGTATTTAAGACTTTTGTGATCGGTGAAGATATCACAAGTCTCTCCATACAAATAATGCCTCCAAATCTTTAAGGCAAAGATCATTGCCGCTAACTCCAAATCATGTGTGGGGTAATTCACCTTGTAAGGTTTAAGTCGCTTAAAGCATAAGCAATCACCTTATCGTGTTGCATCAAAACACACCCCAAGCCCTTCTTAGAAGCATCACTATAAATCTGGTAACCTCCAGTCCCCGACGGTAATGCAAGTATAGGAGCTGACACAAGTCGTTTCTTCAACTCCTCAAAATTTTTCTCACGCTCCTCATTCCACACAAACTTTGTCCTCTTTCTCATCAAATGGGTCAATGGTAAGGCAAGCAAAGAAAATCCTTCCACAAATCGCCTATAATACCCTGCCAAACCCAAGAAACTTCTAATCTCTGTCACTGTAGTAGGTCTCGGCCATTTGGTGATAGCCTCAACCTTCGCATGATCCACCTTAATGCCTTCAGCAGAAATAACGTGGCCCAAAAATGCAACCTGCTCCAACCAGAACTCGCATTTAGAGAATTTAGCATATAATTTCTCTTTCTGCAAAATTCCCAACACTGTGCGAAGATGCTCCTCATGCTCTTCCTTAGACTTGGAGTAAACAAAAATATCATCAATAAAGACAATGACAAATTGGTCTAAGTACTCCCTGAACACCCGATTCATTAAATCCATAAACACCACGGAGCATTAGTCGACCCGAATGGCATCACCGTAAACTTCGTAATGCCCATATCGAGTCTGAAAAAGCCGTCTTAGGGATATCCTCATCCTTCACCCTTAATCGATGATACCAGGAGCCTCAAGTCTATCTTTGAAAATACTTACGCCCGGTTGGTCAAACAAGTCATCAATCCTCGGCAATGGATCTGGATTCACGATGGTGATCTTGTTCAACTCTCTCGTAGTCTATACACAACCTCATAGACCCATCCTTCTTTTTACAAACAAGACCGGAGCACCTTACGGCGAAACACTCTACTGAATCACACCACGATCTAAAAGCTCCTGCAAGAATCGCTTCCCTTTAGCTCCTGCAGAATCCAATCGGTGCCATCCGATCTGATTGCCTTAGAGATGAGGCTCGCACCGAGAACAAGCTCAATAGCAAACTCCACTTCTCGCCATGGCAACCCCCAGCAACTCCTCGTGAAACACATCGAAAAAATCACGAACAATTGGAACATCCTCAATACGGGACTTACCCTTAGAGGTATCTTTCACGAACGCCAAATACCCCTCACAACCCTTTTGCCACTAACTTCCCAAATTTTCAAAGTCAAATTAACTTCACCACTCTACTCGGTACCGTGAACCCCAAAACACGAACTCCTAAAAACTTCACATCTCTAAATATAACCTTCTTCGCCTGCCAATCGATTGTGTCCTGGTGCTTATCCAACCAGTCCATCCCAAGAATGACATCAAAATCGTGCATACTCATCGGAAGAAGATTAACACTACGGATCTTATCCCCAAAACTTATTTGGACACCCTCGATACAAATCGAAAATAACAATGTAAGTCCCCATCGGGTAAAATAGACATCATCACGTAATTTAAAGATCGAGATGGCGCACTGAGTCTGCCGAACAAAAGACCGAGCAACAACAGTAATGAAGTAGAACCGTATCAAACAAACAAAATGGACGCTTCACCAAATGGCCAACTCCCACGGAGCACAAAGCGGAGACGCAGTGGATCGATCACACCACCACGGAAGGTGTCATGCCTCGGTGCGAAGAGGACATGCCTGTGGTACCCCCACAGGTGGTTATAGCTCCAGTATACCCTACGGTATTCTAACAAAATATAATGTCACAACACATGCGACACAATATCAACACAAAGGGGTTCTAACGTGTACATGTTAAATCAAACAAATCATCAACACAAGTCTCCAAAAATATTAACATATATACTTCCTACGAGAATCAAAATAAATACAAAAGATGATACACTAGATCAAGAGTACAAACGCGAGTTCTAAGTATCAATACCAAGACGGAACTATCAAAATAATTTTAGACATGTTGAACTTGTCTAAAGAGTACAAATATGAGTTCCAACTATGAACACCAAAACGAATTATCAAAATAAATTAACAAGGAATAATTATGAGATGCAATACTAAATTTCGAAACGAATAGCAAGCGAACAAATTAAAAACAAAAGAGACTTCTTGAAAAGAGCAATCAAATCCACTGGATTAAGCGATGTAATACCCAAAATATATTCCAAAAACTCGTTTAGACTCTCTCCGTTCAATCTAAATAATTTAATAAAATTTGATTACAATTCAATCATTAATAACATAATATTATTAAATTTTATTATTAAGAACTTTTATACTTATGTCGGTAAAATTAACTAATAAATTCAAATTAATTACATAACTTAATTTAATTTATAATTTTCGTTTATTCGGGTTATGGCTAAAACTTATTAAAATATAATATCTATATAACTTAAAAGTCAATGCTCTGCGGTTTGCTTGATATAAACAATTCTAATATATCTATGTATATAATAACAATTCTAGTATAGGTATATAATATTTATACATTAGTTTTTTTATTTCGCGTTAATGTTCTTTGGATTCATGCGTATATTATTTTAATATTCATTATTAATCAATTAATATCCACTTATCCAATTCACATGATACTCAAAGAATAAGCCAATTACTATCAACTCGTGTACAAGCCTTATACAAATACAACAGGACTTTTACATGATGATTTCACAATGATTATTGTCTACACTATTAATTCAATAAGCGGTAGAGACTCACATGGATTCATTGCTTCTTTTGATTCTTGTCTCATGTATTTTCTTCTTCTTCTTTTTTGTTCTGCTACTGCTTCCTCTTTCTTTTTCCCCTAGTTACGTATTAAGTATAATGCTCAAGTAATTTAGGTCTAGCTATTTATTAATTAATTAATAAATCTTATTAATTCTCCTAATTATAATTGGATTTATTATTACCCACATTTAATTAAATTAAACCCAAATAACTTTTAAGGCCCAACTTGTACTAAATTAATTTACCCATCTCTTATGAATATTTATTAGCCCACACAAATTAAATAACTAGTTTGACTCAAAATAAATGACAAAGTCCAATTAATATGTTTTAAAACAAATTTTATTATTTTTTTATTTTTATTACAATTTTATAATTATTATTATTGTTATTATTATTTTAATTATTACGATTATTATAATAATAATTATTATTACAATTATTATTATGATAATAATAATAATTGTAATAATTATAATAATTAAAATAATAATTATAATTATAATTAAAATAAGAGTGATCCTGACAAATTGTTTGTATTAAATGTCAATGTATATGAATATATGAATTGAAAAAATTAAAAGGACTCACATCATTATTCTATCTTATCCATTAGAGTTTAGTTGTAATATGACTTTATTATGAAATTTAACGATAAATATATTATTTTTCAAAAAAATAAAACTAATTGTAATTGTAGTGACTATTTTTAATCATTGAACTCTGGAAAATCTTTATATTATAAATATTTGTTATTCACTAATGTACTCATCTTTGTAATTTATTAGATCGATTCTTATACTTACCCATGGGTTTTTTTAAATTTAAATTTAATTTGATCGAGTCCTATAACAATAAAAAGAAAAATCTGTCAAAATATTAAATTTTATTCGAAAAACATTGATACCCACGTGACTGGTACAAAAAAAAATCAAAATAAATTTTGATTCAGTTGTTAAAAAAACTTTGAATGTAATTTTATATTTAGGGTATTTAATTTGTAACTGCTTTATATTATTTAAGGGTATTTTAATTATTATCATTATTTTAATTATTATTATTTTTAATTATTTAAAATTTATTATTATTAATACAATAATAATTATTAAAATTATTATTATTATTATTATTATTATTATTACAATTCGTAGTAAAGTGGCCAAAAAGTGTATTATCTCATCTTCATATGCATAGAAACGATTCTAGGTGGTTTAAATATTAGTGTTACATAAATTTTAGCATGATAGGTAGTTGGTCTAGTGGCTTTTGTTGGAATATAAGGTTTCTAGTTTGGAGAGGTCTGGAGTTCAATACTTGTTTGTTACATTTTCTTTAAATTCTTAAATTCAACAATTTACATTAAATATATGATTATTTTTATTTTTAAAAAAATATTTGATTAAAACATTAATAATATGCCTATAGTTAGTTTCATTTATTATTTAACCTCAATATATATTACTTTATTATATTTTGTTATACGTAACATTTATAGAGAGTTTCAATTATAATATATTGTGTAAGTCTTCAAAAAGTCTACTAATGAAAATTTTAATTAATTTAACGATATTTTAAAATGAACAAATTAAATGTTACATAAGATTAAAACTAAATTGTATGTAGTTAATAAGGTTATATATATATATATATATATATATATATATATATATAAAATTATTCAGTACAAATTTCAAATAGAATACTGAATTGAATATATTTAAAGTTTTTCGTTTTTATTGGTATTTTTGTTTGTGCATCATAGATTCATTTGTAATAGCTTATCAAATTAATAAACTTACAATAACTTCTAAATTTATAATATAAATTTGCGAGGAAAAAAACTAATAATGAAGGAATTATTACTCACTATATATTATTACTCAGATGTTTTTTGAGAGAGATAAAATTGGTAACTGTTTTGTTCTAAATAAATTTTTTAGAATTAATTTTGGTGAATATAAATTATAATATAAATAAATTTAATTTTTATAGTAAAAATATATTTTTAATAATACTTTGTAAGTAACTTACAATATCGACTATTTCTTTAATCAAAGTAAAAAAATTTATAATAATTTAAACTTTAAAATTTCATACATTGTCCTTGAAAAAAAAGATAAATAAAAAAAATAAGGCAAATTGTGGAATAAACCACAAATTCTAAAAAATTACTCATATATTCTGTCGAAAGAGTCAAGTTTGAGTTTTATTCTTAGTTAATTTATGGTGTCCTACAACTCAAATTGTAATGAAATTAATTTTTTTAAATAAAATTTTTTCTTAAAAAACTTTTTAAATAATTTATAATATTAAATAATTTATTAATTAAAATATTAATTTACAATAATTCAAATTTTAAAATATTATAAATTGACAATAAAAATTATAATAATTAAGACTCTTTTTGTGGAACAAATCACAAATGTGTTAAATTATTACTTTTCATTTCACAAAAGAGTTATATTTCAGTTTATTATAAATAATTTATGATATCCTAAAATTTAAATCTATTTAATTTTTAAAATAATAATTTTATTTACAATATTACTTTTTAAAGAATTTACAATATTAGTTGTTTTCATAAATTAAAATCAAACTCTTTTTTTTTGATACAATCCCTAATTTAATTTGGAGTTTTGTACTTGGTCTGGAAAAAGAGTTAGAAGCAAACAGAGTTTATAAGCCCTAGCTCAACTAACGAATGCATTTTATTCCCCTTTTGCCCAAAAATTTGTCGCTCGCTCTTTCCTCCCATCTGCGATTCCCTTTTCCCTCTCCCTCTTCACCGGCGACTCCTTTTTTCTTCTTCACCAGCGACGATTCCCTCTCTCACTTCATTTCCCTCTTCCTCTCCATTGCCCACATATACACACAACGAAGAGAAAATAGAGAATTTGGGCGTGAGGAGGTGAATGGAGGAGGCTTGATTTGGTTGTTTGGTAAGTTACTCTTACAACCACTGCTCTACTCACACACATACACCCACCCACTGCTATACACACACAAACACACATTATCACACACAGTATACACACACCCACTGTCAATTAATTATCTGTTTGTGTTCGTATGTACATATGGTGAGTCTTTTAGGTCCAAATTCTAGAACATAACTCAGTTTGTCATTTATTGCTTTGAACATAACTCAGTTTCTGGCTTAGTTAACTCACTAGAATTGGACCTGGAATGATGTCCATGGATTCACGGTTGGCTTGTTCAGCTCAAAGGTTTGTTATTAGCTTGTACTCTTTCTGAGTGGTGAGCTTCTTCTGCCATTCGTATGTAAAAAGTCATTAATGTATTTGTAAAATTTTAAGCTTTCCCAAATTTATGGGGTCTTAATTTTAACTATTGGTCTTGGTTTCTTAGATATTTGTTTGATTGGTAATTTTGTCTCCAAGTATGCGTACTGAAACTAGCAACCTTAGATTTACCATATTAGCGTACTGCAGTAACTCCAAATTTTGGTACATGTTAAACATTTAAGTTTCATGCCTAAGGAATTCTGGTAAGAGAGGTGTTGGTGCACCAATTGTTTTTATATCAAGGATATTTCCTTTGTGAGGTACAAAGCTTTTAATAATTAAATCAATTGATGGAAGTTTGATGCACTTGAGTATTGATTTACATCATTAAATTTTAGAAAGAAACCAGATGAAGTCTCTTCTGTTGTAATGGTTTGTGGTTTCTATTTGAGTCAGGTTTGATACTTGTTCCTGGCTTTTGAAACCTGGTTGTGTCTCGACTCTAACAACGAGTTATTTATGTTGGCAGAGGATATGACAAGTGAGCAGAGGAGGGAGAATTACTTATGTGACATCACATATGTCACCAATAGTGAGCTGGGTTTTGATTACTTAAGAGATAATCTTGCCACGGAAAGTAAACTTTGTGTTACGCAAATAGATTTAGTGACTGCTTCTGTATTGTTCTTTATTTATTGTATTCAATTTCACTTCCATCACCATGTACCGAACTGCCGCTTCACGACTTAAGGTTCTTAAGGTCAGTAACAATTTCAATTACATACATATATATATATATAATTTTTTTCTTCTTCTTTATCTTCTATTTGTATATGTGTTTGTATTTTTACTTGAATTAATAGATACGAGAGAACCTAGTTTAGTATTGATTATTGATACAGGTAATGTGATGATATGTAAGTCTTAAATTATTTAACCTAAATGTTTCGAGATCTGCTCGTATTTTTGCACTGATTTTTTTTTAATGTTTGCTAAAAAATGTTACAATTTTATTTCCCTACAATACAGAAACTTTTCCCGGCTCAAGACACTACCTAGTTTGTATTTTTTGATTCTAAGATATAGTTTTTCTTTAATACATTCGAATATGTACACAAGAAATGCTGCTTTGTAAATGTTCTGCTTAACATTTTTAAATTTTAAATGGTCCAAAGATTTGCTTTTGGGAATAAGATTGACCTAGGAATATGAGGTGCTTGTAAAGTTGGATACTTGCTTCATTATTTGTTGTTCTTTGGCAGTCATTTTGGTGTAGTTATGTTAACATTCAGAATCTTCATGTATGTTGAAGTTTGTTGGCAGAGCAATTTTTGTCGCATTGCCATTTATTATGAAGGGGTAGCTTAATAGTTTGACCGTGGGTCGTGTTTGATGTCTTAATATGTGACTAGGGTAGCAACAGGACACTGCTAGGTTTGCAAGTTTAAGTGTTGTTGCCACCAAGTCATCATCCTCGGGAGGTTTATTTGGCTGGTTGACTGGAGAAAGATCTAGCTCTTTTCCTCCTCTAGACTTTCCTCTTAAGGATGTTACTCTCCTCCACTACCAATTATGTTGAGCGGGGAAAGACCAGGATAACAACTCTCAAAAATGGTGTCAAAATAGCATCGGAAACATGTGCGGTACATAATTATTAGTTATGATCTTTGGTTTGAAGAAGGTAACGCTGTTTTACCCATAATTATAGTTTGGTTTGGTAACGCTGTTTTACCCACTTTTTTGCTCAATCCTAGAATATATCAAAACATTCTCACATACTAATATTATTTTGTGGAACATAAATCAATACTTACATTCACTTTGTTTGTAACCGAACAGTAAAACTTTTGTTTGCTATGTTCAATTAGTCATGTTTGTTTCTTGTCACAGGTGTTTCCCAAAATGCTGTTTCTTATTATTTTCTATTTTGTCCATTCCTTATGGGAGTGTTGTGTTATGATAAATGTTGGTGGGCTTACTCTCTTGTAGGCTATTTTGGGAGGAACAATACAGGTCCCGACTTTAACAAGGATGTTGTTCTTAAGGTTTGTTTCAAACTATTGCATGGTTCTTTTTACTTTTCTTTTAACAATCAAGCAACGCAACTGAAACCTATTCTGGTTCACAGGTTCGTCCTGGAACTCAACCTGGTCAGAAGGTTGTGTTGAAGAAGAAAAGTGAGAATATTTTTCACAGTATATCCTACTAATGAAAACTTAAAGAAATATGTTGTCGATCCTTGTCAAGTTCTTTTTACAGCTTGCCTATGCATAATAGTATGCTATAATTCTACATCTTACCTGTTTGGATTGGCATTTTAGAACCTGATTTTACAATTTCATTTTTACTGTTTCTTGTCCTCTTTATCTCTTACAAGTTTGGGTCTGTGCTTTGGATTTTGAACATAATTGCCTAATGTAATTTTGCAAGAATTAAAACAAGGAACTCTTTCTCATTTGGGGATCAATTCGTGCACTTCAATGTTATTCTGTTGAAGACGATGTTCTCAAAATATATGCAATCCTCTGCAGCTTGAGAAAGTGAAAGATGAGATTACTGAAGCATCCAAGAATCCGCAAGCTGTGCTTTTGGAGGCAATTCATTCTGCTGGTTATTCTGGTGCATTGGAGAATCCTCTTATGGCCCTAGAATCTTCACTAAACAGATTAAATAGTACCGTGCTGGAGCAATTTGTTGCTGTGAGTTTAAGAAATGTTTTATAAACTAAGAATAGATCATTTTGCTTTTCTTCTATCTCCTTTTGTTATTTCACTGCTTGATTCTTAGTTCAATATTTATTATTAGTTTTCTAGATCTTTTTCTGCCACCGAAAGGGTTTTAAAATTTAGGAAAATTTTACTGCTCGAATGGTCCTTGCCGCGTCATGTGTTGAACATGAGGAGATGTTAAAATATGTAGAACCTCTTCTCTATGATTTAACTAGTGTGCCACGACCTAGGGAACCACAATCAGTCTACGTCGATAATCTTCAAACACTGAAACTTTTTTATCTGACTATGTTGCAAATTTCTTTGTTATGTTCATTTGTAAGCAGCAAACCAATTTTGCTCTTACATTTGAAATTCCCGGTGGCTGGCTTAAGGAGAAGGAAGCTATGACTCTAACAGTTCTTCAGGTGTTGTATCCAAATATAAATAGAAGTATTTTGCATGTGTTTATACAGTTCTCAGTATGTAGATAGCTTTCTTATCTTTAATATTATGTAATGAGATTCTTTGACTTTCTATGGTTCAACACATAACTTTCCTTAGTTTATTCTACTCATTCCATAATATCTAGTGAAATCCCAAATCTAAGGTTGAAAAATAGTATAACAATATAACCTGATAACATGCAATGTTTGCGACTATTATTAGATAATAATTGCTTAGACAGGATCACTGGTTGTTGTTCTATCTGTTACTATTACTCCCTCTGTTGTGCAATGGATGTCACAGTCAGAATTTTTTTGGTCTTAAAATGGTAGCCACTCTTTCTAAAATCAAGCAAATTTTAGTACAGAAAGAGTTGTAGTTGTTTATGGGACCCACTTTAAGTACAAGCACATGTATCCATATCTCAGTATCTTAAGAATAATATTAAAAATTGTTTCCTAAATTAGCATTTTCTTTTCAAAATTGACTTAATTTCCAGGAAAACATTAATCGTGCATCCTTTACTGGACATCATTAGTGTATAATACAGACAAAAGCTAGTGCTAGTTTTTGTTGACGTCTGCTATATACACCAGGATCCTAGTCTTGTGGTCATAATTTTCAATCTAGTAGAATATTTTTACCCCTAACAGGATTGCAAACATTTGTTTCTGGAATCCTAGTAAGTTAAATATGATTAATTTTAGTTCAAATACTTTATTATTGATAGGGAAAGTGAGAATCAGATTTTTTTCAAAACCATAATACATACAATTGTTACTTGGATGTTAGGGGAGACGCTGGAGCGACGGACTTCACCAGGCAATAGAAGCAAAAAAAGGCTTGCCCATTCAGAATAAAACTGTTACCCTGGCTTCTATTAGCTACCAGAACTTCTTTCTCCAGGTTGGAGCACCTATCTTAACATTTTAGCTCATACACCATGGAATTTATTCTCCATTCTTTGACTTTCTCTTGTTTTCACCAATTGAGTTGGACATGTAGATTGAACTTTATTACAAGAAAGTTGTCCTAAAATTGACATCTTTGGTGAAATTTTAATTTCCTTTAATTCTGCTCCGAGTTCATTAAAATAAGTATATGATTATATTTCTTTCTTTATAAAAATAATATGCCCCTCTTTTTATGTGTAATATCATATATGTTATTTGGGATTTTTTGTTTCTTTTATTTCTTTATTTTTGTTGGATTTTTGGCGAGTGAAACTAATATATGGGTTTTTATTTGGGACTTTTTTGTTGTAAATTTGTAATGTTCTTTATTTGATTTGAGATGAGTTTTTCTCAAAA
The DNA here is from genome assembly GCA_020205605.1 of Panax ginseng. NCBI lineage: Eukaryota > Viridiplantae > Streptophyta > Magnoliopsida > Apiales > Araliaceae > Panax > Panax ginseng. Next base: position 3,212,933 of record CM035138.1, on the reverse strand, counting down.
GTAATCAAAACATGTTTATAATGTATTGTTTCTACCTGTTAGTTGGTTCATGGGATTTTTCATTTTTTGTTGGTTCTTTCATTCTTAGTTGGTTTGTTTTCAAAATTGTCAATTTGTCATGCAAAAAGTTAGAATTATTTCATATCAACTCCTAAAAGTTTTAAAAAAAAATAATTAACGCCCATATACTAAATATTTATGGAAAAATTTCAACGGGGTCTATAACCCCACTACTCTTTTTTTTGTATCCCAGGTCCGGTACATGATCGATGAGATTAAATCTGAATGATGTTTAAATTTGTTCATTTTTTCTTCCATTACTGTAGTGGGTTGATTTTCTTCATGTTTCATTCACAACATTGTTTTTTGAGTTTTTTTAATGATTTGCTTGTATGGCCGTATAAATCACTTTATTTTATGTGTGTGGCCTTGTGGGTGTGAGTGTGAGCATAAAGGAATGGATTGAGGGAGAATGGGAGGATTTCTCTCAGATCGATATATACACTAGTACCACATAGAACTCTATTGTCTTTGTGTATTGATTTTGACACTAAAATGCCTCCGGTGACCTATTTGCTTCAATTTCTGACATGTTATTTTTAAATATCTTGTGGGAAGACCGCTTCTGACCGCCTTACAATCTTGGGTATCAAATTTACATCTTAAGTTTACTAAGACAAAGGAATTATGAATTATGAAGTGTACTCTCTATATATGTAGATATAAACTTTGATTGAAGAATCGTGGTAGCTTTCGATAGTTAATTGTAAAGATAATGAATGATTATGTAGTGAATGATTTTATCAAGTTAATAATATTTTAGTTTTTTTTTTTGCCAATATTTCTTTGGGGGGACATTGAGCCGACCAGTACATAAAAAGAATGTCAAATTTTGATTTAGCAAATGTATTTTTATACATTTAAGCAACAAATTTTCGTTGTTAATGGCATTAAAAATATAATATTTGGCAACGAAAAATTAACCTAATAACAACGGAGAGGATATTGTTATTAATACTAAAATAAAAGGTAACATTTTTTATCGTTGCAAATCATATCAACGTTAGTTTTACATATAAAGCGACGACAACATATAATGTCGTTTTATTGTCGATTTACTTTTCATTGCTATTGAAAAATAACCAACAACAAATATTTTCGTTGCTGATTCAACTTAATTTCGTTGCCAAATAATATAATCAGCAACGATAATCGTTGCTAAAAAGTTTACATTTCGCAACGAAAGCAAGCTTCGGCAACAATTTTCATAATTTACTGCAACGAAAAATGTCGTTGCAAAATGGTGTCAATTGCAACGAAAATGCATGGTCGTTGCAAAAAAAAGAAGTTCATTTCGTTGCCAATTAGAAGGCATTTGCAACGAAATGGGCTTTTTAGCAACAAAATTTTAATTATTCTGCAACAATACATTTTGTTGCTAAAGGATCGATGTCTCTGTACGAAAGCCAAATTTCGTTGCAAAATGTATTACCTTTGGCAACGAAAGAAATATGTTCGTTGCGGAACAATTAGCAACGCCATTCACAAAAACGAAAAGACGAACGATAGTAAAGTCGTTGCAAAACCCTTTACAAACGAAATTTGGCACCTTTAGCAACGAAAATCGGTTGTTCTGTGAAGCCCCATTTTTTGTAAATAGATAATAAAGAATGGAATAACAAAAGAAATCACCATGCATGCGGTCACTTGTGCATGAGCAAGTTATTCCAATGAATAATAATAACGGAACCAAAGTCAAGCAAAATTTGCACCGACAGGATGTTCCAACAGAATAATAAAGATTTTAACCAGTCCCGTGTAAAAACACATGACATGTGATGTTCCAACGTAATAATAATAAGATTTTAACCAGGTCCGGTGTAAAACACATGACGATGGATGTTCCAACTAATAATAATAAGAGCGGAACCGGTCCTGTAAAACACATGTGAGCAGGATGTTCCAAATGTATAATAGAAGAATATGTCACCAAGTATAGGGTGATCACAGCGTATCTGAGTTATTCCAATGTAATAATAAGAAATGGAATAACAACAGTTCTCTTCATGAATAAGAAAGAATAACACCTCTTACGAGTACAACAAATAATATTCCCTACCTTAAGAAGAAGATGTGACGCCCCCAAAATAGGTCCATTCCATCTAACCCATTCTGAGTCGCCAAATACATGGTACAGAAATAACTACAACTTTATTATTACAACATATAAACTGTGAGTTTAAATACAGATATTGCAATCTAGACAATATCCACACGCAAATAAATCCCCATCATAATTATTGATACATTATTTTACAAAAATGGTGAGGACTACTAAACAACTCTCTCTAACCTTCATTCCATACCTCGACTAAGATTTTACATTCTCGCCTCCCGAGAAGAAAAATGGAATAACAAGGAAAAGGTGAGCTAAACTAGCCCAGTAAAGAACATTATGACTAAGATAACATAGAGCAAATTATCGTTAGTCTTCAACAGGGAAAAATCTAATAGAAATACAATAGACAACCAGCTTTTAAATCAACAATGCAATGAAAACAACAATTCATTAGAAGAGTTAAGTAGAGAATGCAAACTATTATCTTCTATATATGAATTTAAAAGTTCATCGTCAATATTTTATCCTCAGTAACATCAATCAATATATATATCTGAATCAAATATTCATCTTTGTACTACAGTGCCAAAGATATTCATCATTGATCATGTTCATCTAAACACTGCTCATCTTTGCACTACGCCAAAGATATTAATCACCCATCATATTCATCTCAACACTGCTCATCTTTGCACTACGTGCCAATGATATTCAAGAATATCATCATTTAGACCGAGGATGATGAAAAATATTTTAAAGAAAACGAATCCAAAGGAAACAAAAGAACAAATATTAAGGATTCGTATTTTAAACAATCAAAGTTCAAAAATACTTCATAAGTAATCGAGTGGAGTAAAATTCAAGAATGATCAAAACATGGATACAATCAAAGCTAGTATCCGTAATAGATATTTTGACCTAAAAATGAAAATTTAATTTTTTTGTGAATAAAGTCGATTCGTAAATAGTGTCAGATATCGTGAAAGTGTCGTATACGTGAATAAGAACTCGACACCAAAAAAGATAGAAATTTCACAAAAAACATCATCATGCTTCGTGAATAATACTGTGAATAAGAATCTCATGAATAAGAACCCTACATGAAAAAGTTCTAAATTTGATAAAAATTTCCAACCAATATTTCTAAGATAATGATATTGAAGAAATAATATCATTTTCGAATAAAATAACATCTCTTACCTCGAAAGACAAGATTTCTAAATGAAACCTGGATATAGGCTATGACTTGAACTTGCACCAGATAGCAATACTCAAAGTATACTCAAAATACTCACAAGAATACGCTCGATAATATAGAGAGAGAAAACTTCAATTTCTGGTGTGATTTTCAATTCTAACCTAAGCACCCTATTTATAAGAAAATGCTTAGAACACCAAAGTAGAAAATTTAACAAATTAATATTATTTATTTTTTTCTACATCTTCCTACGCATCAAGCATCTGAATTCAGCAACTTGACATGTGTTAAAGATGCCCACCAAACACAAAAAATATTTTTCTTATTTAAATTATTTTAAACTTCCAAAAATCAATTATTTCAGAGCATCGGAACTTCAATAATTCATAATAATTAGCTCTTTTATTAGAAAAATTTGAAATTTGTGACTTTCCATAGGAAATTCCATTATCTATAATTTTGCAGAAGGAAGTTTTTCCAAATTCCAAACTGAAATTGACCGAAATCCACAAACGGGCAATTTTATAAGCTATAATCAAATTTCAGTCAAGAAATGGGTCTACCGACACACAAAATCTGTTTTAATATTTATTGCAACAAAAATACTCTTTTACTCGTATACTCATATATCCCACATTCATTGTAAAAATATCACCATTATTATATTATTAAAATATAATAATATATTTAAATGAATTATTTTATCAGAAAAAGATAAAATTTCAATTTTCAACAATTGTCACTTTAAAATTTTCTCCATCTATATCCACATAAAATCAATATTTTTCTCATCATATAAATCAATAATTAATTATTCACAAATAATATTACAGAATCACAAGATCGGGCAACCGTGTAGCTCCTCAGAAAGAGGGGGGCTTTCCAATAAGGATCTCTCATTACGGCACCGCGCGAATTAGTAACCAAACCTCTCCTTGGACATGTAACTTTCTAGACATTGCCAATAATGTTATCCAATAATATTATTCAGATAATATGAATTATTGTCTGATAATGGAAAATACTGTAATGACAATTTATTGAAACAACAAGAATATAAAATATCAATGCAAAGAATTATTGAATCAATAAAATAAAATACTTTGAATAAGAATTATCGTAACAATTATTGAGTAGTGCTTTTCACGTAAGAATCAATAATTGGTGCAATACAGCATCTTCTTCTTGCTCAACAACGCGTATTAGTGTGTTTTAACCACCGGTATTCTAACAAGATAATCTGTAAATAACTACGCCATTATTTATAAACAACTTATATTTGTCGCTTTCTTCATCCAATCGCTTTCGTTATGTGGCCCAATAAAAGATCGCTATTCCGTCGTAAAAATATTCCACGACCAAACGAATATTCCCCGACAATAATGAATATTTTATAACCACTTGCTTATTCAAATATTTGCGATTTTACCCATAACTATCCACATTAATCAAATCAACCCTTACTATTTCAAAATAATAAATTGAGGAAAATAAATTTTATTTATTAATAATTTGGGGTCTTACAACCTCCCTCCTTATGAAATTTAGTCCTCGAAATTGACGTCACGTCGCGGTGTTTCAAAAGATGAGAATACCTCGCTTTCATTTCCGCTTTCAACTCCCGTGTCATTTTCTCAATAAAGATGGTTTCTCCACAAAACTTTAACTTGTGGTATAACCTCGATACATAGGACATGTTCTTTCCTATCCAAGATCTTGACAGTACCTCCTCGTGACGTTAAGTCTTCACTATCTCATCCGGTTCTAACTCAATGACGTGGTTCGGTCGTCCACATATTTACGTAACATCGATACGTGAAAAAACGTTATGAACACGCGCGTCATACTTGGCGGTAAAACGAGTCTATAGGCCACGCTTCCTATTTGATTGAGAATTTCAAATGGATTAATAAATCGAAGGTTTGAGCTTTCTTCACCTCACCGATTCTCGCTTTTGAAATAACAACTTCTTGCACCTCCTTCTTCAAATTCATCACTCCGTAGATGTAGCTCAAGCGACTTTAACTTTATCGATTAAAGTCGATTATACTCGTATATCATCACGTGGGTACCTAGAGTTTTCATCTCCATCTTTATTATTTATAAATTATACTGAAATTAGTCTTTGACAATATCGTACTTTTCTTCTTATATCGATCTTCTACTCAACACGCCGCCTACCACGTTAAACTTTTCCAAGATGGCATGGTTAAACATATGCTAAAATGAGTCTCCTCTTGAGTTCTTCAAGCTCTTCCCACATTCCTTGCTCCATTCAATTTCGTATCTCTACGAAGTCACCGCTAAGTTAATGGAATAAATGATTCAAGAATATCCTTCAACGAATCTCCGATAATAACCAACTAAGCCTGAAAGCTACGTGATTTCGATTACCGACTTTAGGTTGTTCTCAATCGTGACTCATATCCCAACCTTGGATAAAGACGTTACAATGACACCTATCGCTTTACTATTATGCGAATATGGTGTCCCTACGAGAGAAATCGGCTTGCATTCCACAAAGGAAGTCACCAAATAAAGGCTCACGTACCAAATTCTATAGTTGAATTTTTAACTCCTGAAGTTCAATAGGAGCCATTCGATAAGAGATTTTAGAAATGAGTTTTGTACCGGGTTCAAAGTCAATACAAAATTTAATATCAGTCTTTGGGAGTAAACCAAGAAATTCTTCAGGAAATACGTCAGGAAAAATCAATAACAATAAGAATATTATTCAAATCTGACGTGTCTTTATTCAAATCCATAACATGGACTAAGAAAACTTGACATCCGTAATAAACGAATGACTTCATGGCTTGATATGAAAATGTTTGACTATAATGGTTTGATTGCTTGAATTCGAATAACAGGTTGCTTAGGAATATGAAAACTAACAACCTTACGAAAGTAATCAATTTTGGCATGATGAGTAGTTAACCTTAAAATCACATCAAAAGCAAATATCTCTATAGAAATAAGGTTAACAGTAATGTGATAGTGCTGAACTGAATCAAGCAAGATTTCTAAACAACGGATGTAATGAAAGTTTTCTCTAACTGAGTCTCCATAAATAGGTCAAAGTCTAATTTCTCCGTAGTCAAGTTCAAACGTTGAGCTCAAGCAAGAGAGATAAAAGAATGTGTAGAACCCAGATTCTAGTAAGGTATAAACTTCGCAAGAATTTATAATTAACTAACCTGCTAAACTTCGTCGTTCTTCCTCGTGATTTTGACCGGCCACGACAAACACTCTTCCAGAACCGCTTAACTTTGACCTTCTCGGGACATCCTTTTGAGTCACCATTCCCATGGATCGGGTTTCGATACTGCATAATCTTGAGCGATATGTCCTTCTTTTCCACAATTATAGCATACCTTAAACCTGTTGTGGGCGCGGTTTGGTGATATATCCTCTTTTCCAAGATTTATAACATACGACCGGTGGTCTTTCTCCTCCTTGGAACCATTCTTCTTCGGGCGGCCGACGCCTTCACATGGTCGTTGTTGAATCTCCTCTTTTAAAATCTCCTCCCGACTCGCTTCTTCTATTTTTATGGCCACGATTACCACCGAGTGGTTACCGCCTTTGTCTCAGATTCTTCTTTCTCCGCCGGGTTATCGTTATTCCGATGATCGCTATCTTCTTGATGATCCTGGTTATGGTCCCTCGGTTGAACGTCTTCGTTATCTCGCCTTCTACAACCGAGCCCCGCTTGACAACATCCGAATAGAGAAAAATTTATGAGAAATGAGATCTTGACGACGCCGGGTTTAAACCTCTCGAAACATCCGCGTCATACGTTCCTCATTCTTTACCAAATGAGGTGCAAACTCGATAACTCCGCGAACTTCGCCTCAGTCTTTGACACCGTCATGTTATTCTGCTCCAGTCTAATAAACTCCACTTCCTTCAGATGACGAATACTTTCAGGGAAGTACTTGTCATTGAAGTGTTTCAGAAACGTCTCCCATGAAATGCTGAGTGCAGTTGGATGGGTACGCTTCACAGATTCCCACCAGTAATCTGCCTCATTACGGAACATCAAAGTAGCGAATGGAACTTTCTGTTCCTCCGTGCATCCCAAGACATTGAATATCTTGGTAATTTGTTTGACCCAAGACATCGGATCCGGCTTTCCCCAGAATTGCTGTGGTCCAAACTCTTTGAATCGCTTGGTTGTGACCACCGTGAATCACTATCATTTCTCCTCAGATTTTGAACACGAGTCTCCTCGTCTCGATTTTGCATGAACCGCAAAAAGCTTCTAAACATCCCCTCGCTCATCATCCGCTTGGTGGTGTTATTCACGGGAGGTACATTGCCACCACATTGCACGTTCTCCTCGTTGGTAAAGACAGCATCTCCACTGGTCTCATTTACTCCAATTTATTAATATTCTCAAATGACATTCTCAAATCACGTATAAAACAAGGGTTAATTAAGAAAATCAACATATCACATAATATCCTTATATACTAACCAACTAACAAATAAGCTTAGGTAGGACACACTAATGGCGAAGGATTTACTCGCCTCTCTCCTCCTAGTTCTATTCCCCGATCTACGCCAGAGATCATATCCCTAAGCTCGATACCAACCGTGACGCCCCAAAATAGATCCATTCCATCCAACCCATTCTCGAGTCGCCAAATACATGGTACGTAAATAACTACAACTTTATTATTACAACATATAAATCATGAGTTTAAATACGAGATATTGCAATCTGTATAATATCCACACGCAAATAAATCTCCATCATAATTATTGATACATTATTTTACAAAAATGGTGAGGACTACTAAACAACTCTATCTAGAACCTTCATTCCATACCCCGACTTAAGACTACACTACATTCTTTCTCGAGAAGAAAAAATGGAATAACAAGGAAAAGGGTGAGCTCAATCTAGCCCAATAAAAGAACATTATGACTAAGATAACATAGAACAAATTATCGTTAGTCTTCAACAGAAAAAAATCTAATAGAATACAATAGACAACCGGTTTTAAATCAACAATCATAGCGTGAAACAACAATTCATTAGAAGAGTTAAGTAGAGAATGCAAACTACTATCTTCTATATATGAATTTAAAAGTTCATCGTCGATATTTTATCCTCGTAACATCAATCAATATATATCCGAATCAAATATTCATCTTTGTACTACTGAAAGCCAAAGATATTCATCATTGATCATGTTCATCTAAACACTGCTCATCTTTGCACTACTGGCCAAAGATATTAATCACCTCAGTCGTATTCATCTCAACACTGCTCATCTTTGCACTACAAAGCCAAAAATATTCAAAGAATATCATCATTTAGGACTCGAGGATGATGAAAAATATTTTAAAGGAAACGAATCCAAAGGAAACAAAAGAACAAATGTTAAGGATTCGTATTTTAAACAATCCAAGTTCAAAAATAATTCATAAGTAATCGAGTGGAGTAAAATTCAAGAATGATCAAAACATGGATACAATCAAAGCTAGTATCCATAATAGATATTTTGACGAAAAATAAAATTTTAATTTTTCTATGAATAATAATCGTATTCGTGAATAAGTCTCAGATATGTGAAAGTGTCGATACGTGAATAAGAACTCACACCAAAAGATAGTAATTTCACAAAAACATCATCATGCTTCGTGAATAAGACTTTTCGTGAATAAGAACTCATGAATAAGAACTCGTGAATAAGAACTCATGAATAAGAACTCATTAATAGTAACCCCGACATGAAAAAGTTCCAAATTTGATAAAAATTTCCAACCAATATTTCGGCATAATGATATTGAAGAAATAATATCATTTTCGAATAAAATAACATCCTTTACCTCGAAAGGCAAGACTTCTAAAAAACACAGGATATAGGCTATGACTTGAACTTGCACCGTATAGCAATACTCAAAGTATGCTCAAAATACTCACAAGAATACGCTTCGATAATATAGAGAGAAAACTTGATTTAGTGTGATTTTCAATTCTAACCTAAGCACCCTATTTATAGAAAAAATGCTTAGAACACCAAAGTAGAAAATTTAAAAAATTAATATTATTTATTTTTTTCTACATCTTCCTACGCATCAAGCATATGAATTCAGCAACTTGACATGTGTTAAAGATGCCCACCAAACACAAAAAATGTTTTTCTTATTTAAATTATTTTAAACTTCTAAAAATCAATTATTTCAGAGCTTCAGAACTTCAATAATTCATAATAATTAGCTCTTTTATTAGAAAAATTCAAAACTCGCGACTTTCCATAGGAAATTCAATTATCTACAACTTTGCAGAAGAAAGTTTTTCCAAATTCCAAATAAAAATTGACCGAAATCCATAAACGAGCATTTTACAAGCTATAATCAAATTTCAGTCAAGAAATGGGTCTACCGACACACAAAATCTATTTTTAATATTTATTGCAACAAAAATAATCTTTTTCTTCGTATACTCATATATCCGACATTCATTGTAAAAATATCACCATTATTATATTATTAAAATATAATAATATATTTAAATGAATTATTTTATCAGAAAAAGATAAAATTTCAATTTTCAACAATTGTCTTTTTAAAAATTTTCTCCATCTATATCCACATAAAAACAATATTTTTCTCATCATATAAATCAATAATTAATTATTCACAAATAATATTACAGAATCACAAGATCTTTTGCAACCGGCCGCTCTTAGAAAGAGAGGGGCTTTCCAATAAGGATCTCTCCTTCATCATGCAAATTAGGTGACCAAACCTCTCCTTAGACAGAACTTTCTAGACATTGCCAATAATGTTATCCAATAATATTATTCAGATAATGTATGACCCCAAATAATTAATAAATGAAATTTAATTTCCTCTAATTATTATTTTGAAATAGTAAGGGTTGATTTGATTAATGTGGATAGTTATGGGTAAAATACACAAATATTTTAAAATAAGCAAGTGGTTATAAAATATTCATTATTGTCGGGGAATATTCGTTTGGTCGTGGAATATTAAATCTTTGTCGGGGAATATTAAATGCGACAGCCTAATAATGTGTGGGCCCCATAACGGAAAGCGATTGGAGGAAGAAAACGAGAAGAATAAGTTGTTTAAAAATAACGGCGTAGGTGTTACCGTTAATACCGTTAAAATACTTAGTGGTTAAAATACAGTAGCACATGGTATTGCACCAATTATTGATTCTTACGTAAGAAGGTACTACTCAATAATTGTTACAATAATTACTGTTGTAAGACCCCGAATTTTATTAAATAAAATTATTCAATTTTTTCTTATAATTATTATTCAGTAAATGATTAAATTGATAAAAGTTTAAAGTTATGGGTGAATTATGCAAATTTTATAAAATACGCAAGTGGCTATAAAATATTCATTGTTGTCGGGGAATATTCGTTTGGTCGTGGAATATTAAATGCATCACAATGCATCTTTATGTGGGCCCCATAATGTAAAGTGATTGGATGAAGAAAACGACAAATATAAGTTGTTTATAAATGACCAGCCAGAGTTATTACTGATTAATCTTTGTTAAAATACTCTATGGTTAAAACACGATGAAGATTACGTGGTATTGCACCAATTATTGATTCTTACGTAAAGAAGACACTACTCAATAATTGTTACGATGAATTACTGCTCAATATTTTATTTTATTGATTCAATAATTCTTTGCGTTGATATTTTATATTACCGTTGTTTCAATAAATTGTCATTACATAGTATTTTCCATTATCTGACAATAATTCATATTATCCGAATAATATTATTGGATAACATTATTGGCAATGTCTAGAAAGTTACGCTCTAAGGAGAGGTTTGGTCACCTAATTGCGGCCAATAAGGAAAAATTCTTATTGAAAGCCCTCTTTCCTCAAACCGCACCTGTTGTCAATATTGTGATTATATAATATTATTTGTGAATAATTAATTTTTGATTTTTATGATGAGGAAAATATTCATTTTATGTGGATATAGATGGAGAAAATTTTTAATGTGAAAATTATTAAAAATTAATATTTTATCTTTTTCTGATAAAATAATTCATTTAAATATATTATTATATTTTTTAATAATATAATAATGGTGATATTTTTACAGTGAATGTGGGATATATGAGTATATGAGGAGGAGGAGTATTTTTGTTACCAAAAATATTTAAAACATGTTAAACATGTCGGTGGACCCCATTTCTTCACTAAAATTTGATTATAGCCTGTAAAATCGCTCGTTTGTGAATTTCGGTCAATTTTTGTTTGAAATTTGGAAAAACTTTCTTCTGCCAAAGTTGTAGAAAATTGAATTTCCTATTAAAACGCGCGAGATTCGAATTTTTGGATAAAAGGGCTATTTATTATGAATTATTGAAGTTAGAAGTCTCAAAATAATTGATTTTTGAAGTTTAAAATAATTTAAATAACAAAAAACGTTTTTTACATTTTGTTTCCTCATGTAACATGTGTTAGGGGCTGAGTTCGATGTTGAGAGCATACGTGATGAAGTCTTGGGAAAAAATATATATATATATTATTATTTTAATAAATTTTTACTGCTTTGGTGTTCTAAGCGAATTTCCTATAAATAGGTCTTAGGGTTATAATTGAAAATCACACCGAAACTCAAGTTTTCTCTCTATATATTATCGAGTTTATTCTTGTGAGTATTTTGAGTATACTTTGAGTATTTCTATACGGTGCAAGTTCGTTTCAAATTATTACGATGTAAGTCTCTTGCTTTTTTGAAGTAAGGATAATAAGGGATTTTAAGGGTTATTATTTCGAAATTCTTCTGAACCTTCAAAAATTCTAGAAAAAATTGAAATGATAATTTGATGAGTTTTGTTGATTATGTCCAAAAATGGCGATTTTTGGATGTATATATTAGGAGTTATGGATTTTATGAGACAAGACTATTTTAAAAGTAACTGCTTATAACTCCTTGTGATTAACTCCAAAATTGATGAAAATTTTATTGTGAGTACATCTATATAATATCAATATACCGTATAAATTTCAGAATTTTTGGATAAAAGTACAATTTATGATAAATGTCTGAATATTCAGTGGTTTTGGCCATGTGAAAAATAGTAAATGAATTTTAAAAATTTTGAGAAAAATATATATTCAATATGGGACTATATTCTTCTAAATCCCAGAAAAGAAATATTTTTAAAACTGATTTGATATTTTTCATGAAAATGTTCTAGTTATGAGTAAATGAATTAAATATGTTATGTGAATTAAGAAAATTGAAAAATATGATTTTATGGCTTGAGAATTATATATGAGATATATGCAGATTTTTGATGAGGGTTTTGGCTATTGATGATGAGATCTTATGAGGTTGGCATTTTAAGATGATTAAATGCATTTATTAGTAAAGTGTAAACAATTAAAATAAATTATTTATAAGTTTAAGAAATGCTTAAAATATTGTGGTAGTATTAATAATATTAGATTATGAGATTATTAAGTGATTTATAACATTTTGATTAAGTTGTTATGAAATCATTGATTTATGAATCTTACTCTTGAGATTAAATCTATATGTTGATTATATTATTTTTATATAACATTCTTATAACCTTAATGATGATATTTCTCTTTGACTTGAGTGTAAAGATGGATAGATTATTGGTATGATCGTGACTATAGGTTCTCTTTGGGCAGTAGTGCAAAGTTGAATTGTTGACTGGTATGATCATGACCATTGAATTTATAATTGAATATCTTTAAATTTAAGTGCAAAGGTGAATTGATCAACATATATGGTTATAATTATGGTTTATATAAATTCTGAAATGATTATGTATTTCTTTGAGATATGAATATCTTTGGTCCGTAGTGCAAAGATGACTTGTTGATGAATATATTTGGCCTGTAGTGCAAAGATGAATTGTTGATGAATATCTTTGGGTCGAAGTAGTGTAAAGATGACACAGAAGTAGTTGAATATCTTTGGCCGTGAGTGCAAAGATGAATCATTGATGAATATCTTTGGCACATAGTGCAAAGATGAATCTGTTGATGAATATCTTTGGCTCGTAGTGCAAAGATAAATTTATTAAGATGATTATGAGCAGAATCGTGATTTGGTATAACCATGATCTTTGATATTTCGGGTAAAGACAAGTGATGAAAATTATCTTCGTCTGAATGAGAAAAGAAATTTAGAACAACAATTACGATTATGAGTTGTACATGTGATTGTGGGCGAAATTGTTGATTGATGTTACTGAGAATAAAACATTGTTGGTGGACTTTTAACATGGAGAAGATAATAGACTTTATAGTCTATTTGACTCTTCTAATGGATTGCTTTCGTTCACGCAACTATGGTTGAATTTTTTATCATCTACCATATGTTTCTAAATCTACGATTTATTATTGATGAAGGCTATTGATAATTTAATTATCTTTAGTCATGATATTTTTATTGAAATAACATGTCTTTCACCTTTTTGTTTCACAATTCCTTTCGTAATAAAAGTGTAGGCATTTGGGACGAGGGGAATAACAGGGAATAGAATCGGTGGTCTATAGATGTTGAGGTGAGGTGAATTTAACTTGGAAGGGTGTTTTACCACTATCATACAAGATGTCTAAATGACATACAACCTCGTGTCATCATAATACAAGATTGTGCTTTCATCCACTTCTTTGAGTATATCTACCAAAGACTACCTATATAATCTTGGTATTTGTTTGGAGTATAATACTCAATTAGAGACAGTGGAGATAATGATATGTCAAGAGAGACTCATCATTGGGAAGAATATGATAGTAATCTTCTCGTTTTTCTTTGGGGGTCTATCGGGTCAAGAGGATAATTCAGTAGCCATATGATATCTATCATAACCTATACGCATGGCCTCCCATGTATGAAAGGTTTCTCTTGAGCACTTCCCAAAGATTCTAATTTTTAAAACAGCTTTTCATTATACCTTTATGTAAGGTGTCATTATGAGTCATTCTTGTCACAGTTGGGACATGAGTCATGATTGATATATATTTGTATCCAAACTCACAACATATGTGTTGTTGTATTTTACAAAGACAATTATTGTAATAAAGTTGTAGTTGTTTTACGTACCATGTATTTGCGACTCAAAATGGGTTGGATGGAATGGACCTATTTTGGGGTCGTTACATTTGGTATCGAGCTTAGGGATATGATCTCCAGCGGAGATCGGGGAATAGAACTAAGAGGGAGAGATAAGTAAATCCTTCGCTAAGTGTATCCTACCTAAGCTTATTTGTTGGTCACCATAATATCGAGATATTATGTGATATGTTAATTTGTTCAATTAACCCTTGTTTTGAAGTCGTATTCTAGAATGATATCCTCAAATACGGAGATGAGCATTGGAGAAATTATAATGACAGGGGAAGATGGAATCAAATGAAAGCAAGGTATTCTCAACTCTTTGAAATACCGAGTACGTAAATTTCGGGACGAAATTTCATAAGGAGGGAAATTGTAAGACCGAATTTTATGAAATAAAATTATTCAATTTTTTCTATAATTATTATTCAAGAAATGGTTAAATTGATAAAAGTTTAAAGTTATGGGTGAATTATGCAAATTTTACAAAATACGCAAGTGGCTATAAAATATTCATTGTTGTTTGGAATATTCGTTTGGTCGTGGAATATTCTTCTTTGCCGGGAATATTCGCATTTACTCAAGACATGATCTTTTTGTGGGCCCCATAACGAAAAGTGATTGGATGAAGAAAACGACAAATATAAGTTGTTTATAAATGACGACGTAGTTATTCTGCTTATCTTGTTAAAATACTTTGGTGGTTAAAACACAAGAAGACACTGCAGTATTGCACCAATTATTGATTCTTACGTAAGAAGACACTTTCTCGATAATTGTTACGATAATTATTGCTCAATATTTTATTTTATTGATTCAATAATTCTTTGCGTTGATATTTTATATTACCGTTGTTTCAATAAATTGTCATTACATAGTATTTTCCATTATCGAGCAATAATTCATATTATCTGAATAATATTATTGGATAACATTATTGGCAATGTCTATAAAGTTCTGTCTAAGGAGAGGTTTGGTCACCTAATTGGTCACCAATAAGGAGAAATTCTTATTGGAAAGCCCTCTCTTTCCTTGGAACTGCCTGGTTGTCAATATTGTGATTATATAATATCATTTGTGAATAATTAATTATTGATTTTTATGATGAGGAAAATATTCATTTTATGTGGATATAGATGGAGAAAATTTTTAATGTGAAAATTATTGAAAATTAATATTTTATCTTTTTCTGATAAAATAATTCATTTAAATATATTATTATATTTTTTAATAATATAATAATAGTGATATTTTTACAGTGAATGTGGGATATATGAGTATATGAGGAGGAGAAGTATTTTTGTTACCAAAAATATTTAAAACATGTTAAACATGTCGGTGGACCCTATTTCTTCACTGAAATTTGATTATAGCCTGTAAAATCGCTTGTTTGTGGATTTCGGTCAATTTTTGTTTAAAATTTGGAAAAACTTTCTTCTGCAAAGTTCGGACAAAAGGGCTATTTATTATGAATTATTGAAGTTCCGAAGCTCCGAAATAATTGATTTTTGGAAGTTTAAAATAATTTAAATAACAAAAACGTTTTTTACATTTTGTTTCCCTCATTTAACATGTGTTAGGAGTCGAGTTCGATGTTGAGAGCATACGTATGAAGTCTTGGAAAAAAATATAATATTATTATTTTAATAAATTTTCTGCTTTGGTGTTCTAAGCAATTTCCTATAAATAGGGTGCTTAGGTTATAATTGAAAATCACACCAGAAACTGAAGTTTTCTCTCTCTATATTATCGAGCGTATTCTTGTGAGTATTTTGAGTATACTTTGAGTATTTCTATACGGTGCAAGTTCGTTCAACGTTATTCCAGTCAGAAGTACTGCTCTTTTGAGGTAAGGGATAATAAGGGATTTTAAGGGTTATTATTTCGAAATTCTTCTGAACCTTCAAAAATTCTAGAAAAAATTGAAATGATAATTTGATGAGTTTTGTTGATTGTGTCCAAAAATGGCAATTTTTGGATGTATATATTAGGAGTTATGGATTTTATGAGACAAGACTATTTTAAAAGTAACTGCTTATAACTCCTTGTGATTAACTCCAAAATTGATGAAAATTTTATTGTGAGTACATCTATATAATATCAATATACCGTGTAAATTTCAGAATTTTTGGATAAAAGTACAATTTATGATAAATGTCTGAATATTCGGTGGTTTTGGCCATGTGAAAAATAGTAAATGAATTTTAAAAATTTTGAGAAAAATATATATTCAATATGGGACTATATTCTTCTAAATCCTAGAAAAGAAATATTTTTAAAACTGATTTGGTATTTTTCATGAAAATGTTCTAGTTATGAGTAAATAAATTAAATATGTTATGTGAAATAAGAAAATTGGAAAATATGATTTTATGGCTTGAGAATTATATATGAAATATATGCAGATTTTTTATGAAGGTTTTGGCTATTTGTGATGAGATTTTATGAGGTTGGCATTTTAAAATGATTAAATTCATTTATTAGTAAAGTGTAAACAATTAAAATAAATTGTTTATAAGTTTAAGAAATGATTAAAATATCGTGGTAGTATTAATAATATTAGATTATGAGATTATTAAGTGATTTATAACATTTTGATTAAGTTGTTATGAAATCATTAATTTATTAAATTTTCTACTTTGGTGTTCTAAGCATTTTCCTATAAATAGGGTGCTTAGGTTAGAATTGAAAATCACACCAGAAATTGAAGTTTTCTCTCCCTATATTATCGGTATATTCTTGTGAGTATTTTGAGTATACTTTGAGTATTGCTATACTGCAAGTGCAAGTTCAAGTCATAGCTTTATATCCTGTTTTTTTACTAAAGTACTTTCTTTCGAGGTAAGGGATATTTTTTTTTTAAATGATATTATTTCTTCTAATATCATTATGTCAAAGTATTGGTCCAATTTTTAATCAAATTTGGAACTTTTTGTGTTTGAGTTACTTATTCACGTATACTGGTCTTATTCACGATATCGACACTTATTCACGAATCATTTACATTATTCATCTAAAAATGAAAATTTTCCATTTTCGCTAAAATATCTATCAGTGGATACTAGCTTTGATTGTATCCATGTTTTAATCATTCTTGAATTTTACACCACTATGATTATTTTTGAGGTATTTTGGACATGGATAAAACAAAAGTACGAATCCTTAATCCTTAATCCTTGTCATTTTGTTTCACTGGATTCGTTTCCTTAAAAATATTTTTCATCATCCTCAATCTTAAATGATAATATTATTGAATATCTTTGGCCTGTAGTGCAAAGATGAATGATTTCGATGAATATCTTTGGCCCGTAGTGCAAAAAGATTAACAGTGTCTAGATGAACATGACCCAATTAATGAATATCTTATCTTCACAGTAGTGCAAAGATGAATATTTGATTCCGTATATATATTGATTGATGTTACAGGGATAAAAGATAGAGCGATGAACTTTTAAATTCATACATGAAGATAGTAGTTTGCATTCTCTATTAACTCTTCTAATGAATTATTATTTCACCGCTGAATATTGATTTAAAACTTATTATTTATTGTATTCTATTAGATTTTTTCTGTTGAAGACTAACGATAATTTGTTGTATATTATCTTAGTCATAATATTATTTATTGGGCTAGTTGAGCTCACCCTTTTCCTTTTTGTTCCATTTTTCTTCTCGTATAAGAGAATGTAAATGAGTACAAGCTCGGGGTATGGAATGATGGTTATAGAGAGAGTTGTTTAGTAGTCCTCACTATTTTTGTAAAATAATGTATCAATAAATGTGATGAGGATTTATTTGGGTATAGATATTGTCTAGAAGATAATATTTGTATTCAAACTCACGCTTTACTATTGTAATAATAAAGTTGTAGTTGTTTCGTACCATGTATTGACAACTCGTAATGGGTGATGTATACCTATTTTGGGGCATCACGGATAATATAAATTATTGTCTGATAATGGAAAATAATGTGTAATGACAATTTATTGAAACAACAATAATATAAAATATCAATGTAGCAATTATTGAATCAATAAAATAAAATACCTTGAATAAAGAATTATCGTAATAATTATTGAGTAGGCCTTCTTTCACGTAAGAATCAATAATTGGTGCAATACCGTGTCTTCTTGCTCAACAATGCATATTAGTGTGTTTTTTACCACCGGGTATTCCAACAATGATTAATCTGTAATAACTACGCCAAGTTATTTATAAATAACTTATATTTGTCGCTTTCTTCATCCAATCGCTTTTCCGTTATGGGGCCCATAAAAGATCATACTGTCAGCATTTAATATTCCCCGATGCATTTAATATTTCACGACCAAATGAATATTCTCCGACGATAATGAATATTTTATAACCACTTTAACTTATTCAAATATTTGTGTATTTTACCCATAACTATCCACATTAATCAAATCAACCCTTACTATTTCAAAATAATAAATGAGGAAAATAAATTTTATTAATTAATAATTTGGGGTCTTATGAAAAGTCTTTGGATATATAAGTAGTGAAGTAGCGAGAATACTTTCTTTCTCTCTATAGTTTATCTCTAGAGTTTCAAAGAATTCGTAAGAAAATAATGAATGAATGAGCATCTATTTATAAAAAATGGAATGCATAGTAACTAACTCATGAACTATTTTAGATTGATTTACTTTTAATCTGACGGTCCATATTTAAAGCAAAATCTTTTAAATAAAATATATTATATTCTATTTATAATCTAATAAAACGAATAACTTTATAAAAGATTTAACTATGCAAACACTATGCGAGCACTATGCAAATACTATGCATAATAAAATATAATATATTCTAATTATTGTCTAATAAAAATGTATAACTTTATAAAAGTATTCATTTTTATATAAAAAAGATTTTACTATACAAAACACTATCCGCATAATTACGCTGCGACACTGTGCGTAATAGAATATAATATATTCTATTTATAGAATAACTTTATAAAAGTATTATGTTTTATATAAAAGATTTTCTCAGATTATTACATTAATAATACCAACAAAACTGAGTGACTTATCACTTAAGCATCAATAATTAATACCGTGTGTACTCTACTACGCAACCACGCCAGACATCGCATTTTTTTTAACACCGGTGTTTCAACAGCTAACTGTAAAACTTCCGCCGTTATTTTCATAAAGTATTTTGTCATTTTCTCAATCCGACAATAATTCCGCTGTGGGGTCCACCAATAGTTATGCTTGTTTATTTAATATTCCCCGTTAAAACGAATATTCTTCCAGGCCAATCGAATATTATATAACAACTTGCGTACTTTGAAAAATTTATAAATATTACACACAACTATTATATCAATTTCACTCTATAATATTCAAAAATAATATTTATATAAAATTCATCTTTATTCAAAAAGTTGGAGTTTTACATCTCCACTACGAGTTACACCTCTTGCGCGTATTAGATTAATCAAACTTAAAAGAGAACTAAATTAGAGTTTTTTTTTTTGTTTTGATAATTTAAAATTAGTAGTTTGTTTGAATTTGTTGTTGGTTTGTGACTTGGTATTAAACTCAATTTTAATTTATTTAATGTATTTATTATATATATTTTGGACTTCTTAGGTTACTTATTAGGATTTTTTTTGTATGATAGTTTAAAGTTTCACTATTACTAATTAGGTTTTTTTTCCACATAATGAAAAAGGTGAATACATGATTTTTGTACATAATTAGTGAAATTACACATATTATGTCATTGTTGGTGGTTATTTGATTGTTTTATTGAGTTTGATGTTGCCTAACAACTCATGGAGTCTAATTGTGTGTTACGAAAATCTTAATATTTACAAAAAAACAGCCATAAAAATAAAACTCTCTTTTCCTGGGAGTCGGGTATTAAAATGAATAATAAGCCTTTGAAGTTTATTACATATTTTCTACCGATCCACATTGAATATGAGGTAATTTAGGAATTAGCATACATACAATTTTAGGATAGATAGATTCCTATTAGGCCAAATTGGAAACAATGTCTAAAGACTCTTAGAATTCATTTGGTAGATTCCTCTTGGGCCAAATTGACAAAAGTTACTCCTAAACTTGTGATTAAAATTCCTCCGTTTTAAAATTAAAAATACATTTTAAAAATAATAATTTTTATAAACAATTGTTTACTTTTAGTTTTATCATTAAAAGAAATATTTATACATTAGAATTGAACTATAATCGGTGTTTTTATTATAGAAATAGATAAAATTAAGATTATTATGTTTCAAAATAGTAATGTATAACTAATTTTAGAATAATAAAATTTATCTAATTTTACAATTCTTAAATATTTTTAACAAATGTATCCATCAAAACATGTGGCTGACCATTTTCTTTATTAATGCAAAAAAGCTAGGTGTTTATTTTGGACACAAGGAGTCCATTATAAATGGATACACTGGTAGTATTTATCTTTTTTCCAAAATTGTGAGCCTAATTAAGAAAAGAAGACAAATCTTTTTATGATATTTGATTAAGGATCTATTTATTTTGAAACTACTCTTTTAGGACAAGTAAAACAAGTTTGATAATATGTGCAAATCAAGGGTAAATTTAAAAACGATTTATTATGTATTTTTTTTGTATTTTCAGCTAGTTTTTTTTCGTAAACTGTTTTTAATAAATACGAGTTGTGTTTTGCATTTTTTATGGGTATTAAAATTTTATTTTTATATTAGAAAAAATTATATTTTAATGTAGAAGGGTCAGATTTACTAATTAGTCTAAGGCAAGGCATGTACGTATTGGGTGATGTCATGAGGCTTACTATACGTCACAAACTCACGTGATTGCTGATCGAGTCAATGGGTCAAATTCAACGTAATTACATAGTGGACCTGCCTGCGTAAATCGTAATTGGTGATGGATGACATACATACTATAAATATTCCCTCCTCCCGTCCCCCGCCACCGCTAGCCACATCTCTCATCTCATTCCATATTATTCCATGTCCTTTTTCCGCTTATATTATTAATTCTACAAATTACATTCATTACAAAATATAATATGCAAATAATTCTTTACCACTAGCTAAACCGGCAAACAAACCGAATCAAACTCGAAAACTTTTAATCGAACTCAAACATGTTTAAATAATTTGATCGAACCAATAACCAATAACTATGCAAGAGTTCGGATTGAAATTTAGAGTTTGTGAACAAATCGAACATAAGCTTGTTCGCGAATTTTGCGAACATGAACAGTTCGCGAACGTTCACAAACACAAACTTAAAATTCTGAAACAAAAAACAGTTAAATAAATATAGAAAATGTCTACTCTAAGAGTCTAAGGATTCAATCAAAATTTAGACTAAATATTGTAATCATCATTCATCCAAAAAGACCAAAACCAAAAATGATTACTTAGAGCTTAGAACTTAAAAGTTAACAAGTACTTGTAAATTCTTGATTTACAAATATCAACAATCAAATATTAATATCCAAAAGTCTTTCAACTCTTCAAGGTCCAACCACTTCAAGCAGAGTCTACAAACAAATGATTATCAAAAACTCACAATTTAATATTAGTAATCTACTTCTTTTGTTGTCATTTTTAATTAATATTCAGTTTTTTTTCAATTTTTAAATTTAATATCTAGTTTTTATTTTTGATCTTCAAATTTATGTATAGTTTTTTAAAGTTTCAAAATTATCCAGTAAATAATTTAATAATATTACTCTATTACTGAAGTCTCGGTACGTTTATTGATGACTTATTAATTTCTCTATTCTCTATTTCGATTTGTCAATTTTAATAACTCATGTAAATGTAAAGAATTGTATTGTATCATTGTTTAATTAATGTCAAATTGTCACTGTGTGATGATTAATGACATTATTTATGTGCTTTAGGACATGAGTTATAATTTATTACTCCCTCCGTTCTTTAATATAAGTTGTTTTAGAGGTGTTCACAAGCATTAAGGAAAGAATTGTATAACATTAAATATAAAATTAATTGTCTATATTGCCCTTGTATTGAAAAAAAAAGTGTTATTTAATGGGCAAAAAATAGTGAGAGAACCAAAGTTATATTTGTTACTTGGGGTAATATTGAAAACTAAAGAGTTAATACTTACTTAAAATTCTCAAATGACTTATATTAAGGAACAAACACAATTTTCTAAAACGACTTATATTAAGAAACGGAGGAAGTAAATTATTAAGGATGTAAATTATAATAATCCAACAACCATTGTTAAAAATTTTATGCAAATATTAAAATTATTTTAATTAAATTAGAATTTAAAAGTGAAGAAGTACACCTTATTATTTATTAATTATTTAATAAAAATATTTACTTATAATCAATTCTTAAAAAAACAAAAAGATGTTTAGGTAAAAAAAATTACTATAAATTTAATAATTATTAATAAGACAAATTTTATAATTTAATATGAAATAACCAATTATTTGTATTTAAAATTTTATAGATAATTTAAATAATTAATAAAGAAATCGAAGTACTCAAACGTATCGAACCGAACTAGAACTTATCGAACTGAACCCGAATTGCTCGCGAATAAAAACGAACCGAACCGGTTCCAAACAATCCGGTTCGTTTTATGCCCTACCTTTGACCACGAGTAACACTAGAAAGATTGTTTCCCTTGTTTTTGTTTCTTACTCTGTTTTAATAATATAATACTCCCTCCGTCCCAGGATAAAAATCTTGGTGGACTTTTCACGCATATTAAGAAGATGAATGAAATGACAAAATTACTCATAATAATGTCATTAAATATGGAAAGAGAATTAGAATAAGAAAAGTATGAGATATTTAATGCTACGGGTATAATAGTAAAATATATGTAAAAGTTTGGTTATTAAAGGAAAATATATATTTAACATAGGACTACCCAAAATAGTACTCCCTCCGTCCCACGATAAAAGTCCTTATTACTACTTTGGGTTGTCCCATATTAAATGTCCACTTTCTTTTAATAATCAAACTTTTATACATTTTTTCCTATTATGTCCGTAATATTAAATATCTCATACTTTTCTTATTCTAATTCTCTCTCCACAGTTAATGACATTATTATGGGCAATTTTGTCATTTTATTTATTTTTTTAATATGCGTGAAAAGTCCATTAAGATTTTTATTCTGAAATGAAGAGAGTAATAAAGATTTTTATCATGGCACGGAGAGAGTAGTAGTTAATAAAATTGGATGGTTAATGTTGATTCAAGTGCTGGTCCCACCAAAATAATATGTGGCAGCTTCACTATGTTTGAATATTCCCACAATCCAATCGACATCTTGTATGAAACAAATTCCTAAGAAACAGATTTATTCTTTCCTGCTACTAAATCACAAGTAATAATTCGTTACATTAATTTTGTTTTTAAGCAAAAGGATTGAATGTATTCTCTTAGACAAAAACTCTATTCTCCATTTTAAATTCCTTATTTTGGATAGAACCTCCTCTAAATCTCTCTTCTTGTATTCTAAATTTTTAATTATTTTTCCCCTTTTGTATAGCGTTTATTTTTTTCTTTTGTGACTTGTTGTCTTCATAATATGACTAATTTTTTTCTGTGGAGAATTTCATGATATCATCTCTTGGGAGTTTGTTTTCTCTCATTAATTTTTTCCTTCGTTCGTGAATTTGTTTTTTCAATGCGTCAATGGTTGAAGATAGATTGTTCAGATTTTGATTTAGCATTATCATAATGATCGGTTCTTCCTTTGGTCATTTTGAATAATTGCTCAGACCTGCATATTCTGTAATTTGTACTTTGAGATTATGATGATTTTTCAAGAGTTTTTCTAATGTTCACTAGGTTTTGTTACGATTGAACATTTTTTTGATTACATGTTATTATGTTTGGAAGGATTAACATTTTAATTTTTTATTGTAAAAAATGTCAAATTAGTTATAATTAACATTTTTTTTTTTACCTTTTTGACATTGCAGACGTAGTAATTAAAAACATCTAAAATGATGTAATTGTATTACGCATGTAATGAACTACAAAATTATTACCCTGATACGTAAACTATTGCATTACCTCAAAATCTTATTCGGCAAAATCAAAACCATCCTTAGAATTTACAAATAAACTACAAACTCTATGTTATCATAAATGTGTGTCATGAAAACATACCTATCTAACAAGTGGCAACTGTTAAATTATTTCAAATTTGGTTGAGAATTAAAGCATACATATAATTTAAGAACGAATAAGATGTTCGTCATAAAATTTTGATGTATTCATAAGATGTCTCACACACTAAGGGGGGTGTATTGAATTAAGATTTTTAAAGATTTTAAAAGTTTGATTGTATTCAATCAAGACATTTAAAGAGTTTATAAAAGTTTACTGGTATTCAATTACAACTTTTTAAATGTCTTTAAAAGTTTGGTGGTATTGAATTAAATTTTTTAAAAAGTATATAAAAGTATTTTGGTATTCAAAAAGTCATAGATTTTTTAGATTTCTATCAAATGGTAGAGTTTGACCGACTTTAGAATAAGAATTATAACTATTAATTCATATCCAAAGTCTGACATCATCTATAAAGACTTCTAAAGACTTCCAAATATAAAGAGTTTTTTAATCATAAACTAAACAAATCTGATTTGGTGTAAAGTAAAATGGTCAAACAACAAATTATATAACATAACTAATTAATACAAAACAAACAATATTATGATTAAAAAACTATTTTTTTTGCCACACCGGCTTCATAAGGCCCTACACAAGTTGTCACGTCAGCAATTTCTGACGTGGCATGTTTAATTTTTTGTAATTGGAAAAATTTAATAGTTTAATCATCTAATTGACAAAATTGAAAAGTGGATCACCGAAGTGGAATATGGCCTATAGTTTAAAGTACTAATTAATATTTAAGCCTTATTTTTATAATAAACTAGTAAACCCTAACTATTACAACATGATCTCAAACACATGAGACCCTATACATTAGTAAAATCAAAAATTGACTACTAATAAATTCTCAAACTCACTTGCCCTTTACAAAAGTTGTTTGTTTTAGGAATGATGTTCATCATTCCGTGGGTAGAAAATTTACTCACAACTTTATTAATTTCTTTGATTCCGGTGGGCTTTAAAGCACCGGACGTCATGCGCACTTTGATTTTAATGGGGCTGCTTTTAAAATTGGTTACCCCTAAATTGGAAGACCCTAATAATTATGTTTTTCTCCTTAATTTGGTAAACAAATAAGAAGGTGGGCTGCGAATCCAATTAAAATTATATAGTAACTATTAAGCTAATAGGTGACTAAAACACTGAAACTAACATATATGAAATTCATGACCAAATTGTATTGCAACTAACGTTTAACTAATAATTATAAACGAAATGATAGAATAATAATATTTAGATCTATTTTTAATTAACTTACGTCGTCGATGTAAATTTATCGTCATATTTATAAATGAGCGAGGACGTTCAGAGTATTTGTCGGGCCTGAAATTATCAATGATGTGGTCGCATTAGACAACTAGTTCAGTTTCGATTAAGCCCATTAATAGAAGGCTCACCTATTCATATACTACTTTTTACTGGGCTTCCCCAAAAACCCAAATTAGAAACAGAAGTAAATTCAAGGGCCGAACTAAACAATTAGTTATTCTTGAATGGGCTGTCCTTTGTTGTGAGAGGCATTTGGTCTCCTAGCCGGCTAGATAATTATTTAAATATCAACAGTAAATAGAATATTTTGAAGTCTGATTAGATTAGATTAGATTAGATGACATGGTTAATTAATTTTTTTTCATGATCTTGTAATTAATTTCACCTTCTACGAGCTTTATTCATCTACACATAGAAATTAGAATAGATAGCCAAATGAAAATATAAATTATATTATACATAAATATAATAAGCTCCCCACACAAATTTTAAATTTGTAGTGAACTGAGGGAATTATATTTGCAGTCATCTCATCTCAAATGCGGTGTTTTACTCCTACTCTAGTTTGGGTGGTGTTTGTTTGTGTTTGAATATCTCTTAATTAATTCACCTGTCTTTGATTCGTTTGCCTCTTAATCGTTAAGACAAAAATTCAAATATTAACTATTAAGAACTGCCTCTTAATAAATTTTTTATAATTTATGGACAAAAATAGCCTCAATAAATATTGTACTCCTTCAATTTCAAATTTTAAGATCATTCAAATAAAATTTTTAAATAACTTGGAGGGTTATAATGGTAAAATAGTGTCATAAGATGATCTAATTTATTAAGATGTATTAATAATTCAGATCTTAATTACTCAATTTTATCAAACACTACCTTAATCTTAGTATTAATTATGACTAATTCAACCATGTATAAATTAATTAGGATATATAGGGTGTTAACAATAACTTGGTAAAACAAGTGAGAAATACTAATTGGAACTCTGTAAAGTAATCAATCCCAATTTTATCGGATAATACTAATTACACTAAATATTCATCATTAGGAGACACTTTTCATTATTCTAATTGGAGATGTTCTTTTTGGGGACAACATTAATTCCTTGGGATGAACTACTTTGGCAGCCTTGCATATACCCTAGTAAATTGAAGTAGTGATAAATTAGTGATGCACAACCTACTCCCCCATTACATTCATATACTACAGTACAAAATTACATAATTTTAATTGTTACTCTCTCCGTCCCTATTTAAATGACGACGGTTTAAAAATGGACATAAAAATTAAGATAATAATTAAAAAACATTTAATATAATACTCAATTGTCTATAATACTCTTAAATCATTAATTTATTATAACACAAGAGTTTAAAGTACCAAAAAAATAGGTAGAGTAATGAGGGGTAATTTTGAAAAAATTATCATTAATTTTTCTAAATTTGAACAAACGTCAATTAATTAAAGACAAATAAAAAACTCTAAAACATCATTTAAATAGGGACGGAGGGAGTACTATCAAATGCCATTAAAAGAGTATATAACAACTCTTTATTATAAACTCCACAATCAACTTCATCAGACCTAAAATCCAAATTCGCAAATTAAGTGGTCTTAAAGTCCGTAGGTCGGATGAAAAAGCAGATTGAAGCCAAAACCTTTGTATACAAAATACAAATACTAA
The DNA here is from genome assembly GCA_020205605.1 of Panax ginseng. Classification (NCBI taxonomy): domain Eukaryota; kingdom Viridiplantae; phylum Streptophyta; class Magnoliopsida; order Apiales; family Araliaceae; genus Panax; species Panax ginseng. The sequence continues at coordinate 3,185,377 of CM035138.1, read as the reverse complement.
TAGATCGATTAGTGGGTGGAGACGAAAAGGTGAGTTTGGTGGTGGCATTTAATTCTAATGTATAGCTCGTGCACCGACCGGAGCTTTTTCAGACCACCTAAATTCGATACTCTCTCTCTCTATATATATATGTGTGTGTGTATGGTCCCTTGTATATATTGTATGGAATATATATAGTACTAGTAGTGCTTGCTTATGGGACTGCCATTCTTCTTAATTGGTTTCACCAAGTATCCCCTTTTAACATTCTTTTTTGTACGTACGTGTTTCTGAGTTTCCTAACTTTCATTTCTTCGATGTTATTATATATAGAATATTGATGTTATTATTATATGGAGGCATATATAAACACGCATGACAAATGAAAAGTAAGAATATTCTGGTGTCATCATAACATTATATAAGTGGGAGGATATATATCGGTCCTTTTGCCTACTCACGATATATTATATTATGCTGCAATTAATACTAATATTTATCTATTTCTTCTATATTGTATGAGGAACCACAATTTTAAAATGTAATCAAGTTGGTAGACTGATAAGTTAGAAAATTAATCTAACGCACTAACCTTCTCCATCTATTCTATAGCATGAACATATATATCCATTCTGTTTGTTTGCATGCAGTCCACCAAACTTCATAACTTGGTTCTATTCTATTTCTAGGTAAATAATATAAGCTGACATAACTGATAACATCCCATCTTTCATTGCTCATTCTACATTAATATATATATATATATATATATATATATATATATATATGCTTGATATGATCTTAACTTTCCTTACTGGGAAATTAACCAGAAGCTAGTATTAGACAAGGTTTGAACGGTACGTAAAGCGTCGCTAAGTTAAGGAACTCAGAAAATCAAGCAAGGGAGCAAACCTTCTTAATTAACACACACCAGGCTAACACCATGGGGATTAGTATTAGACAAACCCAAGTATATATAAGTACAGAAATATCAAATGGGATTCTCATTTCAAGCACATTAATTGTGGGATTAACTGTCACAAATAAATACAAATCTTACTCGATCCATATATGGAATTAAGTGGGAAAAAGAGTTTATTAAGTCGCACAATAACACTCATATAATGAAGTGGGATGAATAATATGACCCTCTTCATATATATATTACATAATAATAATTGGATGTACCATCATCATGAAATATTTTTCAAATATTTACAATCATGGATATTTTCTAGCTAGATAATTCAACCAAATCCCATCAGTGAATTAATTAGTTAGCAATAGCCTATGTTACTTTCCAAGATGGAACCAGGAATTCCCTCTAACAAACAGGACACTGGCGGAATGGTTAGTGCTTGAAAATCTCCGTAAGCATTCCAACAGAATGGATCCAACACCAGATCTCCTTTTGCAGGAAGAAGCTCCACATCTGAAAGCGTTATGTTTGTGCATGGGACTGAATCACTGCAGGCAAAATGCATAGGTGGGCTTCGAACATCATAGGTTCCTTTTATGCTAGTGTACTGAATATCGGACACGAGCACAGCTGAGGTGTGGTTGTTACAACCTCTTGTGAGGCAGTAGAATTGGTCGATTATGATCGGATTCCGAACATTATCCATGTGAAGGTTGTCAAATGTGATTCCTGATACAGTTCCATAACCCCCTTGCCATGTTTTAATCCTAACTCCATTGTCTGTATGTTTTATTACCGAGTCCCTCACCGTGATGTTTGAAACACAGGCTCGCGAGTTGTGGTTGCCTAAACTCCCAATGCTGTTATCGGAGAAAAGGGAAAGATTAGAAATTTTTGAATTGTCAAATTTTGTTATGAATCAACCAGTAAAGGCCTAGCTAGCCTCGTGGTCTCTGAGCGTATGTCCCTTGTTCTGACATCTTTTTGTGTGTAGCAGCACAAAAAGTATATAAATAAAATATAAGGAAATGGAAGTGCATACCTGATTCCATGGCCAGGTCCACATGTGATGTTTCTTATATCTACATCATAACAACCTGATCCAATCGATACACAATCGTCACCTGCAAAGCCGATCAATCGTCAATTAAAGTAACCATCTATCAGTATGCAAAGGCTTTAATCAGAAAATATGAGTACGTATTTCTGTATTTGAACTAACCGTTGGAGATTACTGAATCGTATATTTGGACATTGTTTGTGTTCTCTATATGAATCCCATCAGTATTCGGACTTAAAGGTGGAGCTGTAATGTGAATTGATTCTATATGGACATTCCTGCAGCTATCAAATCTAAAATGGAACTGAGGGCTGTCCTTTATTTTAAGCCCTTGTACGGTCAAATTGCTGCTCATGAAGAACCTGACGGCCTATTACCCCCAAAAAAAAAAGACGAATCAGAAAAATGCAGATGTTAGAATGAAAAAAGATTTTAGAGTTTGAGGCAGTTTGTATCACTTACAACTGGGCTGTCACATGGTCCTGGCAATGTAGTTCCATTTACTCCCTATATATGAAGGTTTTTTAATTTTGAATTCAGAAAAATTATTCATTTTAATTATGGAGTACAATTTCATATATAAAGTTCAAATTTATATACCCTGTGGGGCTTGCAGGGCAGATTCCACCATGGCTCTCCCCTTCCATCTATTTGGCCAGCTCCTTGCAATGACATCTCGTTGACTCTGTAGAACACCAGCCATTGGTGTTTGCTGTACTTCTCTGGCCAATACTCGGGTCCATCTGGTGGCATAAGCGTACCATCAACCTTTGCAAGATGAACAAAAAATAGCCAATCCCCACCCAAAAAAAAGGAACAACTTTTTAGTACTTTTAACCATAAAAGCCTTAAAAAGAATGTCACAAACAGGACAAGAATAACAAGATTAATTACCTGAAAAACAAGGCCACCTTGACAAGGACCAGTGAAAATTGTGGATTGAACCATGAAAGAATATCCGTAAGGAACAAGGAGGACCCCGGACTCAACTTGGCAGGCCGTATCCCATGCTGTCTTGAATGCCACCGTGTCATCTGTTGTGCCATCTCCCACAGCACCAAATATTCGTACGTCAAAAACGCCAGTAGAGTTAAAGGGATTCTCGTCATTTGGAGATTGATTAGAATTAGGCCCCGGTGCAGGAGTCGGAGGTAGTGAAATTTGGGATATTGGGTGAGAATGATTGTGTTTCTTATGGTGATGAAAGTGAAATCTAGCTTGGGTGATAAGTAACAGCAGATGAAATGGAATAACAAAAACCAGCATTTTCATGCAGACAGACACCATTATCTACTTCAAAGTATTACACAAACTGGATAAATCAAAAAGAAAATAAAAACAAAAGGAATGTTATATATTGGGAATCTGAGCAGTAGAGGAGCAAGTTGCAAAAGGTCAACTTACTTAGTTTAGTTCAGAAGCTGCATGCAAAATCCGAAAGGCTGAACTAATGTATATATAATAAAATGTGGTAGTGGAAGTTTGTGGTTTCGAAATAATCTGCACCTTACAAGTAATTTAATAAAAATGCCTGGTTTTTTATGACACCAAACCGACCAATTTTGATATCAGCATCGGCTTTTTTGAGAATGTGGAGGAGTCTGGCTTAGACAGTTTCAGATAAAGGAGAATGGAATAACAATACAATTATCATCTGGAGGGTGGGGAATTTTAAGACCGTCCATGTTCTTTCCCATAACTTTCTCTAGCTGGTCCCAAATTTAGTTCATCTCCATCTCACCGTTGACTGCTGTAATATTGTATTAGCCATTGTTTAATGGTTATTAGTTATTACTAATTTACATTTACTTTATACTAGGAAGATCATGCACAATTCAATATATAGGTGCAAATGGATGAAACTGCGTAGATGCACGTAATGGAATGGAGTAGAGAGAACTTTGGTTCTCCAACCCGAATGTAACATATTAGATCCACGGATGTAAAAGGGAAAATTGTGATTCATTATTTCTGATAGGACTGAAGTTATAATGGAATCGTGGTGGTAAAGTTAAGAATTTTATGTCATTTTATACTACTACTACAACTAAACTAGTAGATCTCTTCTTTTTTTTCAAGGAAAAAAAATAGCAAATGAGAAAGTAATCAAGTTCATAGGCATCTCTTTCTAGATCTACCTTGTTTAAATAGTCAAGTCCTCGTAGAGATGTTATTGGCAAGCTAGAGTAGATTGTTTTATACCTTGGTGTCATGTAACAGGACTGTCTTATTGGTGCAGAAAGATCGTCTTTCATTCTCATAAAGTCCTGGTTGGAAAAGGTTTTACCATTAACTAAGTGAGCTTAGTCACATTTGATTGTGAGATTTGATGTTCATTTTGGGACAGTCCAAAACATTTACAGAGGAGTACGAGCATGAGACCGGAACATCTGTCCCTATTTTTCCTGTCTCTCTTGTATCCCCCACTTAAATTTTGACACCTAACCTCTTATTTAATTTTAGAGTTAATTAGTGTTAAGTAAGAGGTTAGGTGTCAAAATTTAAGTGGGAGAATACAAGGAGACAGAAAAAATGGATCTGCTCTCGTACGAGCATAGCTGATTCTCTGTATTATGTGTTGCAGGCTTACAACAGACCCGTTTTCCTTGTAAATGACGGGCACAGAAGCTAAAAAGAAGAAGAAAATATATCCTTACGTGGGTATATAATGTAATGACTTTAGGCATGTGAGATGCAATTACACCTGACAATATAGTTAGTTAACTGTTGGGTAAAACCATATTAATTGTTTGGACCCATATTTTTTAAAACAAATATAGTTCTGAACCGGTTAACCATTTTTCAACTCATACTCCATTTCGATTCAAATCGAAAAGTTCTTTTCTCATCTTTTCTTCGCTGTCGACCCTTCCTTATCTTGTTCTTCGCTGTCGACACAGAGCAAAGTATATTAATTTTGTATCCGAGCTTCTTCTTATGATTTTGAATTAAATATGAATAAATATGATTTGTTTTTTTTTTTAACATTTATGAATAAATATAAACACTAGCTCAGGGCCTAATGTTAAACTTTTTATATTTCCAAAAAAAAAACCAATTCATATTTATAACTAATGTTTCATATTTCCAAGGTACGTAATTAGTAATATGGGTTAAACTTTTTATAACTAATGAAAACTTTTTTTAACATCAGGGCCTAATGTTAAACTTTTTATAACTAATGTTTCATATTTCCAAGGTACGTAATTAATTAATATAAACACCTAGCATAAATATGAATAAATATGTGGGTTGTGTTGGTACGTAATTAGTTATATGGATTTTTTAGCATTTTATTATTTATATTTATAATTTTAATAACATATTATTACTTAATTAATTTAATTATGACGGTCATAATTTTATTTTTTTTAAAATTCAATTAAAAAATAAAAACATCTTAAAATGATTAATATAATTTTAAACCATAACCATATAATTCCAACTCACACCCCCCATATTAAAAATAGTTAATATAATTTTAATTCTAACCCATGACAGGCCTAGATGCAATGATGCATCCCACTCATCCCCAGTTACTTTTTCAAGCAGGCGCCATAACTATTAGGTCCATCCAACATAAGCATAGCTAATGCATGACAATACAAATAATTTGTCACGCCTAGTATTTTTCACCTGCATTTGCAACCCCCTCTTTTCTCTCCACATCACAACCACCGCAATAATAATAATAATAATAAACACTAAATAGAAGTCGAGTAACATGAAGCCTATAATAACAAATCAACCTTTGCATATCAATAGGGGTTACAATCTGTCATCAATTAGACACAAGGGTCAGCATACCCACTTGATGGTATGGGAGAAATATCGAGCACAACCTTCTCGTTCTGCTAGCTACTACAACACAAGATAAATACATAGAACTAAAGGAACAAATAGACACAGAAACAAATAGCTCCTATTTGTGTTCTTACTGATTGAAGAATGCACTTTGCTTTCTCGTATGCTCGGGAATCAACTTCCCCAGCAACTCCGTTGGCACCTTCTTCAGCTCTATACAACAGGAGCAAGCAGCACATAATAATCACAATCAAATATGCAGCGAGATAGGAGCACAAAAATATCTTGACTTAATGACTCCTTACCGTGAGACTTAAAGTTGAATAGTGGGGGAAGAAATCGTCCGTTTGGTAGACGGGTGTTTGGGTCACGAAGCTCGTCAAAAAAGGGATGCATCAAAGCATCCAACTGCAAGGGTAGTAAAATGACCATAAAAAAATTGACTTCACATTCAAGGAACATTGGGTTTCTCATTATTTTTCACGACTACATTTAGGACACATGAACAGAAACACAGATTATGCAGAAGGGCCCCGAACACAGAAGAATATTTCTATCAGGATGATACAATCAAGGAGACTGAACTTGCCTATCAGATGGTTTTAAAAACTTACTAAAGGCAAATAACCGACACTCTTGTCTCTCTTAATACAACCAAATAAGAAGCCTGAACATCTCTCTATAATTCCCCCAAGGAGAAAAATAAAAGAATAGAAAGCAATAATGTGCAGATAACTTGCTTTAAGTTTTGCTCACTTACAGCTGTGCTTCTAAGATTTGGAGAATACTGCAGTAGCCTTGACACGAGATCCACAGCTTCTGGAGGCATGCGCTTGTGGAATATCTGATAACAAACATGTTATTAGTGAAAACTATACATAATGTTATCAGCAATAGAGAAAACATCCACAAATTAGATCCCCTATACCTTATGCCATGGATGAGCTTTAATCTGTGGAAATTTGAACTCTGTGTAGTTAGGATTCATGCATTTGATTTCCTCTCTTGTCGGGGTACCTAAAACCTGCATAAAACATCCCTAAACTCAGACCCCATTTGAAATTGAAACCAAAATATGAACCAACACTCTCATTCGGAAAGCCATCAACAGAGAAGTTGTTATACAAGTCGACATCAACCTCAAGTGGACAACATCACCAATGAATAAAACCCATAGTAATAACTGATCTCCCACCATTGTAAGTCATAAAATGATACAGAAAGGTCTAGCCTATTGGCTGATAGCATAGGTAGCTAACAACCATACGTATCATATAACTTACAAGGAAAGCATGTAATGACCGATCTAATACTCGCAGTTTTGGGCCATAACTAACCTTTATGATTTCCACGAGCTGGTCCACTCCACTCTCACCAGGAAAGAGGGGCTAAAATCACCAGAAATGTGTTCCTTTAGCAAATAAAAACACAAAGCTCCCAGCGTAGTAAAGAAACAATACAAGATATTGGATTATCTACCTGTCCAAGCAGCAATTCAGCCAAAACACACCCAGCAGACCAGATGTCTATGGCTGTAGTGTACTCCGTTGCACCAAATATAAGTTCAGGGGCTCGATAGTACCTAGAACAGATGTAAGAAATGTTTGGCTCTCCTTTTACCTGCCCAATTTGCAAATACTTAATAAGATGATAATGCATATCAAAAAAGAAACTGATAAATCCACAACAGAAAATGACATTTCCAGAACAAAACCGTCGCGATAGATCCTATAGCAACGGTTTTCACCGTCGTTATACATTTATTGCAACACTTTTGTTGTAGAAATATCAAAAAGTGTTATGGAAATATCCGTTTCCTATCAAAAAACAGAAACATAATGATAACAACAAGAATTAATACTAACCAGGACTTTCGCACTTCCAAAGTCGCATAATTTCACTTGGTGAGTGTGTGGGTTGACCTGTGATGTAAAAGTCATTAGAGGCTGTTAATAAAGTTTGAAAACTAACACAGTCATTCTGATACCCACTGAAATGGATAATCCTTTAAAAAAACACATGCTTATATCGCATGCAACAGCCAAAGAATTGGGGAATATTCTTTGGATAAAACCTATCTTATGAACTATAGCTAACGAACCTAATATGATTGCATCCATATCAGTTGAGCTTAGACTGTGTTTATAACTATTATCCCACTGCGTCTTATACTCTTGTACCAGTTTAACATAAGGTAATCATGAGGCAATTGTCACTACTGAGGTTACATTAAACAAAGATACAGTTGTTAAAGCATATAGATGATCTTACCAACAAATTTTGAGGTTTGATGTCCCTGTGGCAGACTCCAATACTGCCATGAATATAGGCCAGTGCTCTTAAAATCTGCAAGGAACAAAATACGTAGAAAAGTCAGCTGCTTTATAGATTTAAAAAACGTTTCTGTAGCACGTCGCGTACATGATAAACATGAAGAAACGTTCAATCAACACTACGTTCAAACATTGAAAAAATAGAAGAGACTGGGCAAAGGGGGAAAAAAGAACTAATTAAACTTTGATGCAAGTATAATGCATACCTGGTAACTATAAAGTTTCACATAAATCATGGGCATCCTTTGACTCATCTTGTTGTAGTGTCTGATCACTCGATGAACAGTCTCTGGGACAAACTCTAATACCAGGTTAAGATAGAGCTCCTCCTTTTCCGTTGTTGAAAAGAAACAATGCTTAAGAGAGACTACATTTGGGTGATCTAGAACACGCATAGTTTGCAGCTCCCTGTTCTTGTATCTCTTGTCTTGAAGAACTTTTTTAATTGCAACAGCCTCACCGGTCTCTAAACACTTTGCCTAACACAACAATAGTTGCACTAACTTTAAAGGTTATTTACAAAATTGTACCAAAACAACAATATTCCTTTCTCATCACTACTTCAAAAGAAAATTGAAATAAACAACAAACCTGGAACACTACTCCAAATGATCCTTGCCCAACAACACGCTCGGCCATATAGCTAATTGTCTGAATCACAAAATGTTACAGTTAACATCACAACCAATCAAGTTTATGAGACCTAGTACTCCAACTGAAATACAGAATGTCAGGAAATACCTGCTTTGGCTGGCCGTTTCTACCACCAATAGTTGTCACAATTATATGGCCTGTTTCTGTCCCATTACCATCAACAATGGTTGCTTCCATTTCCTAAAATAACAGCAGTAGAAGTCAAATTATTAGTGAATCGCACAAGTAAAAAATAAGAACGATGGAAGGAGGAGAGGAGGAACAAACATAAAAAATCAGGTATGTACCTTGTCATCCCTAATTTTCATGTCATTCATCTCATCAGGAAGCCTGTCAACACCAACACTATTTCCACTGGGTTCTTTTAATCCCGACATAGGAATTACACTTGCTGAAGCCATTAGCTGAACTGCTGAAAGTAATAAAAAGGTGGGCCACTTTACAGATTCTGTCTCAACTGAAGAAACAAAATCACTGTCTTACCTACAAACAGCATACATCGGTCAATCGAATCAAGCATAGTAGTAAAATAAACCAAACGGAATTCAAACAAGATGACTTTGCCAAATAAGAAATTATAAAGTACGCAATATATATTTACTGAGACATACTTGGCCAGAATGTCAGTCTCAGATACCAAAAACCAAGCCATTTCATGGAAGTATAGTACCCAATTTAGGGGATATATTTAACTTAAGGTGTTTCTATTCCCTTGATCACCATAGTCAATTAAAACACTTTACCTAGACAGACAACCATAAGGTACCCAAACAATATGACACCTACTGAGACGAGAGTTTTTAGATGGAACCATAACTTCGTTATAACTTATAACTTTTATTTCTAAAGTTGGTCCCAGTTCACACCGACTAAGGAAGAAGTTCTCATTCCTGAATTAGCTCTATAAACTTCATTGGCCCAAGATGTGACAAAAGAACCGTGGAGGAGTTGATAATGATAAATAGTTAATGACACTTTGGTGTTAACAACATCAATAAATCATAAGTAGGTATAGTTTACCATTTCTATACTCTAAATTACAAACAAGAAACACAAACCAGAATTTTATGCATAATTTCAGTTTCAAAGGTTTCTTTTAAGATGATTAAGAGAGAGAGAGAGAGCAAATAAGGGCAAATCAGATTAACCATCCCTTTCTACAGATTTTTTTTAAGGAGAATAGTTAATTTCAGGTGACAAATCACCATAAAAGGAAAACAAGAGATCAGATTGCTTTCCATAAAGTTTGACATGAAATCCACCGGAAAGTGAAAACAAAACTACTAGTTTACTACCTTCTTTAAAGGAAAGAGAGATCTGGAAGACTATTAAAATTAAATGATTTTCCTTTTATATAATATTATAACCTCAGATGTCCATAAAAGAAACAAATAAGTAAATGAAGTTTACAGATGCATACAAATAAACGTAAAAATATTCACCCACAAATCACAATGAACGAGATAAAAATGGATAAAGAAAGAAACAGATCGAAACGAAACCCTAAAAAGAAAGATCTAAATACACAAATCCACCAATCGAAAACATCAAAGTCTAAATCGATCCGAAAACCAAATCACAATAAAAGATGAAAACTTGATAGCTAAAAAAGCACGCCAAAACAATCAAAGAAAATAAATGATCGAGAAAAAGATGAGAAATATACCGATCAGGTGAAAAAGTTTAGGGCTGACACAGACGACCGCGATCGATTCATAATCGGAAGGGAAATACAATTCGTGTGATGTAACTAGAGATCAATTTCAGTCGGCATTCAACAGATTGGTGATTTAGTTTTCTAGAGAGAGTAAAAGGGGAAATGGAAGTGTATGGAGTTGGGGATAATTTTGCTTTGGATTTGTTGCTTCTTCTTTTTTCTTTTTTTAGCTTTGTTGGGTGGGAGGGAGGGGTTTGATGACAGTCAAACAGAAGGAGCCCAAACATTTATGTATTTTTAATTCTTTTCCAGTCTCTTCTTTTTGACCGTTCAACTCTACTTTCAATTTCCTACTAACTTCTCAAATAACAATTCGAGATAAATAATGTTTTGGTCATTTTATTGTATCTGATTTTTATTGTGATTATCAAATTTTTTTTTGTGATAATTACATAATTATACTCTAAAAAATTTATCAAATAGTCATTTCTTACGATTTCTGTCCAAAAAACGGACGAAAATGCTGAATTGGCGAACGGAAGTGTTGAGTTAGCGATTTGACTCCGTTTCTTTTGCTGATGTCCGTTTCTTTTGCTGATGTGTATATGATTTTGTCATGTGTATCATTATGTGTCAAGCACATGCTCATAAACAATAAGAATAATTGTATCTTAATAATAATAATAAAAATAATAATAATATTAAGAATAATAATAATAATTTTTAATAATAATAATAATTTTAAAATAATAATAATAACAATAATAATAATTTTTAATTAATAAAAATAATAATTATTATAAAATAATATTAATTTCACAATAATAATTTCTTATCTAACAATTCCTGTAAATGGGATTTCTTTTTCTTTCTTTTTGAGCACAGATTATTCTCTTTAATTTCTGTCTCCCAATTCACTAAAATTATCTCCACCATAAAACCCAAAAATATGTTACAACTGATCTTGGTTCCTGTCTTCAGACTAAGAATGAAAGATTGATTTCACTTCTTCTCTCTCAGACGTCATTTTCTCTCTGATATCTTCTCTCTCCTTTTCTCTCTGATTTCACGAGCCGTGGTCTCCGTCCTCTTTCTCGGGCGGCTAGGAAGCCTCGAGCTAGCCGGCAGCGTCATTCAGGGAGGAGGGAGAGAACAGTGGTTCGGCGACGTCTTTAGAGAACAGAGGGAGGAGTCAGAGGGTGGGGGCGTCATTCAGGGAGGAGAGAGAGATAGACGTTTTGATGGTGGGTTTAAATTTGGGTTTCGTTCCAGATCTGGATGGTTCGTCTTTGCTTATATTCAGATTCGGTGGGTTTCGTTCCAGATCTAGTGTAAGACCCCAACTTATTATAAATAAAATTAAATTTTTTTTAATTATATTTATGAATAATAAGGTATTAATTTGATATAATTCTACAGTTATGGGTGAAATGTGCAAATTTTATAAAATATACTGATGGTTATAAAATAATTATTGTTGTTTTAATATTAGTTTGGTATTAGAATATTCTTGTTGTTTTTAATATTCAGATGACGCGGCTAGCTCATTTAATGGGTCCATAACAGAATAACCGCTTGACGAAGAAAATGACAAGTTTGAGTTTTTATAAATAATTACAGAATTATTCATCAAGTATACCGCTTTGTTGGAATACCCGCTTAAAATACGATGTACGTGTGGATCGCGATGTATTGATGAATTATTGATCCTTACGTAAGAAAGGCACTACTCAATAATTATTACAGAGAATTCTTTAATCAATATTTTATTTTATTGATTCAATAATTGCTCTCGTTGATATTTTATATTATTGTTGTTTCAATAATTGTCATTGCACAAGATTTTCCATTATCGGATCAATAATTCATATTATTTGAATAATATTATTAGATAGCATTATTGGCAATGTCTGAAAGTTACAAAAAGAGGTTTGGTCACCTAATTGCGGCACTTATAAGGAGAAATTCTTATTGAAATCCCTCTTCTTTAGGAACTACTTTGGTTGTCATAAATGTGATTACGTAATATTATTTGTGAATAATTAATTATTGATTCATATGATAAGAAAATATTTATTTTATGTGGATATAAATGTTGGATATATTTATTGTGGTTAAAAAACGAAAGGAGCTAATGTTGAGGTGTTTTATCAAGATTTTTGTTTCCGAATGAAGGTATTAAAAATTAAATCGTGTTTTGAGATATATTGTGTGAGTTATAATTTTTAATTAACCGCTTGGATCGTTGTAATTTTTAGATATGTTATACATATATAAGTTGAGTATATGTCTACAAATTTTGAACCGTTAAAAATGAACGATGATTTGTTATGAATTTTAAGAGGTGGTGATTCGTAAATTAGGTTTATAAATAATTTTGGTGAAAAATTCTAGAATTGAGTAAGTATACTTGTGGTTGGTGAAAAAATGTAATTAATTTATTTCAAATGTGGTGGGTGGGAATAGTAGCGCAGTAAAGCCATCGTTCATAGTCAAGTCTGCTAACATTTTCCTATAAATAAGGCTAAGTTAGAATTGAAAATCACACCGAAACAAGTTTTCTCTTTCTCTCTCTCAGATTATTGAGTGTATTTTGTGAGTATTTAGATATTTTGTGAGTTTATTCATCGATTAAAGTTTTCTTCACCATACCGATATTCCGATCAAGTATCGATATTTTGAGGTAAGGATGTTATTTTCTTCATATATGATATTATTTCTTCAATATCATTATGCTTAATTATTGATCTCGAATTTTTATCAAATTTAAAATTTTTGTGTGTGGGAGTTACTATTCACGATACTGGCATTATTCACGATACTCTGACTATTATTCATAATCTAAGCACTATTCATCGAAAAATAAAATTTTCTTCTTTTGTTCAAGATGTCTATTATAGTTCTTATCTTTGATCAGATCCATGTTTTGATCTTTATTTTGAATTCTCGCTCAAAATTGGTATTTGTGAAATATTATTGATCTTGGATAAACCGTTATCTGAATCCTATTATTTGTCCTTCCGCTTCATTGGATTCGCTTTTCTTTAAAATATTTTTCATCATCCTCACCCTAAATGATGATATTACTAAATATCTTCGACACAGTAGTACAAAAGATAAATGATTAATCGATGAATATCTTTTCTGGTAGTAGTCTGAATGATGCACAGGTGTTGAGATGAAATATGACCAATTGGTGATACTGAATGAATATCTCTCGCCTGTGAGTACAAAAAATGAATATTTGATTAAAGATGTATATTGATTGTTATTCTAGGATAAAATATTGATGATGGACTTTTTAAATCTTAGAAGATAGTAGAATTCATTCTCTCTTGACTTCTTCTAATGGATTGTTATTTCATTGCAGTTGTTGATCTAAAACTTGTTGGCTATTATATTTTATCGATTTTTCCGCTGTTGAAGACTAACGATAATTTGTTGTATATTATCTTAGTCATAATATTCTTTATGAAATTTAGTTGAGCTCACCCTTTTCTTTTTGTTCCATTTTTCTCAAGAGGTGAGAACATAGCGAAAACTAATGGTAGTGCGGAGTGATGGTTCTAGAAAGATGTTTTAGCAAATCCTCACTATTTCATTAAATAGTGTTTGAATAATTATAACGAGAACTTATTTGAGTGTGGATATTGTCAGAAAGATAATATTTGTATTTAAACTCACGATATGTGTTGTCGATTTTGCACGACAATTGTATTATTGAAGTTGTAGTTTGCTTTACATACCATGTATTTGGCACTTTCAGAATGGGTGTTGATACCTATTTTGGGGCGTCACAGTTGGTATTAAAGCTTAGGATATGGTCTCCATGCGGAGATCGGGAATAGAACTAAGAGGGAGAGATAAAGTAAATCCTTCGCTGGTAGTGTGTCTTATCTAAGCTTATTTGTTGGTCGACCATAATATAGGATATTATGTGATATGTTAATTTGTTTAATTAACCCTTGTTTTATGGCGATTTTAAGAATGGTCGTTGAAACGTTAACAATGGAGTGTATGAGGCGTAAACAACCTTTAGTTACAAACCAGGAGAATGCAATGGAAGGCAATATTCTTCCCGTAAACAACACTTCTAGAAACAAACGATGAATGATGGAATGTTTAGGAATTTTTTACGAGTTCATGCAAAACCGGATTTGGGAGACTCGTCGTGCACAAAATCTGAGTGGAAATGATAAGAATGCGCTGGCTTGTCACAACAAAAGCGCTTCAAGGAGTTTGGACCACCGAATTTAAGAAAAAATCGGATCCGATCATGGGCGGAAACGTGGGTCAAGCAAATTACCAAGATATTCGATGTCTTGGGATGCGGAGGAACATAAGGTTCCATTCGCCACCTTTATGTTCCATGCGAGATGATCTTGGGTGGAGATGCGTGGAAAGCGTACTCAAATCGTACTCAAAGATGTCTTGGGAAACGTTTGAAACTATTCAATGACAAGTACTTTCACGAAAGTATTAAATCGTATGAAGGAGGTGGAGTTTATCGATCTGAAACAAAATAACACGATCATGGTGTCAAAGACGAGGCAAAGTTTGCGAGTTATCCAGTTTCAGCCTCATTTGGTGAAATGAGGAAAGAATGACGAGGATGTTTCCGAGAGGTCTAATGTAAGACCCCAACTTTTATAAATAAAGATGAATTTTCTATAAATATTATTTTTGAATATTATGGAGTAAAATTGATATAATAATTGTGGGTAATATTTATAAATTTTGCAAAGTAAGCAAGTTGTTATAAAATATTCGTTTGGTGGGGAATATTCTTTTTGTTCGGGGAATATTAAATACGACGGCTCAATCATTAGTGGACCCCATTAACTAAGTATTGTCGTAGTTAAAAGCGACAAAATTATCTTTCTATAAAAATAACTGGCGGAGGTGTTACCGTTAAAACCGCTTGAACTACCCGTAGTAAAAGTAAATGCGATGTCTGGCGTGATTGCGTAAAAGACACGATATTGATTATTGATCTTTACGTGAGAAGTCACTTTCGGTTATACTCAATTATTCTTCTACATAATAATTCTTGCGTCATATCTTTTATATTATTGATTCAATTATTGTCACATTATCATCTGTATAATATGTTATATTATTAAATCAATAATTGAGACGATAAGTTATAAATGATTAATAATTATTGAAAGATTAAATATGTGTTGATTAAAAATAAAATGATTTGTGGTAATATTTATTCAATCCTTGATGTATATAAAGAGTCCATTATGAGGCGTTTGTGGTAAGTTTGGTTATAATTTTGGGGGCCCATATGTCATCATCATCTAAGAGTCTCTTCATCAATAAGTAATTACCTTCAATCGATAAGTAATTACCTTCGTGAATAGTAATTACATTAAATCAATAGTAATTACCTTTACTGCAGACGTCAAACCACTTTAGTTTTTTCATATTACGGCGTCCGAACCACTTGTCGTTTCACATTACAAAGCGTCCGAACCAATTGTCGCTTTCACATTACTGGTGTCACAAACCACTTTTCTTTTCACATCACCAATTAAATCGAAGCCACTTGCTTTTCACATGACAAGTGCTAAGATATAAATCTTTTATAAATAGAGGCCTAGTCTTCATTATTTTCACGAATTCATTCAAGCTATAGAGAGAAAGTATAGAGAATAAGAGAGAGAAGAAGAATATTATATTATTACACTACTTGCGAGATTCAATCTCCTACTAAAGTAAAGGGTGTTATTCTTTCTTATTCATGAAGAGAATCTGTTGTTATTCTATTTCTTATTATTACATTGGAATAACTCAGATCACGCCGATTCACCCTATACTTGGTGACATTCTTCTATTATTCTGTTGGAACATCATGTCCGCATGTGTTTTACACGGACTGATTCTCGTCTTATTATTATTACATTGGAACATCACATGCAGGGGTGTAAACGATTTGAATCTCGATGAACACCTTCATGCTCAGATTCTACCGACTTCGAAAAAATTGAGCTCGAATTCGACTTCGGATTCGATAAGGGATTTATATTTTTTACCAGATTAAACTCGGATCATTACTCGGACCTCTTGACTCGTAAGTACTCGACTTTCGTTTACATAATGAAGTTACTCATGAGCCTTCAAATCGAGTTTCAATATGAACCATTTCACTTAAAAGCGAACCACTACATACTGAAATTGGTTACTTAACTAATATTTATATATAAAATTTTCACTTTTATTTATGTATTGAAATTATAAATAATGTAATAAAAATTGATATTCAATTCATTGATTTATTCAAGTACAAGTTTACACAATTTCATACTACACTTTATAAATTATAAAGATTGATACAAATATCACATATTTAGCTTACTAGCATGGATAAAACCAATATTCGAATATGATCCATCGAACAGGTATCAAGTATGGTTCGAGAAAAAATGAAATACTCGAACCCTAATATGAGCGAACACTGGTATGCTCGAACTTGACTCGTGTATCATTAAACAGAAACGAGTATGGATCAGATTCGACTTGGATCAACTTCGAATTCGAGCTTTGAATCATATTTTTGAGCCGATCTCGAGTCGAGTACCGAACTACTTGGCT
Source organism: Panax ginseng (assembly GCA_020205605.1). Lineage (NCBI taxonomy): Eukaryota > Viridiplantae > Streptophyta > Magnoliopsida > Apiales > Araliaceae > Panax > Panax ginseng. The sequence goes on along the minus strand of CM035138.1, from coordinate 3,168,371 downwards.
CGACTTACACCCCTAATCTTGTCTGTGTGTTTTACATCTGGACTGGTTCCGCCTTTTTATTATTATTACATTTGGAACATCCTGCCTGTGTGTTTCTGGGGACTGGTTCCATTCTTTATTATTCTGTTGAATATCACATGCATGCGTTTTCTGTGGGACTGAGTTCCGTTATTTATTATTCTGTTGGAATAACTCGCATGTCGCGATTATATCGCATGCATGGTGATTTCTTTTGTTATTCCATTCTTTATTATACTCGGTTGGTTAAAACTTTGACTTATACTCCATGAAATTAGTGGAATATCCTTGATTTTTGCAGGCTTCATCCAAAGATCCTTTCATGGAAATATTCTTCTAAGTATTCTTGAATTTTACTCTACAAAGCGAGATCATGTTGACAATTTGGGCGTTAATAATTCCCGGATAAAATAATTCTTGAACTTGTTTTTATTGAATTCTTATATCATTGTCATCATCCTCATTTTATATTTTGTTGAAAGTCATCTGTGGCTGTAGTGCATGGGATGGACTTGGTATGATTATGACCGAGGATTATTCGATTGTAATCATCACGATCGTAATGTTACAAATGATGTGGTAAAGTTCTCATTGGCCCGTAGTGCATTGATGGGCGATTGTTGGCATGATCATGACCATTAATGAATACACAAATATTTCTTGGCACGTAGTGCATGGATAATTATGGTCGGTAATCTTAACGAATATCCTTGGCCGTAGTAATGCGAGGCGATTTGATGATGTGGAATATTTATTAAGTCGAGTCTCAAATATATAACAATGATGAAAAACCTTTTAAATCATAAAAGATAGTAGATTTTATTTTCTACTTGACTCTTTTAATGGATTCTTTGGTTCATTGCAGTTAAACTTGATGTTTATTATATTTTATCGGTTTAACACTTTGTTGAAGGCTAATGATAATTTATTACGCATTATCTTGGTCATAATATTTCTTCTTGGGCTAGTTGAGCTCACCCTTTCTTTTCATTTATTCTTCTTGAAATTCAGAAATAAGAATATAGGTTGACGACGAGTCGGGAACCGAGTAATGGTCTAGAGGATAGCATTAGTAGTCCTCACTATTCAGCAGAAATAGTGTGATAATAATTGTAATGAGGACTCCTTTTGAGTTTATATAATCTCTAGTAGACAATATTTGTATTCAAACTCACGATTTATGATTTGTCGTATTATACACGACAGTTGTATTAGTAAGTTGTATTTGAATTACATACCATGTATCGGCGACCTAAGATGGGTGATGTATACCTAATTTTGGGGCGTCACGGTTGAGTATCAAAGCTTGGGGATATGATCCTGGCTAAGATGTGAGAATAGTATTAGGAGGAGAGGCGGGAATTCCTTGTTAGTATGACTACTAAAGTTTATGTCTTTATTTCATTGGTGGGCCGAGAATATAGGGATAATATGTTACATGTCAATTAACCTTTTTATTTTGTGGCGATGTCTGAAAATGACATCCGAGAATGTTGAGAATAAGAATGGAGCATAAAGCGTAGTTGATTCACCACATATCGATAATCAAGATAATGTGCATCAGAAGGCGACAATCCTCATGCAAACAACAACATTGACCAAATGATGAATGATCAAATGTTCAGAGGCTTTATCCAATTCATGCAACAGCAGGCGAGAGCGGCTCCTGTCCAAAACGTAGGTGGAAACACGGAAACTCTCGGGCGATCACCGCTAAACAGATTCAAGGCTGGGACCACCGGAGTTTAAGGAGAGCCAAAACCACTTATGGCGGAAGCATGGATAAAGCGATCACCAAGATATTTGATGTCTTGGGATGCTCCGAGGAGCAAAAGGTTCCCTTTAACGCCTTTATGTTCATGCGAAGAAGCGGTTCTTGGTGGGAATTGGTAAAACGCGTATTCAACTCTTTGTCTTGAAGATATCTTGGGAGAAGTTCCAGAGTCGTTCAACGACAAATACTTTCCCAAAGTATTCGCCACATAAAGGAGGTGGAGTTTATCAAGTTGGAACAAAACAATATGACCGTGTCACAATACGAGGTAAAATTTGCGGAGTTATCACGATTTGCGTTCCACTTGGTGGATAATGAAGAGAAAATGGCGCGAATGTTTTTAAGAGGTTTGAAGCCGGAGATACGTCAACATCTTATTTCTCATAAACTGTGTTTGTATTCAGATGTTGTAAATAGGGCTCAGTTAGTGGAGCGCGATAACGAATTAACGCAACAACAAAGAAGCGGTGACAAAATTATAATACCAATGAGAGTAGTCATCGAGCGGTGACAACAAGCGTGGAGGAATCAACAGGCGAAATAGTAACCACTTGGTGGTAATCGGGGCCAAAACAATAAGAATGGACATTTCAAGAAGAGAGATTCAACAATGATGGAAAGACGTCGACACAAAGAGACCGTTGTTAAGGGGCGGAGAAAGACCACTTATCATATGCTTCAAAATGCGGAGGGAGGACACATCACCAAATTGCGCGATGTCGTCCAAAGCATGTTATAATTGTGGAAGAGAGGTCACTTAGCTTGATTTTGTCGTTCATAGAAGACAAATTCAACTAGGATGGAGGCACCAAAGGCCGTCCTAGAAAGGTCAAAGCCGTGAGTCTGAGGGAGGCGTTTGTTGTGACCTCCAGAAAGTAAGGAACCCGAATGAGGTCATCACGGTAAGCTTTTCATAAACTCTAACGAAGTCTATACTTTATTTGATCTGGGTTCTACCCATTCTTTTATTTCTCTACTTATACCATCGATTAAATTTGACTCAGGAGAAATTAGATTTTGACTTATATGTGGAAACTCCGGTTGGGAGAAACCTTCATTACATCCATTTGTTTATAAGTCTTGTTTGGTTCAAATCAGTACCTCACATTACACCGTCGATCTTATTTCATTAAAAATACTTGCATTTGACGTGATTCTAGGGATTGATTGGTTAACTACTTATCATGCAATTGTTAGCTTTCATATTCCCAATCAACCTATTATGCGAATTCAAGCAACCAAACCATTAAAATCAATCACGGTCATCTCGAGCCATAAAGCTATTCGTTTATTGAAAAACGGATGTCAAGCTTTTCTTAGCTCATATCACGACGAAACAAAAATACATCGAGTTTTGAACGATATTTCTATTGTTAATAAATTTCTAACGTATTCCCAGAAGAACTTCCCTCGCCTACCCCGGAACGTGAAATTGAATTTTGTATCGACCTTGAACCCGATGACAAAACCAATTTCCAAAGCCCCATATCGAATGGCTCCTATTGAACTTGAGAGTTAAGGACCCAACCGCAGGAATTGTTAGACATTGGCTTTATTCGTCCCCAAGTACTTCTCCTTGGTTTGCTCTGTTACTATTCGTGAAGAAGAAAGATGGGAGTATGCGACTTTGTATTGATTATCGGAGTTGAATCATGTCACCATCAAAATAGGTATCCATTGCCACGTATTAATAACCTGTTTGACCCGATTCAAGGAGCCAAATTCTTTTCAAAGATTGATCTTCGTTCCGGATATCACCAATTGAAGATTAGAACCGATAACATTCCAAAGACGGCTTTCAGAACTCGGTACGGGGATTATGAATTTTTAGTCATGTCCTTTGGATTGACTAATGCTCATGCTGCCTTCATGGATATGATGAACCGAGTATTCAAGGAATATTTGGATCACTTTGTGGTCGCTCTTTATTGATGACATCCTTATTTATTCAAAAAGCCGTGAAGATCATGAAAGCAACACTTGAGGTCGACACTCCAAAAGCTTCAGTAAATATAAGCTTTATGCCAAGTTGAAGAAATCGAGTTCGGGCTTGAGGAAGTAGCATTCCTTGGGCACGTGGTATCAAGTCATGGAATATCTGTTGACCCAAAGAAAGATCAAGCTATTCAAAGTTTTGGGAAGCAACCTAAATCGATGATCAAAATCGTAGCTTTCTCGGTTTAAGTTGGTTATTATCGGAGATTCATGGAAGGATTTTCTCAATCATTTACTCCGTTGACTCAACCGACTCGGAAAGATACAAAGTTCATTTGGAGCGAAGAATGTGAGAAGAGTTTTCAAGAACTCAAGAGGAGACTCATTTCAAAGACCTACTCGACAATACCATCCGGCTCGGAGGATTTGTCATCTCAAAGTGATGCTTCGAGCAAAGGGTTGGGATGTGTTCTTATGGAACATGGAAAAGTCATAGCCTTATGCCTCATGACAACTCAAAGAATATGAGAGAATTATACTACTCATGATCTAGAGTTGGCGGTAATTTGTTGTCTTCTGACTTAAAATTTGGAGGCATTACTTGTATGGGGAGAAAGTGGAGATCTTTACGGATCATAAAAGCCTCAAATATTTCTTCACTCAAAAGGAACTCAACATGCGACAACGACGTTGGCTTGAACTATTGAAAGATTATGATCATACCATCCAATACTATCCTCGAAAAACTAATATGGTAGGTGACGCATTGAGTAGAAGATCATATGCAAGCACGAGTCGCGATATTGTCAACGCAAAGGCCCATTTTGTGTGACTTGCAAAGGATGGAGATAGAGTTAAAGACTCGGGGACGCATGTGATGATAATGGAATATACGAGTAGAACCGAAACTTTAATCGATAAAGTTAAAGCTGCTTTCAAGCTCACGGACACTGGAGTGATGCGTATGAGGAAGAAAGTGCAAGAAGGTCTTATCTACGCCGAAAGCAAGAATCGATGAAGAAGGAATACTTGAGTCAACTCCGCACTTTGTGTTCTAACGACCACGATTTAAAGAATAAAATCATGATGGAGGCGCACAACACACATCGTTTTGCAATCCATCTCGAGAGTACCAAAATGTATCATGATATTCGGTCTATACATTTTGGTGGAGCAATATGAAGAGAGAGATATACCGCTTTATCTCAAGGTGTCTAACTTGTCAATGAGTTAAAGCGGAGCATCAAGTACCAAAAGGTCCATCAGCAACCACTTGAAATTCCGAATGGAAGTGGGAGTACATTACCATGGATTTCATTCTACGGCCTTCCTAAGGTTTCTCAAGGCATAGATGCGATTTGGGTCATTGTTGATAGATTGACCAAGTCTCGCTCATTTCTTACCGATCGAGAAACTTATACATTTGAACGTCTTGCTCAGTATGTATATAAACGAGATTGTAAGATCGCATGGTATCGCCGCAGTATCTATAGTTTCGATCGAGACCCAAGATTCACTTCACGATTTTGGGTTAGTTTGCAAAAAGCTATGGGCACAGACTTACGATTTAGCTTCGGCATATTATCCTCGATCGAGACCAGACAATTGGAGAGAGACTATTCAAACTCTTGAAGATCAATTAAGACTCGTGTCCTTGATTTCAAGGAAGTTGGACAAGTTCTTACCATTGGTGGAGTTTTCCTACAACAACAGTTATCAAGCCAAGTATTGGCATTGCTTTCTATTCAAGCGTTGTATGGAAGAAAGTGTAGTTCTCGGTGATCTTTGGGATGAAGTGGGTGAAGCAACGTTGTTGGGACCGGAGTTGATACGTATTACTACGGAAAAGATTCAAACGATCCAACAACGTATAAAACCTCACAAAATCGACAAAAGAGTTATCTTTGATCTTCATCGAAAGGGCGTGGAATTGATATAGGAGATCATGTGTTGTTACGTGTTGCTCCATGGAAAGGAGTTACAAGATTTGGAAAGAGAGAAAACTCAATCCTCGATTCATCTATCCATTTTAATCCTCGATCGAGTAGGGCGTGGCTATAGGCTATAGACTCGCTTTCCCGCCAAGATATGTCTCGTGTTCATAACGCTTTTCACATATCCATGTTACGTAAATATGTGAAAGACCCGAACCACATTATTGAGTTAGAACCGGACGAAATAGCGGAAGATTTGACGTATGAAGAGGTTCCTGTTCAAATCTTGGATAAGAAGGAACATATTCTGCGCTCCAAGGTTATACCTCAAGTCAAAGTTTTATGGAGAAACCACGATGTTGAGGAAATGACTTGGGAGTTAGAATCAGAAATGAAATCAAGGTATCCTTACCCCTTCGACATACCAGTATCGCACCCCTAATTTCGAGGGCTTAAATTTCATAAGAAGGGAGGTTGTAAGACCCCAACTTTTATAAATAAAGATGAATTTTTATAAATATTATTTTGAATATTATGGAGTAAAATTGATATAATAGTTGTGGGTAATATTTATAAATTTTGCAAAATAAGCAAGTTGTTATATTCGTTTGGTCGGGGAATATTCTTTTTTGTCGAGAGAATATTAAATGACTACCAATCATCTCGGTGGACCCCACAACGGAAGTATTGTCGTAGTTAGAAAATGACAAAATTATCTTTCTATAAAAATAACTACGAGGTGTTACTGTTAAAACTGTTGAACTACCCTAGGTAGTAAAAGTACATTAATACGGCGTGATTGCATAAGAAGACACGATATTGATTATTGATCTTTACGTGAGTAAGTCACTCAATTTATACTCAATTATTACTACAATAATTCTTTGCGTCATATCTTTTATATTATTGATTCAATTATTGTCACATTATCATCTCAGTATAATATGTTATATTATTAAATCAATAATTGAGGGCGACAAGTTATAAATGATTAATAATTATTGAAAGATTAAATATGTGTTGATTAAAAATAAAATGATTTGTGGTAATATTTATTCAATCCTCGATGTATATAAAGAGTACATTTATGAGGAGCGTTTGTGGTAAGTTTGGTTATAATTTTGGGGGCCCATATGTCATCATCAAAAAGAGTCTCTTCGTCGATAAGTAATTACCTTCCGTGAATAGTAATTACATTAAATCAATAGTAATTACCTTTACCAGACGTCCAAACCACTTGTCGTTTCATATTACGAGCGTCCGAACCACTTGTCGTTTCACATTCTGAAAGTCCAACCAATTGTCGCTTTCTCATTACGATGATCAAACCACTTTTCTTTTCACATCACTAGTCGTCAAGCCACTTGCCTTTTCACATACGCAAGTCTTGGCTAGAAATCTTTTATAAATAGAGGCCTAGTCTTCATTATTTTTCACGAATTCATTCAAGCTATAGAGAGAAAGTATAGAGAGATAAGAGAGAAAGAAGAAAGAGTATTACATTCTTACACTATCTGCAGATTCAATCTCCTACTAAAGTAAGGGGTGTTATTCTTTCTTATTCATGAAGAGAATTGTTGTTATTCCATTTCTTATTATTCTGTTGGAATAACCTGTATACGCGGTCTACCCTATACTTGGTGACATTCTTCTATTATTCTGTTGGAACATCCTATCTGTGTGTTTTACATCGGACCTAGTTCCGTCTTATTATTATTCTGTTAGAACATCCTCTCTGTGTGTTTTACACCGGACCTGGTTTCGTCTTTATTATTATTCTGTTGGAACATCATGTCTGTGTGTTTTACGCCGGACCTGGTTCCATTATTTATTATTCTGTTGGAATATCCTGTTCTACGTGTTTTACTGTTGGACCCGTTCCATACTTTATTATTCTCATTGGAATATCCTCGTCTGCATGCGTTTTACGGGACTGACCGTTCCGTTATTTATTATTCTGTTGAATAACATGTATCATGCGCGGATCTATCGCATGCATGGTGATTTCTTTTGTTATTTCATTCTTTATTATACTCGGTTGGTTAAAACTTTGACTTATACTCCATGAAATTAGTGGAATATCCTTGATATTTGCGGCTTCATCCAAAGATCCTTTCATGGAAATATTCTTCTAAGTATTCTTGAATTTTACTCTACAAAGCGATTATCATGTTGACAATTTGGGCGTTAATAATTCTGGATAAAATAATTCTTGAACTTGTTTTATTGAATTCTTATATCATTGTCATCATCCTCATGTTTATATTTTGTTGAAAGTCATCTGTGGCACATAGTGCATAGATGGACTTGGTATGATTATGACCGAGGATTATTGATTATAATCATGGCCGTAATGTTACAAATGATGTGGTAAAGTTCTCATTGGCCCGTAGTGCATTGATGGGCGATTTGTTGGAATGATCATGACCATTAATGAATACACAAATATTCTTGGCCCGTGTATGGATAATTATGGTCGTGATACTAACGAATATCCTTGGCCGTAGTACAGGGGCGATTTGATGATGTGGAATATTTATTAAATCGAGTCTCAAATATATACAAAGATGATGAAAAACCTTTTAAATCATAAAAGATAGTAGATTTTATTTTCTACTTGACTCTTTTAATGGATTCTTTGGTTCCATTGCAGCTTAAACTTGATGTTTATTATATTTTATCGGTTTAACATTGTTGAAGGCTAATGATAATTTATTACGCATTATCTTAGTCATAATATTTCTTCTTGGGCTAGTTGAGCTCACCTTTTCTTTCACCGTTTCTCTTGAAAATGAGAATATAAGCTGGACGAAGCCTGGAGAATCGGAGTAATAGTCGAGAGGATAGCATTAGTAGTCCTCACTATTCGTGAAATAGTGTAATAATAATTGTAATGAGGACTCCTTTTGAGTTTGTATAATCTCTAATGAGACAATATTTGTATTCAAACTCACGGTTTATGTTTTGTCGTATTGTACACGACAGTTGTATTAGTAAGTTGTATTTGAATTCTGTACCATGTATCTGGCGACCTAAGATGGGTGATGTATACCTAATTTTTGGGGCATCGCATCTAAAGCCCGAGATTCGGCAATATCTTATATCTCATAAATTTTCTTTATATTTAGATGTTGTAAACAGGCTCAATTATTAGGCGAGATAATGAGTATGTTCAATCGAGGGACCACAACTGTGGTCATACTGGGTGGCAAAGATCATCGAGCGATGATAACCAATGAGGAGGAAAAATACTGAACAAAGCGGTAACCACTCTCGGGTGGTCATCGTAGCCGTGATAATAGGAAAGGTGAGTCAAGTGGAAATTTGAAAGAGGAGATTCAATAATGACGGAAGACATCAACAAAGCAAACACAAAGACCAACAACAAATTCTTGGGGAGGAGAACGACCTTGATTAGATGTTACAAATGCGGAAAGAGGGACATATCATTGGCCCACAAACAATCCAAGGTATGTTACAACCGTGGAAAGGAAGGCCACATAGCTCGGGATTATTTTGTAGCAAAACCAAGTTCAATGAGGATGGTGACTCAAGTAATCATCCGGATAAGTCGAAATCAATCGGTTCTCGAAGAAGCGTTTGTCGTGATGGCCAAAACGCGAGGAAACCGAACGAGGTGATTACGGGTAAGCTAATCTTGAACTCTTCCAAGTTTATACTTTACTGAATCTGGGATTCTACCCATTCTTTTATCTCTCCGCTTGTGCTCAACGTTTAAACTTGACTCAGGAGAAATTGGACTTTGACTTATCTGTTGAAACTCCGTTGGGTGAAACCTTCGTTACATCTACAGTTTATAAATCTTGCATGATCCAAGTTGGCACTATCACATTACCTGTTGATCTTATATCTTTAAAGATACTTGCTTTTGATGTGATTTTAGGAATTGATTGGTTAACCACTCATCATGCTAAAATTGATTGTTTTCGTAAGGTTGTTAGTTTTCATATTCCTAACAAACCTATCATACGAATTCAAACAACTAAACCACTAAAATCACCACTATCATATCAAGCCATAAAAGCTATTCGTTTATTGAAAAAGCGGATGTCAAGCTTTCTTAGCCCATGTTATGGATTTGAACAAAGACAAGTAAGATTTGAATAATATTTCTGTTGTTAGAGAATTTTCTGATGTATTTCCTGAAGAACTTCCCGGTCTACCCCCAGAACGTGATGTTGAATTCTTTATTGACCTTGAGTCGGGTACAAAACCCATTTCTAAAACCCCATATCGAATGGCTACTATTGAACTTCAGGAGTTAAAAGTCCAACTACAAGAATTTTTAGACATAGGTTTCATTAGTCTGAAGTACATCTCCTTGGGGTGCTCTGCTTTTATTCGAAAAGAAGAAAGATGGGAGTATGTGACTTTGTATTGACTACCGAGAATTAAACCATGTCACCATCAAGAATAGGTATCCGCTACCTCGCATTGATGACCTATTCGACCGATTCAAGGAAGCACAATTCTTTTCAAAGATCGATCTTACGTTCGGATATCATCATTTGAAGATTAAAAGCGAGGATATTCCAAAGATCGCCTTGAACTTCGATGCGGACATTATGAATTCTTAGTCATGTCTTTTGGATTGACTAATGCTCCTGCTGCTTTCATGGATATGATGAACCGTGTATTCAAAGAATATTTGGATCAGTTTGTTGTTGTCTTTATTGATGACATTCTCATCTATTCCAAAAGCCGTGAAGATCATGAACACCATTTGAAGCTGATACTTGAAAGGCTTCGTAAAAACAAACTTTATGCCAAGCTGAAGAAATGCGAGTTCTGGCTTGAAGAAGTAGCATTCCTTGGGTGCGTGGTGTCAAAACATGGAGTATCTGTCGACCGGCGAAGATTGAAGCGATCAAAGTTAGGAGCAACCAAAGTCGGTGGCCAAAAGTCGTAGCTTTACGGGCTTAAATGGTTATTATCGGAGATTCGTGGAAGGATTTTCTCGAATCGCTACTCAGCTTAACTCGAGTTGACTTTAAAGATACAAAATTTGTATGGAAGCGAGGAATGTGAGAAGAGTTTCCAAGAGCTCGAGAGGAGACTCATTTTGCACCTGTTACGCAAATACCATCCGGTGCGGATGGATTTGTTAAATACAAATGATGTTATATGTAAGACCCCAAATTTTTTAAATAAAAAGGAATTTCCTTTATTTATTATTTTGAAATAGTAAGGGTGGATTTGATTAATGTGGTTAGTTATGGGTAAAATCATAAATATTTTAAATAAGCAGTGGTGATATAATATTCATTGTTGTCGGAGAATATTCGTTTGGTCGTGGAATATTAAATCTTTGTCAAGGGAATATTAAATGCAACGCATATGACCATGTGTGGGGCCCCATAACGGAAAGCGATTGGAGGAAGAAAACGACAAAAATAAGTTGTTTAAAAATAACTGGTAGTAGTTATTCTGATTTACCTTTGTTGGAATACCCATTGGTTAAAAAACACGATGTCTGCCGTTATTGCAAAGCGATAGCACTGCAGTATTGCACCAATTATTGATTCTTACGTGAAGGCACTACTCAATAATGGTTACGATAATTACCGTTCGATGTTTTATTTTATTGATTCAATAATTCTTTGCGTTGATATTTTATATTCTTTGTTGTTTTAATAATTGTCATTACACAAGATTTTTCATTATCGAAGCAATAATTCATATTATCTGAATAATATTATTAGATAACATTATTGACAATGTCTAGAAAGTTACATCTAAGGAGAGGTTTGGTCACCTAATTGCTTGGCCAAGAAGAGAAATTCTTATTGAAAGCCCCTCTTTCTCTCAGGAACCTACTGATTGTCAATATTGTGATTCTGTAATATTATTTGTGAATAATTAATTATTGATTCATATGATGAGGAAAATATTGATTTTATGTGGATATAGATGGAGAAAATTTTTAATGTGACAATTGTTGAAAATTAAAATTTTATCTTTTTCTGATAAAATAATTCATTTAAATATATTATTTTAATAATATATTAACGATGATATTTTTACGATGAATGTGGGATATATGAATATATGTGGAGGAGGAGTATTTTTGTTACCAAAAATGTTTAAAACATGTTAGACATGTCGGTGGACCCCATTTATTGACTGAAATTTGATTATAGCCTGTAAAATCCCCTGTTTGTGAATTTCGATCAATTTTTGTTTGGAATTTGGAAAAAATTTCTTCTTCAAAGTTGTAGAGAAATGAATTTCCTATAAAAACTCGCTAGATTTGAATTTTCTGGCAAAAGGGCTATTTATTGTGAATTATTGAAGTTAGAAGCTCAAAATAATTGATTTTGGAAGTTTAAAATAATTTAAATATGAAAAACGTTTTTGTGGAGTTCTAGCATGTGATTTGAATGTGTTGAATGCAGATTTTCAGATTCAAGAAGGTGCGTGAGAATTTTAATATATATATTATTATTTTAATAAATTTTACGCTTTGGTGTTCTAAGCGATTTCCTATAAATAGGTCTTGGGTTAGAATTGAAAATCACACCGGAATGAAGTTTTCTCTCTCTATATTATCGAGCGTATTCTTGTGAGTATTTTGAGTATACTTTGAGTATTGCTATACTGTTGCAAGTTCAAGTCATAGCCTTATATCCTGTTTCAACTAAGTCTTTGTCTTTCGAGGTAAGGGATGTTATTTTCTTCTTAAATGATATTATTTCTTCAATATCATTATCTTTGAAATATTGGTTGGAACTTTTATCAAATTTGGAACTTTTTCATGTCGGGGTTACTATTCATGAGTTCTTATTCACGAGTACTATTCACGAAGCGTGAAGATGTTTTTTGTGAAATTTCTATCTTTTGGTGTCGAGTTTCTTATTCACGTATATCAAGCCTATTCACGTATCTGACATTATTCACGAATCTGCACTATTCAATTTAAAAATGAAATTTCTTCTTTTGTCCAAAATATCTATTATGGATACTAGCTTTTGATTGTATCCATGTTTTGATCGTTCTTGAATTTTACACCACTATGATTATTTTTGAGGTATTTTTTGAATGTGGATAAAACAAAGTACTGAATCCTTAATCCTTAATCCTTGTCATTATTCAATTGGATTCATTTCTTTAAAAATATTTTTCATCATCCTCGGTCTTAAATGATGATATTATGGAATATCTTTGGCACATAGTGCAAAGATGAATGATTTCTGATGAATATCTTTGGCCCGTAGTAGTGCAAAGATGAATGATTTCGATGAATATCTTTGGCACAGTAGTGCAAGGATGAATATTTGATCCCGATATATATTGATTGATGTTACGAGGATAAAAAAAATGAGACGATGAACTTTAAAATTCATACATATAAGATAGTAGTTTGCATTCTCTACTTAACTCTTCTAATGAATTATTATTTCATTGCGAATATTGATTTAAAACTTGTTGTCTATTGTATTCTATTATATTTTTTCCTGTTGAAGACTAACGATAATTTTGTTGTATATTATCTTAGTCATAATATTCTTCTTTGGCTATTTAGTCGAGCTCACCCTTTTCCTTTTGTTCCATTTTTCTTCTCGGGAGGCGAGAATATAAATGCGAGTAGCCTGGTCGAGTATGGAATGAAAGTTCTAGGGAGAGTTGTTTAGTAGTCCTCACCATTGTTGTAAAATAATGTATCAATAATTATGATGGGGATTTATTTGGGTATGTATATTGTCTAGAAGACAATAATTGTATATTAAACTCACAAATATATATGTGGTCGTATTTTTGCACGACAAATGTATTAATAAAGTTGTAGTTATTTACGTATCATGTATTTGGCGACTCAGAATGGGTTGGATGGAATGGACCTATTTTGGGGGCGTCACATTATAGGCAAAGGGTTAGGATGCGTTCTCATGCAACATGGGAAAGTCATAGCCTATGCCTCACGACAACTCAAAGAATATGAGAGGAATTATCCTACTCATGATCTAGAGTTGGCAGCAGTCGTATTCGCGTTAAAAATTTGGAGACACTACTTGTATGGGGAGAAAGTGGAGATTTATACGGACCATAAAAGCCTCAAATATTTCTTCACCCAAAAAGAACTCAACATGCGGCAACGACGTTGGCTTGAACTATTGAAAGATTACAATCACACTATTCAATATCATCCTGGAAAAGCGAACGTAGAATTTACGCGTTGAGTAGTAAGATCATATCTTGAGTCGAAAAGCGATATTGTTAATGCAAAGGCCCATTCTGTATAACTTACAAAGGATGGAGGTAGAATTAAAGACTACAGGGACCCACACGATGATGGCGAATATACGAGTAGAACCGACTTTAATCGATAAAGTTAAAGCTGCTTAAGCTACGGACCTGGAGCTGATACGTATGAAGAAGAAAGTGCAAGAAGGAGCTATTCCAGAAGCGAGAATCGATGAAGAAGGAATATTTAGATTCAACTCCAGACTTTGTGTTCCTAAAGATTCTGACTTGAAACATAGAATTATGATGGAGGCACACAACACCCCGTTTGTAATCCATTCTGGGAGTACCAAAATGTATCATGATATTCGACATACATTTTGGTGGAACAATATGAAGAGAGAGATCGCGGAGTTTATCTCGAGGTGTTTAACTTGTCAACGTGTAAAGGTGGAGCATCAAGTGCAAAAGGGTCCATTACAACCACTTGAGATTCCGAAATGGAAATGGGAACACATTACTATGGATTTCGTTACAGGTCTTCCCAAAGTTTCTCAAGGCATAGATGCGATTTGAGTTATTGTTGATAGATTAACCAAATCTGCCCATTTCTTACCGATACGTGAGACTTATTCCCTTGAACGTCTTGCTCGCATGTATGTGAATGAGATTGTGAGATTGCATGGCATGCCAGTATCCATAGTTTTCGATCGTGACCCAAGATTCACTTCACGATTTTGGGTTAGCTTTCGAGAAAAGCTATGGGCACGGATTCTGATTGATTCGGCATACCATCCTCAAACGGACGGACAATCGAGAGGACTATTCAAACCCTTGAAGATCTATTAAGACTTTGTATCCTAGATTTTAAAGGAAGTTGGGATAAGTACTTGCCATCGGTGGAATTCTCCTACAACAACAGATTATCAAACAAGTATAGGCATGGCTCCATTTGAGGCGTTGTATGGGCCGAAAGTGTCGATTCTCGATTATCTTTGGGGCGAGGTGGGAGAAACAATGTTGTTGGGACCGTAATTAAATGCATTTACTACTGAGAAAAGATCCAAATGATTCGACAACGTATACAAATGGCACAAGATCGACAAAAGAGTTATCACGAATCTTCATCAAAAGAGCGTGGAATTTAATATTGGGGATCATGTATTATTACGTGTTGCACCATGGAAGGGAGTTACAAGATTTGGGAAGAGAGAAAGCTCAATCTACGATTTGTTGGTCCATTTGAGATTCTTGACCAATAAGAAATGTGGCCTATAGACTCGCATTACCTCCAAGTATGTCTCGTGTTCATAATGTTTTTCACATATACATGCTTCAGTAAATATGTGAAAGACCCAGACCATATTATTAACGTTAGAACCCGGACGAGATAATAGAAGATTTAACGTATGAAGAAGTACTGTTAAAATCTTGGATAGGAAAGAGCATGTCCTACGCACCAAGGTTATACCACAAGTTAAGATTTTATGGAGAAACCATGCTATTGAAGAAATGACCTTGGAGTTGGAATCAGAAATACAAGCGAGGTATCCTCACCTTTTTGAAACACCAGGTACGTATGTTAATTTCGAGGACGAAATTTCATAAAGAGGGGAGGTTGTAAGACCCCAACTTATTATAAATAAAATCGAATTTCCTCTAATTATATTTGTGAATAATAAGATATTAATTTGATATAATTCTCTGGTTATGGGTGAAATGTGCAAATTTTGCAAAATATGCAAGTGGTTATAAAATAATCATTGTTGTCGGGGAATATTCGTTTGGTCGTGGAATATTCTTGTTGTTGGGGGAATATTAAATGCATTTACGGTAGCGATCATTTATGGGACCCATAATGAATAAGCTCGGATGATGAAGAAAACGACAAGTTTGAGTTTTTATAAATAACGGCGTAGTTATTCACAGATTAACACTGTTGGAATACCCGTTGGTTAAAATCTGATGTCTGGCGTGGATGCATGATTGATGAATTATTGATCCTTACGTGAAGAAGCACTACTCAATAATTATTACGATGAATTCTTGGTCAATATTTTATTTTATTGATTCAATAATTGTTGCGTTGATATTTTATATTATTGTTGTTTCAATAATTGTCAACGCACAATATTTCCCAATATCGGATCAATAATTCATATTATTTGAATAATATTATTAGATAGCATTATTGGCAATGTCTAGAAAGTTACATCGAGGAGAGGTTTGGTCACCTAATTGCGGCGCCCGATAAGGAGAAATTCTTATTGAAAAGCCCCCTTCCACGGGAATGGTCAGTTTGTCATAAATGTGATTTTGTAATATTATTTGTGAATAATTAATTATTGATTCATATGATAAGGAAATATTTATTTTATGTGGATATAAATGTTGGATATATTTATTGTGGTTAAAAATGAAGGAGTTAATGTTGAGGTGTTTTATCAAGATTTTTGTTTGAATGAAGGTATTAAAAAAATTAAACCAAAGTGTTTTTGAGATATATTGTGTGAGTTATAATTTTTAATCCGAATAGTTGGATCGTTGTAATTTTTGGATATGTTATACATATATAAGTTGAGTATATGTCCACAAATTTTGAATCGTTAAAATGAACGTATGATTTGTTATGAATTTTAAGAGGTGGTGATTCGAAATTAGGTTTATAAATGATTTTGGTAGAAAATTCTAGAATTGAGTAGGCCCCACTTGTGGTTGGTGAAGAAATGTGCTGAATTTATTTCAAATGTGGTGGGTGGGAATAGTAGCAGTAAAAGCCATCGGGTCAGCAGTCAAGTCTGCTAACATTTTCTATAAATAGAGGGCTAAGTTAGAATTGAAAATCACACGAAACAAGTTTTCTCTCTTCTCTCTAGATTATTGAGTGTATTTTGTGAGTATTTAGATACTTTGTGAGTTTCTATTCATCGAATCTGCAAGTTTCCTTGACCTTATCTGATATTCCATCGTAATCTTGATATTTTTTAGGTAAGGGATGCTATTTTCTTCATATATGATATTATTTCTTCAATATCATTATGCCAAAGTATTGATCTGAATTTTTATCAAATTTGGAACTTTTTGTGTCGGGGTTACTATTCACGTATATGACCTTTATTCACGATATCTGACACTATTCACGAATCTGACCTTATTCACCAAAAAATGAAATTTTCTTCTTTTTGTCCAAGATGTCTATTATGGTTACTATCTTTGATTGTATCCATGTTTTGATCTTTATTTTTGAATTCGCTTCAAAATTGGTATTTATGAAGTATTATTGATCTTGGATAAACTTGCTATACTGAATCCCTACTATTTGTCCTTGGTTTCAATTGGATTCGTTTTCTTTAAAATATTTTTCATCATCCTCACCCTAAATGATGATATTACTAAATATCTTTGGCTTTTGTGTGCAAAGATAAATGATTAATCGATGAATATCTTTGGCCGTGGTGCAAAGATGAGCAGTGTTGAGATGAACATGACCAACTTGGTGATACAAATGAATATCTTTGGCACATAGTGCAAAGATGAATATTTGATTAAAGATGTATATTGATTTTTGTTACGAGGATAAAATATTGATGATGGACTTTTAAATCTTAGAAGATAGTAGAACTCATTCTCTACTTGCTCTTCAATGGATTGTTGTTTCACTGCAGTTGTTGATCTAAAACTTGTTGGTTATTATATTTTATCGATTTTTTCCTGTTGAAGACTAACGATAATTTGTTGTATATTATCTTAGTCATAATATTCTTCTTTGGCTAGTTGAGCTCACCCTTTTCTTTTTTGTTCCATTTTTCTCGGGAGGTGAGAACATGGCGAGGAACTAGTCGAGTGCGGAGTGATGGTTCTAGAAAGATGTTTTATCAGTCCTCACTATTTCTGTAAAATAGTGTTTGAATAATTGTAACGAGGACTTATTTGAGTGTGGATATTGTCTAGAAGACAATATTTGTATTTAAACTCACAGTATGTGTTGTCATATTTTGCACGACAATTGTATTATTGAAGTTGTAGTTTGCTTTCTGTATCATGTATTTGGCGACTCAGAATGGGTGTTGTATACCTATTTTGGGGGCGTCACATCTAGCATTTTGTTTTATTAATTATCGATATTTATGTTCAGATTCGATGGGTTTGTATTGATGTTTGTATTTCGATCCGGTCTCATGGTGTAGTTCTTGCTTATCATGTTTGCATGATCGATTTTAGTGATGGTGTTGTTATTTGAGGTTTCATGTGGTATTGAGTTTTAACTTGGAACCATGGTCCTGGTGGTGGCTTCATATGATGTGAGGTTGATAATAATAATAATAATAATAATTTTAAATAATAATAGTAATAATAATTTTTACAAATGTATTTATATAAAATTAATGAATTTATATTATTATTTAATAATAATAATTTTAAATAATAATAATAATAATTACAAAATAATAATAATAATTTTAAATAATAATAGTAATAATAATTTTTACAAATGTATTTATATAAAATTAATGAATTTATATTATTTAATAATAATAATTTTTAAAATAATAATAATAATAATTACAAAATAATAATAATAATTTTCACAAATGTATTTATATAAAATTAATGAATTTATATTATTATTTAAAATTATAATTTTTAAATATTAATAATAATAATTACAAAATAATAATAATAATTTTTACAAATGTATTTATATAAAATTAATGAATTTATATTATTATTTAAAATTATTATTATTTTGAAATTATTATTATTTTATTATTATTATTTAAAATTATTATTATTATTATTATTACACATGGCAAAGCATATATGTACACATTAGCATTTCAAAATTACGTGTATGCATAGTCAGCACTTTCGTCCGTTTTTTGGACAGAAATCGTAAGGAATGACTATTTGGTAAGTTTTTTAGAGTATAGTTACGCGATTGTAACAAAAAAAATTTCGGTAACCACAATGAAAATCGAACCCCAGTACACTGACCAAAACGTTATTTATCCCAATAACAATTCAATCCCTTTTTTTTTAATTTATTCTTCATTTCCCCACTCAAAGTTGTTTTTTTTTTGTATACTTCAAAATATAAAAGAACAAACTTTGGTAATAAAAAAAAACACTTTGTTCTTCTACAAATCTTTTATTTTTTGGAATTTTAATTATTCCTGTGATTTTTTTAATTTATCTTTGAAATAAAATAAAATTGTTCATATTTCATAAATCAAGTTAGAATTCCAATGTACTAATAAAATAAACAACTCAAATTCAAACATTACTTCAACTCGAACAAAAAATAATTAAACATTAATTTGGACTTGAATAAATAAAGTAATCCACTAGACATAAAACTCTTGACCATCAAAGTTCTTTTTAACTCTATAAATTTGAATCACTTGAGTTATACCTCTAGAAAGTTTAAATAAAATAAGTAACGAAATTATTAAATGTGTGATGTCTACGAAAAATAGCTTTAATTTGTATCTAAATTTGATAGCTTTTTTTCTAATTTTATAAGTAGCAACTTTATAATTGAATGTTGTGCGTGCTGCATTAAAAGTGAATATAATTTAATTATCTCACAATTAGTTGATATTATGCAAGAGCCTAAACTAGATTCTAGACTTAGCAAATAGGCCGGTCGAGCTAAAATTGGCGGGTCAAGCTAAAATGGACGGATCAAAAATGCCTGTTTTTTGTTCGGCCAGAAATTTGCAGTCCAAAGCCCAGGTCGTGACGGTCGGACTGGGCCGATCCACGAGTTGAGACCAAATTTGTGTTTATTTTATGATATTTTTGGATTGGTTCAAATGGGTCGGACCGAGCTAAAAACGGACAGACCAAATAAACTCAAAATTTACTGAACTGAAAAACTGCAGTCCAAAACCCGGCCCGCGGGCTTGGACTATATTTGCCAAGTCTACTAGATTCTCTCACAATTTCTCCAATCCATTAAATAATTGGAGAAGAAAATGGGTAAGGAAGGAATTGCCCAAATGATAAGCTCAGTGACATAAAAATATGGGTTCTTTACATAAGTATACAACAAATAAAAAATAATTACAAGAAAAGTGCATCAACCAAATAATTACAAAAAGAGAACCCATATTACAAAAATAGTACAAT
Organism: Panax ginseng; assembly: GCA_020205605.1. Taxonomy (NCBI): domain Eukaryota; kingdom Viridiplantae; phylum Streptophyta; class Magnoliopsida; order Apiales; family Araliaceae; genus Panax; species Panax ginseng. The sequence goes on along the minus strand of CM035138.1, from coordinate 3,148,376 downwards.
TCACATTAATAAGGAAATCTAAAATCAAGGACAAATAACTGCCATAATTAATAATTCAAATTCAAATATTTGGATCTAACAACAAAAACAAATTCAAATTCAAAATAATAATTCAAATTTAAATATTCAAATTCAAATCTTCATCTCCCTCACATACACTTTGAAATAATAGTCCATCGCTACACCGCCGCTACACCGCCGCGAATCTCCGTTGTCCAAAATATAAAAGAAGAAGATTCACCCTGTAAAAAGTTTAAAAATAAATAGATGTAACTATTAATGTTCTAATTTTTTTTTATAACTATTTTGTTACTCATAAATAATAAAATGGTTACCTTTGAATGAATGGTTGGCTACCAACTGCATCACATTCAAACGAAATTGATAACTTAATAAATTAAATTGGTTACCATGGTCTGAAGGTTTTGTTACCAACTGCACTATGAAAAAATTACGGGTGTGGATGTGAATTAGTTACTTTGGTATGAAGGTTTTGTTACATTGGTACGAAGATTTGCTTACCTTGATATGAAGGTTTGGTAACCAAGTGTACTAAGAAAAAATTTAAAGTATGAAGGTTGATTGGTTACTTTGATATGACAGTTTGGTTACCTAGGTATGAAGGTTTGGTTACCATCATCCAGTATTCAAATCTATCGCCATCATCCAATATTCATATCCACCGCCACCACCGCCTGAATCTTCATACCCACATCCATTTTGACCCTTCATTTTGAGAAGCTACTGGAGATATACTCTTCATTTTAGAGCGGTGACGCTGGCCGGAGATGGTGATGATGGAGTGATGTTTGAGTCTGGGTTGGGAGGAGTGGCGCCGGAGGTGTGGTAGAAGATGATGGGGAAGGACCGGAGGTCATTTCTTTGGTGTAGGAGTGGCGGACAGGCGAAGGCCGGTGCCGGTGGAGGAGATGAATCTGCCACCGCCGGTGGAGGAGTGGCGGAGGTGAAGGTGTAGGTCTTGGGAGGAGGAGTGATCTGTGTGCGGCCGGTGGAGGAGAGAGATCGACATACCTTGTTTTGCCCATGATATCTATGAATACGTTGAATAAAGAAGAAGGGTGATGACTAATGCAGTTGTTATAGATGATGAGAGAGAGAAAGTCATCATGGGTATAACTAATCCCTAAATTAAGAAATTCTAATTGAATACTAATTCCTAAATTAAGGAATCTTAATTGCCTTTAGTATTATAAATAAATATGGAAGTGTATTAGTTGTGTAAAGATTTTATGAGTGCACTATTGTTGTAATTATTTTTAAAAATGTAATAGAATATGTAAATTATCCTAAAAATATTAATATCACATCGTTATTTATAGATGAGAGTATTGTTGAAAGAATTCGATTCAGTATTTTCATTTTAAATCATATCTTAATTTAAAAGGTTAACTTATTAAGAATGTGATGTATTAGAGTATTATATATTCTCAAATATTTTTTTAAATATTTTGATGTGAAATTTTAATATCATACGATATTTTAATAATTTTATTTTTAACGTGTGATCTCTATTCACATCGAAACTAAACTTACCCTTTAATTTTTAAGGCTTAAATATGAATTAGTACCCTAAACTATAGGGCATATTCCACTTCAATTTTGTCAATTAGGTGATTAAACTATCAATTTTTTCCAATTACAACAAATTGAGCACACCACGTCAGAAATTACTGATGTGGCTAATTGTGTGGGGTCTTAAGCAGCTTATGTGGCAAAAAAAACTATTTTTTATTCATTACATAAACAAAAGTTTTTAAATAAAGGGCAAAATCATCAAAACCTAACTTAAAATTCATAATATAACATTTTATATGAACTTAAACTAAATTTAAACAAAAACAAAACCCCCAACCCGATCAAATCGATCTGTTTCTATTTCATCTTCATCACCCCACCACTGACCACGCTGCACCCCACCACCGATCTCCTCCTCATACCCCGCCTCGGCACCCTACTATTTGTAAGCCCTGTACCCTGTAAATATCCCAAATTAAACAGAATATAAAATTCAAACCCATTAGAAATTAAATATCCACCAAAATGCTCATGACAAATTAAATGCCCATCACAATTCACTTCCTAATATAAAAATATACCACCATATATGGCTTTTCATCCAACAAAACCAGAGAACTCGAACCAGACTTCTTTGTCCATAGTCCTGATAAATGGGAAGCCGAGGGCTTCGTATCTCCTGATGCGGGCAATGGCTCAGAGCATCTATAATTCAATTGTGAGGACGAATACCCAAAAAAGTACTATTTGGCAAATGAATCAGAGGAATTTTTTGTTGTTCTTCATTTCCAGATGATTCATTATCGATCCCAGGTCTTCATCTTGGCAAGGTAAATTCTGGAAGTTTGATACCTCAGGAACTACCAATGGGTTCCCCTGATCCTCTTAGATTTCTGCAGGAGTTGGAAAATGAGGTGAATTTGGTGAAGATCCACCAATGATTTGCTGGAAATTAACTGGATCTCGTGGTGGAGAGTGGGATTCATGAGTATTTATGAAGTAAGTTTCCATTGAAATGTCAAATTAACAAACAAGATAGAGAGGTTTAAAAGAGAAAATGGAGGTGAGTTAGGGTTTTGAAGTGTCCGGATTTGGGCTTTGCTTTTGAGAACTGAATTTGGAATGTGGGTATGGGAAGAAGAGAATTTTAGTGAAGCCATACCTCGACCCTACTGGCCTCCTCGCTTACGTCACGCAAGCACCAACATCCCCATCGTCGATTCGAGCTCCATGCAAACTGCCTCCGCTCATCCCTCCCTCCCCATCTCTCTCCGCATCATCGCCGATTCCAAGCTCGGCTAATGTTTAGATCGATCGTATATGATTAATATAGGATATATTTTAATTTAATGTTTGTTTTATTTTAATTATTGTTTGACCAATTTACCCTCTATAAAATCAGATTTGTTAAATTCAGGATTAAAAAACTAATTTTTTTGCCACACCAAAACTATGGCCCTCATTAGAGTAGCCACGTCAGCAATTTCTGACGTGGCATGTTCAATTTGTTGCAATTGAAAAAAATTAATAGTTCAATCATCTAATTGACAAAATTAAAAGGTGAATTACCAAAGTGGAATATGACCTATAGTTTAGAGTACTAATTCATATTTAAGCCAATTTTTAATCATATACTCTTTTTTTAGCATAACCTATCATTTATTCTGGTTGACGAGCCACCCTTTTTGATATTTTTTTATTTGATCCACCAAGAGTCTGTCAAGTCTATCAAGTTTTTATTTATCTAACAAAATTTTGTCCCTCAATATCTTTCATGTGTGATACATGAATGCTTATATAAAGAGTCAAATTATTATTATTAATACATATGATTATGATCTTTTGAGTGAACTTGTGGTGAGCTACAATAACCCAGTAAGATACTGTTGAGATATTGCATTGAGCCTATTATATTATCATTTGATTCAAACTCGGAATTTGACTTTGGTTGTTAAATATGGTATGAAAGTCGACTCGAAAATTCGAATTGGGTTATCCAATTGGGTTGTCGAAAGTGGGTTCTCAATATTTCTCTTTATGTTCTTATATGAGACTTTATTATTATACAATACCTTAATAAAGAAGAAGTGTATAAATAAACACTTAACCAATCATAATTGAATAAAAAAAATTATATGACACATTTTTCTTTTATGAGAGAATTTATTATGTGAATGCATATACACATTTGATTCGAACTCAACATTTGACTTGGGTTATTATATATGTTATTAGGATCGATTCTCGAAAGTTCGGATTGAGTTATTCAATTAGATTGTCGGGGATAGAAACACGAAAATGAGTCTAATATATGGTTGATATTATATCCCACACTAGGTAAAGAGACAAAATTGTTAGGTCTTGTATCGCTGTGTTAGGTCTAATGGAATGTCAAACATTTAAATAGAAGGATTTGTAACATATTCAAAAACTTAATTCATATCATACCCATAAATCTGATATTAGTTGTACTTGAAAAAATCATACCCATAAAAACAAAGGATTTTATTATGTGAATGCTACATAATAACGCGGTATTATTGTCGCATAAATAAATACAAATAAGGACCTATTAATCTATAATTATATTATTAGTAGGGCGGTAGTTTCCTGTATTAGAATAAGAATAATAATGGAGTGTCCCCTCTCTCTGCCCCACTAGATAATAGATGAGGGAGGGGAGTATTATTCAATGATTACATCACCATAATAAACCTAGAGGCCATTAATATTACCTTAGTTATAAATTATATTAATATACATATTATATACAAGATATATCATATGTTGTTGTTATATTTATTTTGAGTAGTGTTTAATATTCTCTGTACTTATTTAAATAATGTTTTAGAATTTTTTATTTATTTTTAATTAATTGACATTTATTCATATTTAGAAGAATTAATGATAATTTTTCTAAAATTATCCCTCATAACTCTACTTATTTTTTTGATACTTTAAACTCTTGTGCTATGATAAATTAATGATTTAAGGATATTATAGATAATTGAGTACTATATTTAATACTTTTTAATTATTATCTTAATTCTTGTGTCCATATCTAAAACGTCATTTAAATAGGAACGGAGAGAGTATTAAACTTTAAAATGATTCTACAGCCTTTTTGTCATCTTATAGCCAGCCTACGTCGTCAGATTAATGTAGCTGCTAATTTTTACTACTTTGATGTTGAAAAACGTATTCGGTAATTATAAAGTTAACTTTATAATAAGTTGGTTAATTAATTAATACAGTGTTGACACGCACAAAAAAATCACTATATGACATGTGTGCCGATACTGTATTAATCAATTTATCAAAATTAACTTTATACTAACTACTATCTTAAAAAACCAACATCAAAAAGTAGTTAATATAATCACCGAAAGTGGACTCAAACAGACGACAGTCGGACACAGAGGACTAACAAATTGCAGGACTCCCCGCCTTGCCGGAAGTGATTAGAATGAAGTTTATTTTTGGGTAAGTTGATCAATTGGCCAATAGAGTGCTGACACGCAGACGAGACTCTATGTGTGTTAATATTTTATTGATCAATTGATCAACTTATCAAAAAATAAACTTTATGGTAACTGAATCCCACCCTGCGGCCCAAGTACTCATGTTTGTATAGAAGAGATATCACGGTGTATATATTTGACTGCTGCCCACTTCTTATTTCCTATAGATGGTTGAAAAAATTGCTGCCCATTCAATTCTATAGTTTTTTTATTATCATTATTATTTAACATTCTGAAGACGGAAAGATTTTATTGCTCAACATCATCAGCTATAAATAACCCAAACCAAACGAACGAAGGTGCATTTAAACTTTTAATTTAATTTGGAGAGGAAGCGCTCAATTGAGGAAAATATGTGACTAATTTGACAAAAAAAAAAAGAAAAAAAAGTCAAAGAAACCCAATGTTTAAGACAAAATTCATCCTCATCAGTTGCAACTGTAGGGGTTGTAATTTTTGGACTTTGCCAACTGCAATAATATGCAGTGCATCTCTTTACTCTTTTTTTTTTAAAATATTAACTATTTTATATGATAGTTGGGTTTGTGGAAAATATTTTTTTTATTACTTTTACCACTTTTTATTATATAGTTAATCCCTTGTAGAATATAATATTTTAAACTTCTTGAAATCAACTTTTATATTTTCATATTTTAAAATTTAAATTGATATAAAGTTATGTTATAAATTATCTGAAATATTAACAAAAATATATACATATTAGAAAGACATATGGAAATTAATATAAAAAAAAAAAAATTATATATAAATAATAAAATAACATAAATAAGCAGAAGTTGTGGAGATATGTAACATACTATTCTCTTTATCATCTTGATTAGTAAAATTTGATTGATATATAAGAAATAGATTGATTGAGAATTGTTATTTTTACAAGTGTTTTTGATATTTATAATTTTACATAAGTCTTCTCTCCTCTCACGTAACGTGGGATCTTGTAAAAGTAAAATATCAAAAACTCTTGAAAAATATTTATATGGACAACTAGTGTTGCAAAATATAAATGGGGTAGCCTGGTACCTCGAGAGCCCGTACCTTAATTCTTTGACTTGTGGCCTAAGTCCAAGTGATTGTCTTTAATGGATTAGAGGTAACCTGGGTTCGACCCTTCTATAAAAGTCCATCAAAGCCCAGCCAGAGGCATGGCTAAAAGAATTTATTTGTATTATTAGCCCAAGTCTCGAGGGGTTACATTTTATTAGTAGTTTTTTATTTTTAGTAAAGTCAGAGCTATATTAAGCGGATAAATCAAAAAAGTCAACTCTAATGGAAGGGCGATTACGTCAATTGAGTATGAAATGAGTCGTGAGAAGTCACGGCGGTAATCCAAAAACAATCACGTGTTCTGCGAGTGACGCCTTTTTATTGCGCGTTTGTTTGTTCGTTGAAGCGAATCGAACAGACGTACACGTGTCCATCGTCAAACTAACTTTCACCGGTTGCTCCGGTTTCTTCTCTTTCCTCATCCACAACTATAAATTCCAGTAAGCTGACCTATGTCTCATTGTGATCTCTATCACTTCCCACAAAAACAGAGGAATTCTAAAGAAAATCCATTTCTAAAGTTCCAACTACATCAATTTTTCATATATATTTCTCGATAAAATCGTTGGATTTACAAAATATAGTATCAATTTTGTTTTTTTGTGGTATGATCTGAAGAAGAAGAATATGGGAGCTGAAGCTGAAATAATCATACAACAGCGCATCATCACAGTATTGGATGTTCAGTATCATCGATCAAGGACTAATACTAATCTTCAGGAAATTGGAGATTTCGTCCCTTATGATCACCCGATTCTTCTTTCTGGGTCGGATACATCCCTCTCTCCGCAGGTGAGTTGGGTTCCGATATTTGCTGGTACCGATTCGTACTAGCTTTGTTTTTGATTTAATAGTATTTCTTGGTCCAAGTTCTAGCTGGGTCTGTTGATTATGATTTACTCTTTGTGCTGGTTTACCAATATTCAGTCAGATTTTATTTATTTATTTATTTTATTTTCTGTTTTAGGATGGAATTGGGTGTTTAGATATTAAGTTATGTATCATATAAGATCAATTGTTCTAATACAAGGTTTTGTTTTTTAATTGTCACGGGGTTCTATTCGAAATCAGCTTTCTAGGGCTTTCAAATTCTTTGTTATTAGCTTGGTTACAGTTTTTTTTACTCTAATCAAGTTTTGTCGATTATGTAGAATTTTCTAATAATTCAACTCATTATGAGGATTAGGTATTGGGTTAAATCTCACTGGTTGATTTTAATGGCTTCCTGTCTATAAATTTTGATATGATTTAGTTGTCACACTTCATAATATACTCCTTTTTTTATACGAAACGGCAGCACTCGTGTCATTTGAGTTATAAACCCACCCAAACTCTATCTTGTGTATTGTAAAGGAAATAGACCCTCTACATTATCTCATACAAAATCCAGCCAGCCTTCGGTCAGATTCTCCATTTAAAACTTCCGATGGTTTTATTTGAGTTATACTTGTTGTTTTGTTGGCATATTGTTTTGGCTAAACCTTGTATACAGTTTATAGATTTGGTTAATTAACATGAAAAAGAATTAGAGATTTATTTGGAATTTGGAGGAATTTAGTATTGAATTTTTTTCCCAGAAGAGAGAGAAAGTGTTAGAACTACTGTAACTAATTGCAAATTAGAGGATGAATCCTGTCATCAACACCATTTATGAAGGAGAGAGCTCATTGAAGTAAACAAGGAATCTAAGTCAACGGAATGGAGAAGAAATCGAAGGACTGGAGAAGCAAAAGGTCTTTTTGGGTTTCACAAACAAATCTCATCTCCCATCTCCTATCTCTTATCCTTTTGTTCTTTTTGAAAGAGTTGGGGATTATATCTTCTCACAGAGAAAAGGAGAAAGCTATTCAATAAAAAAAGCGCAAATTTATTGAAGACATGTATCCAACAAGGGTAAAAAGTATTAGTGAACAACAATTTGGTGAATTTTAAGGCCTTGTGTGGATTTTCTTCCGCTACAGAGTTAATATATAAAATGTGTGTATATATAATTTTTTGAAAAAGGGAAAAAAAACTTGTGCAGAGTATCCCCTACCAAATTGGTACATTCTTATCGGAATTGGGGTGTACATCAGTAATATGGCAGCAGTTGGTGGTTTGATTTTGGAGCAGTTGATGAAGTTGTAAACATACATGAAGAAGAAGGGAAGAGAGAAGAATTTGGATCGCCAACAGAGAGTAAAAGAGTTAGAATACAATAAAGGTTCTGATTGTTTTACTTGTACGACACAAGGACAGTCGTTTTGGTAAATAATCCGTAGGTTATGAAGTGTATGTAGCTAGATTCTTTAGTTGTTGTCCTAGATTACTTCATCAACTTTGATAATTTACTATATGATTTGAAGGTAGCTATATAATGTTTAGTAACAGACCATCAATATTAATGCTAGTGCGGTTTGATTAAACAACTTATTTGATATCTGGGTAAAAAAAAGTGGCACTTGAGCCATGTTGAACACCGTGTAGCCCTAAATAGTGCTACCAATTAAATGCTGAAGCTACTTATGCAGGTCATTAATTTCTACACTTGGGATATCAAGCTGCTATTAATATCATATTATGATATTCTGGCTATGTATGGTTTGAAAGGATTATTTTCTAGATATTATTGTCCAATGGATTACAATCTTAGGATTGTTAATCCTAGGTATTAATTTATCCTTTAAAATTTTAAAAAGGTCGCTTGTCTACAGTTGAATTATACATGCAATAGCTGAAAATAGGAGTAATATTAGATGTACCCCTTCTGGGTTATTATGTTATCTTGAGACTATATATATATATATATATATATAGTCCAGAGTAAACTTTTATATATATATATATAGTCCGGAGTAAACTTTGATGCCACACTTTGGCAGAATTCATCAAAGGATTTTGTTGATATGCGCTGAGATCATGCATCCTTTTTACGTATTGAATTCAAATGTGAATAATGACAGTGGTGGTCCGGTGGACATATGTAAGTTGTAAGTTGGCAGGCTTTTACCAGAACAATTGCTCTAAACTATTATCCATCTTTAACCTTTGTACCTTAGTATCTTAGTTATTTCAGAATTACAGTACTAGCACATGGTAATTATTAGTACACACATGTTTCCCATGAAATACCTAAATGTAATCTGGAAGTATAAGAGATTTTAAAATCTGTAAAAGGGGGACTCTTAAACTCTTTAAATTAGCTTCTACGATTTCCTTCTCCAACCCAATTGATATAACATACAAGTCTGGAAGTCTCAACAGAAACTGCAGAGTTACGTCTTTGAGGTGTACTCTCCTTTATTGTCTCAGAATGCTTATAATGAAATGTAACACATTAAGGTGTTGGTTGCTATGAAATATCTGTATAGTTATTTTATGTGGAATTTGCCTAATGTATTATAATGGGCAGAAGAAACCACTATTACTAGATTTAACAGGATTGCTTGAGCTAGGAGTGCTGCTTGTACATTTCTTAGTAAAATCAAGCATGTCTCAATGACAATTAATTGATTGGGTCTTTGATGCCATTGATTTTCTTCGAATAGAGGTCCTTGCGTTAGACAGTCTACATAGTACATACTGTTTTATGAAAGTTTTTATACTGTGTCACAGAGAAACTGCTGGTTGGAGTGTGATTCATGTTATGTGAGTCTAATTGCTGATTCCTTTTGTCAACTATTCTTGGTAGTGGTCTATCTTCTTTATCTTAAAAGAATACTTTGAAAGACATGTATATAATATCTTTATGCAGATAACATGACAAAACCCTTTCATTTTAGGCTATGAAATCTCCAGAGCCTGCAATTATGCAATATGTTCCTACCATCCGCTCTGGTAGCTTTGCAGATATTGGACCTCGGAGATACATGGAAGATCAACACATAAAGATAGATGATTTATCAATGCACTTGGGATCACACTTCAGGTTTCCTAGTCCAAATGCTTTCTATGGGGCAAGTACTTTACAGGTCTTTAAGTTTTATTGGATTAAACTGGTCTGTCTGTTGTTATGAAACTGATTCAGTTGATCGTGGTACAGGTATTTGATGGTCATGGAGGACCTGAGGCAGCAGCTTATATCTGGAAAAATGTAAACCGATTCTTTTTTGAAGACGTCAATTTTCCAGAATCAACTGAAGTTGATAATGCATTTCTGGAAGAGGTTGAGAGCTCTCTTCGTAAAGCATTTCTTCTGGCTGACGATTGCAGTGTGAGTAGTTCTTCTGGGACAACGGCATTGACAGCTCTTGTGTTAGGAAGGTATGTCCGTGCTAGTACTTTTTTATGTGTTGGTACCTCTGGTAAATTATGGTGTCCTTAGGCTCATTTCAGTCTGACAGCTCATTTACCACATTTTTTGGAATAATGACTTGTACATGTATGTGTTTATATATATACACGTATTCCTCTATTCCAAAAAGATTATTTCCGTTCAGGTGTCTCTCTCTTTATAAGATCTATTCATATTTCTAGTACTTGTATACATCTATTTGTATTGCAGCATCTTACTGGGTATGCTTAATAGTTAATAGTTTGATGGCATAGATAGTGGGGGTTTGTGATCTTGACTTCCGTGAGTCCTCAAACCAGAAATATTTATGCATTTGGAGCAAATTATTCTTGGTTTTCCTTCTATTCCGCTGAATTTGAGCGAGCATTTTTTGGTATGTTGGATGTTGACTCACTCTTCTTATTTTCTTTTTTGTCTTTTGCAGTTTTCTAATGGTAGCCAATGCGGGAGATTGCCGAGCAGTTCTATGCCGGAAAGGGGAGGCTATTGATATGTCTCAAGATCATAGACCAAGTCATGCATCAGAAAGGAGGCGAGTTGAAGAGCTTGGGGGGTTTATTGATGATGGCTATCTTAATGGTGTTTTGTCAGTAACTTGGGCATTGGGAGACTGGGACATGAAGTTGCCTAGAGGGTCCTCCTCACCTCTGATTGCAGAGCCTGATGTCCTGCAGATTGTGCTAACTGAGGATGATGAGTTCCTCGTAATTGGTTGTGATGGGATTTGGGATGTAATGTCGAGTCAACAGGCAGTTAGCCTTGTTAGACGGGGGCTAAGGCGGCATGATGACCCTGGGCAGTGTGCTCGAGACCTTGTCATGGAGGCCTTGCGTCTCAACACATTTGACAATCTCACCGTGATCGTTGTTTGTTTCAATTCCCTTGATCACCGGGAAGCATCACCAACACCGCAGCGAAGTTTGAAATGTTGTAGCCTTTCTGCAGAAGCCCTTTGTAGCTTGAGGAGCTTGTTAGATGGCAATGGCAGCCATTAAATGTACGGTCAGATTCTTTGTGTGAGTCATGAGTGTGTATGCTGTTTCTGGTTGATTCAGTTACTAGCAGAAAAAGCAGCTACCAGTTTTGTAGGGATTGTGGATTTTTAGCGTATTAGAGAGGGTGGTTGTACATAGATTGGCAAGTGTGCTTGTGGTGGTGTAGTAATTGGAAAAGAGAGATTTGTTATTGAGTTCAGACTTAATTCCATCTCATTTTAGCTTTAGCTAGTCACCGTGGATGGCTTTAGTCTGTGTTCCATTTTAATGTTCAGATTCTTATTTCTACTTGTTTACATATACTGTATTTATCAAGGGTTTCTCTTTCTTTTTATTAAAAAAACTGGTCTTCCTTTTAGACTACTGAAAACGCATTCAATGCTTAATTTGTGTCGAAAGAGATGGATCCAACCGTATGGTTAGAAGAAAGACAATTGAGAGGACCATTGTTTATACATAACGTGCATCGTCATTAGACCATATTCGATTGTGCAAACTAGCAACAATTATAAACAACTACAGTATCAGCAAATTTCACCTCTGTTCTTAGTAATTTCGTCTAGATCTTGGTGTAGTTTTCAATAGTCCCCGTTCTTGTGATCCACAGAAAGGCCGAGATTATAATCGGAGCAACTTCCTATTAAACACACTGCAGCATCAAAAGTAGGGGAACTAACTAGTATATTGACGGATATTCTGAGTATTGAATCCACATGTTGTAGCTAAATTAAATGTAATGAACATCCACTTTCGATATTTCAAATTCAAGTAGCTTCCATTTTGGGATTTGAGTTGATGAAAACAAAAACAGAAATATTTATATTTGGGTCATTTCTCTTTTCTACTAGTCCCTCTGTTCACCCATCATTGGCATTATAAATCTGGTAAGACTGGATTTGTATGGTTATCTATAGTAATTTAGAAGGGAAAGTGATGAGCATTTATATTTCCAATAGGTTCAGCTTTGCCAAGCTCTTTCACACTTCAAAAGAATGCCAAAAGAGAAAATGGATGAGTAACAACATCATGATACATTAGATTTCGCCTAATATTTGCGATTTTCCTTCACCTTGAACACGTCGCAGGACCACCAGAACAAAACCAGGAATTCCCTGTATAAGACGAGATACATCAAGCATCTATAGGTTCTCATGTATTAAAGAGTGGAAGATTTGGTTCTTCACAAAATAAAGGTGCATCAAAACTAGTAGTGGTTCAACTAATTTTCTAGGCTGAGTGTTCCACTCTGAAGAGATGAAACCATCAGAGGTAATGAGTTCAATTACCTAGTCTAGAAATCATGATGCTGAATCTGCTGTGTAGGTTTTTGCAAACTTTGCAAACCTTTCCAAACCACGTACAAGTAAGCTTTCAAGAAACGGTTGCAGGGCCTGAACGAATAAAGCATAACAAAATTAGGTTGGACGATCTCATGCTAGTTTAAGCATACGTATTAAGTACCATTGTAGGAAAAATAATTCTCTCTCTCCCTTGCAAATGCATTTTTAATTACTGAAAATCTAGATGCAAAAAATCAAATTTTGGAATCTTGTGGCAACTATCTGCACATTTATTTGTTTACAATAATAATAATTATTTTTTCTCTGTATTTTGCTTTATTTTATTATTTTATTTTGTTAGGCAATTATATTTACTGCAAGCAAACTATATGTTGCTCAAATACCCCTTTAAAGTCAAAGCAATAACCTCAAATACAAGGATAGAATGCTTACAGATGACACTGGAATTAACAGTGGAGGAACTTCATATGAAACAGTAAGCTGAAAAAGAAAGATAGCTTGTAAGGGACAACCAGTTGAAGCAGATGCAGTGAAAGGTGGGAGAACACAGACGTGCACTCAAACAATTTGGCTCTTCTAGTCCCCTTCTTTGGTACTATAGGCTCAATCACAAGAGGACAAAATTCTTATCTACAGCTTCTTTACACATATACATTCTTCCATAAAGCTATTCTACTGATTGATGAGAAGAACAAACACCTTATTAGAATTCTCAACCAGATAAAGTAGTACTCCAACTGATGACCAGTCCTTAAGATGCAGTAATAGCGAACAGTGGAAGTGATAAGAAGGTGGCTCAATGGGAGTTAAAAATAAATTTTAATACGAATGCAAATTGTATGAAGGACTCTTACTTCTACAACACATGATGAATCACCTTTGGGGAAAAATCGCACAGCTCCTCTGTAACATGAGAAAGCAATATCAAGGATCTGATATCAACCACAAGGCAAGTGACAAAGCAGTTTTCTTTTTCATTTGTTCATTTACGAAAGAATAAAACTAAATCTTCCAACTTAAAAATGGACTCTGCTTTTTCAGGCTATTTGCCATACCTGTTAGGAAGACCTTCCAGAGATCTCCAATGAATTTTCTGATTTCGGATAGGCTGTAAGAGGTTAACCATAACAGCTCAAGGGGAACATTATATATGCATCAAAGATCATAAAATATACTCTTATCTGTTCCGCAAAAAGAGTCCCATTTGCAAAATTTGCAAATTTTAAGGATATATTTTCTTTCATGATTATCCCTAAATATAAGAGTGATAGTTGTGGAATGGAGGGAGTATAATAAATGACAAAAAGTACATCTCTGATGATTCTTACCTGCATATTTCGAGCAAGCCAAGAAAATTCGATATCACGCCCAAATGCTTTATACTTCAATGACCATTGTGAAATGTCAGGCTTATCTTCCAAATTCTGTGAAATGGAATCAATTACTAAATTTTCTACACGTAAATATCTGAGTGATCTGACCCTGCCACGAGTTAACTTAAAGAATAGAAACTATAGGTCTATAGCATATTCAAGGTAAAAAGAGGTTCCCACTCCAGGAAGTAATTCATGCGTCATAGGTTTCTTTTTTCAGTTGTTGTTTATAACAAGTACTGCATAGACATTTAACTGCCTGTTTGGTTTAGGGTACTAGAGGGAGACTGGACTCATAGTATTCTTCTAAATATAAGACCAAGTTTGGCAAAAAATGAGAGGGCGGTGGGGGAACAAGCAAGAGGAGACAGAAACAATACATGTTCTTACACACCTTAACAGATGAAATGAAGGGCATCCAACGAGGAATTGCTTCCCGATCAGAATAACAATTATAAGCTACTGAAACGGGCACATCAACTTCCATTTTAACCCTGCAATACATATTTGAGTTAACTCATTAACCGAGTAAGCTTACGTATACAAATTAAAGATTGGTAGAATATTTTTAATTTTTTTTTATTATCTTAGTTAAAGTAAGTAGCTTGATACGAATGTATAAGTAAAGCAATTACTTGCAGTAAACATAAGATAAAAAAAAACTATAATCTCCCGACATTTCCAAGACCAAGATAGGCATATTTAGAATCAAAGCAAGAGATATAATTACAAAACAAGGAGGCAGCCTCTCCCAGAGGATGAATTAGTCCATAGAAATGTGTTACAGGTCTTACTTGGACATAATACCACACGCAGAGTACTTCAAAGTTAAAACCTAGTATCAAAGTTCAACTATATTTAACAAATTCTCTGTATCATATTTGGACTACTTTGGCTCATATACATGAATCTGTATGATAGGAAATTAGGAATGTAATGAGCACAAGGGTAATTTCTTTTATGCTCATAAAGTGAAAGGGGCGCTTAGCTTTAAGATATAAAGAATTCCCAAGCTTACTCACTTGCTCCTAAATATAATCCAAAAAATGATCAAGATCAAAAATTCATCTTTACATGTTTTCACAAACCAATGCCAGATAAAATTGCATTGAATTTTTGTGACAGATAAATTTAATAAACGAATTGAAAGAAGGGAACAAATCAAACATCTATGTGATAAGAATTAAAGAAGGATGAGTTAACATAGAAAGATTACGTGGAGTCCTGCCATTCCATGACAGGAGAAAAGGGTTTGACGTACGGACTTCTTCTTCTTCTATATGGGAAGCAGCTGATGAAGACCTTACTGATTGCTGATGATGATGAAAATAACGAGTTTCTGCAATCTGTAACACTAGTAACTTTATGAAGAAAGACGACGCCATTTCTACCCCTATCAACTACAGCATTGAGGCTTGCTGGGAATACTACTGCAGCAGAAGCAACTGTCGAAGCCATTTTTGGAGGGTTTTGGCTGTATCTATGTCTGGCAATCAAAATCTAAGCCAGTTATCGGTAGTGGTGGTGCTGACCTGGATATGTCAGGAATCGGATGTCGTCGTTAAACGGGCCACTTTTGGGGCCGATAACATAACTTCGCCAGGGCTAGGTAGGTTCTTAGCCCAAGTAACTTAAGGTAGCTGTCTGCCCACATTGTTAATTGCGGTGAAACAGGCCGCTGATAACATAACTTCGCCAGGGCTAGGCAGGTTCTAAGCCCACGTAACTTAAGGCAAGCCTTATCAATTTCATAGCGTTAAGGACCAAGCCACAGATACAACAGCTAATGTTGTTACTACTAGTCTACTATGCTAGTGGCTCAACAAGTTTTCAAACTTAAAATTGATATTATTATAATAAGATTTATAGTTTCATAATTGCCAATGAATCATCTCAATTTTGATTTTGAAATGCTGAGATATTTCACTTAAATTCCACATTGAAAAAAGGTCAAGTATAGAAGTTGATCCAACATGCTTGTTGAGACAATCTACATTCATGTGCGTTACATTGGTGATAAATTGATGTGAGATGGATCATACAATTTCACAGTTTGATTGGGTTCGGTTAGCACTCCATTGGTGATGAATTTGATGTAGGATATATCATACCATTTCGCTACAAATGGTATAAAAGCCATGGACTTAAGTATCTGGTAGACACTCCATGATGGAGTGAGTATTCACAGGCCTCGCAAATGAAATCTACTGAGGTGGAACAAGGCAAGGGATCACCTCTTAAAAGTCAATAATATATAATTTTATATTTTAGAACTGAAAAAGTATTTGTTATAGTTGAATAGTAATTTATAATTAAACAATGGTAGAGGCCCAATACTATTGTAAGAAGATGTGTTTTTTGATACTACATTATTTAAATTTCAGCCAACAATTTAACAAGGTAAAAACTAGAGTAGTATTAACTGGCACGTAGTTTGTTTAAAAAGAAAATGTTTTTATTTTGCATTTTCTGATGTTTGGTAATGACAATGAAAAATGATTTTTGTTCGATCCGCAGTCTCATGTCATTATTTGAGACCCACCACTTAAAGAAGAAGCTAGGGAAATCTGTCTGTCTTATGTGAGGAAGAGACTAGAGAATTAAGTAAAAAGCAATTGTAACATGGGACATTTATAAATGCCATAAATAAAGGGAAAGTAGGATTGAGACCATTGACAGACAAGATTTATGAAGACAGCAAAAAATAATAAAATTGCGGATTACAAGGAGAAAAAAGCACATGAGAAATTAAGTGCCGGTAACAAGGTTTGACTTGGAAATTAAAATTCTTAAAAGTTTCAAGAAACACATAAATTTAATTTAATACCACTAGCAAAATGCACAAATTAAATAAAGCACGATCAAGTGAATGCATGTCGTAAAGATTCTTCTTCAGAATGCAGCAAAACTATGGCTAACAACTGAAAATCCCCCATCCACAGCCAAATTATGTCCACTAATATAAGCAGATTCATCAGAAGCAAGAAACATGGCAGCCTCAGCAACGTGCCTTGCTTTCAAAACAATCCCCTTCAAATTAGCCACTTGACAGCTATTAGCCTCAACTTCAGTTGGTTCCAAATTATAGGCCTTACAAGAAAGTGGCGTGGCAATCCCAAATGGAGAAACACAATTCACTCGAATCCCATAAGCCCCAAGCTCACTGCACGCTGTCCGAACAAGCCCTACCACGGCATGTTTGGACGTGGTGTAGGCGTGTGGTCCGGCCCCTCCAAGGTTTGACGCCACGCTAGTGGTGCAAATAATTGAACCGCGTATTTTTCTAGCAACCATGACTCTGGCAGCGTGTTTAATTGTCACAGCAACACCGCGAACGTTGGTGGCCATGGTGTTGTCAAACTGTTGAATGTCGAGGTCTAGTATGCCTGTCAACGGGCCTATGATGGCAGCATTGCTGAACAAAATGTCTAGGCTACCGTATTTTTCCAAGGCGAAATTTATTGTTTGCTCAACCTGATTTTCATTTCTTACGTCGCAATGATGATAACTAACCTTGTCGGACCCTATTGATGCAACAACTTGATGCCCTAGTTCATCTTGAACATCACCAACCACCACGGATGCTCCATTTTCAGCAAATAATCTCACGGCCTCCTCACCGATCCCACTGGCTGCACCGGTGATGAGTGCTACCTTACCCTCCAACCTACAAAATTAAACCATTTTATTCATGCTCTTAATTAATAAAATTAATTAATTAGCGTCATTAATCCATCAACTTTGATGCAGTTTTATAGAACTTGATCAAGAAAGTGTGTGTGTGAGAGAGAGAGAGAGAGAAGAAGAAAAAGAATAAAAAGAAGAAGAAAAAAATTCACCTTGGCTTAGACATTGATGAATTTGGTTTGACGGGTATGCTCAAATCTGGAAATAAGGCTCTTGGATCTGATGTTATATTAAGTTATTTATTCACAAGTTTTAGGTTTAATATATATATATATATATATATATATATATAGGATGCAGTGCTCGAGGATTTGGTGCATGTAATGAAGGGTACTAATAATGCCTTGTTCTAATTTCTGTGTGTACCACTTTGTCATTAGATACGTCAGTGTTCCTTTTTTATTTTACTTTATTTATTTTAATTAAAACAAAAAAAAGGAAGAAGTAAAACATTGGAAAAAACTCCAATCAACCATCTTGCAAATGTGTATAAAATTTTTTTTAAGTCCCCCTCTATAATTGAACTAACTGTTTAAACCAACTCTCGCACTTGTTCAAGTTATCTGCATTCAGTACTGTATGGCTAACACATGAAGATTCAATATATAATTTTAAAGATTATTTTATTCATTGTCAATTAGATTTGAGGTAAATGTTTCAATATAATATTAGAGCAGACACTATTCATGTGCAGACCCATATGCTCCACGTCACCCAATTAAAATTGTCTACGTGGGCGCAGGGGCGGATTTTAACTCTCTTTTTTTTAAGTTAAATAAAAAAAACTTGAGCAAATTATTACATTAACTAATCATAATAATGTTTATAAATTGCAATAAATTAATATTCATAATCTAAAGCAAAAAAAAATTTAAAAAAAAAATATTTAGATACAATTTAGAAGACAAAAATAGAATGAATATATGTTTGTCTGTACTTGTATTTAGAATATGAATGAATATTTTTTTGTCTCCTCCAAATTTAACGCTTTCATTAATCTGCCCTCTTAAATTTATTCACTTATATATTTTTCCCTACTCCTATATCTATAAAAAAAATCCAACAGGGACATCTGTCTATCTACTCCCTTAATTAATGGATCCACACCTGCATGGGTGTGTTGAGATATAAAGTTTCATATCGAACATCTAAGACATGCACATGCACCTCGTCACCCAATTAAAATTGTCCACGTGTTTGGCTAAAAATTACGTCACACATGAGGAGGCGTGTTGAGATATAAAGTCTCATATCCAACAACTAAGATATGAAGACTCAATATATAACTTTAGAGACTACTCCATTCATTGTCAATTGGTTTTGAGTTGAATGTTGTTTAAAACTATATATGCTTTGTCCAAGGGGATTTTGTTTTTTTTATGTATAGGGATAGGGGCAAATATATAAGTGAATAAATTTAAAGGGACAGATTAATGGAAGAGTTAAGCTTGGAGGGGGCACAAAAAATCATTCATATTTTAAATACAAGTACAAACAAACTTAAATTCATTCATTGTCAATTGTGCTCGACTCGATAGCTAAATGCAAGGTTCTCAAAACCGGACCGCTCATCGAACCGAAAAAGATACTGGGTGGATGGGTCATTGGTCCAACCATTGGTCGAACCGTTAGTGACCCAATGACGTCATTAATATATATTATTAGTATTTAATAAAATTTTTAAAAATCTCGTTTTAATGAACAAAAACATAATAAAGATAGGTTATAATATTAATAAATGTGGTTAATTTTAATACTAAATTTTTTTGGGGTAAAAAAAATAAAAAATAAAAATCAGGTCAACTGAGTCAATTAATCAGGTTTACCGTTGGTTCGGTGGTCAACGGGCCAACCCGGGTTTTGACCAAAATCGAGTCAATGGTCTAAATCGAACCGAAAGGCGGACCGGTTCCAATTTTTACTGGTCTGATCTCCTATTTGGTCCGAGTTTTAAAACACTAGCTAAATGAGCCTTAATAAAACTTTATTTCATACTCAATAAATTTGGGATAAGATTCAAAAATACCCCTGACATTTTCTCCAATGTCTACCAAGCATCATATACTTTTTTTTTGTCCAAAAATACTCATAACGTTACAATTTTTGGGTCATTCGTGCCCCTGCCGTTAACAACTCTGCCAACTAGACAAACGGGCGTTAAATCCTCTATGATGTGGTTGACACGTGTCAATATTTGCTGACATGGAAATATTTGTTGATATTTATTTTGTTTATTAATTATTTATTTTGTTTTAAACAAAAATAAAATAAATAATTAATAAACAAAATTAATATTTATATTTAATAAACAAATTAAATATTTATATTTAATTCATTAACACAGATAACAAAAATTAAGTCCTCTTAAATTAATTAATACAAAATAAAAATTTTAAACAGTTTTAACAAAATTTTTAAACTATTTTAACAAATTTTTTATTCTGTTTAAAACTGTTTAAAAAAAATTGTTAAAAACTGTTATAAAATTTTTTATTAGATTTTTTTTATTTTGTTTATAAATTTTTATAAAATAATATAACAGTTTTAAAAAAATTTATAACAGTTTAAAAAAATGTGCTAAAAACACTTAAAAATGTATAACAGTTTAAAAAAAAAATTATAACAGTCTAATTTTTTTTTTTAAAAGCAGTTTAAAAAAATTGCTAAAAACAGTTAAAATTTTATTTTGTTTTAAAAAAAACAAATTATAACAGTTAAATTTTTTTTTTATAACAGTTTAAAATTTTTTGCTAAAAACAGTTAAAAAAAAATTTGGTTCTAAAAAATTTATAACAGGTAAAAATTTTTTTTTTTAAAAACAGTTGAAAATATTTTGCTAAAAACAGTTTTAAAAAAAAAATTATAACAGTTTAAAAAAAATTTGTTAGAAACAGTTTAAAAAGAAATTTGTTAAAAACAGTT
The DNA here is from genome assembly GCA_020205605.1 of Panax ginseng. Lineage (NCBI taxonomy): Eukaryota > Viridiplantae > Streptophyta > Magnoliopsida > Apiales > Araliaceae > Panax > Panax ginseng. Next base: position 3,127,703 of record CM035138.1, on the reverse strand, counting down.
TAAAAATTTATTTTGTTTAAAAAAAATTTGTTAAAAAAATTTATTTTGTTTTTAAAAAAATGTAACAGTTTTAAATTTTTTTGTCAAAAAATTTATTTTGTTTTAAATAAAATTTATAACAGTTTTAAAAAAAATTATAACAGTTTAAATTTTTTTTGTTAAAAACAGTTTAAAAAGAAAATTTGTTAAAAAAAGTTATTTTGTATTTTAATATTTTTTTAATCAGTATTTAGTATTTTTTAAATTACTCTTTTAATTATTTCCATGTGGCAGCCACGTAAGCAATTTGGACGGATGTTTGTCTATGTGGCATGCTTGTCAACGGCAGGGGCACGAAAGACTCAAAAAATATAACGTTAGGGGTATTTTTGGACAAAAAAAAGTATAGGGTGCTCGGTAGACATTTGGAAAAATGTCAGGGACATTTTTGGACCTTATCCCCAATAAATTTTGTGAACCAAATCTGAACAACTCAATACTCAGCTCGACTCGGTTCATTTACACCCCCTAAATACAACGAAAAAAATTATATCTTTTGATTTTTTGTTGTTGCTAATTATGTGGATAAATATGAATGATAACTCAATTAACCAAATACTCCCTTCATCCCTTTTTAAATGTCGTTTTAGAAAATAAAATCATCTTATAATATTTGTCGTTTGAGAATTTCAATTAAACATTAATTACTTAGTTTCCAATACTACCCCAAGTATTAGATATAATTTTGATTCTTTCACTATTTTATGCCCAATAAATAACATTCGTTTTTTCTAATACAAGGATAATATAGACAATTGATATTATATTTAATGTTACACAATCATTTTCCTAATATATGTGCATAACTTTAAGATAATATATATTAAGAGATGGAGAGAGTACGTAATATGGTGAACAGCTCTTATGATTTTGTTCAGTATCATGTATTAATATCTTTTGTAATTATAATTTCACAATATGTGGAAGACTCTTAAAACAATATTTGAATTAGAAGCTTTCGCAAAATTTGAGACAAATAAGCTTTAAAATATGACAATGAATAATAGAATTGGGCAAAAAACGGATATTACCGAATATCGAACCGAATCGAAAATTTTTAACCAAAATTTCTTGCTAATTTGGTTATTTTTTGCAATTCGATTATATCCAAATTTTTATTCAGTTTTCGAGTTCGGATTCTGTGTTATTCGGTTAACCGAATAACCATATAAAAAAATTAAGGCTTGAAAGTTAAACAATAATCTGATCTCTATCAGACCTATGACTGAACCTGGTGGAAGATTAAGGTTCTTATGATGGCAGTAATTTTGGTTTTTTTCCTTCCACTTGTTGCATATAAGCAACAAATTTTTTCCCAGACCAGCAAGGTCAATTTCAATGGCTATAGTCCTTTATTATTCCAATTTGTTGAATACTAACATATATCGTAATGACAACGACCCTTTTGTTGTTTGATTCAATAGTGTGGCTAACATAAATTGTCAATTTGAAATGATTCTTTTTTTTTTTTTGATAAAATGGAACATAATTTCGGTTATTAACCAAAATAACCGAATTTATAATTTAATTATTCGATTTTCGGTAATTCAATTAATAATTCAGATAGTAAAATAAGGAAGATATTGATTTTTAATTATAATCAATAAACTATTCAATTCAATTATAATCGAATTGCACACTCCTAATTTACAACCTCAACTAGTCATTATCTACCCACTCAATCAAAAAGACTTTTAATTAGTAAGGTTGTAAAATTAGCAAATAGTTCGGGCTCAATTCGTACTCGCTAGATTAAAAGTTCCATTCGAGCTCGACTCGAAATATAAATGAATCAAATATGAGCAAATTTTAAAGTTCGATAAATTACTCGAACATTCTCAAATTGTAATTTTCTATTAATACTCGGATCATATTCGTTCGAAAAGTTCAAACTGCTCGGGCTCGATTCGGAATCGTGCTCGACTCGGTAGCAAAATGAGTCTCAATCAAACTTTATTTTCTACTCAATAAATTTTATAAATAAATCTGAATAATTGAATACTCGACTCGACTCGACTCAATTAATTAGTATTAATAAAAGATTCTTTCTTGGGCGGCCTTGCTTGGATACCAAGGCCACTCCAGTACTCCTGTTCGTGGAAAGTCCATGTTAATTGGTTTGTTTCTTGCAAAATATATTCTTTAGGGCCCGAGACAAATAGGTAACCCACATATGTCACAATCATTTGTATTGAGACCTGATGAAAATGTTTGCATGCACAAAGAATGGATTGAAAATGGGCTTAGAATTTTGTATCAAGGATGGGGTGGATCAACCAGGCCTATATACTCCTGTTCTAGTAGAACTAAACGAACATGATGGTCCATTTTATTTTTCCTTGTCCACCAATGTAGAAACTCGGTCACGCTCATTAGTTTTGTGCTAATTAAACAAAAGCAAATATTACTAATTTGCCAAAAAATGACAAAATTCATCGCTTTAAAGATTTTGTTGACGAAAGTTTGAACTCATTAGTAGTGTATGACCCTTAATTTTGACTTAAGACATGTTAAATGTGTACCCCCCCACCCCCAAAATCAAAATTCGTTTTACATCTTCACAACAAAGAAGGGTGAAATGCATCCTATCCTATTGTAATTAATACTCCCTAAACTTTGAAATGGACTACATTCATTTCAAACGAAAACACAATTCAAAAATGATACTAGTTTAACTTCATGGAATCCAAAATTGCATTTCAAAACGTCTTATTAATGATTATTAAAACGTTCTTGCTACTTAGTGCCTTACCTTAGATAATGTAATTTTTTTCAGATTCCCAAACAACTAGAAATTAAATAGTTATGTAACACATTTTGATATGTTACAACTTTATATTCTAAGAGCTTAAATTTCTGAATAATGTATGTCGCACAAAAAGGAAATTTACAAGTATATATGGACAAGTACCCTAAATTAATTGCCAAACTGCAACATGAATCAGTGATACTCTTAGTCCTATTAACCAACCAAGGACACGTGTCCACCGGGAGTTCTAGCAAATTTCGTGTGACTCAGCAACCGTACGTACACTCATTATCACGCCTCCCCCGCTGCAACTGCAGAAAATGGTACTCCTCGCCCTGTATAACAAACCACTACTACTCTCAGTCCCAACCAGTGACACCCACGCGCCGACAGAATGGACCCTCCGGCAAATCTACACCTAAAAACACCGCTGCCGCAGACTTAAACCTCCTCTTCCTGTACGTAGTGCATGCTCTACACAGCCTAAGTACGTACAAATAACTTTCAAACAGACTTGTGATGGAAGCAATGACCATAAAAATGAAAGTTAAGCTTTCAAAATTAGTCCGTAAACTGTAATGAATGAATTAAAAGAGAACCGATAGATTATAGGAAAATATCTGAATCAAAAGCAAACCCTAATAATTAATCAATACAAACACAAATCTCTACTTTGTAGGCTAACACAATAATTGTACACCAAAAAAGCAATCAAAAGATCGAGAAAGTAGAATAGAAAATCCTTGTATTAATTCCAGGACAGAGCCCTAACAACATGTAGCGAACAGAAAACTACTGATATATTCCCGAGAAAGCATGCATGATAGTATATAGTTCATCTATAGCAACAATGGAAATCTGATAGCAAACCCAAGCTAGAAGTTAGTTCATCAACTACAATAAGAAGCATATTCATCGATCAGAAACAACATGGATTATTGAAAGGAAATACGGAAACAAAACAACTAAGCATGACCGTCTAAAGAGATTCACTAACATCAGAAAACCTGACTGAAGAGTGAACCCTAATTCTTAAGCCACGAACTTAAACAAACGCATGAAATGAAAATATTCAAATAAAACATTGTTACGTACTACTGCCAAGTAACATCAACTGCGGCTGATACTTCTCCTAGTCCTTCTTCGCCTTTGTTTTGCGCACCCGATCAGAATATGGAGGAGAAGAACCGGCCATCAATTCAAGTAGCTTAGATGCTATCAGATAACAGAGGTAGGAATCTGCAGTAGCGAACTTCACTTTCTCCTCCCTAAGCGAACACCTCCACCAGTAGAAGTTACTTTCGTACCAGGCTATAGGATTTGCCGGCCGAACGACGTACATGTGCTTCCCGAGCACAGTCGTGATCAACGGTCAAAACTGTAGTTAGGCAGATCCAGATCGTCTCTCTTCAACGCCTTCGTTGCCAGTACGTTCAAGTCTACTGGATTCGCCACCTCGACGTCGTAGTCCTTTTGAAGCTTTTTTGACACAGAGAGGATGTCCTTGCCGGTGAGGAGCACCTGAGGGTCGGCGAAGAGGTCGTATAAGGATTTAGGGGGAACGTATTCTCGAGGATCGGGGAGATGGTAGATGAGGCAGTGAGAACCAACGCAGAGTAGGATGATGGACTCAGTGATGGATCCGTATTTTTTGAAGTGATCGAGGCAAACGCCGACAAGGAGAGTGCCGTACTTGTTGTTGCGGCGAGTCTTGTGCACTTCTTTCACCCATTTGTCGACGGTTTCGTGGGACGAGGAGTCGACGGTGAGAATGCGGTGGCCAGAGACGTAGACGGTGTAGCCTTTGTGGGGGAAATTGCCTTTAACATCAGAGGCCTTGATCTTCTCCGATTCGATCTCCATTGTTTCGGACAGAGAGAGAGAGATTGGATATTTGGTGAAATGAAAGTGAGAGATGGTAGTGGGAGAAAGAGCTGATGCGGTATTTACAGACAGACAGGAAGACGAGGGCTGGGTTGGGGACAATCCTTGTTACGGTATTGACAGTGATGGGAGCACAGTGCCACGTGTCCATAGAGGATCGGAGCAGACTTTTCTCGTGATGGAGCAACTGTACGATCGATACAATCAGCCTTTCCACCATATATATAGAAATTTCATCCACAGCAACCGATTGTTGAGAGTAATTTATTTTTTTGTTCATTGCTATAACATGTAGCGTCATTCTGAATTATAACAATTTGGTAAAAGATGAATACTTATATATATATATATATATATATATTGATTAAAGCTATATTTATGTTTTTAAATTATAAAATGACAAAAAATTCTAACATGTCACTATTAGTACAATGTTTTTTGAATAGTGTTGAGGAGAAGATTGACATAGATAAAACTAAAATTAAAATTAACTAATCGAAATTGTAGTTTAATTTGAAAAAAAAGAGAGTACTAATTAATTTGCAGACATATATGAATACGATGGTGATGATAAACATGAAAGCAAATATTTAAAAATCAGCAACTTAAACAAAACCTAACTAAGCTAGAGAGCAGATTCGGATTTATCCTTAATTTTTTACTTTGTCAAATGCTTTTTTTTGGCTATAATTGATGGTTTACTTACTTCATGAATGTTGAAGCTAGTGTATGAATATTAGTACGTTTTGAAAAAGAAAAAAGTAATAATAATAGTAATAAACGGATTCGGTTAGCATGGAGTTTATATTTTGACAATTTGGTCAATTGATCAATAGAATACTGACACATATAGAACTTCGCATGCGTGTCAGCACTCTATTGGTCAATTGACCAACTTAGAGCAAATCCAATGGTAATGTCAAAATGGCTATAGTTATTGCTATATTTTGACACCAAAAAGTACTTTTGTTCTATTTTAGCACCAAATTGTTTCAAATTTAACTAACTTTCCTTCCATCTCATGGTTAATTACTATTATTATTATTACTATTATAGTTATAATAATAATAATTACTATTATAATTATTATTAGTATTATAATAATTATTATAATTATTATTATTATTATTATTTTTATTATTAATATTAATATTATTATAATTACTATTATTGTATTATTATTATTATTAAAATTATTACTATTATTATTATTATAATTATTGTAATAAATTATTATTATTAAAATAATTACTATTATTATAATAATAATAATTATTATTATTATTATAATTATTGTAATAAATTATTATTATTAAAATTATTACTATTATTATTATTATTATTATCATTAGTATTATAATTATAATTATTATTAGTGTTATTATTATTTTTATTTTTATTACTACTACTATTATTATAATTACTATTATTATTATTATTATCATCATCATTATTGTTATAGGTTCTATATTTAGAACCAAGTATAGCATTTTGCTATTTTAGAACTAATTATGGAAGTGGGTTGGATTTGAGTTTTTGGTATTTGGTGCTATAATTTGACTATAGAACCAATTATAACACCCCCATTGGATTTGTTCTTACCCAAAAATAAACTTCATGCTAACCACACCTCCATAATAAACTTGAGGGGCTGTCATGGGCTTAATTAGTTACACCTATAATTACTGACGCATGCAGACACATTGGCATGGGCTTCTCGCTCTTTGGTCACTGTGGATCAGTCTACTACTAGCATTTATGGATAACTACACGTCCAAGCCTACAGTCAACAGTCCACAAATAGGTACAGTTTTGGTTAAGGGACTTATATAAGGCCCCCATGAAATCAATGAGTTATGGTCCAAAATATGTCAACGACCATATTTGTCTTCTTTATTAATTTAATTGTGTGAAACACATTTCATAGTCACTCCAAAATACTTATCAAACAATCCCCACCTGCCTCACTCTCTTTCTTCCTCAAATTATTCGAGAGTGTATTCGGGTTGGGTTTTCTCATTTCTGAAAATTGTTAGTATGAAGAAATAATAAATCATCACCATTCATCAATGGACTTCAACCCAGAAGCAGCAGCAGTGGGCTTAGATTACTGGCTTCAATGGCAAGTACCAGTTTGTGCTCTCATTTTCACTATTCCGTCAATAATTTCACTGAATCTCGTCATCAAAGAAAGAAGAAGAGATGATCAGCAGCTGCTCAAGTCTTCTGATTTGTGGCTCCCCTGCTGGAGAAATCTCCATCCCCTGTGGCTGTTACTCTACAGAGCTTTCGCTTTCTCTTCCATGGCTTACTTGCTCTATCAGACTGTCGAATCCTTCGGTTCTTTCGTCTTCTTCTTCTATACCCAGTACGAAATATCCCCCCGCCCCCCGCCCCCGCCCGCGCCCGAATTTTTGCAGTAGCAGTACTACATATTTAAATTATTTTTTTTAAAAAAAGTTTCAATTCTCTTCTAATAAATTTATTGTTGAAAAACTTGTGTTGTTATTGGGATTTAGGAGCACATAATGAAACTATTTTTTTTAATAAAGAAAATGTTAATTTCTCATAGGTAATCACTAGATTCAGTCAAAATTAGGTAATTTTGAACTAATGGTCAACTTTTGCAAAACTCTCCCTCCAAGATATTAATTGTGCAAAACTCCCCCCCAAACTCACCCTCCCAAAACTCACCCTTTATGTATTCTTTTAACAAAAATCCTCACATAGTCAAATTATTCCATCTAATTCTTCACTTAAAAACTTAGAATACTCTTATTGTTTCCCTTGCGGGCCCAAGTGCAAAATTAGGGTCTACATGACCAAATTAAATTAAATGCACAATTAGGATTCCATGACCTCATTAAATGCGCAAATTAGGGTTCGCATAACCTAATTAAATGAAGATAGAGATGTCAAAAATAAATGTGCTAGACCCGGAAGAAGCCTCCACGTGTCCCGAGGTAGAAGACTCGTGGAGGCGGCTCGTTTTGGGAAATGATTGAGGGATTGGTAGCTAGAAGGACAGGGCAATATGGGCATTACTCTGATGATTAAATGGTATTTATGGAATTTCTCTGAACCATGTGCCTGACACATGACCACTTTTCAGAAAACCCTATAAATACCCTTCCATTCCATTGGGAAGAGGGGACTTGTAAGACCCCAACTTTTATAAATTTTCTATAAATATCATTTTTGAATATTATGGAGTAAATTTGATATAATGTTATAGTTGTGGGTAATATTTATAAATTTTGTAAAGTACGCAAGTTGTTATATAATATTCGATTGGTGAAATATTCGTTTTAACAGGGAATATTAAATACAAATGGCACAATCATTGGTGGACCCCTACAATGTAATTATTTTTTATTGATATTATTAATGTAATAAAAGCGAAAAAGCTTTTTATATAAAATGTAATACTTTTATAAAGTTATTAGTTTTATTAGGCTAATAATAAATTTTTTTATATAAAATGAATACTTTTATAAAGTTATACATTTTTATTAGACAATAATTAGAATATATTATATTTTATTATGCATAGTGTTTTGCATAAGTACTGCGTAGTGTTTGCGTAGTAAAATCTTTTATAAAGTTATTCGTTTTATTAGATTATAAATAGAATATATTATATTTTATTTAAAAGATTTTGCTTTAAATATGGACCGTCAGATTAAAGTAAATCAATCTGGACCGTTCATGAGTTAATTCTTATCGCATCCATTTTTCTATAAATAAAGCTCATTCCTTCATTATTTCTTACGAATTCATTTGAAACTCTGAGAGATAAACTATAGAGAGAAAGAAGAAAAATATTCTAACTTCTTCCTACTCGTATATCTAGTACTCTTCTTCTTAAGGTAGGGGGTATTATTTCTTTTGTATTCATGAAGAGAACTTACATTATTCCATTCTTTATTATTACATTGGAATAACTTTTATCTGTGAGCTACCTATACTTGGTGAAATTCTTACATTATTCCATTCTTTATTATTACATTGGAATATTAATACGCATGCATGCGTTTTACTGGCCGGACTGAATTCCGTTATTTATTATTCTGTTGGAATAACTCCGCATATGCATGGTTATCGCATGCACGGTGATTTCTTTTGTTATTCCATTCTTTATTATACTCGGTTGGTTAAAACTTTGACTTATACTCCATGAAATTAGTGGAATATCCTTGATATTTGCGTTTCATCCAATATCTTTTCATGGAAATATTCTTACGAGCATTCTTGAATTTTACTCTCTAAAAAGAAGTATCATGTTGACAATTTGGACGCTATTAGTTCATGGATAAATTAATTCTTGAACTTGTTTTATTGAATTCTTATATCATTGTCATCATCCTCATGTTTATATTATGTTGAAAGTCATCTCGTGGCACCTAGTGCGTAAATGGACTTGGTATGATTATGACCGAGGATTATTCGGTGTAATCATGGCCAGTAATGTTACAAATGATGTGGTAAAAGTCCTCGTTGGCCCGTAGTGCATTGATGGGCCAGTTGTTGGCATGATCGTGACCATTAATGAATACACAAATATTCTTGGCTCGTAGTGCGTGGATAATTGTGGTCGTAATACTAAAGAATATCATTGGTAGTAGTGCGGGGTGATTCGATGATGTGGATTATTTATTAAAATTTGAGTCCCAATGATAAAAGTGATGAAAAATCTTTTAAATCATAGAAGATAGTAGATTTTATTCTCTACTTGACTCTTTTAATGGATTGCTTGTTCTGCTGCGATTAAACTTGATGTTTGTTATATTGTATCGGTTTAACATTGTTTAAGGCTAATGATAATTTATTCGCATTATCTTAGTCATAATATTTTTCTTGGGCTAGTTGAGCTCACCCTTTCTTTCATTGTTACTCTTGGAAAATGAGAATATAAATTTGAGACGAGTCGGGAGCGGAGTGATGGACGGATGATAGTATTAGTAGTCCTCACTATTACATTAAATAGTGTGACAATAAATGTAATGAGGACTTATTACGAGAGTGAATATTGTCTGTAAAGATGATTTGTATTAAAACTCATGAACTCTCTTGTTGTATATTAAAGATTGTATTTGTATTACATACCATGTATTTTGGCGACTCGGAATAGGTGATGTATACCTATTTTGGGGGCGTCACAGGACCTCTCTTCAGACACAGGACTTGAACTCTTTTGGTGACTTAAGGCTTGGATATTCCACCTAAAAGTACTAAAGGGTTTGGACACTCGCTCTCAACTCAAAGGACTCAAGAAGAAGGCTCTTGGAATCCCAATAACCCTAACACGGTTTCCGGATTCTAGGAGTTCTGCCACGCGTCGTTGGAGTAATCGCTCACATGTCGTTCTCCCATCTTCAATCAATCAATCAATTCCGTGCTCTTCGTGGATTTCTCTCCTCCTCAGCCAACACGAAACCCTAATCCTAGGAAGACACGATTTCCTTGCCCACATTTCTTTGGCGACTCTGCTGGGGAGGTGTAGAATTCGTCAAGTCCTCGTAGATTGCACTTGTTAAGAAATTGGACGACCCAAGTGACAAGATACCTAATTTCAAGTCCTCGTAGACTGTACTTGCCAAAAAAAAATTGGACGACCCAAGTGACGAGGCACCCGAGTGTTGCACTTTATCATCAAAAGTGAATGAGGCACCTGACTATAAGTCCTCAGATCCGAAAAGTTATACTTTCAACTTTAATAAAAGTAATTGAAGCACTTGAGTATAAGCCCTCAACCCCGAAAAAGTTACACTTTATCTCTAAAAGTGGTGAACGTTATGCTTTCGCCGACAAAAGCAAGATTTATTATATGAAACGTTATGCTTTTCGTTAAAAGCAATTTGATTATCAATAAATTTGTCAAACTGTCACTTATACATTATTTATTTCTTCTGATTTATGGAAGAAAAAAAAAGAATAGATTCAAGTGTTAGTTTGTATGAAATATATGTATATGATTTTCTGATACAGGAAATGAAAAAAACTACGAAAGTTCATGATCTAAAGGTCATGACCTGTCGAACTGAAGATAAAGGAATACCTAAAGCTTGGTCTTCATGGCTATCAGGCCTTTGAGGCTATCGGTGTCTTGAAGGCTATCGTGGTCTTGATGCTATCTTGAGCCTTGAGGCTATCAGCCTTCGAGGTTATCATGAGTCTTCAAGGCTATCGGCGAGGCCTTGAGGCTATCGGCCTTGAAGCTATCAGCCTTGAGCTTTCGGGCCTTCACGAATTCTTGGTTCTCAATGACTTCTTGATTCTAAAGAAAAGAGAAATTTCAAGATAAGGTAAGAAAGATTAGATCGAAGATTTTCAAAATATCCCGAGAGAGCTCCTCTAAGGCTCGCCTTACATGGTTTGCTCCCCCCCCAGAGGTTCCCTCTCCTAGGACTTTTCGTTTTGAGGCTTGCAAAACATCGAAGCCCCGAAGTGTTCGAACCCTTGGAATCAAGACTTCAACACTTACAATATTTTGCGCGATCATCTCACCAAAGGCGTGACTCACGCGAAGGGTGCAAATGCTTACTGGTAGATTGGTAGATGACATAGACGTCCTCCATAGTAGAGGTGCATTCCTCCAAGCCGTGACGAATGAAGAATGTCCTGTTGGATACGAATGACATATAGAGGAGCACCATGGTCCTGATTGGATACGAATGTCCCTGCATAGCTTGATGTACTGAAGAATGTCAGCTCTTTCTTCAGTATACCCACATAGTCAACATTCCCAAGTACCTCGTCGATCCAATGATGCCATTCTTGAAGGAGGCTAGATGAATCAGACAAGAAGTGAAGGGAACTGAAAGTGTACTCTTGTTTCTCTATGCATAGAAGAGGAATGCGATCGGAATGGGGAAAGTCATCCCAACCTCCACAAGCCGCTACATATGGGAACAAGCATTCCCTATCTGGCAGAAGAAGAATTGTACGGTCATAAGTCTAGACTTGCTTCCAAACGATGTCGGAAAGACCAAAGAGGAGAGCCCTTTCCCAATCATTGAGAAACGGGGCCTCCTTAGTGATTCCCGGGTCGACAGAATGCTTATCATGACAAAGAGGAAAGTCTGATATTTAACCTTAAAGACACCTGAAAAGAAGAAGAAACAATGTTAGAAAGAGTTAGGAATCACAATTATGTAAGAAAAAGTTTCTCAAAATTTTCCGAAAAAACTTCGGACAGCCCAAAAGAATCATTCGGAGCCTCTTTTGGACTTAAAATGACATATGTCATGGCCGAAGGCTATGATTTTTGTAGAGCTCGTCGCTAGTTTCATTTCGATATATTACGGTCCAAACGGATCAAAAGTTACGATCCAAATAGTAAATGCTCATCCCGAACTTCATTTTTTTCACTGAACATAGATTTCCCCACTGCTTCGTTACCCTGTGGTTCGACCTCTAGGGTTCGCCCCTTAAGAGTTTGGCCATCTGGAGTGGTTTCGCTGCATGTAGAGCATTTTTCTTCCTTCGTGTTCTTCGTTGACAAAACGTCAAGTCTTTCTTCATTATCCGAGGGAAAAACCGAGATGTAATCAAGGTAATGGAGCTCGGAAGACAAAAGAAAGATTGTGGAGTCCTGAAAAATAAAAATAAAAATAAAAATTGAAGGGTTCGGCCCCCTTAGGGGTTGTTCCCTCTATTCATTCCTTTGAGGTCTTGGTGCTCCACAAATCAACCGCTTGGAACGAGTGTTCCTTCGCCGCGAAAATTATAGTCTTCTTTGATGAATTCTGAGGGAAAAAACCAAGATACAAGATATGATCAAGGTGATGGGGCTCAGAAACAAAGAAAGACTACAATTGCCTGAAACAGAAAAGAGAAATAGAGAAAGAAAGTCGAGAGAAATTCGAAAGAAAACATGCAAGTAAGCAAATTGAAAAGCGAAGTCGAGAAGAAGGAATGGAGCCCCAAGGGTTCGGGTCCCCCATAGGGTTCAACCCCTAGGGTTTGGCCCTAAAAGGAAGAATCCTCTCTGTTACCTCTCGCTCGGATTGAGGAATGTCTTCTTGCTGCTCCCTTGAGGGTCTTCCTGGCTCGTAGGAAGAAAGAAAATCCAAAATGAAGCAAGATAAGCAAGGAGGCATGAATGGCTTGGGAGATGCATACATATGAATACATGTATAGCCCCCAAAATATGCTTGCAACGGAAAAGGAAACAATCACTCTTTTTCTATTAAGGGAAGGATTCAAGCTGATTTCCAAAAGATAAGTATCTTTGAATTTATTTCTAAATAGAAATATATAAAGATATTATTTTCTAAATAGAAATATATAAAGATATGATTTTCTCCCAATAAAGGGAAATTTCGAAATTTAGTTTTTTCCTTCTAAATAATAATAATAAATGATAAGGAATGATATTGTCTTCAAAATCAAATAAAGAAAAAATTTATTTCCAAAATAAAATTAAGATTTGATTTGATTTGATAAAAAGGAAATATTTAGTTTACCAAAAGAAAGATTTTATTAGATTGAATTTTATTTGGTAATATTTGATGATCTTCCTTGTCTTAATTTCCAGAAAAATAAGGAAACAAGTATTGGGCAAACTATGGAAAGATTTGCAGAATATTTTTCAGTATGTTCATGGAAGTAGGACTGAGCAAAAAACGGGTATAACCGAATTACCGAACCGAACCAAAATAATTTAACCGAAATATTCTGAAAATTCGGTTATTTTTAATATTTCGGTAATATCCGAATTATATTACGGTTTTCGGTTAGTTTGTACGGGTATCATTTTTGGGTTATTCGGTTAAACCGAATAACCGAACAAATCTCAGCCCACTAGCCCAGCCATTAATCATTTCTAATTTTTAGCCCTTAGCCCAGCCATTAGTCATTAAATACATTTCACTAAGACTTTTCGACCCACTAGCCCAACTATTAGTCATTAAAGACTTCATTACTAAGCACTCGACCCACTAGCCCGACCATTAGTCATTTATAATTATCGAACTCTCGGATCTCTCTCGGTCTCCAACTCTCTCACTCTCGATCTCTCAACTCCCTCACTCTCGGCAACTCTTAAATCTCGGTAGTTGCCTATATCACCGCCATCATTCACTTCATCTTCTGGTCTCCTCCTCAACAAGTCCAACTCATCTTTCTTTCTTGCTTGACAAATGACGCTTAGCTGGTGGAGACCACTAGCGAAAAGCAGATGACTTGATCTCACTTATCGCTAACGTGAAAGCGGCGTGACTTGAGATCTCGCATGGTGGAGACCCCTATAAATATGAAAAGTAGGCGTTTATGGAAAATAACCAAAATGCCATAGGGGAAGTAGTAGTATTGTTAATAAATTTATTTGAACAATTAGTATATACTCATTTATTATCATTATTACTCCTTTTTGTAGATTTATATTTTTTACACAATTTTAAATTCAAATTTGTTATTCATAGTCGTTTTTTTAACACTTGAAGATAATGAGGTAAAGTTTTTATTTCATATTGAATCACAATTTTCTTATATTTTAGGTTTATCAAAAAAATACTCCCGACTTTGCTAATTTTGATGGGTGAGCCTTTTTCCATTTTTTGTTTTCTAATTTTGACAGGCAAATGAAATCAACCTGTAAATATATTTCTAAATTTCGGTTATTACCCGAACAACCGAATTGTAACTTCGGTTATTCGGTTAATGGGTAATTCGGGTAGTTGTTCGAATATCAAAAATAAATAAATTTCGATTTTCGGTTATAACCGAATAGCCTATTCGGTTCGGTTATAACCGAATGATCAGTCCTACATGGAAGAGCCCCGCTAGGTTTTGCCTCCCGAGGGTTTAACCCTAAGGGTTTGGTTCCCTAGGGGTTCCCTAAGGGTTCCCTCTTCAAGGATCCTTGTCTTCAAGACCTGTAAAGTAAAATCCCGCAAAATCGTTCAAAGGCTTGAAATATTCTTGCACGATCGTTTATTTGGGAATGCGACTCTAGCGCAGGGGGCAAATGTGGGCCCAAGTGCAAAATTAGGGTTCCACGACCTCATTAAATGCGCAAATTAGGGTTCGCATAACCTAATTAAATGAAGACGGAGAAGTCAGAAATAAATGTGCTAGACCCGGGAGAAGCCTCCACGTGTCCCGAGGCAGAAGGCTTGTGGAGTCGGCTCGTTTTGGGAATTGATTGAGGGATTGGATTGGTGGCTAGAAGGACAGGGTAATATGGGCATTACTCTGATGATTAAAGGTTATTTCTGGAATTTCCCTTAAAGCATGTGCCTGGCACATGACCACTTTTCAGAAAATCCTATAAATACCCTTTCCATTCCATTGGGAAGGGGGGGACCTCTATTCAGACACAGGACTTGAACTCTTTTGGTAACTTAAGGCTTGAATATTCCACCTAAAAGCGGTAAAGGGTTTGGACACTCGCTCTCAACTCAAAGGACTCAAGAAGCAGGCTCTTGGAATCCCAATTCTGCTACGCGTCGTTGGAGTAATCGTCCACCTGTCGTTCTCCCCTCTTTAATCAATCAATCAATTCCGTGCTCTTCGTGGATTTCTCTCCTCCTCGGCCAACATGAAACCCTAATCCTAGCAAGGCACGATTTCCTTGCCTACATCCCTCAAACGACTTCCAATTAACAAAAAAATAAAAAATACAATAAATAAAATCTCACAATACAGTAGGATTTGAAACCCTAGATTGCTTAATGCATATATCTCACCCTCTACATTTGCTATATATCATTTTTTAGTAAATGTCTAGCACACAATACCCATATATTAAAATATTAATCTTATTCTTGGTTTTTAACATGTGTCGTATCATTAAACATTTCGTTAAACATTATAAGAAAATGGATTATATAAACATGTGCCGATCAATTCCCTCACTACTGACACTAAAAAAATTCATCAAAGGTGACAAACCCAAAATAAAATAAGAATTGATTGACATATAACAAGGGTAGAGAATGAGATGTATGAATTAGGCGACCTAATGTTGCAAATGTATATGTTGGTATTGTGAGATTTTTTCTGCTAATTGAAACTTGTTTGAGTTAAATATTAGGAGTATTTGAAACTTGAAAGGTAAGATTTTTAAGTGATGAATTGGAGTGAAATAATCTAAGTATCCGAGGGTTTTTAATAAAAAAAAGTACATAAAGGGCGAGTTTTGCACAATTCATACATCTTGGAGGAAGAGTTGCAAAAATAAAAGTTGGAGGGTGGGTTTTGCAAAAGAGGTACAAATATGAGGGTTAATTTTGCTTTTTAGTCTTTATTTATTGGAAATCGCAAAAGAAAGGTTCATTTTTGATGTGTCAATAGTCTCAACCTTTTGTTGCAGAAAAATTGAAACCAAAAGAACTGTATTCCAATTTCCAAAGATACCTTGATGCAGGAATAACAGACCAAACAAACTGAAAAGAAGTTCAAAATATGAATAAGTGACTTGGCTATATTAATTAATCTCCAATACACTAATACAACTCAGATAGAGAATACTTTCATATTTTTTGACAAAGTTGAGCTGAACGCTAACATGGCTATTTATATGCATAATATAGATAATAGATTGTAGGTGAATGGATCTTTGAGTGGGGGAATGAATGTGTACAGATAACGAAACGGTAATAGGAAACTCATAGATAGATTAATTTCAATTCATGCATTCCAAAAAATGCACCTCAGATTGAATAGACACTAAGCTGCTAAAGCCCCACTACATCATTAAAAGTTCCCAAACAAGAGAGCAGTCGGAAAACAATCTATCTGATCCCAGTGAACACGGTTCTTAGGTATTGTTTACAGACAAGTCAAACTACATGCAGCACTAAAAAAAAGTTGAAGCCAACAAAGTCAACTGTCAATTGAAGTTGATTTTATAATTTACTAATTTTGTTTAGTCTCCTCTTTTGAACTGATGCAGGTGGACTTTTGTTTTGGTGCTGGTCTACTTTGCGGTATGCACACTTTTTAGCATCCATTTTTTTTTCGCATCCCACATTTTCTTTTCGAATGTTAGTTTTACTTTGAGATATATCCTTTTCAATTGATGGTATACTTAAATATCGTGCTTTATATGCATTCTGGTTTCTACCTGTAGATTGGAATCATTATATCTGCTCGTGGATGCTGGATTTACTCAAAGAAGACAGTTGTTCAGAATTCAGAGAGAGATAAGTTCCTTAAAAAGGATTCTGAAAAGAGTGAATATGAATCTACCACAATTATCAAGGGGAAAGAAAAGTTGCAAATTGACCAACCAGCAGAATTTTTGGAAAATCTTATGCAATGTATTTATCATGTTAGTCTTTTCACGACCTTGTTTTTTTAATTTATTATTTTCCCAATGTCATTGTTGTTAAACAATTGCATTATTATGCCTCGCTTGATATAGTACAGAGAAGAAGTTTATCTGGAAAGCCACAAATAAAGGTTTCTGGATTTCTTTGTTAAACTAACCAGTTAGAAGCTATCCTAACCCGACAAGAGAGAGGATGATAATTTTCTGGTTGCTACTATTTATCCATAGAGAGTATGCTTGTGATACCCACCCCTAGATATGAACTCAGAATCTCTCTCTTTTGAGTATCATGAGCTGACTAATAAACGAAAAATAGATCCTGATGCATTTACTAGTAAGTACAGCAAAAGAGTAATAAGCATTGCATGAGAATTGAGTGATCCTCAGATATGCAGAAAGCTATATCCTTTCATTTAGTCCTCTAATAATCTATTACCGGAAATTTCACACGTGATAGGTTATTGATATGGTACAAGTATCTGAACAAGATGAAAAGGTTTTGAAGCCCAGTGTCAGAATATTTTAGATCTTTACTTGCATAGATGGAGCTACGGAGGGGAAGGCATTGGTCATGGCGCCTCCTTAAATTAGGAATCATCCTAGAATATAGGTTTAAAAATGGAGTTTGAGAAGGAAATTAAAGTAGTTCACACTTGACCCCAGCTGGAAATTTTAATACACTAATTTACCACATTTACGTTTATGTTATGTAATTGTTAAGAAATGGTGTTGCTAATTGCTATATGTAGAATTCTAGTTAGATCGAAAGCTTAATTATTATCCACGAATAAATTAAATAGGTTTGCCCAACCAAAATTAACAGAATTGTTTTTAAAATAAAAAATCTCTTCATGAAATCTAAAGAACAGTAAATAAGAAGATCAATTGACAATTTATTTTCTTGTTTTAATTTCACTTTTGGTGCCAACATTTTCTTTTATGATCTTTTCTAGTAGTTGTTTGGCTTGTTGTGAAGAAAGTTTTTGAAAGAAAAATTCCCGTGTTAGATATATTTTGATTTGGCCCTCCCTTGGAGAAATTTATGGTTTTGTCCCTGCGTACTTGAAGATATTGATTGTTCAAGGAAAGGTACGAGAAGATTGTGCTGCATTGCTACATGGGTTTTCTTCAAGGAGTGATTTTAGTGTTGTTTCATGTAGCCTTATAATTGGTAAAGCAAATTATGATACTTCAATACTCTAAAAAATTTATAATCATCATTCATGAAATGAAAGAAGAAAAGCCATTACCTCGGGGACATAAATTTGCTACGGATCTGACGTCTGATATAACTTGAATGCATTGGCTGCTCTAACTTTAGACAATTTCTCTAATTCTTGTCAACCAAGTTCTTAGCCTTCACAGTTCACAGAAACAACGGCCCTACTTAACAACAATATAAATATAAATAAATATAATGAAGCTGGCTGCTCTCATTGCAAGGACGTGATAAGGCTTATTGGATTAAAGTTTTAATCCTTGTAAAATTTTCTTGAATTATAAGATTTTCGGTTACTGTGCAGTTTTGAGCTTTTTGAAACTGGTTTGAAGCTAATCTTTACTCTTTTACAGGCCTGTGCAGGTGCTGTTATGCTAACAGATATAGTATTTTGGTGCATTTTACTTCCATTAATGTCTGGGGAAAATTTTAGCCTTACTATGGTGAGTCCTGCTCTTACCTGATTTGTTTAAAATCCCGTGCATATCTGGTTGAAGCCTCTGGTTTCTAGTTCTTATTTTTTTTGTGCAAAATTTGGATTGTTTTTCATTGAATGCTAAACACTGATGAAGGAATTTGTTTTGTTTATGCTGTGTCAGTTTTTAATCTGCCAAATTGCATGGATAGTTATCCTGTGTAATGGTTTTTCTTCAGCAATGAAGTTTTAATGTTTCCAAAAATATTTCTCTGGATAATACTGAAAGATCATCTCTAAAATGATGGAAGACAGTTGAATGGGAACAATGTCAGATGAATTTTAAAAGTTGCATGACCCACTCTGTAGCAACCTTATCAACCTTTACTGATTTGAGCTGTATGATTGACTAAAACTTTGCTTTGACCCCCCTGGATTCCTGATAGCATTTATACGGTTTTCCTATTCTTACTTCAGAACGCCTAAAATCCCAGCAGCTACTAAGATGACTTTAACCTTACCGGTTCCACAATCACACAAAATTAACCCTGTTATGAACCTGCATTTAATGTATAGATGAAAGTATTGAGAATAACGTGGATATGGTAAAAAAAATTGGTCCTATGGAATGACATGTACAGGTGCACTAAACTTTTCCTGGTGACCAACTTTAGGCAAAATGCCATATAAATAAAATACTCAAATTCAAAATTGTCACTATAACTGGTTATATTTGTAGAATTGTGTTGAATTCTTTTGTCCACAATTACATAAATGTTACATTTTTCTTTTGTGCATAATTATGCAGTGTAAAACAATCCATTTCCAACCAGTCATATTTATAGGATTGCGTTGAATTCTTTTGTGCACAATTATGTAAATGGCAGAACTCATATGGCTATGTAGTTTTTCAAGTCCTGCGTCTTGTAATTAATAGTTGAATTTGCTTCTGCCTTTTTTCTAATTATTGATTTCTTTTTAATGTGGCAGTTGATAGGGCTCATGCATTCTGTGAATGTTATTTTTCTTCTTCTGGATGCTGCTTTCAATAGCCTTGTAAGTATTGAAGTTCAACCAAATTTGTCATCCCATGCCTTTAAAGAAGACCTCATCTGCGCCATGTAAACTAGTCTATGGCATTGGATTCCATAGCCTTCCTTTGCTCACGATCATTAACGAAGCTGCTTCTGTCTGTTTCAGCCATTTCCTTGGTACCGACTCACATATTTTGTGTTGTGGAGCTTTGTTTATATTGCTTTCCAATGGATTAGTCATGCTTTTGGAGTTCCCTGGTAAAACTATTACTCTGTTTTAGATACTTGATCAACTAAATAAAAAATTGTAAATTGATTTGGAGTCCCTCTCGTAGGTGGCCTTATCCTTTCCTTGAGCTTTCAACTCCGTGGGCGCCTGCGTGGTAATATGTTTGCTCCTCTTAATTCTCCCTTTATTTCTCGAACAACATCTTAGATAATCTATTTGATTGATGTTTTTCTACTTGCAGGTATTTTGGCTTGGCTTTGTTTCACATCCCCTGTTATGGACTATATGCACTACTTATTAAAGCAAAAGACTCGATATTCAAAAGGATGTTCCCCCGTGCATTTGTGAGGTTGTCGTCTTACATTTAATAAGCTGTAAAGAAGTTAAGTATTTGTGCTTTTTAGGTTAATTTTATTACCAAAAGGATATAGGAGGAAAAGTAAATGAGATTATTTGTAGCTAATTTTCAGGCAAAAAAATAAATAAATAAATTCTGACAGCCTTTTACTGCTTCATTTCTTCTGGACAACCTCTATGAAATCCACCAACTTAAACAGAGTCGTAATGTTGATCCTAGTAACTAACTGATGATCATCCGTGCATTGCATTGCTTTGCTATTTGCTAACAAATGTTTCATATGGCAGGGTATCGGGGGAGAAGCAAACTTAAACTGTACGTAGTGCACTTTGCTCAGCGTGTTACCTACCTATTAAACAATTAATTACATGCATGCATGCAACACTTTTAACAGAGCTACCAAATAATACATTCAACATTTGTCTCTCCAAATTAATACAGTAGATTTCGGTTTTCTAATTTCTCTTGGGTAGGGATCAAATGAAAATGCAAGCTGTTGGCTGTTCGTAGATGTGAATGCAGCGTAATAGAAAGAGAACGTTCTAGCTAGCTAGCTTGCTGTTACTAGAAGAATGGATATATATATATATATATATATATATATATATATGGGATCGGTACATAGCAAATATTGTAAAAAAGAGTAACTTTATAACACATCGCGACGACATACCCCTCCTTGTAAAAGTCTCTGTCCGTAGTATTAAACTGCAGATGTTAAGTATGACCAGTTAATTTAAAAACGTTGATCAAATTCAATTTTTTTAAGTTTTCAAGCGTCTTCCTTCCTTCCTTAATTTCTTTTTCCATTCTTTCTCATTCCATTGCTCTTAATTTCCTTCTAGTGTGATGATGGAGGAAGTGAATAACAATAATAGACTTAGATTTGCAGAGAAATTTAGGGAGGCAACAGTTGAAGTCCTCGTTATCATGGAGATCAAGACCTAAGAATTATCCTTCGTTTCGAAGATTAAATAAGTTCTAGCCGAACACCAGGAAGAGAAGGTCGATCTAGTAGTGGGTTCAGTACTAATTGGTTTAGGGGCAACCGAATAGTGCTATGGCTGCTTTTGATTACTCTTTGGGCTCCAGTCAAAGTGGGCTCATGGGGACAATAAGGAAGGGATCTTTGGTTTACGGAACTAAACAAAGTGATGAAAATCCTGAATTTGAACAAATTCATCGCCTGAATCTTGATGTCTTCTGAAATAATTTGTACCGTTTAGATTTATCGTATAATATTATAGATTCCATATATTTGTCGTCGCCTTCAGTTCAATCATGAGCAAAGTAGATAGAATCCGGTTAATGCAAGATCCATTGTTGTCGAGCGACAAAAGAATTATGACCTATCCCCCAAATTCTTCACCTCTTCCAAATCTCACAACTTAAATCAGATCATACTTCCCGAAGCTAAATTCTATCCCAAACTCCCGAAGGGATTCTCGGTAGTCGAATCCTTCCTGAAGTAATCGTCCCGATCCCGAAGTCATATGTGCGCCAAAGTCACTTGGCATCCTTAATTTGATACTGCGAAGCCTAGAAAACTAAAAAAAAAAAATCTGAATTTGGCCAATATCGTTGGTCAATTGGCTTGCCATACTTAGCGTACGCAATATAATCTGCGATCGCTACTTATTTAAAAACGACGTCGTTTCTTAATTGACCAAAAATATTTAGTGTCCGCAGTTTAATATTGCGAACGACGAGGGACTTTTAAAAGGAGGATATTTTGAACATTTGTCTCGTCTGCAGTATTAAACTACGGAATACTGAAAACTAAAATGCGGACGAAAACTGTATTAAACCATTAGATCATCACATGGACGCTCATGATGTGTTGTAAGGTTAGGCTCTATTAAATCATTATATATATATATGGGAAAAATATATATACTGCGGTTGTGAAGACATAATCGATTATAATGACGGGTTTTTGGACTATAACGACGGTTTCACCCGTCATATATTTATTTTAAGGCTAAATGAGACGGGTGACCTGTCAATACATCATTTCACTATGTAATACACGTTATATATATATATATATATATATATATATATATATATATATATATATATATATATATATATATATATATATGCCGGCATAATCCACCGAAATATCCGTCCGGAATCTTACCAAGTTAAAAACAGAAGTAACGATCGAAGTTGGATTTCAACTTTATTAGAAAAAATATTACTATGTCTGTACGTTCCACAAACTTATTCTAAAAACTCATCCTTCAATTAATGCCACTCATCCGGCTTTGGATTCGAAACCATTTCAAATGAATTGATTTTTTTTTTTTTTATAATTCAGATTTAAAATGTGTTGAAATGGGACATTATGATGCTCAAGAACAAGGAATTTATATGCTATATTTCTATTTATAGTTCATTTATTGATATATGTTTACTAAAGAATTAATTAATTAATTTGTGAGCTAGGGAGATCTCATTTTAATTTGCAATCCTATGTGTGGAAGTCGGAGCAAAGGTCAAGTTTATTTGTGTTTGAATGCAGTGTAATATGCATGCTTTTTCAGAATATTTATTTATTTATTAGTGATTAATTCTACGGTAACTCTAATTAATTATCTTTCTTTACTGGCCTTCCTAATTAATTTCTTTCAAATATTTATTTTTCCATTTTTGCATAGCACCATTCAAATCTCTCTCTCTCTCTCTCTCTTTCAAAATAGTTTTGTTAGGAGATTTAATATCGCTCTCTTTCAATTTAATACATTAATGCAATAGAATAATAATAATAATAATAATTAAATTTCATGCCACACACATGACATGACATGAACCTTTAATTAATACAATAATAAAATTTCATGCATATATGCAGATTAATTGCAGTACGTAGCAAGAAAAGAATTGAAAATTTAGTTAGTTGACAACTTGACAGTTGTTCCTAATCTCGCCCTTGGTCCCGGTGAGGACTTCAATGGAACCCATGCGCACCATTGCAGCCCCAAACTTAGCCGCCCATGCTGAACCATATTTTGCATTGTACACCACCATCTTAGCCGTTAAGGGGCTGCTCAATAACGTTTGATCCGAAGTCAACAACCCACGTTTGTAACTTAATCCCGTATAAAATTTGTTATCCAAATAATTAGGCGTTAAACCATCAAGACGAACCGAGGGATCACGGCGGCCTGTAGTAACATTACTCGGCGGGGGGCACTTTTTCTTCAAGTATGCTACATATTTTGGATCCATAGAAGGATCTTGACGGTGTGTTTTGTTAAAGTCATAGAGACGGTCTGAAAACGAAGAGCAAGTAGAGACACCAATGGAGTGAGCACCAGAGAGTGTTACCATTTCATCGAGAGACAGCCCTTTTCTCGCAAAGACGTCTTGTAGTTGCTTGGCATTGAAGAAAGGTGGAGGGAGATTTTGTGTGACTTCGTCAATTAATGAAACACGGCCATCTCGACGTCCGGCTGGGACTTGATAGTTTATCCCTCCTACTTTGAGGGCACTATCACGGGCGGCGAAAGCAAGTATGTCGGAGCAGGATACAATTTTTGGGCATTTGGCCTCCACTCGCGCTTTAGCCTTAATAATCACCTCAAAGCCTCGGAGGCTAGGGTTATTGACCGGGTGAGATTTCTCAGCTTTTTTTCCTTGTGTTGTATCCTCCAATAGTATAGAAGCATCACATCCCTGAAATATATATATATATATATATATATGAATAAGAATTAATTAAACTTGCATGAAATTAATTACAGTACTCTACGTACGTACGTATAACGTACTCCTCTATAGAACGATCGAGGTACGTGGTGTTTTGGTCAGGAGTTAGTTACTAGTGAAGTCTCATGCATGAAGCAGCTAATTAAGCAAATAATCATTGAATTATCGAATTAATTTGAAGCATGCATTAGAATTAATTAGAATAATGTTAGTTGAATGATGAATTCGTACGTACGTACCCTGACAAAGCAGTCATGGAAATGCAACCTAATGAGGCCTGCAGCTATGCCTGGATTCATCGACACTGCTTTGTTCACTACATTTCTCACAATTGCCTCGGCAGACGGACAACTTCTGCCATAATATCCGATCTTAAGTGCTGACGAAACTCCCTTAGCACATACATTATTACAGAAAATCATACAAGAGATCAGCGCTAGAACAAGGAAATTTGAACGGTTACAATTCATTGTGAGCTCGATCGATCGAGAGAGATATATGCGTGCCTAGCTAGCTCTCTTGAGCTAGAAGTACTTCAGACTGTAACAATTTTCTTTATAACTTGATAAAATTAAAGAAAATGTGAAGGAAGCCGATCTTGTACGTGTATACGACGTATGTGTTATGGAATTTGTGTATTTATAAGCTAAGAAACACTAAAGATCGACCTGCAATGCTGGAATTTTTTTTATTTATGTTTTTAAAATCTAGACGCCGGACGCGTGAAGCTGTAATTAATTACAACTATTTGCAAGCTTGAGGTTTGTCCGGCTTTGAATTTTTCTGGCAAGGTTATTATTAGTAAAATTTAAAACCCACTCGATCGATCTCTAGATATATACCATCTCCTTCCAACATTAATTACACATTCTCTCTAATTCCATCCCATACATCATATTTTTATAATTAAATAATTGAAATCGATACCGGTCAACTAATTTATTATATTGGATATCATATATAATTGTTTCAAATATAAAAGTTTTTTCACTATTTAATCAACATGTGAATTTTTCATCAAAATTTATTTCAATGAATGAAAATTCTTTTAGACTTTTAACGGCGAAAATATTTTTTGTAAGATTTATTAATTAACATATTTTGATCATTAGTAACAAAATTATTAAGATCAAATAAATGGTGTATTAGATGAAATCGGGAGTGGTTAGCATGAAACTAGTTAACTTTGGTCAATTGACCAATACAGTGTTAACACGCAGGTCGGGAGGTGATATTTATTTCCGTGTCAACATTGTATTGGTCAATTGACCATCTTATTATGAAATTAACTTCATAGTAAACGAATCCACCAAATCCCAATTAAGCACTCATGCTTCATTTTTTTTTTCAAGTCTCATGCTTCAGCTTGTTTCCCTTTTTTAAGGACGTTATTGTTTATTGAACATTTTTATGTTAACAGATAAATAGGACACGATAATTGAACTGAAAAAATAAAATAAAAATTGTTCTAGCGAATAAATAAATTGTACTGTCTAATTATTACAAGAAATAAATTTTAATTCTTTTGGTCTAATTATTCTATCAAATTTATGTGTTTGCATAGAGTTATTTTTGTTTATTTCCCATTAATTAAGCAAGTGAGTACTATATATTTCCTTTGGCTTTCACCAAATGTCAGCCTTTTCTGAATAGATTCAGAAACTTTCCAACTGTAAATTAACATAAAATCTATTATATATGTTTTTTCTGGTATATATATTGATCAAAATATGTCGTAATTAAGCAAAACATATACTAAAATACAAAATCAATAATAATAAAAAGTATGTCTTATTTAGAATGGAGAGCAATATCATAGCAACCAAATAATAGAACCTTCTTAGGCCAATCGGATGATAGTGAATACCAGCATAATTAATTAAATCATGGTTCGGCTGCCTCTGTGGAAAAATATAAACAACTGAGTATGTATACATATTATGTGTTTGATGATTAAATCAATTCGGATTTTCTGTTTCTTTGGAGGTTAGTTATTAGACGGTTATATTTGCAGTGAAATCCAACCATTTATCTTCCATCAATGAGTGGATGCACACCTTTGTATATTAGCCCAACCATTTATCTTTCATATTTATTAACTCATTTGCACTATTGAATTATTCAATGAGCACACTAATATATATTGAGTCCTTCAAAAAGCACATCATCTTTAAGTTCTTCAAAACCCCTGCTCAACTCTAATACTCCACCTGACTAAGAGTGATCCTTTGCTCCACCTAACTTTAACTCTAACTCTAACTCTACTAATTGTTCTACCACGCGGATTGGATAACACGTAGTTTGCGAAGTTTGCGAAAGTACTCCACCATGGAGTATAATACTAGTGCCCATCGAACTATGAGTTGTGATACCACTTGTAGCACAATTGTACGATACATCTCATATCAATTTATATCGTCAATGCAGTGCAGATCCATGTAGAGTGGCTCAACAAGTGTGTTGAATCACCTCTTTACCAAAAATGTTAACATATTATTTGAGACTATCAATTATACCTATTAATACATCTACACTCTTAAATTTATTGAATGTTAAATTCATGTGAAATATCACAATAATTTTCTCCCCATTAATGTTTGTTTATGAAAATAATAGATAGAATAAAAATATTTATACTAATTTAATATCAATACGAACTATTTTATTTTATAATTAATCTTTTATTTAATTTAATTTTATGAACTATATGTTAATCAAATGAAGTAAGTGATAATTTTGTTTGAAGATAGACTATGAGATCATAAAATTTTCCCAACCTTATAAACTCGAAGCAGGAGTATCAATAATATGTGATGATTGATTAACCTTAGCTCAAGGAATAGATAAGCTTAATTTTGAGACTTTTAAAATACAAATTGAGCTTTTAAATTTTATTTAATGTAGAAGCATAAATCTCAATACAAATGATACGTGGATTACCTATATTTTGCAAGAAACAAACAATAAAGATGGACTTTCCACGAACAGGAAGGAGTAGTGGAGTGGTCTTAATGAGTACTTCTACGGCGACATTATTTGGCCGACATTGTTGCGACATTTTAGTTTTTTTTTTTTTGTTGTAGTACCTCTCAAAAAATATATAGTATTTATTTCAACTGAATTTTTTTAAAAAACCGTGTTTTAGGTGTAATTTGAATACATACAAGAAACAAGGCTTGTACAGTGTGTACAACCCTGTTTCTTTCTTGTACGTATCCAAATTACACCTAAAACACTATTTTTTATAAAAATTTCAATTGAAATAAATACCATACATTTTTTGAGAGTTACTACAACAAAAAACCAAAAAAAAAAAATTAAAAAAAAATGTCACTAGAAATGTCGGTAAAACAATGTCCACCTAGATTTATTGGGTCTTAATTGGTCTCCTCCAAGCAAGGCCGCCAAAGATAAGATAGAATACAAGTGCCACTTTTATTCCTAGCTAGCCTACCTCTCTTTGATTGATTTTAGATAATGGGACTAGTTTTGGTTGCGAATTTCTTCATTGCCATATTTTAAAATTTATTTCTGTCAAATTTCTTGCATTGCTGTTACTTCTCAATCAGTATAATTATCAGTGGACTAATAAAAAATTATATATAAAATGAAAAATAATCAGTAAATATTTCTTCTCATTTGGTTGTACCTTAACTATATATATATATATATATATATATATATATATATATATATATATTGATTAATTGAATTGAAGTTACTTCCTTAATCAAAAACTGAAAAATATATATATATAGCAAATAACTTCATAATAAGGTAGAATTTTGAAAATTATAATCTAAATCCTTTGAAATAAGTAGAGTAAAACTTGTAAACCTCCTATATACAAGAATAAAATAAATTTATTTAGCTTATAACATAGAGTTCACTTTTTTATTATTATTATTATTATTATTATTATTATTATTATTATTATTTCCGGTCTGATTTCTTATTTCATTCTCAGATATTGCTTTCACTTAATTATTGTGTAAATATTTAAATACTAAATAAATAAAATGATTCATCAAATTCTGATTTTAAGTGTGAACGCTGACACTGCGGAAGAGGATAACCTAAAAACAAACACGTACATGTCTTATTTTTTGCAATTGACAAACGTCACTCCATACGCATCCCCGTCTCTCGAGCTCTCTACTTTAACTGTCGAATCGCCGCTTCTTCCATTTTAATAACATACTTTCTCCCACCACACTCCACAACCACAAATCACTACTCCTACACTCCTAGTACTCTTCTCACTCTTACTCCACATCAATGGCGGATAAGAATAGTCCAAAAGGAACCATCATCTTCTCCACTGTTGGCAGACCCCAGTACGGTTTCGACGTCTTCTCCGTCAATCTCCCCAAAATTCTCGTCCAATCCACCAAACCCACATTCTCAGAGCGCCGCCTCACCGACGGAATCTCCATCAATTTTAACGCCCAATTCCTTGATGATAATCAGTCCATTGTCTGCGTCTCTGAGAGAACAGGCTCATCTCGAATTCACTTGATCCGCGCCGGAATTCCCAAACCGCAACTTCTCCCGTCGGCACCGGAAAGCTACTTCCACGATCGTCCGATAGTCAGAAATGGACGGCTATACTTCATTTCAGCTCACGAGCCAGCCGATAAGCTGTTCAAAAGCTGGTCTGCTCTTTACATTACTGATTTACAAAATGATAAAAATATCATCCGGCTGACGCCAAAAGGTTCTGTTGATTACAGTCCTTCAATTTCAATAACTGGAAAATATATAGCCATCGCATCGTATGGGTCTCGTCCATGGTCCGGTGAATTTCACCAACTTCAAACGGATATAGTCGTCTTCCGACAATCCGACCCGGAAAAACGCACTATCGTGTGCCAGCACGGAGGCTGGCCCACCTGGGCCGGTGACTCCACCATTTACTTCCACCGGCAAGCCGATGATGGATGGTGGAGCATTTTCCGAATCGATTTACCTGATAATTTTGAGATGTCGGGCCAATCTTACGCTCCTCTTCGGATCACCCCACCCGATCTACACTGTTTTACTCCGGCCGCCATGCCAAACAGTAATCAAATCATCGTCGCCACTCGTCGGCGTGATAAAAATTATCGTCACATTGAGATTTTCGATGTTGATTTGCATAAATTTTATCCGGTCACTGAGTTGGTAAATCCTAATTTCCATCACTACAATCCATTTATCTCGCCGGATTCTGGTTTTCTGGGTTATCACCGGTTCCGAGGAGAGTCATCCGCCGGAGAGTCGATAATGCCATACCTGGATCCCGTATCGTCTCCCATTGATGGCCTGCGAATGCTCCGAATCAACGGATCGTTTCCTGCTTTTTCACCTGCCGGGGATTTAATCGCATATAATCACGGTTTAGAAGCGGATTCCGGCGTAAAGATCGTTAAATCGGACGGATCGAAAAGATGGACCTTGTTGAAAGGCCGAATAGCATTTTACAATTCCTGGAGTCCGACGGAGAACAACGTGATTTATACATCGATCGGACCTATTTTTGAGACGGTAAAAGCAACTGTCCAGATTGCAAGAATTTCATTCGATCCCGCAAATCTAACGGATAGTCGCGAAGAAATTCCAATTGATGTTAAGATCCTTACGAGAGAAGATACGGGGAATAATGCCTTCGCATCATGCTCACCGGACGGGAAATACATTGTGTTTCGATCCGGACGTTCAGGCCATAAGAATTTATACATAGTCGATGCCGTGAACGGAGAATTTGACGGCGGATTCCGGCAATTAACGGAAGAGCCATGGATTGACACCATGCCGAGTTAGTCACCTGACGGAAAGCTCATCGCCTTCTCGTCAAACCGACACAATCCCGACGACGTCAGTAAATTCAGTATATACTTTATTCGTCCGGACGGTACAGATTTAAAGAGAATCCACGTGGCAGGATCTGAGGCAGACAGCGAGAGGATAAACCACGTTTGCTTTAGTGCGGACGGGGAGTGGATGGTGTTTACGGCGAACTTGGGCGGAGTGACAGCGGAGCCGGTGTCGCTGCCGAATCAGTTCCAGCGGTACGGTGACCTATTCGTGGCGAGGCTGGACGGGAGTGGATTGAAGAGGCTGACGTGGAACGGGTACGAGAACGGGACGCCAGCATGGCACCCGGGGAATGAAATGGATCTGGGGCGTTTGGCTTTGGGTGGTGAGGTGGTTGGGGATAAGATGATGGGTCAGTTCGATGAACCATTGTGGATTAATTGTGATTTTTAGTGATTTTCCTGTTCTTATTTTATTTTATATTATACAATAAATACGATGGTAAGAAACTCGGTGTATAATACTCCATAAAGGAGAACTATAGTGTTTAATATAAAATTAATTTTGGTTAATTGATCATAAGTTGATACATGTGTGATCTTTCTTTTTATGTTAGTAATATGTATTAATCAATTGACTAATTTATCATAGAGTTAAATTTTTAGTAACCGGATCTAATATAGAGTAATCACTCACCACCAGTTAAAGGTTTAGTTGCCAGAATAAAGGGTAAAGCTTTTTTGTCTATTTTGGTTATCTGAAAAGATTAAATTCCTCGTGATTCAATGATAAAAAAATTACTCATAAGATTTTGAATGTTAAATTTCAGTTGAATACAGGAAAAAAAAAAAAAGAAGAAGAAGAAGAAGCCTTTTACTAATCCAATTGCAATGAATCAATACCAGGTCACTAATTATCATTATTAAGAAAAAAATGGTTTAATTATTTCAGTAGATATATAGACTTTCTTTTATCATTCCATATTTGAGAAATTTTTAGATATTTAGAAAAAAAAGCTCGAGTGTTATGGGAAAATATAAATGAATCAACAATGTTTACTATAATAGTGTGGTTAAGTATGGATAGTATTAGATCTGGTTAGCAAGATTGCTGCAATATTGTCTGCAGGCCTTCGCTATTACTTTTCTTCACCAATAATTAAACAAGGGTTAGTCCTGAATTAGCTATTTCCTATTAACCACAGGGTTGGATTCATCTATATGTTAGCTAGAAAATTTGTTTTGAAATAATGCTACACACATGCATGCTGCGGGCTCCGCATGTCAGGCGGAAGCCTACAATATATCTATCTAATAAAATATAAATGATTTTAAATTTTCCGCTTACTCAATAAATTATTTGGGTCGTTCAAAATTTGAGATAAATTCTACCGTTCATACAGTGCCGGAGGTACAGGACCCAGTTAGTATGTCTATATGTAAGTATTATATAACTCTTTTTATGTGATAGGAGTATTGTTTTTTGTTTTGCATGACAGTTAGACTTTTGGATTTTCGAGTTTCATATCTCAGTTAATAAAATATTTTGCCTTTTGTTATATACAATAATTTAGGTTGGTTTGGCAATAAATGAATTGCTAGTACAGAATATTATCCGCGCCATATTTGATATATAAATTTAAATAAAATTGAATAAAAATAAATGTGAACTCAAAATAAAATTTGATTTGATATAATTAAGCTTATATATGTTACGTTATAAGGATTTAAGCCCTTTAATTCAAACTAATCGACGAAAAAAAAAAGTTGATCGTATTAGATACGATCTTCATAGAATTAGGCTTATATATATATATATATATATATATATATATATATATATATATGCTAACTTATAAATATTTTTAATTTTTTTTTTCTCCAAACAAAATATTTAATCAGAGTTATTATATATGTTATGGTAGATATAATTCTAAAGATATATTTGAATGTGGTGTAAGATTAGTACTACACTAAAAAATAATTTGGTACACGATATATACACTATCGTCTTAGTAGTAGTAGTTGCAATGAAATAGGAATGTATTAGTTTTATTTTTAAAACTATTGATACTCTATTTGTTTATTTTTTATTTTTATTTTTATATAAGAGTGTAATATTTCGTTTATTATGATAATAAATAAATAAATATTTGATAGAGTTGTAATAATAGTAGAATTCATTTATTAGTCCAACACAAAAGAGTAAGAGACTAGAAAGTATATATATATATATATATATATATATATATATATATATATATATATATATATTGTTGTTGTATTGATATTTCTCATTTAGGTAATTTGGAGAACGCTTACTTATTGATTAGTCCATTGGGTCTTCACTATTGGGTGTTGACATTATTGAGCTAAATCACTTTATTATCTTTATTAAGTCCTTCAATATCGGACCAAATCGGTGGGTTGAACCCATCATATATTTAAATATCTTCACTGGGTTACGAGCCGGTGATGATGGCAAAGATAATGGTAATGATATCTTACATACGACATTAATAAGGATTGGACAACGGTTGGCGTGATGGATGTAGGGATGGGATTAACAATTGTCGGGAGGGTTCGATGCTACGATAAATCGAGTCCTGTAGTATATCATAGCAAGGAGGTCTTCACAAGGAGGTACGTTCACATTCATATTCACACACACACAACGGAGAATTATTATCTCTCTCTCAATATACTAGACATTACATCCTCCATTGTTAACCTTGTGAACACCGATACTGACTCTCACGCCTGAGTTATCCCCCGACGGTCGAAGTCGTCAAGCTCGTGGTGTTTATCGTGTTTATTGTGCAGGATCAGACGTCTTACGTGATAGGGACGCGGCAAAAGATCTTGGCGTTAACATTGGCGCTAGAAGGAGGGCTGTGTTCTAGTGTTTTTGAAGTTTTCAATCACAAATTGTAGGCTATTTGCGTCCGGAATCCATGGTGAATAAGAGTAGAGCGATTACTTAAGGATAAATGATGGCTATGAATTAAATACACATGAGTATCCGTCCTCGGGATCGAGCGGACCCAACAACCATTTTCTGATTGATCGAAGAAGGTACTCACCTATATGGTCTTCGGGATTATGGTGAAGTAGAGTAGATGAAGACCCAACAACCATTTTCTGATTAATCAAGAGGTATTAGTCTATTGGTCTTGGGATTATAATTGAAGCGAGTAGATGAAGACCCAACAACCATTTTCTGATTGATAGAAGAGGTATTAAAATCTATTGGTCTTGGGATTATGGTTGAAGCGAGTAGATGAAGACCCAATGACCATTTTCTGATTGATCGAAGAAGGTATTCCGCCTATTGGTCTTGAGGATTATGGTCGAGCGAGTAGATGAAGACCCAATGTACCATTTTCTGATTGGCCAAGAAGAGGTACTCATACCTATTGGTCTTCGGAATTATGGTCGAAGCAGAGTAGATGAAGACCCAACAACCATACTCCTACGCATCCGAAGAGGGTACCTCACCCTATTGGTTCTCGAGATTATGGTCGCAGCAGACAAAGGAGCAGCACAAGAGGATATTCACCCAAGAATACAAACAGAGCACTCTGTCTTGAATGTTCTTGCTGCAACGAGGGACTCATCACCAAAGCAGATCTATATGCCGCACTCCTGGAAATCCAAACACTTCGGTAAATACTTCCAAGGTAGGTTGATATTGTGGTCGGACAATTCTTTCCTGGAGCTGATGATAGTTAAGGAGAAGCTGAGGAGTCCGACAAAGCCGTTGCTGTGACACCCCCAAAATAGGTCTACATCCCCCATTCTGAGTTGTCAATACACGGTACAGAAACAACTACAACTTTATTATTACAATAGTAAAGCTGTGAGTTTAAATACGAGATATTGCCATCTGTAATAATATCCACATACAAATAAATCCTCATCATAATTATTGATACATTATTTTACAACAATGGTGAGGACTACTAAACAACTCTCCTAGAACTTTCATTCCATACCCCAGGCTGCGTTTCTTGCTTTATATTCTCGCCTCCGAGAAGAAAAATGGAACAAAAAGGAAAAGGGTGAGCTCATTAGCCCATAAAGAATATTATGACTAAGATAATATACAACAAAATTATCGTTAGTCTTCACGAGGAAAAAATATAATAGAATACAATAGACAACAAGTTTTAAATCAATATTACGCATGAAATAATAATTCATTAGAAGAGTTAAGTAGAGAATGCAAACTACTATCTTCTATGTATGAATTTTAAAGTTCATCGCCTATTTTTTTTATCCTCAGTAACATCAATCAATATATATCTGTGATCAAATATTCATCCTTGCACTACAAAAGCCGAGGACATTCACCGATTGGTCATGTTCATCTAAACACTGTTCATCTTTTTTTCTACGGCCAAAGATATTCATCGAAATCATTCATCTTTGCACTACAGGCCAAAGATATTCATCAGAAATCATTCATCTTTGCACTACAGGCCAAAGATATTCATCAGAAATCATTCATCTTTTAAGACTGAGGATGATGAAAAATATTTTTTAAAGAAACGAATCCAGTGAAACAAAATGACAAGGATTAAGGATTAAGGATTCGTATTTTGTTTTATCCACGTCCAAAAATACCTCAAAAATAATCATAGTGGTGTAAAATTCAAGAATGATCAAAACATGGATACAATCAAAGCTAGTATCCAGAATAGATATTTTGGACGAAAAGGAAAATTTTCATTTTTGATGAATAATGTCGTGATTAAGTGAATAGTCTTGATACGTGAATAGTCTTTGTATCGTGAATAGTAATTCAACACCAAAAGATAGAAATTTCACAAAAACATCATCACGCTTTCATGATGAATAGTACTCGTGAATAGTAACTCGTGAATAAGAACTCATGAATAAGTAACCCCGATACATGAAAAGTTCTAAATTTGATAAAAGTTTCAACCAATATTTCAAAGATAATGATATTGAAGAAATAATATCATTTGAGAAGAAAATAACATCCCTTACCTCGAAAGATCAAGATTTAACCTGGAATCTTTGGATATAAGGCTATATCTTGAACTTTCACCGTATAGCAATACTCAAAGTATACTCAAAATAATCACAAGAATACGCTTTCGATAATATAGAGAAAACTTGATTTACGGTGTGATTTTCAATTCTAACCCAAGACTTATTTATAGGAAATTCGCTTAGAACACCAAAAGAGAAAATTTATTATAATATTAATATATTTAATAATCTTCTCACTTCCACTTTGACAACTGATCTCAGATCATTAAACACGTGCTAGGGCTGCCCACACAACAAAAAAAACGTTTTTATTAATATAAATATTTAAAACTTCCAAAAATCAATTATTTCGGAGCTTCGGAACTTCAATAATTCATAATAAATAGCCCTTTTATCAGAAAATTCGAATCTCGCGAGTTTTTATAGGAAATTCAATTCTCTACAACTTTACAGAAGAAATTTTTTCCAAATTCCAAACAGAAATTGACTGAAATTCATAAACAGGCGATTTTACAGGCTATAATCAAATTTCAGTCAATAAATAGGGTCCAATCGACATGTTTAACATGTTTTAAACATTTATTGCAACAAAAATACTCTTCCTCCTCAGTATACTCATATATCCCACATTCGTTGTAAAAATATCACCATTATTATATTATTAAAATATAATAATATATTTTTAAATGAATTATTTTATCGAAAAAAGATAAAATTTCAATTTTCAACAATTGTCACATTAAAATTTTCTCCATCTATATCCACATAAAATCAATATTTTCCTCATCATACGAATCAATAATTAATTATTCACAAATAATATTACAGAATCACAATATTGACAACCGAGCGCTTCTGCAGAAGAGGGGCTTTCCAATAAGAATTTCTCCTTCTTGGCGCAATTAGGTGACCAAACCTCTCCTTAGATGTAACTTTCTAGACATTGCTAATAATGTTATCTAATATTATTATTCGATAATATGAATTATTGCTTCGATAATGAAAAATATTGTGTAATGACAATTATCAAACAACAATGAAGATAAAATATCAACGCAACAATTATTGAACCAATAAAATATTGAGCGGTAATTCATCGTAACCATTATTGAGTAGTGGCTTTCTTACGTAAGATTCAATAATTGGTGCAATCTTTGTGTCTTCTGCAACTGACAACAACGCCAGACATCGTGTTTTAACCACCGGGTATTCCAATAATATGTAAATTGAGAATAACTACGCCAGATTATTTTTAAACAACTTATATTTGTCGCTTTCTTCCTCCAATCGCTTTCCGTTATGGGGCCCACATATTATTGCTTGTAAATCGCATTTAATATTCCCCGACAAAGATTTAATATTCCACGACCAAACAAATATTCCCCGACAACAATGATGAATTTTTATAACCAACACTTTATTTTGAAATATTTATGTATTTTACCCGTAGAATATCCACATTAATCACATCAACCCTTACTATTTCAAAATAATAATTAGAGGAAATTAAATTTCATTTATTAATTATTTGGGTCTCTTACAGATTCTGATTTCTTGGTGAGAGAGTTCGTGGACATTGCGTCGCTTTGATGGATATTCTATTTTAACATCAAGATGCAAGAAAGCTATCAAGAGGTCGATCGCAATAACAATTTCACTGCCGATGCATTATCGAAGTTGGCCACTACAGATGCTTATAACTTTGATGGCAGATGGCGTCTTTCCTTCGGATCGGATGCTGGCAAAGAAGACCAATTACAAGAGTGTCAATTTTTTTCTCATTGATGAGAATCTTTATCGAAGGACCTTTTTCGTCATCATTGCTCAAACATTTGGTTCCATCCGAAACAGAGTATGTTCTTCGGAAAATTCACAAAAACATCTGTGGCGATCATTTGGCCGCGAAGTTGTTGGCCTACAAAGCACTTCGGCAGGGATATTCTTAAAAGAACCGGGGATTCAGCACAGAAAGACTTCGGTGGCTCATCCACATTCACTTTTTCCACAATTGATCTTCTTCCTATTGATCCTAAGTTCACAATGGTGTAAGGAGGTATGGTAGGACTCGCTGGCCATTCGATGGCAGCCCACCTATTTGTTACCCCGTGTGGTAGACAAATCCTATGATCCTTTTATATTGATTTTACCAAGGGTGGTAAGTCAATGGGCACCGAAGTAAGCAGATATGGTAGGACTCGCTGGCCATTCGACGGCAGCCTTTTTGGTAGGAGTGTCCTTATGGGTTTGATTTACATGAGGGTAAACAAATTCCACAGTCCTTTTTAATATTGTTTTTACCCCGAGGTGGTAAATCAATGGGCACCAAGTAAGGAGGTATGGTAGGACTCATTGGCCATTCGATGGCGACCTTTTTTGGTAGGAGTGTCCTTATGGGTTTGATTTACCATGAGTAGTAAACAAATTCCACGGTCCTTTTTTAATATTGTTTTTACCCCGAGTGGTAAATCAATGGGCACCGAAGTAAGGAAGTATGGTAGGACTTGCTGGCCATTCGATGGTAGCCTTATTGTCAGGAGTGTTCTTATGAATTTGTGACCCCGTGTGGTAGACAAATTCCATGGTCCTTATATCTTTGTTATACCCTGCGTGATAGACAAATGTCCTTATATCTTGGTCCTTATATAATTGTTTCACCCCGAGTGGTAAACAAATGTCCTTATATACTTGTTCTACCCCGAGTGGTAAACAAGATCTTGATAGTGCAAGGAAGATCAGCCGAATTCACCCTATTCACTATCTGTCTCACACTTCGGTGACGATAAGTATGTGACGCCCCCAAAATAGGTCCATTCCATCCAACCCATTTTGAGTCGCCAAATACATGGTACAGAAATAACTACAACTTTATTATTACAACATATAAACTGTGAGTTTAAATACCAGATATTGCCATCTAGACAATATCCACACACGCAAATAAATCCCCATCATAATTATTGATACATTATTTTACAAAATGGTGAGGACTACTAAACAACTCTCTCTAGAACCTTCATTCCATACCCGACTAGTACTCGCTACATTCTCGCCTCCCGAGAAGAAAATAGAACAAAAAGGAAAAGGTGTGAGCTCAACTAGCCCAATAAAGAATATTATGACTAAGATAATATACAACAAATTATCGTTAGTCTTCAACAGAAAAAATCTAATAGAATACAATAGACAACCGGGTTTTAAATCAACAACTGCAATGAAACAACAATTCATTAGAAGAGTTAAGTAGAGAATGCAAACTACTATCTTCATATATGAATTTAAAAGTTCATCGTCGATATTTTATCCTGTAACATCAATCAATATATATCCGAATCAAATATTCATCTTTTTGCACTACAGAACCAAAAAATATTCATCACTTTGGTCATGTTCATCTAAACACTGTTCATCTTTTTACTATGGGCCAAAGATATTAATCGATCGGTCATGTTCATCTCAACACTGCTCATCTTTGAACTACGGGCCAAAGATATTCATCAAGAAATCATTCATCTTTTGCACTCTGAGCCAAAGATATTCAAGAATATCATCATTTAGAATCGAGGATGATGAAAAATATTTTAAAGAAAAGCGAATCCGGTGAAACAAAAGAACAAATATTAAGGATTAATATTTTAAACAATCCAAGTTCAAAAATACTTCATAAGTAATCGAGTGGAATAAAATTCAAGAATGATCAAAACATGGATACTGATCAAAGCTAGTAACCATAGTAGATATTTTGGACAAAAAGAAGAAATTTCATTTTTCAATTGAATAGTGCGTATTAAGTGAATAAGTCTAGATATCGTGAATAAAGGCTTGAGTATCGTGAATAAGAACTCAAACACCAAAAGATAAAATTTCACAAAAAAAACATCTTCACGCTTAAAGTGAATAGTACTCATGAATAGTAACTCATGAATAATAACCCCGACATGAAAAAATTCCAAATTTGATAAAAATTTCCAACCAATATTTTGACATAATGATATTGAAGAAATAATATCATTTTGAATAAAATAACATCTATTACCTCGAAAGACAAGATTTCTTCTAATTGAAACAGGATATAGGCTATGACTTGAACTTGCAAGTATAGCAATACTCAAAGTATACTCAAAATACTCACAAGAATACGCTCGATAATATAGAGAGAAAAACTTGGGTTTACGGTGTGATTTTCAATTCTAACATAAAGACCCTATTTATAGGAAAATCTTTAGAAACACCAAAGTAGAAAATTTAATAAATTAATATTATTTATATTATAAATTCTCTCGCATATTTTGACAACTGATTTCAGCTTATCTTGCACATGCTAGGGCTGCCCACAAAACAAAAAAAATGTTTTCCTATTTTAAATTATTTTAAACTTCCAAAATCAATTATTTGGAGCTTGAACTTCAATAATTCATAATAAATAGTCCTTTTATCAGAAAATTGAATCTCGCGAATTTTTATAGGAAATTCAATTCTCTACAACTTTGCAGAAGAAAATTTTTCCAAATTCCAAACATAAATTGACCGAAATCCACAAACGGGTGATTTTACAAGTTAGAATCAAATTTCGGTCAATAATTATGTCCACCAACACACAAAATATGTGTTAAACATTTAATGCCACAAAAATACTCTTCCTCCTCATACTCATATATCCCACATTCTTTATAAAAATATCACCGTTAATATATTATTAAAATAATATATTTATATGAATTATTTTATCAGAAAAAGATAAAATATTAATTTTCAACAATTGTCACATTAAAAATTTTCTCCATCTATATCCACATAAAATCAATATTTTCCTCATCATATAAATCAATAATTAATTATTCATAAATAATATTACAGAATCACAAGATCTTGTGACTGTGCCGCTCCAGGAAAAGAGGGGTTTTCGAATAAGGATCTCTCCTTACTGGCGCCTTGCAATTAGGTGACCAAACCTCTCCTTAGACATAACTTTCTAGACATTGCCAATAATGTTATCTAATAATATTATTCAGATAATATGAATTATTGTTCGATAATGAAAAATCTTGTGTAATGACAATTTATTAAAACAACGATAATATAAAATATCAATACAAAGAATTATTGAATCAATAAAATAAAATCTTTGAATAAATTGCGTAAACAATTATTTAAGTAGTGCCTTCTTACGTAAGAATCAATAATTGGTGCAATCTGGTATCTATCTTATTCAACAACGCCGTATTAGTGTGTTTTAACCAATCAGTATTCCAACAAATAATAGCAGTAACAACTACGCAGTTATTTATAAACAACTTATATTTGTCATTTTTTTCATCCAATCGCTTTCCGTTATGGGGCCCACAAAAGACTGTGCCGTCATACGAATATTCTCCGACAGTACGAATATTCTACGACCAAACAAATATTCCCCGATAATAATGAATATTTTATAACCATTTGTTTATTCAAAATATTTGCGTATTTTACCCATAACTATCCACGTTAATCAAATCAACCCTTACTATTTCAAAATAATAAATAGAGGAAAATAAATTTCATTTATTAATAATTTGGGGTCTTACAAAGTATGCATTACTTTATTTTGTTCAAGTGTTGAGTTCGGATTATATTATCATTGTTCTTAACTGTTATATAATTTGCTTGATTATTGACTAACGGTTTAAGATAAGAGGCACTTTGCAGATTTTCAAGTTGATTGATGATCAATTATTGACAAGAAATGTTCACTTTCGGAAGTATGTAGTCATGAAGTTGATATTTTATTGATATTAACTGCTCACAACAAGTTAGAATTTTTACTGAAAAAGTTCTACTGACTAAAGATAAGGAGAGGTCATCTTGAGGCTTCTTCCTCATCATCGCCACCATCTAAAGAGTCTGAAGAGATGGATCTACCTTGGCCCGAGCTTCTTCTTGCGCTTTTACTTGACTGATTTCATATCCTTTGGCATACATATGGATTTATCTTATTTGTGACACCCCAAAATAGGTATACATCACCCATTCGAGTTGTCAATACACAGTGAAACAACTACAACTTTATTATTACAACAGTAAAACTGTGAGTTTAAATATAGATATTGTCATCTAAACAATATCCACATACAAATAAATCCTCATCATAATTATTGATACATTATTTTACAAAAATGGTGAGGACTACTAAACAACTCTCTAAAACCATCATTCCATACCATTTACTGCATCTTCGCTACATTCTCGCCTCCCGAGAAGAAAAATGGAACAAAAAGGAAAATGGTGAGCTTCAACTAGCCCAATAAAGAATATTATGACTAAGATAATATACAACAAAATTATCGTTAGTCTTCAACAGGAAAAATATAATAGAATACAATAGACAACAAGTTTTAAATCAATATTCAATGAAATAATAATTCATTAGAAGAGTTAAGTAGAGAATGCAAACTACTATCTTCTATGTATGAATTTTAAAGTTCATCGCCTATTTTTTTTATCCCCGTAACATCAATCAATATATATCCGGGATAAAATATTCATCCTCGCACTACAGGCCAAGGACATTCACCATTAGTCATGTTCATCTAAACACTGTTCATCTTTTGACTACTGAGGGCCAAAGATATTCATCGAAATCATTCATCTTTTCACTACGAGGCCAAAGATATTCATCGAAATCATTCATCTTTGCACTACTGAAGCCAAAGATATTCAATAATATCATCATTTAAGACCGAGGATGATGAAAAATATATATTTTTTTTAAAGAAACGAATCCAAATGAAACAAAATGACAAGGGTTAAGGATTAAGGATTCAGACTTCGCTTTATCCACGTCCAAAAATACCTCAAAATAATCATAGTGGTGTAAAATTCAAGAATGATCAAAACATGGATACAATCAAAGCTAGTAACCACAATAGATATTTTGGACTTAAAAGAAAATTTTTATTTTTCGATGAATAAAGGCCGATTAAATGAATAAAGATCAGTATCGTGAATAAAGTACAAGTATCGTGAATAAGAAACTCAGGCACTTCAAAAGTTCCAAATTTGATAAAAACTTCAGATCAATATTTTAGTATAATGATATTGAAGAAATAATATCATTACGAAAAAAAATAATATCCCTTACCTCGAAGATCAAGATCTTCTAAATTTAATCTTTGGATATAAAGCTATAACTTGAACTTTCACCGTATAGCAATACTCAAAGTATACTCAAAATACTCACAAGAATACGCTCGATAATATAGAGAGAAAACTTGATTTAAAGTGTGATTTTCAATTCTAACCCAAGACCCTATTTATAGAAAATGCTTTAACACTAAAGCGAAAATTTAATAAAATATTAATTTATATTAAAATTTTCAACGCCCACTCTTATCAACTGAATTCAGCTCATATCACATGTTAAATGAGAGCCACAAAATGAAAATCACGTTTTAGTAATTAAAATATTTTAAACTTCCAAAATCAATTATTTTGAGCTTGAACTTCAATAATTCATAATAAATATCCCTTTTATCGGAAAAAATTCAAATCTAAATGAGTTTTATAGAAATTCAATTCTCTAAAAATTTGTAGAAAAAGTTTTCCAAATTCCAAATGTAAATTGGCCAAAAATCCACAAACGGGTGATTTTAGAAATTATAATCAAATTTCAAATAATAAATGGGGTCCAATTTGACATGTTTAACATGTTTTAAACATTTATTGCAACAAAAATACTCTTCTTCCTCGATACTCATATATCCCACATTATTCGTTGTAAAATATCACCATTATTATATTATTAAAATATAATAATATATATATAATTATTTTATCGTAAAAAGATAAAATATTAATTTTCAACAATTGTCACATTAAAATTTTCTCCCATCTATATCCACATAAAATCAATATTTTTTCTCATCATATGAATCAATAATTCATTATTCACAAATAATATTACGTAATCACAATATTGACAACCAGGCAGTTCCCAGGAAAGAGGGGGCTTTCCAATAAAATTTCTCCTTACTGGCGCGCAATTAGGTGACCAAACCTCTCCTTAGATAGAACTTTCTAGACATTGCCAATAATGTTATCTAATAATATTATTCAGATAATATGAATTA
This sequence comes from Panax ginseng, assembly GCA_020205605.1. Classification (NCBI taxonomy): domain Eukaryota; kingdom Viridiplantae; phylum Streptophyta; class Magnoliopsida; order Apiales; family Araliaceae; genus Panax; species Panax ginseng. Next base: position 3,084,869 of record CM035138.1, on the reverse strand, counting down.
TTGCTTGATAATGAAAAATACTTGTGTAATGACAATTATCAAAACAATAAGCGTTATAAAATATCAACGCAACAATTATTGAACCAATAAAATAAAATCTTTGAATGATAATTATCATAACCATTATTGAGTAAAGGCCTTCTTACGTAAGAGTCAATAATTGGTGAAATACTGCAGGTCTTCTTGCCAACAAACGCGACATTCGTGTTTTAACCACCGGTATTCCAACAATTAATAAACGGTAATAACTACGCTATTATTTTTAAACAACTTATATTTGTCGCTTTCTTCCTCCAATCGCTTTCATTATGGGGCCCACACATGGTTTTGGCAAATCATCGCACGAATATTCTCCAACGCATTTAATATTCCACGACCAAACGAATATTCTCCGACAACAATGAATATTTTATAACCACTTGCTTATTTTGAAATATTTGCATATTTTACCCATAACTATCCACATTAATCACATCAACCCTTACTATTTCAAAATAATAAATAGAGGAAATTAAATTTCATTTATTAATTATTTGGGGTCTTACAACCTCCCCTCCTTATGAAATTTCGTCCTCGAAATGGACATACGTGCTGTGTTTCAAAAGATGAGGATACCTCGCTTTCATTTCGCTTTTCAACTCCCTGTGTCATTTCCTCTATAAGATGGTTTCTCCACAAGACTTTAACTTGTGGTATGACCTTCGTCGTAGGACATGCTCCTTCCTATCCAAGATCTTGACAATACCTCCTCATACGTTAAGTCTTGAAATTATATCGTCCGGTTCTAACTCAATAACGTGGTTCGGGTCTTTCACATATTTACGAAGTACGGATATGTGAAACACATTATGAACACGAGACATACTTTGGAGGTAACGCGAGTCTATAAGCTACATTACCTACTTTCGGTCAAGAATTTGAAATGGACCAATAAATCGTGGATTGAGCTTTCCTCTCTTCCCAAATCTTGTAACTCCTTCCACGTAGGGCAACTCGCATAATACATGATCCCCTATACCAAATTCCACTTCCTTTCGGAAGATCCGCATAACTCTTTTGTCGATCTTGTGCCATTTGTATACGTTATCCGAATCATTTGGATCTTTTCTCAGAGTCATACGTATTAACTTCGGGTCCCAACAATGTTGCTTCACCCACCTCGTCCCAACATAATTTGAGAAATGACATTTTCGTCCATATAATGCTTGAATGGGGCCACACCTATACTTGCTCGATAATCATTATTGTAGGAGAATTCCACCAATGGTAAATACTTATCCCAATCGCCTTGAAGTCTAGGACCACGAGTCTTAATAAATCTTCAAGAGTTTGAATAGTCTCTCTCGATTGTCCGTCTGCTTTGAGGATGGTATGCCGAATCAATCGAATCCATTACCCATAGCTTTTTGCAAGCTAACCCAAAATCTTGAAGTGAATCTTGGGTCATGATCCAAACTATAGATACCGGCATACCATGTAACCTCACAATCTCATTTACATACATACTAAGAGGCGTTCAAGGAATAAGTCTCCGTGTCGGCAAGAAATGTGCGGACTTGGTTAATCTATCAACAATAACCCAAATAAAGATTTATACCTTGAAAACCGTGGGAAGACCAGAATGAAATCCATGGTAATGTGTTCCCACTTCCATTTCGAATCTCAAGTGGTTGCAATGGTCCCTTAGGCACTCTTCACGCTCCGCCTTTATCGTTGACAAGTTAAACATGTTGAGATAAACTTTGCAATCTCTCTCTTCATATTGTTCCACCAAAATGTATGTCAAGATCACGATACATTTTAAGACTTCCAGGATGGATTGCAAATGGTGTATTGTGTACCTCCATCACGATCTTGTACTTCAAATTAGAATCGTTAGAACACAAAGTCCGGAGTGGACTCAAGTATTTCTTCTTCATCAATTCTCACTTCCTAATAAAGACCGTCTTGTACTTTCTTCTTCATACGATCGCATCGGCTCAGATTGGTGGCTTGAGCAACCTTAACTTTTTTCTATTAAAGTTGGCTCTATCATTATACTTGACATCATCGCACTCATTCCCGCATATGATCTACTACTCAACGCCTTGTCCTACTACGCTCGCTTTTCCGGGATGGTATTGAATAGTGTGGTCGTAGTGTAGTGTTTCAATAGCTCGAGCCAACGTCATTTGCGCATGTTGAGTTCTTTTTGAGTGAAGAAATATTTAAGACTTTTATGGTCCGAATATATCTCCACTTTCTCCCATAAAGATAGTGCCTCCAGATCTTTAAATAAAAAAACGATCACGCTTAACTCTAGATCACGAGTAGGATAATTCCTCTCATATTCTTTAAGTTGTCATGAGGCATATGCTATGACATTCCCATGTTGCATGAGAACACATCCTAACCCTTTGCTCAAGCATCATTTGTAGATAACAAATCCATCCGCATTTGATGGTATTGTTAGAAACAGCCAAAATGAGTCTCCTCTTAAGCTCTTGAAACTCTCCTCGCACTCCTCGCTCCATATGAATTTTGTATCCTTTCGAGTCGGATGAGTTAAAGGAGTAGCGATTTGAGAAAACCTTCCACGAATCTTCGATAATAACCACCTAAACCCAAAAAAGCTACGTCTTGATCCCGCCGTCTTGGTTGCTTCCCAACTTTGTATTGCTTCAATCTTCGCCGGTCAATGATACTACTCCATGTTTTGACACCATTGCCCAGAAATGCTACTTCCTCGCCGAACTCGCATTTCTTTAACTTAGCATATAGCTTGTTTTCACGAAAGCGTTTGTAGTAGAAACCAAATGGTGCTCATGCGATCTTCACGACTTTTAGAATATATGAGGATGTCATCAATAAAGACAACAATGAACTCGATCTAAATATTCCTTGAATACTCGGTTTATCATATCCATGAAAGTCATGAGGAGCATTAGTCAATCCAAAAGACATGACTAGAATTCATAATGCCCGTCTCGAGTTCTAAAGCGGTCTTTGGAATATCCTCGATTCTAATCTTCAAATGATGATATCCGAATCGAAGATCGATTTTTGAAAAGAATTACGCCTTGAATCGGTCAAACAAGTGATCAATACGAGGTGTAGGATACCTATTCTTGATGGTGACATGGTTCAATTCCGATAGTCAATACAAAAGTCGCATACTCCGCCTTTCTTCTTTACGAATAAAACAGAGCACCCCGAGGAGATGTCTTTAGAATAATGAAACCGATGTCCAACAACTCCCGTAGTTGGACCTTTAACTCCTGAAGTTCAATAGAGCCATTCGATATGGGGTTTTAGAAATGGGCTTTGTACGAGTTCAAGGTAAATAAAGAATTCAACTTCACGTTCTAGGGTAGACTGGAAGTTCTTCAGAAATCGTCGGAAAGTCAATAACAACAGGAATATTATTCAAATTTGACGTGTCCTTATTCAAATCCACAACATGGGCTAAGAAAGCTTGACATCCGTTTTTCAATAAACGAATAGTTTTATGATTAGATATGATAGTGACTGATTTTAATGGTTTAGTTGCTTGAATTAAATAAATGGGTTGTTTAGGAATATGAAAGCTAACAACCTTACGAAAACAATCAATTTTGGCATGATGAGTAGTTAACCAATCAATCCCTAAAATCACATCAAAAGCAAGTATCTTTAAAGAGATAAGGTCAACAGGTAAGATAAGGGTGCCAACTTGGATTAGACAAGATTTATAAACAAAGGGATGTGATATAAGTTTCTCCTAACTAGCAGTTTCCACGAGATAAAGTCAAAGTCTAATTTTTAGGAGTTAGATTTAAACGTTGAAAGACAAGCGAGGAGAGATAAATGAATGGGTAGCAAAGACCGTAGATCTAGTAAAGTATAAACTTCACAAGAATTTACAAATAAACTTACCTGTGATCACCTTCGTTTGGGTTCCTCGCATTTTGACCGATCACAACAAACGCTTCTTCCAGAACCGCTGACTTTGACTTTTCTCGATATCTTTTGAGTCACCGTCCCATTGAACTAGGTTTTGCTACCGTACAATCTCGAAAGCGATATGTCCTTCCTTTCCATAATTATAGCATACCGAACTGTTGTGGGCGCTTTGACCGATATGTCCTCTTTCCGCATTTATAAAGATATAATGGTGGTCGTTTCTCCTCCTGGAACCAGCTCTTCTTTGGCCTCGTCGTCTTCATATGGTCGTTGTTGAATCTCCTCTTTTTAAAATCTCCTCCCCGACTCGCTTCTCCTATTTTCATGGCTATGATTACCACTTCAGAGTGGTTACCATTTTGTCCGCTCTTTTCTTTCTCCATTTGATTATTGTTATTTTGTTGATCGCTATCTCCGGTATGATCCTCGATTGTGGTACCTCGGTTGACCAGTACTCGTTATCTCGCTTCTAACAATTGAGCCTCATTAACAACATCCGAATAGAGAGAAAATTTATGAGAGATGAGATCTTGGCGTATCCGGGTTTCAAACCTCTCGAAACATCCGCTGTCCATACGCTCCTCATTCTCCACCAAATGAGGTGCAAACCGGATAACTCTGCAAACTTCACCTCGTCTTCGAGACACCGCTCGTGTTGTTCTCGCTTCCGGAATCTAATAAACTCCACCTCCTTCATATAGCGAAACACTTTCGTGAAAGTATTTGTCATTAAATAGTTTCAAACGCCTCCCAAGACACGCCGAAGTGGCGGTTTGGATGGAGTGCGCTTCACGACTCCCACCAATGATCTGCACTTCGCCACTTTAACATAAAATTTGGCATGAATGAAACCTTATGTGTCCTTTGTGCATCCCAAGACATCGAATATCTTGATAATTTGCTTGACCCATGTTTCGCCATGATCGGATCTGGCTTTCCCTTAAATTCGTGGTCCCAACTCTTTGAATCGCTTGGGTTGTGACAACCCGTGTAATTGCTATCATTTCTCTTATGTTTTGAACACGAGTCTCCTCGTGCGATTTTGCATGAACTGCAAAAAGCTTCTAAACATTAAGGCCGTTCATCGTCGATCAATTGGTGTTGTTCACAGGAGGAACATTGTCGACTGTTACACGCTTCCTCGCATTGGTGAGTACAAAGGCTCTCCACTGGTCTCATTTCCATTGTTAATATTCTCGATCGACATTTTCAAATCATCGTCATAAAACAAGGGTTAATTAAGGAAATCAATATATCACATAATATCCCTATATATCTTGACCAACTATCAAATAAGCTTAGGTAGGACACACTTAATGAAGGATTTATTCTCTCCCTCCTAGTTTTATTCCCCATCTCCGCCAGAGATCATATCCTTAAGCTCGATACCAACCGCATGACACCCCCAAAATAGGTATACATCACCCATTCTGAGTTGTCATATACAGTGCGAAACAACTACAACTTTATTATTACAACAAAGAAATCGCGTGAGTTTAAATACGAGATATTGCCATCTAAACAATATCCACATACAAATAAATCCTCATCATAATTATTGATACATTATTTTACAAAAATGGTGAGGGACTACTAAACAACTCTCTAAAACCATCATTCCATACCCCAGAGCTAATTCTTTCGCTACATTCTCGCCTCCCCGAGAAAAAATGGAACAAAAAGGAAAAGGGTGAGCTCAACTAGCCCGATGAAGAATATTATGACTAAGATAATATACAACAAAATTATCGTTAGTCTTCAACAGGAAAATATAATAGAAATACAATAGACAACAAGTTTTAAATCAATATTACGCGGAAATAATAATTCATTAGAAGAGTTAAGTAGAGAATCTACTACTATCTTCTATGTATGAATTTTAAAGTTCATCGTCTATTTTTTTATCCCTATAACATCAATCAATATATATCCGGATCAAATATTCATCCTCGCACTACTACAGTGCCAAGGACATTCACCAGCTAATGGTCATGTTCATCTAAACACTGCTCATCTTCAGACTACGGCCAAAGATATTCATCGAAATCATTCATCTTTGCACTACTGTGCCAAAGATATTCATCGAAATCATTCATCTTTGCTTCTATGTGCCAAAGATATTCAATAATATCATCATTTAAGATCGAGGATGATGAAAATATATATATATATATTTTTAAAAGAAAGCGAATCCAATGAAACAAAATGACAAGAATTAAGGATTAAGGATTAAGTAATTGTTTTATCCACGTCAAAAATACCTCAAAATAATCATAGGGTAAAAATTCAAGAATGATCAAAACATGGATACTGATCAAAGCTAGTAACCACAATATATATTTTGAATGAAAAGAAAAAATTTCATTTTTATGAATAAATAATGTAAAATAAGATCATATATAAGTATCATGAATAGTCAGATATCGTAAATAAGAATAGTAACTCAAAACAAAAAAGTTCCAAATTTAATAAAAACTTCATATCAATATTTGACACGATATTGAAGAAATAATATCATTCTGAAAAAAATAATATCCACTTACCTCGAAAGATCGATCTTACAAATTTGGAATCTTGGATATAAAGTTATAACTTGAACTTTCAAGATAAGCAATACTCAAAGTATACTAAAATACTCACAAGAATACGCTCGATAATATAAAGAGAAAACTTGATTTCTTTTCAATTCTAACCCAAGCATACTCACTATTTATAGGAAAATGCTTAGACACAAAACAAAAAATTTAATAAAATATTAATTTATATTAAAATTTTCCAACGCCCACTCTTATCAAGCTGAATTCAGCTCATATCACATGTTAAATGAGAGCCACAAAAATGAAAATCACGTTTTAGTAATTAAAATATTTTAAACTTCCAAAATCAATTATTTGAACTTTGGAACTTCAATAATTCATAATAAATATCCTTTTATCGTCGGAATTGAATCTAATTTTATAGGAAATTCAATTCTCTAAAATTTGTAGAAGAAAGTTTTTCAAATTCCAAGCGAAATTGATCAAGAAATCCTGAATTGGGTGATTTTAAGGCTATAATCAAATTTCACCAATAAATGGGGTCCACACATGTTTAACATGTTTTAAATATTTATTGCAACAAAAAATATTCTTCCTCCTCGTATACTCATATATCCCACATTCGTTGTAAAAATATCACCATTATTATATTATTAAAATATAATAATATATATATAAGAATTATTTTATCGGAAAAAGATAAAATATTAATTTTCAACAATTGTCACATTAAAAATTTTCTCAATCTATATCCACATAAAATCAATATTTTTCTCATCATATGAATCAATAATTAATTATTCACAAATAATATTACAGAATCCTGATATTGTGACACCAAAGGGCGGTTCCTGGAAAGAGGGCTTTCAATAAGAATTTCTCACTTCTTGGCGCTTGATTAGGTGACCAAACCTCTCCTTAGATGAACTTTCTAGACATTGCCAATAATATTATCTAATAATATTATTAGGATAATATAATTATTAGCTTCGATAATGAAAATAATGTGTAATGACAATTATTGAAACAACAAACGATATAAAATATCAACGCAACAATTATTGAACTAATAAAATAAAATATCTTTGAAAGTAATTCTTGTAACCATTATTGAGTAGTGCCTTACTTACGTAAGAGTCAATAATTGGTGCAATACCGTATCTTCTTGTCTGACAATAACGTATTCATCGTGTTTTAACCACCGCATTCCAACAATTAATAACGATAACAACTCTGCCGTTATTTTTAAACAACTTATATTTGTCGCGTTTTCTTTCTCCAATCGCTTTCATGGGCCCACACATGGTTTATAGTTTAACTGGCCGATCATTTAATATTCTCCAGAAGCATTACTGAATATTCCACGACCAAACGAATATTATAAATGACAATGAATATTTTATAACCACTTGCTTATTTTGAAATATTTAACGTATTTTACCCATAACTATCCACATTAATCACATCAACCCTTACTATTTCAAAATAATAAATAGAAAATTAAATTTTATTTATTAATTATTTGGGGTCTTACATTATTGTTCACTTTCATGATTTTCTATATTCTCACTTAAATCTCCTTACGAAAGTCTTCACCAAAGCGGACCCAAATCTCTAACTCAAGCTCTTTGAGCTCTTCTTCAAGCTTTTGACAATGTGCGGATATTTTGTTTCTCTAGCAAGGATATTGTTATTTTGTTTCGCTAAGCTCCGATTGACTCTTACGATCTTCATTCTTCTTCGTCGTTGTGGTGACTCAATGAAGTGCCTTCGTTGTTTTTGTAAGACCCTCAAATTATTAATAAAAATGAAATTTATTTTTCTCTATTTATTATTTTGAAATAGTAAGGGTTGATTTGATTAATGTGGATAGTTATGGGTAAAATATGCAAATATTTCAAATAAAGCGTTGGTTATAAAATATTCATTATCATTTTTAAAATATTCGTTTCGTCGTGGAATATTCAGATCGCTTGGGGAATATTCGCATTTACTACAGTAGCCTTTTCAGGGCCCATAACTAAAGCGATTGGATGAAGAAAACGACAAATATAAGTTGTTTATAAATAATCTACAGAGTTGTTACCGTTAATCATCGCTGGAATACCCCTATGGTTAAAACGCACTAATACGCTAATAATAACAAGAAGATACTAAGATTGCACCAATTATCGATTCTTACGTAAGAAGGCACTACCAATAATTGTTACAAAGAATTATTGTTCAAGATTTTATTTTATCGATTCAATAATCGCCGCATCGATATTTTATATTACCGTTGTTTCAATAAATTGTCATTACACAAGATTTTCCATTATCTAGCAATAATTCATATTATCCTAATAATATTATCGATAACATTATTGGCAATGTCTAGAAAGTTATGTCTAAGGAGAGGTTTGGTCACCTAATCATACGCCAAGAAGTGAGAGATCCTTATCGAAAGCCCCCTTTCCTTTAACTACCGTCACAAAGATCGTGATTCTCGTAATATTATTTGTGAATAATTAATTATTGATTTATATGATGAGAAAAATATTGATTTTATGTGGATATAGATGGAGAAAATTTTTAATGTAACAATTGTTGAAAAATTAATATTTTATCTTTTTCTCGATAAAATAATTCATTTAAATATATTATTTTAATAATATATTAACTATGATATTTTTATAATGAATGTAGGATATATGAGTATATGAGGAGGAAGAGTATTTTGTGGCATTAAATGTTTAACACATATTTTGTGTGTCAGGACACAATTATCGATCAAATTTGATTATACCGTAAAATCGTCTGCTTGTGGATTTCATCAATTTATGTTTAGAATTTGGAAAACTTTCTTCCTGCAAAGTTGTAGAAAATTGAATTTCCTATAAAAATTCGCGAGATTCAATTTTCTAATAAAAGGGCTATTTATTATGAATTATCAAGTTCAAGTTCAAATAATTGATTTTTGAAAGTTTAAAATATTTAAAATAGGAAAAATATTTTTTTTTTTTTTGTGGGCATCCCTAAGACGTGCAAGATAAGTTTGAAATCAGTTGTCAAAATGTGCGTAGAGAATTTGTAATATAAATAATATTAATTTATTAAATTTTCTACTTTTGTGTTCTAAGCATTTTCCTATAAATAGGTGCTTATGTTAGAATTGAAAATCACACCGTAAATCAAGTTTTCTCTCTATATTATCGAGCGATTTCTTGTGAGTATTTTGAGTATACTTTGAGTATTGCTATACTTGGCAAGTTCAAGTCATAGCTTATATCCTGTTTCAACTAAGATCTTTCTTCGAGGTAATAGATGTTATTTTATTCAAAATGATATTATTTCTTCAATATCATTATGCCAAAATATTGGTTGGAAATTTTATCAAATTTGGAATTTTTTCATGTCGGGTTACTATTCATGAGCTTACTTATTCACGAAGTTACTTATTCATGAGTTCTTATTCATGAGTTACTATTCACGAGTTACTATTCACAAGTACTATTCACGAAGTATGAAGATGTTTTTTTGTGAAATTTTTATCTTTTGTGTGTCTGAGTTACTTATTCACGATATCTATGACCATTCACGATACTTCTGAAGACTATTCACGAATCACGACACTTATTCAATCAAAAATGAAATTTCTTCTTTTGTCCAAAATATCTACTATGGTTACTAGCTTTGATTGTATCCATGTTTTGATCATTCTTGAATTTTATTCCACTCGATTACTTATGAAGTATTTTTGAACTTGGATTGTTTAAAATACGAATCCTTAATATTTGTTCTTTTGTTTCAATCGGATTCGCTTTTCTTTAAAATATTTTTCATCATCCTCATCTAAATGATGATATTATCGAATATCTTTGGCCTCAGAGTGCAAAAGATGAATGATTTTCTTGATGAATATCTTTGGCCGTAGTGCAAAAAGATGAACAGTGTTGAGATGAACATGATCGATCGATTAATATCTTTGGCCCATAGTAAAAGAAAGATGAACAGTGTTTAGATGAACATGACCAATCGATGAATATTTTTGGCTCAGTAGTGCAAAAGATGAATATTTGATTCCGTATATATATTGATTGATGTTACAGGATAAAATATCGACGATGAACTTTTAAATTCATATATAGAAGATAGTAGTTTGCATTCTCTACTTAACTCTTCTAATGAATTGTTGTTTCACCGCATTGTTGATTTAAACCTGGTTGTCTATCAGATTCTATTAGATTTTTCTCTCATTGAAGACTAACGATAATTTGTTGTATATTATCTTAGTCATAATATTCTTTATCGGGCTAATGAGCTCACCCTTTTCCTTTTGTTCCATTTTTCTTCTCAGGAGGCGAGAATGTAAAAATCTTCAATGGTGGTATGGAATGAAGGTTCTAGAGAGAGTTGTTTAAGAGTCCTCACCATTTTGTATAATAATGTATCAATAATTATGATGGGAATTTATTTATGCGTGTGGATATTGTCTGACGCATTTACAATATCTGTATTTAAACTCACAGTTTATATGTTGTAATAATAAAGTTGTAGTTATTTCTGTACCATGTATTTGACGACTCAGAATGGGTTGGATGGAATGGACCTATTTTGGGGGCGTCACAGTTTTTAGTTCTTCTTTGATCTCGTCGATATTCTTCCGAAGGCATTCATTGTTGAAGAGAGCAATATCAAGATTGATTCTTTCTTTCGCCAACACAGACTTCCGGATGGCGTTATCTCTTCGGGCGGTATTCTCTTCGGCTTTCTCTTCGGCATCCTCTTCGGCATTCTCTTCGGTATCCTTTTCGGCTTCTTTGTATTTGAGACGGAGGCACACGAATTAACGTTTGCCTGCAGATGACCATTATTAGTCAATCATTTCAAATTGGTGGGCAGCGAAATGAATGAATAAATCAAAATTGTCGAATTCCTTTAGTCCGGTATTTCATTTCTTCGTCCATCAGGTCCGTGATGGAATTATTGCCGAAAAGGAATTTTATTCTATGGCTTGAGCTTCGGTAGTTGAAAGTTCTTCAATTGGTACTTCTGTAAAGGTCGGCGAAGATGAACCCTTTATGTTGCTATTTGATGTTCATCAGATGGACTTCGGTAAATCGTATTTTGGGCCTTTATTGGTCTTATTATAATTTCTTTTGTCCTGAACCGATGCCATTTATAGTTTCCTATTAAACCTCATGTTTAATAAAAAACTAAGGGGCAATGTTGGGTCGTGATATTTCTCCTATTGGGCCGAATGGATTGGGCCTACTTATTCAGTTAGTCCATTGGGTCTTCACTATTGGGTGTTGACATTATTGGGCCTAGTCACTTTATTATCTTTGTTAAGTCCTTCTAGTATCGGACCAAATCAGTGGGTCGACCCATCATATATTTAAATATCTTCACTTGGGTTCTGAACCGGTGATGATGGCAAAGATAATGGCCGACTGATATCTTATATGACATTAATAAGGATTGGACAAGTTGGCAATGCAACGGTGATGTAGGGGATGGAATTAACAGTGTCGGGAGGTCAAGTACTTGCAGTAAATCGTGTCCCGTAGTATATCATAGCAAGGAGGTCTTCACAAGGAGGTACATTCACATTCATAATCACACACACACAACGGAGAATTATTACCTCTCTCTCAATACACTAGACATTACATCCTCCATTGTTAACCTTGTGAACACCGATACTGACTCTCACGCCTGAGTTATCCCCCGACGGTCGAAGCCGTCAAGCTCGTGGTGTTTATCGTGTTTACTGTGCAGGATCAGACGTCTTACGTGATTGGGACGCGGCAAAAGATCTTGGCGTTAACATATATATATTATAATTTTAGAGAGAGCATAAGAAAATTATATATAAGAAGTGAGATTTTTTATTGTTCTTCAAGTACACCAATACATGGATAGTGAGCCTCTATTTATAGGCTACACAAATACATGAAAAAAGATAGAAGATGAAAGAAATATAAACTTAACAATAAGTCTAGGAGGACCGGCCTTTTCCGATCGGGGTAGTGACCTGCCGGAATTTTTTTTTGCTTTTGACTACAAAATAATTAATGTGATTTATTGGAATTGAAATTTTTATAAAATACAGTGATTTAAGTGTCATTTGAATACACGTAAAAAATAGGGTTGTACGGACTGTATAACCCTGTTTGTAACGTGTATCCAAAAAGATACCTAAATCATTGTATTTTGTAAAAATTTCAGTTCCAATAAATTACATTAATTATATTGTAGTCAAAAGCAAAAAAAAAAATCGATCGAACCACTACCCCTTGATTTAAAAAGGCCATCCCCTGTAAAGACTATAAACTTAAATAGAAAGAATGAATAGCTTATCAATGTACTAATATGTAGGTTATGGAAAATGAATGGACATCCATATTGTAAGACCCCAAATTATTAATAAATAAAATTTAATTTCCTCTATTTATTATTTTGAAATAGTAAGGGTTGATTTGATTAATGTGGTTAGTTATGGGTAAAATGCGCAAATATTTTAAATAAGCAAGTGGTTATAAAATATTCATTTTTATCGGAGAATATTCGTTTGGTCGTGGAATATTCTTACCGCTTGGGAATATTAAATGCAGACGCAGCACTTATTGTGTGGGCCCCATAACTGGAAAGCGATCGGATGAAGAAAACGACAAGTATAAGTTGTTTATAAATAACTACAGTAGTTATTCACCGTTAATAGTGTTGGAATACCCGGTGGTTAAAACACGATGTATACACGCGTTGTTGCCGCACAAGAAGACACTCAGATTACACCAATTATTGATTTTTACGTAAAAAGACACTACTCAATAAATTTTACAAAGAATTACCGCTCAAGATTTTTATTTTATTGATTCAATAATTAACTACGTTAATATTTTATATTACTCGTTGTTTCAATAATTGTCACTACACAAGATTTTTTAGTATCGAAGCAATAATTTATATTATCTGAATAATATTATTAGATAACATTATTGGCAATGTCTAGAAAATTATGTCTAAGGAGAGGTTTGGTCACCTATATAAGACCCCAACTTTTTGAATAAAGATTAAATTTTCTCGAAATATATTTTTGAATATTATGGTGTGGATTTGATATAATGTTATAGTTGTGGGTAATATTTACAAATTTTGCAAAAGACGCATGAAGTTGTTATATAATATTCGATTGGTGGGAGAATATTTGTTTTAACAAAGAATATTCGTACAACTAAGACAATCATTGGTGGACCCCCACAACGGAATTATTGTCGGATTGAAAAACGAAAAAATATTTTATGAAAAATAACGGTGGAAGTTTCTGATTAACTGTTGAACTACCCTTAGTAAAAGTGCGATACTGGCGTGGTTGCATATAAGTAAGACACTGCACGGTATTGATTATTGATGCTTACGTGAAAAGTCACTCGGTTATACTCAATTATTACATACAATAATTGTCGCGTCATATCTCTCGTATTATTGATTCGATTATTATCATAGTATCATCCGCATAATATGTTATTTTATTAAATCAATAATTGAGACGAAAAAGTTATTCATATTATTAAATACAATATTTACAATGTCTAGAAGTTCTGTCAAGGAGAGGTTTGGTCACCTAATTGCGCGCTAATAGGGAGAAATCCTTATTGGAAAGCCCCCTCTTTCTTGGGAACGACCTGGTTGATAAATATTGTGAGTTATAATATTAATGATAAATGTTATTAAAATTGGAGTTTTGTTCGGAGTTGAATTTGGAGACGCGGACGCGATATTTGAGTCCGGAACGATGAAATTAATAAAAATAGTCTATAAACACAAAATTTTTCGGAATTCACTATTTGGTAAAAAAGTCAACAGTTGACTTTTTCGGGAAAAGTCAAACTTCGAAATTTCAAAATTTATATTTTTGATAAAAATGATTTCATTGTGTTGGAATTATTTGTGTTAGTGAAAATCGACAATTATTTCGATAATAATTGATGTCCGGATGTTATATTGACCCAATCCAATATTTAACCTAGGATAAATGAGCAATTGATTGCTATGATTTCACATGATTATAACTATTTGTTCACATGTGTATACTATTATTTCACATTCTTGTTACTATTAGGGGAGTTGGTGCAAGATTGATAATACTTGCATGACTAAGTTAAAAATGGAGGTATAGATGGAGGTAATATCTTCGTAATTCAGATGACTGAACTATTGATTCACATAATTTACTATTGAATCACATTATTTACTATTAGGGAGGTGGTGCAAGTTTAATAATACTTCCATGACTAAATTAAAAATAAAAGAAAAGTTGGAGGTATTGTCTTTGAAATTTTTCGAGCCCCAAATGTGCAATTATCGAAACTATATTTTCTATAAATAGAGCTCATTCTTCCTTCATTTCTCACCAATTCACAAAAGCTTTAGAAGCGATTATTATAGAGAAATTATAGAAAGAAGAAGAAGTTTCTTTACCTCACTATTTCAAAGATTCGCTTTTTCTAAAGGTATGGAGTATTATTTATTTCTTATCTATGAAGAGAACTTACATTATTCCATTCTTTATTATTCATTGGAATAACTCAGATACATGAGCTACCCTATACTTGGTGAAATTCTTACATTGTTCCATTCTTTATCATTCTGTTGGAACATCCTGTCAGCATGCGTTTCTGCCGCAGGACTGGTTTTCGTCTTTATTATTACATTGGAATATCCCGTCATGCGTTTTTCGCCGGACTGATTCCGCCTCTTTATTATTACATTAGAATATCACATCGTCATGCGTTTTACGTTCTGACTTTGATTCCGTTATTTATTATTACATTGGAATAACTCGCATATGCGGTCTATCGCATTCTGGTGATTTCTTTTGTTATTTCATTCCTTATTATACTCGGTTGGTTAATTTTGACTTATATACTCCATGAAATTAGTGGAATATCCTTAATATTTACGCTTCATCCAATATCTTTTCATAGAAATATTCTTCTGAGCATTCTTGAATTTTACTCTACAAAGCAGTATCATGTTGACAATTTAGACATTATTAGTTTCTAGATAAAATAATTCTTGAACTTGTTTTATTGAATTCTTATATCATTGTCATCATCCTCATATTTATATTTTGATGAAAGTCATCTGTGGCCTATAGTGCATAGATGAACTTGGTATGATTATGACCAGGGATTATTCGGTGTAATCATGACCGTAATGTTACAAATGATGTGGTAAAAGTCCTCATTGGCCCGTAGTGCATTGATGAACAGTTGTTGACATGATCATGACCATTAATGAATACACAAATATTCTTGGCCCGTAGTGCATGGATAATTGTGGTCGTGATACTAAAGAATATCCTTGGCCGTAGTGCAGGGGTGATTCGATGATGTGGATTATTTATTAAAATTTGAGTGTCGTGATAAAAGTGATGAAAAAAACCTTCTAAATCATAAAAGATAGTAGATTTTATTCTCTACTTGACTCTTTTAATGGATTGCTTTGTCTACCGCAGCTTAAACTTGATGGTTGTTATATTGTATCGCTTTAACATCTTTTGAAGGCTAACGATAATATATTCTCGCATTATCTTAGTCATAATATTTCCTCTTGGGCTAATTGAGCTCACCTTTTACTTTTATTGTTCTCTTTAGAAAATGAGAAGCGTAGCGAGGACTAGTCGGGGAACGGAGTGACGGACGAGATGATAAAGATTAGTAGTCCTCACTATTCGGTGAAATAGTGTAATAATAATTGTAATAAGGACTCCTTTTGAGTTTGTATAATATCTAGTAGATAATATTTGTATTCAAACTCACGATTTATGTTTTGTCGTATTGTACCCGACGGTTGTATTATTATTAAATTGTATTTGAATTTATGTACCATGTAAGTGATTTACCCAAGATGGGTGACGTATACCTAATTTTAGGGGAGTCACAATTTTTACAACGTTTATTATGAATCGGTCTCATATATATATATATATATATATATATATATATATATATAATTGATTTTAAATTTTTCGCTCACTCTAATAAATCATCTGGGCCGTTCAAAATTTAGAATAAATTCCACCGTCCACGGTCCATGTAGTATCGGAGGAACGAGACAAAGCTGGTATATATATATATATATATATATGGGAACCCTTCCATAGCAACCTGGCTTTGTAGTCTTTCTGGCAACACCCTCTTTTTGTACCGCTTGATAAAATGAATTGATGGTTTGAGATTAGCTTTTGTGTTTGATAAAGTAAGAAGCACAGTTGTTGTTTAAGATTCACTGTGATTCTACCTCTATTTTAATAAGTGAATATTAACTTGTCGGATAGTTATAAAAGTGAATATTTATTATTAAAATAATCAGTAGCCGTCTGATGCATCGATACTTTGGTACATTTTTTTTTATTTTTTTATTTCTCCCACTTACAGAGACAGCTCATACTACCGACATTAAAATAATAAAGTAATCCTACCGATATCAAAATGATACTACCGGTACAATTTTTTTAATTTTATTTTTATTTTTCCTACTTCAGACAGCTCATACTACCGACATTAAAATAATAAAGTAATCCTACTGAAGACAGTTAATATCTACCGGTATATATATTTTTTTAATTTTATTTTTATTTTCCGTAGATAGGCTCATACAACCGACATTAAAATAATAAAATATCCTACCAAGACAGTTGATACTACCGGTATTAAAAATTGAAAAAAAAAAACCTACTTAATACTGATTTTACTACTACCGGTATTAAAAAATTGAAAAAATGATTTTAATCAAGTAATTCATTATTAAATGATTCGAACTTCATGACCTCACACTCCAAACACTCATCATATGACCACCCGAGAGCACCACGGGCCTGGCTAGTAATTTCAACCAATGATATGTCTTTATATTAAAACTTCACCATCCCCAAAATCTATATTATTGCATTATTATTATATTACGATTTTATTATTATTAATAAGTCTATATAATACATATGGGGTTTGATATTTAGAAATAAGTTAATATCTATATTTATTAAGCAATGATTATTAGTAATGATTTTATATATTAAGCAATAATTTTATTATTAAGAAATGATTTTATTATTAATAAAACTAGTTCAATTAGTCTAATAAGTAATGATGATAATTTTTCAAGTCATTTCGTGAAATTAATTTACTTATCGAATTTATAAAAGTAATGAAGTATTTTATAATAATAATAATGTGATTATCAATATTAAAGTATGTAATATACCAATACTAAGTATCGCATAACATTAAGAGGAATAAGACATATTACATGTTCATTTTCATAAAATAAAAAAAACATAGAATGATTAATACAACCGACGCCTATATCTCGAGTAGGAAGTAATCTTCTTGGATTTCTTGTAGAGCTCCCACGCGACGCCAGAACGAAAAGACGTGACATCTTCCAAGGACCACTCCTCTTCGTAAATATTACCATTGGCCCTAACGAAACAAATAACATACTTGCAGAACAAAAATGCCACAATCTGCGTGGTTGTGTTGTTTCTATCGAATCTTTAAGGTCTGCAGACAATGGGATTACCATTGGGCCACTCAAGATCGGATTACCATTTCGCAAAACAAAATGGTATCAAATGTACCGCATGTACAAAGTAGTTGGTTAATAATTTTTAATATTAAAGGACATTATAAAATTAAAATATTTTAAAACTAAACATACCGCAACTTTAACGAATTAAAGTACATTTCATGTAACTTAATATACTTAGTGTCATTGAAGTGCGGGTCAATTATGGTAACCATCCATTCTTCAACTGCGAATAGAACAAGACAAAATGGCGTTGATTGGTACTACACACCGGCATGAATATGTATTTGCATTCGTAAAGGTGGACCAACATCTTGGTTAACATACGGATCGCAAAAACTCCATGCAGTATTCACGTTAGTGCATGGGCACATAGCCCTCGAAGATGCCTGAAGAATGAATTCATGAAACCAAATTGGGACCACCTTTGTATTCCCCGCGACCTGTAGTATTCCTCTCTGTCTTGTAGCAACAACATATAAGCATCGATGACATGCTCGAATATCCAACTCCCAGGCCCTAAGGATTGCACTGCATTGTGTTCTAATTCATATAACTGGCGCGGATGTGATAAAGGATATAAATCCCCTTCTGGTGCCACCACGTTTCCAAATATATGTTTATTTACAAATGTCTCATTCCAATCTTTAAGTCTTTTGGATAAGGACCCTTTTGGTCCATAAGAGATGTGGTCTCCCGCATCTTGTACCTGATTGAGACCCAAATGTACATTATTATTATATAGCAATAATAATTAAAACCATCACTATTAACATAACTATATATACCTTTTGTGAACTAGATCCTCAAGGCGTCGAAAGTCCCATGAATGAAGACTTGGTTGGAATGTAACACTCCTCATAGGTTTGGAAGGTTGGAATGTAACACTCCTCGTAGGCTTGGGTGGTGGGAATGGAGCTCTCCTCGATTACTTGTGGGGTGGGTATGTAGCTTCTCAGACAACATAATCAGCTTTGTTTCCCAAGCCCTTCATCGAGTTGTGTATATTGGACTGTGTTCCAAAATTTGTGGGACCCTCGTCGAGGTATTTGTTTACCTCTTGCTTGAAGTCGATATAGGCGATTGAAATCCCAATTATTTTTTTTGCAGAACCAACTCGGGAGGCAAATTGAGTAAGATCAAAAATTTATCAAGTAACGACTTTGCACTCTCAACCTCGCTGTGTAAGATAAACACAAACAAATATTATTAACAATAAATATGAATAAATGTAATATTAAGTATTTACTCCAATACATGATTTATTAAAGAAGAATATAATTTTATACCATTTGAATAAGGTGTTGTTGGTTGTAAATGGCCCGAGGCTCATAACAACTATCGTGGTCGTCATTTTTGTCGAGGCTCGGTGAATTTTCCAACGTGTAATTTTCCTATACCGCACCATGTAATCATCTATTGGGACATAATCAAGAATTTCAGCTTGTTGTCCTTCGAGATGATCTATGTATGCCTCCCACATCGAAATATATTCCCTCTCGAAGGCCATGCAATCCTCGACATCAATAAATTTAAACTTTTTCTCCTTCCTAAGGTCACCGTGGTTTTTGGTCGGTGATGGTATGCCTTCGCATGAACCCGAATCTGTCTCATCACACGATCCCAAGATCCGAAATTCCACAATATCAAAGTGGATCAAGGGACCCCACCGGATCCTAACAATCGCCTTCAAAATTAAATCCATCGATATCATCATCCCACATTATGTAAGGCCGCCAAACCACATCCCACATGTACTTAATATCTAACTCCCCAGAAAAATGACAAATGGTGATGGGGATTCTCACGTCTACCGTGGTAACTGTGGGCTCCAAAATAGGACCATGCTAAAGCCCTAGGTAACCATAAGGATGATTGTGGCCAAGGTTTGGCTTTCTAATACTTACGCCATAAGCCCAAATTTGTAACAATGTAACACAACCATTAATGTATTTAACTCCTTTCCTAGTAAAGCAGATATAAAGATCTCAGACAAATATGCTAACATTGCTTGCCGCCCAAGAAAGAAGTTACACAATCTTGATTTGGCAATAAAAGACATATATCGTGGGTGCACACCATTTCTATTCTATTAGGGAACAATATTGCCCCACACAACCACAATATATATGCCTTTGTGTGTCTCCCTACAACATCTTTACTTGCATTCTCGGGACAATTATTAAAATGTTCGTGCAACCACACTAATGAAATTGCATGCAAATTTTTTTGAACTAAAATATTCATCGACTAATTTATCTCCAAAACAATCCCTAAAATAATTCAAATTGGTGACGATAAGGGGACCCGTTAAGGCTTTCCACCACCCAGAACCCAAAAAATAAAGTGAACATCCTCTAACGTGATTGTTATTTCTCCACAGCTTTAAATGAAAAGTATTGGTCTCCTGGACGCCATCTCTCGACTAGGCGGATATCAAACCAAGATCAGCCAGGGTGTACAACACCTTGATAACTAAATACTCCAAATCCACATTTATCTAAAAGGATTTTTGTTCTTTTGTCAAAGCCCACCGATTATATTTCCGATCAAGATATTGACCGAGCATAGTTTTCCCTATCTCCCATGATATATGTCATCGATACATGATCTTGTTGATCATGCGTAACACTTGGATCAATTGGCCCATATTCCCAACTATCCATCTTTTACCTAAAAAATACATCAATTCCATATTAGTATTAAGATGCATGACAAAATCAAGTTGAAAGTAACAAATACTTTGCAAAAATATTAGTATTAAGATACATATTAGTATCAAATGTATCAAAATGTATCAAATGTATCAAATATATAAAAAAATGTATCAAATGTATAAAATCATTTCTTAATAATAAAATCATTGCTAATATATAAAATTATTACTAATAATCATTGCTTAATAAATATAGATATTAACTTATTTCTAAATATCAAACCCCATATGTATTATATAGACTTATTAATAATATTTGTTTCATAATATAATAATAATGTAAGAATATAGATTTTGGGGATGGTGAAGTTTTAATATAAAGATATATCCTTAGCTAAAATTAACAATAGGCAGCTCTGTGGTGCTCGGGTGGTCATATAGACGTGTGTTTGGAGTTTGAGGTCATGAAGTTCGAGTCTGCTTTAGCGACAAGTTGCTTTGAATAAAATACCAATTATGAGTGCTGATGTTTGTCACATCTACCGGTTTTTTTCTTCAATTTTTAATACCACCAGATGAGCAGCATCTTACTTAACAGATAAGCTCTCACATACTACCGTTAAAAAAAAGTGTACTAACCTAATTTGTTAAAAAAAATTATTTTATTCAAGCAACTTGTCGCCAAATGCACTCGAACTCATGACCTCAAACTCCAAACACACGCTATATGACCACCCAAAGACCACTGCCTAGCCTAAATTAATTTCAAATGCAAGGATATGTCTTTATATTAAAACTTCACCATCCCCCAAAATCTATATTCTCGCATTATTATTATATTAAAAAACAAATATTATTAATAAGTCTATATAATACATACGGGGTTTGATATTTAGAAATAAGTTAATATCTATATTTATTAAGCAATGATTATTAGTAATAATTTTATATATTAAGAATGATTTTATTATTAAGAAATGATTTTATACATTTGATACATTTTTATATATATTTGATACATTTGATATATTTTGATACATTTGTGATAATTGATACATTTTTGATAATTGATATATTTTGATATATTTGATACATTTTGATATATTTTATATATTTTTGATATATTTGATACATTTGATACATTTTTGATACATTTGATACAATTGATACAAAAATACCAAAAAATGTATCAAATGTATCAAAAAATATATCAATTATATATCAAAAATGTATCAAATGTATCAAAATATATCAATTATCAAAAATGCATCAAATGTATCAAATATATCAAAATGTATCAAATGTATCAAAATTGTATCAAATGTATCAAAATATATATATCAAAATGTATCAAATATATCAAATATATCAAAATGTATCAAATGTATCAAAATTGTATCAAATGTATCAAAATATATATCAAAAATATATCAAATGTATCAAATATATCAAAAATCAATGTATCAAATGTATCAAAAATATATCAATTATCAAAATGTATCAAAAATATATCAAAAATGTATCAAATGTATCAAAATATATCAAAAATGTATTAAATGTATCAAATAGATCAAAAAATATATCAAATGTATCAAAAATGTATCAAATGTATCAAAATGTATCAAATATATCAAAAATGTATCAAATATATCAAAAAAATATATCAAAATGTATCAAATGTATCAAATATATCAAAATGTATCAAATGTATCAAATATATCAAAAATATATCAAAATGTATCAAATGTATCAAAAATATATCAATTATCAAAAATGTATCAAAAATATATCAAATATATCAAAAATATATCAAAATGTATTAAATGTATCAAATATATCAAAAATATATCAAATGTATCAAAAATGTATCAAATGTATCAAAAATGTATCAAATATATCAAAATGTATCAATTATCACAAATATATCAAAAATATATTAAAAATGTATCAAATGTACAAAATATATAATGTATCAAATGTATAAAATCATTTCTTAATAATAAAATCATTGCTTAATATATAAAATCATTACTAATAATCATTGCTTAATAAATATAGATATTAACTTATTTCTAAATATCAAACCCCATATGTATTATATAGACTTATTAATAATATTTGTTTCAGAATATAATAATAATGCAAGAATATAGATTTTGGGGGATGGTGAAGTTTTAATATAAAGACATATCCTCAATTTGAAATTAATGCCTACAGGCCCGTGGTGCTCTCGGGTGGTCATATGACGTGTGTTTGGAGTTTGAGGTCATGAAGTTCGAATCCATTTGGCGTGAAGTTGCTTGAATAAAATAATTTTTTTTTAACAAAATAGGCTTAAGACACTTTTTTTTTTTTACGGTAGTAAGAGCTTGTCCCTACCGGTACATTTTTTTTTTAACAAATAGTAAGAGCTTGTCCCTGGTTGGTATATATATATATATATATATATTTTTTTGGTACCGTAGGAGCTTGTCCTGTTGGTATTTTTTTTTTTTTACAAAAAAAGAGCTTGTATTTTTATAATTTTTATTTGTTATTTTTATAAAAATAAAGAATATAAAATATTTTATAACAAATAAAGAATATAAAATATTTGCTATATTTTATTTGCTATTTGTTATAAAAATATTTTATAACAAATAAAGAATATAAAATATTTTATAACAAATAAAGAATATAAAATATTTGCTTATTTGTTATTAAAATATTTTATAACAAATAAAGAATATAAAATATTTTTATAAAAATAGCAAATAAAAATTATAAAAATATATTTTATAAAATAGGATATTATTTTTTATTTGAATTATAATTCTTTATTTGTTATTAAATGAAAGAGTTATAAAAATAACAAATATTTTATTTGGAATAAAGAAATAAAGAACTTGAGAGCTTGTGTGGTAGTAAGAAGTTGTCTTAGGTTTTGGATTTGTTTTTTTAATTTTTTTTATTTTTACAAATTGTAAAGAGCTTGTCCGGTTGGATTTTTTTTTTTTTTTTTTTTACTACTAAAGAGCTTGTATGCGGTACCGAGAGTATTTTTTATAAAAAAACGGCACCAAAGACAAGTCTAATTTGTCTTACGGGCATTATTTAATATTAAAATTCATTTTATTTCAATAAACCGACAACATGTTGACTATGGTGGGGTCTTCATATTAAAATAAAAGTTTGTCTGAAGTTGTGCCACCTTAGGATATTTATGTTTCATCTCAAATATCAATTCATTTTATCAATCAGACAAAAAAGGGTGTTGTAAGACAAGACTACAACAACCCAGGTTCTTATGGAAGAAATTCCTATATATATATATATATATATATATAACCAATCAACAAGCCTATTCAACATTGGCTACTCGTATTTATCAATTTTATTTCAATAATTCTATGGGGACATTGTTAATTGACATTTCTAGTGATTTTTTTTTGTAGTACCTCTAAAAAAAATGTATCGTATTTATTTCAACTGAAATTTTTGTAAAAAAAATATTTTATGTGTAATTTGGATATATACAAGAAACAGAGTCTGTACAGTTTGTATAACTTTATTTCTTGTATGTATCTAAATTATACCTAAAATACTATTTTTTATAAAAAATTTAATTAAAATAAATATTATATATTTTTTTAGAGGTACTACAAAAAAAAACCAAAAATCCAAAAAAAAAATATCATTAAAAATGTCCCCAAAAAATGTCCCATAGAAGGACTCATTTTCTTTTGGGTCTCATTTTTGTAGTAAAATATTCGCCCTCTCTCTCTTTAAGAGTCCTAGAGGCGGCAATCATCCCTCACCCTATAGCAAAATCTGTAATTCTGTCAAATATATACATCAATTACACAATTATTCGATAGATAATTAAAGCATATATATATATATATATATATATTATATAAACGTAATTTTGCTGCTTTAAAACCCTAGATCGTCTCCTCTCCTCTCCACCTCAACCTTCGATTCTCACTCTGATCGAAGCGATGGACGATAGCTGTGCGGTGTGTGCCGAAACCCTAGAATGGGTTGCGTACGGACCATGTGGGCACAAGGATGTGTGCTCAACCTGTGTTGCTCGTCTTCGATTCATCTGCGACGATCGCCGTTGCTGTATCTGTAAAACCGAATCAAACTCCGTTTTTGTTACCAAGGTGAGTTTGTAACTTTCGGTATTTCCAATTTTATTTATTTTTGTCAAATTCAGCATTTTTGTCAATTCAATTTGTGCGTTATGGTTCGTTCTTTGGTGCTTCTTTAGTTTCTCTTTATATATATTGACTAGACATTGTTAGTTTGTTACCAACTAGATTGTTGATCATATATCTTAAATCTTAATTTAGTTGCACTTTCACTCAGTTTAACAAAGTAATAAATTGGCCCAAAAAGTGGATAAACTAAGGTGACAAGGATTTGGGACTTCAAAATGAAATTGGGACAACTAAATTTGGAACAAAGGAGGAGTTGATTTTGTACTTCTAACTATAGGTTGAATATTTATAATTGATAACTGAAGATTATGTTTTTAGAATCCACTGTTAGAGAGAAATTAGAATAGTACTAGAGTGTTTGAAATACTGAACTATGTTTAAACACTTGACTTGATTCGAAAATCATTTATAATTGAGTTGTTTTCCTCTTTGCGGTTACTTGAATAAATATTTGTTTTGCTTGTCTTGTAGGCTTTGGGAGATTACACGAGGATGATAATTGACTTTTCTGTGTTGCCATCTGAAGTAAAGGAGGGACAGGCGGGATCATATTGGTACCATGAGGACACACAAACATACTTTGATGATTTGGATCACTACAAGATGATTAAGGCCATGTGCAGACTTTCATGTGGTGTATGTGATAAGGAGGAGCAAACTAGTAATGGGTCAAAGAGAAGAGGAAAGTTTAGGAACATTGAACAGCTGAAGGGTCATTTGTTCCACCAGCATAGATTGCTCATGTGCAGCTTGTGCTTGGAAGGAAGGAAGGTGATATCTTTATTATGTTGTTTTCTGTCTTTTATAGATCATGTTGCTGTTGGTAGCTTTATTGAGATTAAAATAAGGCCTGCTTTCATTGTGAAGTCTTAATTTGAACGAACTACGTGTTGTCGCATTCATGAGGAAAATATTGACGAACCAGAATGCTGATCTTTAAGATATCCTAGACTAGGTGATATATGTTTTAGGTAGAGGCTACCTATCATTATCTTCATTTAATAGGGGTTGAAAAGAACATTGCTCCATGTGTTGTACAAGAACAAATTTGTAGTAATTCCAGTTTTAATCCTTATTCCGCAAATATCTATGGTTTCATATAGAAGCAAGCAATGTTCTAAAAGGCGGGAGGCCAGGGGGCCTAGCGCCTAGGGGGCCTAGGCGGAATTTTTTATTTTAAGTCAATTTTAATATTTTATCTTACATTTATCAAAACAAAACAATAATATAAAGCAAAACAATCCATAATAAAGATAATAAAGGCCTTTGCTTAAAGTTCAAACACATATCCATATTGATAATGTCACAGTTCAAACACAAACATGCAATTGTTCATAGTTCAAACATATTTTTAACGTATTATTTTTATTCATAAACAATATTGCTATTAAATAATAAAATTTAAAATTTCAAGAATTTAATTCAATATTAAAACTTAAGAAACTAAACATAAATTTATGAATCATATTGAATTAAACTAAATATTACAAATGTGTCATCATTTATATAATTTGAAGTTCGTACAAATTCAAAAAATTACAACTATAATAAAATTATCCATTCTAACTTTATATTGTTCACTTGTTGTGATTTGATATGCTACAACCTGTATTATGAATATGATAAATCATTAAAAAAATAAATATATCAAGATCTGGTTTGGGTAGTTATTAAAATAAAAAAAACCTCTCCGTCTAGACTCCGCCTAGGCCCCACTTAATTTTTTGGAGGGATTTTTTTTGCCGCCTTGGGCCTAGGTGAGGCACCAGGGTGGCCTAGAGCCTAGGCGAGACGCCAAGGGGGGCCTAGCGCCTAGGTGGGCGCCAAGGGGGCCTAGCGCCTAGGTGGGGAATTTTAGAACACTGGAAGCAAGAAACTGTTGAAGGAAGTTTTATTGGTGTATTAGGTGTATAAATGTAAGTTAGGGATTTAGTCAAAGTAGGATATTAAGACTGGAAGTTGAAGAGAGTTGGTCTTGATTTGGTATAAAGCCCCTATGCCATGTTTTGTTCCAAATTAGGGGTGGAATCAGGCTTTCATGTTAGGGACGCAAAAATTTTATGAAAAAAAATTCAAGACAATCTAATAATTAATTGTATTTGTAAAAATACAAAATAGAAAGAGGAAAAATATTTATTATACCTCATAATTTTTAGTAATAGTAACCTCTCTCAATACTCTTTTAAGGTTACTACATGCATTTATTTTTAATTTGTAGTGAAAGCCTTGTCGATTTCTTTCTAAAAGTACAAAATCTCAGTCTATCCTTAATAATTAATTATAATTATATAAATTATAACATTATGAAAAATAAATTAAAAAATTGGTGAAATAAAAAACTTGTATGTTTTAAAGGAGGAACAAATAAAAATTAGTGAAAATGTTATACTTGGGGAAACAATTCCACGAACCCCGCAGCTGAGGGCTTAATAACCTTATTGTGATCTCTTTACAGCAGCCTGGATGATGCAGGACAAGTCCAAAGGACCCGCCCAACTTGGTTGGATCAATATTAACTTTTTTGGAATAGGAATTCTAATAAATAGTCCAACAAGGAGATTATTCTAGAATAGCTTTATTTAATTTCGTTGTTAAGTTTAGTAGATAATTATTAGAGATTTTATTTCCTTATCTACTTGGATTATTTAGGAATTTACCTGATCAGTAAGTTTAGGGTTTTTAGTTAGTCCAGTAAAAGCATTGTAATCCCTATGTAGTATTCATTATTGATTAATATTATTGTATTGAAAAGCATTATTGCTTGATTATCTCTTTTCCTCAATTTTCTCCAATTGTTCTACGTTTGTTCTAACCCTACCCGGTTCCCACCACTGAACTAAGGCGCCCAGATTATTACTTGTGTGAGGCTTTGTATCACAGTCTCAATGGCACTCCTTCTCAGACTTCCGTACCACATGGCAGGCATTTGTATTTATTTTCCATCTAAGAAGCAAGGACTATGTGTGGGCATATGAATGATGAGCACAGCTGAAGGTGGAAGCACAGGATTAAAAAAAGGAGTTGGTTTGAGATAATAAGCAAAGAAACGATGGAACACTGTTTCATGTAACTGTTATCTACTAGTTTGTGCATGCTATTTATTATTTTATAAGTTATTTCATAAAGGGTAAATGGGTAATATAATTTGAATACTACTGGTTTTGGTTAATTTTAATTATCAACAAAAAATATTTCTAGTGTGATGCTGTAGCTTTATCCTTCGTGTCTTGGATCTTGTCTGATTCTTTGAGTTGGATATGAAAATTTAAAACAAAAGGGGAAGACGGTGTAATAGGCTTTCAAGGAGAACACTCATCAGAGTTAAATTCAGGCTACAGTGAAGGATAAAAGGCTTTTATAGTAGTGAAATATCCTTATAAATTATAACTTTATATATAGAAATCATAAAGTTGACGATTTCCTTGAACATCTTAATGTTAGTGGTGCTTTGTAGTAATTGCAAAATAACCTTTTAACGTATAATATGTTAATCTTATGTCACTGACCGACTTTGGGATGAGGACAGTGTACATCTGTGTGAATACCTTTTGAGTTTCATGATAAGCAAGGGTTAGGCACATGTTTGGTTAGCGTTGTTATTTTGGAAAATTTAACTGAAGTTATCATATCATTTAGAGTTGTCATCATCGTACATATTATAGTTCTCATTAACCTTTTCACTCGCTACTGCCATAAAACTCTTAACACGCCAAGTACATTGAACTACAACATGAGACTATACTAGATCTACAGTTATTGTAGTGTGTTCAAGAAAAACCTTTTTAAATGTAACCTTGGATCACATTTACTTATGGAATTCCCCTTGCACATTAGGATTCGACCAGATAACTCTTATTCGGATATTTCATTATGGCTATCTGACTTGATGATGTGTATCTATGGGTGGAATGAATCAGGTATTTATTTGTGAACAAAAGCTATATACAAGAGCACAATTGAATCAGCATATAAACACCGGTGACTCTGAGGTGGATGGAACTGAAAGTGAAAGAGGTGGCTTCATGGGGCATCCTATGTGTGAATTCTGCAGAACCCCATTTTATGGGGAGAATGAGCTGTACACACATATGTCAACTGACCACTATACATGCCACATATGTCTAAGGTGAAATCTGATATATCATTTTTTTTTGGATTGAGATGGCATAATTTCCAGTGTCATTGAAAAATGTGTAGATGTTGAGAAATTTACTCAGTTTTTTTTTGGCAGGCAGCATCCTGGACAATACGAGTACTATAAGAACTATGATGACTTGGAGGCAAGATGTGATTTGTTATGTTATATATCAATGTACTTGCATCTCATAATTGCTTCTTCCTAAATGAACAAATTGCATTTCCTTTACAGACCCACTTCCGGCAAGGGCATTTTTTATGCGAGGATGAGGCCTGCCTTGCTAAGAAGTTCATTGTATTTCAATCTGAAGCTGAAATGAAGGTGTATTCATTCGAGAACATTTATTGACTATGAATTAGTTGCTTTTTTATACATTAGAACTTTTGTTCGTGTGTGCGTGTGTTCCTATTGTGGATGTATTCCATGGAGGTGCATATCTTCTTTTTCTTCATTGCTTATTTTGATTATTCTAATCCATTTATATTTTTTCTGCTGAATTCAGAGGCACAACACTTTAGAGCATGGAGGGCGCATGTCTCGTTCTCAACGTAGTGCTGCTCTTCAGGCATGTTTGTCTTCTCCATCTAGGCTTTCATCATGTTGTGATTATTTTTGTGTTGCCAATTGGTGAACCATCTTGCTGTTTTTTTCCATTCGGAAACTGATCTCGCAACCAATATTATGTTGTACATTACTTTTCATCTTATTTGCAACATAAAATTGAGAAATGATGAGCTCTTTTTCTTTTTAATGTTCAGATACCAACCAGCTTCCGATATAGACGAAGCAATGAACAAGATGATCGTCGAGGAAGAGGACGGACATTCAGGCGTGATCGTTCTGATGCTGAACTTTATGTGGCCATCCAAGCCAGTTTGGAGATGGCTAATACAGATGGCATATTTCAAGATCCACCAATGTCAAATGCACAAGTAGTTTCTGATCATAGAGCCATGAGTGATATTGATCCAATTATTCAACCATTTGAGTCATTAGCTACTACGGACTCTGAGCCACCTTCAAGATATCTTCAGGCCTTGTCACATAGATCAAGGAACACACCATTGGAAGAATCATCCTTTCCTCCCCTTCCCATGGCACCTGATGGTAATCAACAAAAGGCCAAACATGATCCCGAAGGTTTGTCTAAAAACACTATGGTGGAACATTTACGTCGGCAGAAGAACAAAAATGTGAATATCCTTAATTCGACTAATGCATGGCCAGCAGCAATGCCGACAAACAAAACTGTCACTGTCATTAATGCAACTCAGGAATGGCCAGCAGCAAGTCGCAGACCTGTGGCACAAGAAACTAGTCCAATTTATACCAAATCCTCCACAAATGTTGCACCTGCGTCGTCATCTAGTTCTGGTCAGAGTAAGCCAGCAGCAAACAATAGATCTGCATCATCTAGTTATTCAAGTTTTGCTCAATCTCGGCCTGCATCAATTAATGAGCCATCTGCTGGTTCTTCAAGCTCTTCAAGAAGTTGGGGAAGCTCCAATAGGATCAGCCATTCTATGTCGGCTCCGAATCTTGTGGAGGCTGGATCTTTTGATGCTTCTGTATCTGATTTTCCTCCGGTTTCTGCAGTTCAGATGTGCAAACTGCCTTCGAGTGGCCAGGCTGTTGTAGATGTGGAAGATGCGCAAACTGCCAACAAGTCTTTGGTGGAAAGGATACATGCAGGTCTAGCGTTTGATCAAGACAAATACACTGCTTTTAAAGACATCTCTGGAGAATATCGTCAAGGTTTAATGGATGCTAGCACATATTTAACGTACGTGGAGCAGTTTGGGTTAACACATCTTGTCCTGGAGCTGGCAAAGCTCTGCCCTGATACTCAGAAGCAGAGAGAACTTGTTGAGACCTTCAATGCTAATTCTTTTAACAGTGCTCCACGAGAAAGTGGAGACATTCACTTGAAAGAGGGTGATGGTGTTAAGAAAGGTAAAGGAAAGTCTATTGGTTCTGCAAATAGTAGATCAAAGGATATCTTAGCTGATACCGTTATAAGTACTGTACAGAAGCTGCAGTCGAGCTACAAACCTTTAGAAGACGAGGCGGAGGTTTTATCTAAGGATGGGTACCGGCCTGCCAAGGGAAAATCAAAGGTAGTATTTGATGAACCACAGACAGAAGTGAGATCACCTAATCAGCCAACACAGAAGGTCCAAAATAATTCCCAGTCAGCTGGTGGCAGATCTAATATAAATTCCGGAGATGGAGATGTCAAAAGTAATCAGAGGAAGAGAACCTCTAAGTTTCATAGGGCCCGACTAGGTGATGGCTCAATGGCAGCACTTTTAGATCTGAAAAATTCTGATGCGGATTCTGATCCCGATCCAGATTTAGTGGAGGCAGCTTTAGATGGAAATAAGAACTCTGGTGAAGCGTTGTTGCCTGTACGTGGTGTTTGGCGAAATGGTGGAGGCCATAGGCTTTTGTCAAAGACTTCAAGAGATCCCAGAAAATGATGTAATCTGGCAGTGGGTTTTCAGCAGAAACCTGCTTCGTGTGTGATTTGGTTTAGCATGTTAATTTTGCTGGTTAAAAATAGGGGCTTTTTGTTGGCAAGCTAGCTGTTTATAATTTGTTTTTTGAGAGAAGATTAAGGAAGGTTTCACGGTAAAAGCTATTGAGAAGATGAGGTTTATTATACGTAGGGTCCCCCTGAATGCACTGCAGTTTCAGTCAACAGTGAATTTGGAATTTATTTTGTTGATAGTTGTCATGTGAAGGAGGTTTACAATTTATATTTTTATTTTAGCCAAACTATTCATATATATATATGATTGGCATATGCCTTTGTAGTCTAAATTTTATTTTGTGAATGATTCCTTCTTGTTGATATGTCTCTTTTGTTTGTTACTTGGAATCAATGACTCGTGGAGAGTAATTTTATGCAACACTATTTGTTTGATTTATCTATGCAACTTAGCGTTGCATTTGTATTTTATATTACATTACAGTTGTAAATAAGATTGTAATGTAACATTAAATACAGCAAAATTACTATTTTAACCCTACTATTGATGAAATATTAGTTTTTTTGTGTAAATAGACTGAAGTGGAAAGAATGGTGGTAGTAATGACTGAAGTGGAAATTACAATCACGCTTGGATGTATTGTAATGACAAAAGAAGCAAAATAATTATGGACGTAATTTAAACTATGATGTGATGTAATTTTGGACAAACCAAACATTCAAATTACAATGCAACTGAACAAAGCAAACGATGTAAAGTGCCATGCTGATGTATGGCCGCATTTTGCTAAGTGCAGAAGAACTGAAAATCTTATCAGCCAGAGACTAGACAACCTAGTTTATTTGACAAGTTAGATGACCTAAAATATTATAATTGTTGTCCTAACCCCAAAATACCATAATCAATAATAGAATGAATTTCAAAAAATAAGCACGACGACATAAAGATCAAGAATTCAGTTGAATAGCAGCTGCCAGCAGGACAGGACTGAGGACACCATATTAAGTATAATTTGTACTGGAATGAAAACAGATATTTGAGTATGTAAATTTAAACTAAAAATTTCCTACCCTTGGGCAATTTACAAATTGGATGGATGAAGTTTTAACAGTTTTTTGTTCACACACAGTACAACAACTTGGGTAAATATGCAACATGAAGCAGATTGGTCGAATTTACAAAGGTCAACAATTAACATTCATTTATTTTGGTACAAGTTTAACCAAAGGTCTTCTCAGGTCAACAATCAACATTCATTTATTTTGGTACAAGTGTAACCAAAGGTCTTCTCACTGCTGTAGCACATGTAAAGGAACCCATCTTCATCCTTGAATGACTCATAAACAGTCTCCATCAAACTTGCTGCAGGTGATAATAAGTAAAGAAATTTGAGCTGAATAAATATATCTCAGATGAAGACATCCAGCAAAAGATTAACCAATAGTAACTAAACAAACAAATGCTGGGGGTCATGCTTCTCAACTTACACGTTTGAGGTAATGTATTCTTTACAAAAACAAAGAGCGCTTTTCCAGGAGCGAGCTGCAGTCTGACACTCAAGATGTGAATGAATTGCCCTACGGACATGTCTCGTGGTACAAGGTATCTGTTGTCAAAAGGAGATTAGAATTGAGCAGGATTTATTAAATTATGTAAAAATATAGGTTGATAGTTGCGAGATAAAGAATATAAGTATGAGCAATGTTCCTTTATCCTCCAACACAAGGAAAAGCAGCCAGGGACCCAGATAAGTACCACTAGACACATCTGTTCCTAGGCGATGCACAAACACATTCTACACATAAGTTTCAACATTACTGACTGTTGTGGTAAAGAAAGAAAGATTATTAGTTTATTACTTCAAGTAAACTTATCCCTTAGGAAAAATTAATGATGATATGTTACTGTTGTCACCTAATAGGTCAAGAATCATGTTTCAAAGACATTTTGGAAACCAAAACTCCAAAAACTGTCCCGAAACTTGAGTATGAGTTACCTATTTTTTCCAAACTTCATTATTACAAGAATCTCTTGTTAAACACACAGATTTGTTATTGGGACTAACTAGTAATGGACACGATGTAATCCGTGTCCAGTAAGTTATCAAAAAAAGAATTAACCATGTCCAATCTGTTCTTTCAAGCTTATATTTAGGACAGTCAAGTGACATCAAGAACTTACTTTTTCTTCTCCATCTCTGGAAGGTCAGTTTTTGTATACCTTTCAGCCACCACCTGCATAAGATAAGAGCAAAAATTGTACTAAAAAAATGATAAAAGAACAAACTAGACCTACCATGAAGAAATGTAATAATGACTACCAGTCATCTAACCCTAACACAATGTTTCTGTGTCCAGGAGAGAGAAACGTTCTTCCCCTCTAATATGGAGAGGTAGGAGAAAAATGAATTAACTTCCTTTCTTTAGTTCACAAGTTTATATTACCATTTCACATTTATTTCAAAGGAAATGATTGCCAGGCAAAGGACAAAAACTGTATAATGATTATATTTCATATAATAAACTTCATGTTCGTTCCATTTCTTCTCTCCTTTGGGGAAGAAATTCTTTTCCTATTTTCTCATTCTTAAATCTACACTCATAAGATACCTCGCTCTATAGAAAATTACACATAATAATCTTCAAAAAAAATCCAGAATTTTGATTGATAAATTTAGACCGACTGCTTCACATATTATATTACATACAGCCTTTGTCCGAATATCAGTCCGTATTTGCAAGTCAACCTTCATGAATAAAGTTTAATTATAACATAATCAATGATCAAGATCAAAACTTAAATATGATAAGATAATGTATATATTGATTTTAAAAATAAGATAATGTATATATTG
This sequence comes from Panax ginseng, assembly GCA_020205605.1. Taxonomy (NCBI): domain Eukaryota; kingdom Viridiplantae; phylum Streptophyta; class Magnoliopsida; order Apiales; family Araliaceae; genus Panax; species Panax ginseng. The sequence goes on along the minus strand of CM035138.1, from coordinate 3,050,492 downwards.
ATTTTAAAAATAAACTCTCATTTTGAACGGCCCAAAAAGAAAGTATGGACTCTCAATATCATCTTCAACTTAATTCTTCTTCACCACTGATGACATACATTAGTTCCTACTTATTAAGGAAAACAAACTCTTCAAACAAATAACCATATATAGTGTAAGCAAGTCATAATTTCTTAACCATTATTTGAGCTTGACTTAGGGGGAAATTATAAAGAACAAACATGAACTCGGGAACAAAATAATTAAATAATACTAGCAGATATCAATGTGTAATTTCCATAAAGATTCTAATTTTCCCCAATTGATGTTAATTGACGAACTTATGGAGTTGATTAACACATAAAGATTGAATTTTTTTTATGTGAAAGGTGAACTTACAGGAATTCGACCAGGATATTTAGCGATAATATCTTGTGATTCTTCGCATCGTTCATCTGTAGTAAATAAATTTGGATTATAACAAAAGATTAGAAAAGACTAGGAATTAAAGATGATGATGGGATGAATTAAAAGTTTAGGTTAAAATGAATTATTAGATAAGACCAACCAAATGTGAACTCGTCCTTGAAAGATTTCGTCTTCCCCATCTGTCTGTCTATCTATCTATCTATCTATCTATCACCCTGTTCTTCTTGTTGTTTGAAAGATAGAGAGAGACGTAGCAGAAATGGAGCAAAAGAGATGAATCGTTTGGGTTCCAAGGAAAGTGATGAAGGGATAAATAAGCAAGGTCAAAAGCCTCGACGGAAGTGGTTAATTCTCACAAATGCTATTAATAATGACTAGCTTAAAGCTTCGTTATGGTGTAGCTTAGTTGGGTGAGATTCAGTTTAAACATTTTGAAGGTCGCTTGTTCGATTCACGTTCAAAACATTTAAATTTTTGTTTTTTTATAGCAGTCGTCCGTCCGTCCATCCATGGGCTTTGCCTCTGGGCTACACAATTATGTCAAACAGATTCCCAGATTTATAATATTATATTTTACAAAATAAACAAATTTCAATTTAGAGTAATAAACTCTTCGTTCAACAAAAAGTGGTACAATTATGAAATATATAAAAATATTGGGAAAGAGGTACAATTATGAAATATATAAAAATATTGGGGACGTATTATAGTTGTTAGTTGAATAACAATGTTTATGAGTGACAAATTTGAAATTATTATTCATAAGAAAAATGCATTTTTTTCATTTATGAAAAAAGTATTTAGAGCAAAGAATTTTTTTGTGGAAAAAATGTAGTAGTCCTATTTAGGAGTGTAAATAAATCGAGTTGAGCCGGGTATTGAGTTGCTCAGATTTAATTCATATAAATAATCGAGTATGAAATAAAGAATAATTGAAGCTCATTTAGCTTCTGAGTCGAGTACGGTCTCGAATGGAACCCATGTAATTTATTTTTTTTGAGCAAAAATATGATTAGAATATTAATTAAAAAATAATAATTTAAAAAAAATTGAGTAATTTATTCGAATTTTAAAATTTATTCAAATATTATTTATATTTCAAATCAAGTTGGAATCAAACTTTTATTACTAGGGCGACTACGAATCAAACTGTTATTCAGATGTTGCAGACATTTTAATTATCAAATAACTTTTTCGTTCAGATTCAGGTTCATTCAGTTTTTATCCTAGTAATAACGTGTCTATGTTATGATTGGATCTTACCAACTTTTTGGGAGCGAGCTCTTCTAGTGAACATGAAAATTGGATACGGGTATATTTAAATTTCACTTATTTGTATTTTTATCTTTATTGAAAGGTCAAAATATAAATAAATAAAATTTAAATATATTAATATTCAATTTTATGTCTATTTTTTTATGTCCACTTAGAGTTTTTGTTTGAGAGCCCATTCATCCATGATCCATGTACTACTAGTACTGCACTGCAATGGAATGCAATTCCGTGCTGGAAAGAAACGCACGCAGTTACCAAATTCCAACCCACCGGTCCCACTCATCCACTATTTTCATTTTCTTCTCCTTAACTTTTCTTTCAGTCTAAATTTTTATTAGTTGTTGCCACGTAATATGCACTCAGCCGTGTTTAGCAGGTTTTACATTTCCACAAATGCCCTCACTTTCCCTGCTTATGGTTGGGGGTTGGTGAACATTAGTATTAGGTACTGATCTATTCACAACATTCCTTTCTCTCACCAAAGGAGGTAATATTCTCATTTATGTGAATATAGAGATAGTGCTAATTCTTAGATAGAACATACAAATCAAATTAGCAAGTATATTTTTATAAGACATTAGAGGTTTATTGTGTGCTTGAAAGTTTTGTAGCTATTCGAATCGTGTAAAGTATATATTTGATACTCGTAACAACGCAGTTCAAATTATCATCATTCGTTAAGTTCGTGATTCTAAGGTTTTTAAATCATTAAAATTATGTATGAAATAAAACTAAAATATATAATTAATAAATTCTTATAATTTAGCAATCAAGTTCAATTACATTCTTAAAAATGACTAAAAATAATATAATAGTTTAAAACAATAAAGTATTAAATTTATGTTTACAAATTACAAGCATAAGCACCAAATTGATATTTTTTTTACTTATTTTTCATAAAAATTTCTCTTAAGCAATTAAAAAATTATTGATTAAACACTTTTTTTATAAATAAATTTAAGCCCTTAAAAAAAATAAAAATTAATACTTTTAAATTCTTCTCATGAATAATAAAATAAAATCTATAGAAATATAGTTGCAATAGTACTTGGTTGATTTTTGTACGATTCATAAATCCTCTTCCTCTCTATACAAAAACACCAACCATCAGCTAAGGCAATCCATGATCCAACGGCTAAAATTTGACATTAACAAAGAATAAAAATAACAAATAAAAAAGACTACTTTATCCAAAGATTGAGATTCTATGCCGCAGGACCCGCAGTCAAAGGAATCCTGACTTGCTAGTCCGGTACCCGGTCATTTTAGTTACTCTGTTCTCTTCTGGGCCGGCTCTATAAAAAGGACTCGAAATGTCCTAAATCAGTGTCTTCGAGTCCAACAAACCGGAGGTTGGTTCAGATCTACTGATAATACAAGCTTTACCCGGCCGGCCGCCGCTGCTTAATCACTCTCAGTTAACTTTTTCGCTCTGATTTCAGGCTATTGTCATTGTTTGTCGGAACTTTTTTCTTGTGTTTCTGTTTTGAGAAAGCAATTTTAGTTTCATTTGCTTCGCATATATGCACCGATAATAAGTAACTGGATCCGATTCACTGTTCGACTACTTATAACAAGAGTTGTTTATAGATGTTGATGTTTATACTTTATAGTGACTTGAATATTGATATTTTACGAACTGATTATTTGAGAAAAATTAATGGAAAGTGCTTTATATGTCAACTAATTATATGTCCAATGTGGATTGCTACTAACGTTGTACTGAAACCATAAAATAGAAATGTAATATGTGGGTCTTTCTTTACATAAATTTGCTGTTAACATATATAGCAACACTCAAAATCAATTTAAGTTCTAGAGTGTCTAGAATGGTGACTGTACTTTATGATGATTTTCCTAGAGTTTGCATACTTTCTGATGTCCAAACTCATTGTAATTGTCTGTCATGGTACTGGATCTGATTTTTCTGCTTCCCTACTTAATTTGGCAGTAAACGTTTACTATATTTTTAGCTTTCTGTCTTGTTTGCCAATGTTTGTAGTTTGCACTATTTGTTACTATGCTACTGCTACAACTACTGTGCTAGCATACCTCCGTGGGAGTTTTATTTGACTTGATACATTTATTAGTTCTTTTTCCTTTTTTATTTTAATGCAGATTAAGGTTTGCCAATGGGTCATGACAAACTTAGACTTTGTTTTTTCATGATATTTTATTTTAGATACAAAAGTTTTAGGACTAAAATTGATTATCGGAAATAAAATTGAAAAAGTTATGTTAAAGTATGTCTTAGGGAAACCTTAGTATGCCGAAAAAATCAACAAGTCAAAAACATGACTCTTATTTTTGGCATGAGGAGTGCAAGATGTGAAAATCATAAGAAAAAGTAAAAGAAGAAACTGATAATAAAATAAAAGAACATGACTTGTCTATTGGATTGCCTGAGTCGGGATGATCAAATATCATTATTGTGTTTTACTCATGCTAGATAGGAATATTTTTCTGCTTTTGTGCACAAAAGTCATTTCTTCTGAACTTCATTTGAATTTCTACTTAAAAAATTTATTTGATACTTCGGTTCAAGATTAGTGAGAGTGGAAACTTTAATTTTAGTAAAGTTTGAGAAATCTAGTCTTGTTTCTTTGTCCCTTGCGTAAAATTTATCCCGAATATCTTGGGAAAGCATGAAGACAGTTTATTTAGATTCTTCATGATCAGACTAGTTGTATAAAAGCATCTTAATCTTTGATACGAAAACATGTGCTTTATTCTATATACTTGCAGAAAGTTGGAGAGTGCTATTATTGCACTAAGGAAGCTTCCTTATTGTGAAATTAATATCTATCTGTCTATATTAATGTTACTGAGTGTACTTGTGTGTCTTTTAGATTTATAGAATGGAGACCTTCCTATTTACTTCTGAGTCTGTTAACGAGGGTCACCCAGACAAGCTGTGTGATCAGATCTCCGATGCAGTGCTTGACGCCTGCCTAGCCCAGGACCCTGACAGCAAGGTGGCCTGTGAGACATGCACGAAGACCAACATGATCATGATCTTTGGGGAGATTACTACCAAGGCCGATGTAGACTACGAAAAGATTGTCCGTGAGACATGCCGTACCATCGGATTTGTTTCTGATGATGTGGGTCTAGATGCTGACAACTGCAAGGTCCTTATAAACATTGAGCGGCAGAGTCCTGATATTGCCCAGGGTGTCCATGGCCATCTTACAAAGTGCCCAGAGGAGATCGGTGCAGGTGACCAGGGCCATATGTTTGGTTATGCCACTGATGAGACCCCTGAACTTATGCCTCTGAGCCATGTTCTTGCAACCAAACTTGGGGCTCGCCTCACTGATGTTAGAAAGAATGGCACCTGCGCCTGGCTGAGACCTGATGGTAAGACGCAAGTCACAGTTGAATACTATAATGAAAATGGTGCCATGGTTCCGATCCGTGTTCACACTGTTCTCATCTCCACCCAGCACGATGAAACTGTCACCAATGATGAAATTGCTGCTGACCTCAAGGAGCATGTCATTAAGCCAGTGATCCCAGAGAAGTTCCTTGATGAGAAGACCATCTTTCATCTCAACCCTTCAGGCCACTTTGTCATTGGTGGCCCCCATGGTGATGCTGGTCTTACTGGGCGTAAGATCATTATTGACACTTATGGTGGGTGGGGAGCCCACGGTGGTGGTGCTTTTTCCGGCAAGGACCCTACCAAGGTGGACAGGAGTGGTGCATATATTGTTAGGCAAGCTGCCAAGAGCATTGTAGCTAATGGACTTGCTCGTAGGTGCATCGTGCAGGTCTCTTATGCAATTGGTGTTCCTGAGCCTTTGTCAGTCTTTGTTGACACCTATGGAACTGGAAAAATTCCCGATAGGGAAATCCTTAGGATAGTGAAGGAGACCTTTGACTTCAGGCCTGGAATGATCTCGATTAACCTGGATCTGAAGAGAGGTGGCAATGGCAGGTTTTTGAAGACGGCGGCCTATGGACATTTTGGAAGGGATGACCCGGACTTCACATGGGAGGTTGTGACGCCCCTCAAGTGGGAGAAGCCCCAAGCTTAAATTCATTATGTTTGCTTCCTGCTTGCAATGGTTTTTTGCTGTACTGAATGATTAACTCATATCTATACCTGTTGCTGTTTGCAGCTCTATTATCTATATATCCCCAACAATTGCAATGATTTTTCTTTCGTTTACTTTATTTCAGTGTCAAAAATTACCTGTATATGAGCTGAAATATATATATGCAATGAATTTCAGGGAAAAAAATGTTTTAATGTTTAATATTCAGGAAAACAACTTTTCCAAACTTTAATTTTTTTATTTTGATCGTATTCAATACAAAAAAATAAAACATAATTGTTACTAACGGAAAGAGGAGCCATCCTTTTGTAATTTTCCAATAGCATAACCACAACAACTGAGGCGGGTGGTTAGGTTTGCAGGCTCAAGCGCTGGTTGGTTCTTGACTACTATATATATGAGTTGGTGGCAAATTTTTTAAAGAAGAGTTGATTAATTGTAACATAAGTAATACTTGATTTTTCAACTTACTTAGAAAATACTAATGAGATCCGTACGTTAATTTGAAAATCAATTCTTATTTCGGAGTCTCGAGAGAGAATAAATGGTATGATAAAGAGCATTTATATAGCTTAAGGTGTAAAAGTAAATGTAATCAATACTCCTATTACTTAATTATATCTAGTGAGATTAGTTTTTGTTTCGCTTTATTTAATTTAATTATATATATATAGGAGAATATAGAGGTGCACAACCGTCTAATTTTTAAAGCTAATTAAAAGTTCAAGGTAAAAAAAGAAGAAGAAAGACTATTACATTTTGCAGTTGATCATACACGAATTCTGTCATATTCCGGAAAAGGGTTGACCACGAAATGAAAGTCGGAAGCCGCCTTGTGCGCCAATTGAATAAATGTCTAGATAAAGATTATCATTCTAATTTTTTTTATTAAATTAAAAAAAGAGTTGTAAGATTGTGAAGCGAATATATGTATGTATATATATTATTCTTTGCTAATTGAAGTCATATATTCTCTTGGTTGAAGTGGGGCATATTTTCATGGTTGATAAAGGATGCATAAATGATTCGATTCCAGGCTCTAATTAATTTTATCCATGGAATATGGATTAATTTTATACTGTACTGGCCAATGGCCATACCATAGACTACTCATTTAAAGTATATATTAATTTACGCATGCATACGCGTAAAGAGGAAAAGTCTTCTCTTCAAACCATTTAACGTTAGGACTCCTTTTATACAACTTGTGGAGGTCATTGATATTACGATTCATGTGGCGGACTTTTCGCTTCAATCTCCTTTGTTTTGTTTTTATTTGGGGAAAGAGAGCAATTATATTCTGCACTTGAGTTAGTCAAACAGCCGGCGACAAATAATTTTTATACCTACTATTACTAAAGTACTACTCATCTAATTGACTTCAAATATTTAAACTTAATCATATATATATATATATATTAGAATGGATTGGAGTACGTATAATTAATGATGTATAGAATTAATATACCAAAATAATAGAGTTGAAAACCTTGATAATGAGTTGGTCTTGTGTATATAAATGTTGAAATTAAACCTTCATATATACAAGAGCATATATATATATATATATATATATATATATATATATATATATATATATATATCTTATAAATCCTTCAAAAGGCCAGGGTAGCTCGATCGATCGCTAGCAATGGCCAAAGTGATAGGTAGAGATGATAATATTATAGGGTCTCTAAGAAGGGAAGTGACAGATTAGGGACAATATTCTTAGTTCCTCCTTCCCTCTCTATGCGTCGAGTTTTCGGAGTGATGATCATACTCACGATGACGATGAAGACGAGTTACAATGGGCAGCAATTGAGAGACTGCAAACACAAGAAAATTTCATTCTTGGTCATGACAAGATGAAAATTATGAAGAATGATCATGTCGTCCTTGGATCAGCAGTAGAAAGGCGTGCATTTATCGACAAACTCTTGAAGAAAATTGAGGAAGATAATCACAGTTTGTTACTCAAACAGAGACGAAGAATTGACAGGTACGTACGTACGTACGTAGCTCGAATGTATCTTCTTCTATAAACATTTATATAAATGCATGCAATGATATACATTTATACATACATACATATGATCATAGTCACTGTCGACTTCCTAAAAAAAGGTTGACTACTATTTTCCAACTCGCCAGTAATCCTATTTTCAACCAAATCACGCGTCTAACGAAAATAACCACCGCATCAAAAACTATCAACGATCAAACATGCATGCATGTACATATATAAAGCTTTTAGATTTCTTTTACCTAACGTACAATTAGACTTTTAGCCAATTTGTTTGTCCTATTTAGAGTGGGTCTGGAATTATCTACTGTGGAAGTAAGGTATCAGAATTTATGCGTAGAAGCAGAATGTGAAGTGGTTCATGGGAAGCCCCTGCCTACTCTATGGAACACTCTCAAATGGCTTTTCTCAGTAAGTTTTGTTACTATCCTTTTCTTAATCTCTAAACAATTATTATCAATAGTCAAATCCACCCCCCCCCCCCCCCTCCTCCCCTCCTCTTTTGTAATTACAAACTTGACATGGAATCCAGGAGTATGTAAAGTTCAAAGGAAACCAGTCTTGGCAGTCACTCAAACAACTAACCGCCACCTCTTATGACAAGAAGTCTAGTTCAGAACATCAGATTCATATTTATTCTTCAACGGAATAAAGGGTTGCACAATCTAAGCTATGAAAACATTTAGCGTGGTTCCAATATTTTTTTTTCCCATAAAACTACTACTTGTTCCATTAGTTATTTGAAAAGATTACGCTATTGCTTCCGACCAGCTTATCAAGTTTTAAGAGAGAAAAATAATAGGGGGGCGGAAATTTGGTGAGAGATTTGTTTTATTCCCCCTTCTTTTTTCTTGATTACTATTTCTTCTAAGATAAAAGGTGTTTCATTACTTTTTCGAGGTTCAAATTTAAAGCAAAGCTTAAACTATTTCTTACTGCTACAACTTAAAAAAACTTTTTTAATTTTACCTCATCTTTGTGCAAACATACCTATTCAGCCATAGCTCGACATATTTTCTTATAGAATCAGCTGTCAATATTGAACAGGGTATCACAAATATAATTGCACAAAAATCTCAGGCAAACAATATCAAAATTCTTCAAGATGTCAGAGGAATCATCAAGCCTTCAAGGTAGATCTTAAATTTCTGTTTCATAGAGTCTTGCAGAAGTACAACATAAATTTTAAGAAATTCCATTAGTAAACAAGATTTACTCATAGCTTACTCTTTGGCAGGATGACATTATTACTTGGGCCTCCAGGCTGTGGGAAAACCACTTTGTTGTTGGCGCTCGCAGGAAAAATTGACAAAAATCTCAAGGTTCTTTCTGCTCCCATCATGCTACTGCAAAATTAAATGATAGTATAAGTCAGAAAACAGTGAATACTAGTAGAACATTTTCAAAATATGAGAAACTAACGCTGACTTAAAGTCGCAACTTTTGGTTATACTTTTTGATTGTTGAAAGAAATCAGAAAACAGTTAATACCCATATAAGATTTTCAAAATATATGAGACAGTAATGCTAACTTACAGTCACAGCTTTAGTTATACTTCTGATTAATCAGACAAACATAATTGCTGATCATTGTTAGTGCAAAATCTTATAATTTAGGTCACAGGAAACATCTCTTACAATGGTTACAAGTTAAATGAGTTTGTTCCTCAGAAGACTTCAGTTTATATTAGCCAATATGACCGGCACATTTCTGAAATGACTGTAAGAGAAACTCTCGATTTTGCAGCAAGATGTCAGGGCATTGGAAACAGAGCAGGTAAGCTATGTTCCAAAAATATTCACGCCATGATTGTAACCTTGAGTTTTAAGATTGATAGGGGGATTGTTTTCTAATGAAGAAATCATGGCGGAAGTCCGCAAAAGGGAGAAAGGAGCTGGAATTATCCCTGATCCAGACATCGACACCTACATGAAGGTAAACAAGGCACAATCTCCATATGTTCTTTGAAGTAAATGTAGCTACCATTTTCCTACTGACTATCTTCATTGGAAAACTGAACTACCAGGAAATTGCCATCAAAGGATTAAAAAGGACTCTTCAGACAGACTATATATTGAAGGTAATTATTCTCTTCAACAAATTAAGGAATCAACTACTACCATCATATATCTTACTCAGCAGGAAACTTTTCTAATACCATGTAATGGGTCTACTGATCTACTCAGATACTTGGATTGGATACTTGTGCCGATACAATTGTGGGAGATGCCATGAGAAGAGGAATATCAGGTGGTCAAAAGAAAAGGCTGACAACAGGTGCTGTAATAGGCACTTATATAGTTCATATTTATTTAAGTCCTGCTATATATTGCGCGAGTTTTTTTTGCAGAATTACAATTGTGACGTATATCAATACATGGAATTGAGTAGGATTATAAAATTGGCCCACCATATTAGATACGTCGTTAAAATAATACCAACCATAATTATCTACGTAACTCGCAACTAAAATGTCGACATATAAAATCATATTATATATCATTATCCTATTTATTTTGAAGTGCATTTACAAATTGATGTCCATATCAGTACCCAAGATAGTTTCTTAAAGAATCTTTAATTCTTGATAGCTGAAAACTAAGTGTTAGGTGGTTAGCTATGACCTTACTCAAATGCGAACAATTGAATATATAAATATAAGTATATATATGTGCTGGCGTGTGTATATATATATATATATTTATTTATTTATTTCTTTTCATCACAACAATTTTCCCTTGATCTTTTTCTTTACCAGGAGAGATGATGACTGGTCCATCCAATGTTCTCTTTATGGATGAAATATCAAATGGCTTAGATACTTCAACCACCTTTCAGATTGTTACTTGTCTTCAGCAGTTGACGCACATTACAGAATCCACAATTTTGGTATCACTTCTTCAGCCAGCCCCAGAAACATTTGATTTGTTTGATGACATTATCTTGATGGCTGAAGGAAAGACTATATACCATGGGCCTCGAGATAATGTTTTAGAATTCTTTGAGAATTGTGGTTTCAGGTGCCCACCAAGGAAAGGCATTGCCGACTTTCTCCAAGAAGTACGTTATGCCTCGGATTAATTTTGCTGCTAACATATCCACAATTGGATTTCAAACTGATGCACCTAAACATCTACACCTCTACAGGTAGTTTCTGAAAAAGATCAAGCACAATACTGGTACCATGAGGACCAACCTTCAATTTATGTTTCTACAAAAGAATTGGCAAGAAAATTCAAGGAATTTCATTTAGGACAGAGATTGGATGAAGAACTCTCACAGCCTATTGATAAAACTGTTCTTCGCAAGAATGCGTTGTCATTTAACACTTCTTCTCTGAGAAATTGGGAGCTATTCAAGGCATGCATGTCTAGAGAATGGCTTCTTATGAAACGTAACTCATTCGTTCATGCATTCAAATCTGCACAGGTATGAAATGATTTGGTCAGAATTGCATGAACGTGGTCCGTTCATAACTGAGGGACTAAGAAATTTACAAGCCTTTTATTGGTCTGAATGTTTTGTTGATGCAGCTTGTGGTTGTCGCACTTATAACAATGACAGTATTCGATACGTACACACGCAGAAATTGATGCTATCCATGCAAATACCTTCATGGGATCACTATTTTATGCCGTTATTAGACTGATGACCAATGGAATCCCAGAGTTGTCTATGACTGTTTCCAGACTACCTGTCTTCTACAAGCAAATAGATTTCTACTTTTACCCTGCATGGGCTTATTCCATTCCAGCAACCATTCTAAAGATTCCATTTTCATTTTTAGATGCTTTTCTTTGGACATCGCTTACATATTACGTGATAGGTTACAGTCCTGAACCAGAAAGGTGCGATTTCATATGAGATGCCTTTCTTATGTGAAAAGCTTCTCTTCCTTTTTCAAGTACTGATGTTATGCCCTCATTCAGGTTTTTACACCAGTTAATCCTCCTCTTTTTTCTACATCAAGTATCAATATCATTATTCCGCCTGGTAGCTTCCGTGTTCCGCAATCAATCTGTTGCTACCTTCTGTGGTCTCTTCACCTTATTACTGATGTTTTTATTTTGTGGCTTTGTAGTTCCACAACGTGAGGCCACTGATGACTTCATCTAAGATTTCATTCCTATATGATGTTTGCACTTCTATAACTAATTAACTAATAACCACTCCTCGTGGCAGCCTCAATGCCTGTTTGGTTGGAATGGGGCTTTTGGCTTTCTCCAATAACATATGCAGAGATTGGAATTTCAGTTAATGAATTCCTTGCTCCAAGGTGGCAAAAGGTGGGATGGAACTCTAATATACGTTATTATTATAATGAAAGTGTATTTGCTTCTGTTACATTGAGGAATGCTCACTCATCATTCTATCTACAGTTCACATCTTCAAATGCTACAATAGGCCAACAAGTTCTAACAAAACGTGGACTAAACTATACTGAAACCTTTTATTGGATATCAATTGGTGCATTGCTAGGATTTTGGATTATTCTAAATGCCGGGTTTACTTGTGCATTGAGGTTTTCAAAGAGTAAGTTACTCAATCACATCCATATGGAGAAACCGAAAGTACATATATAAATTTGCATAGAAACAAGTAAAGTATTTTTTTTCCCTCTAACCTGCATCTGATGAAAATTTTTAAGTTTTCAGCTCCTGGTAGATCCCGGACTAGCAAGTCACATGAAATGCCCTCCAAATTAAGAGTGAAAAATGATGTGAGCAAAGTTTCTCAAGCAAGCAAATGGCCTCATATAGCTCCTCCCAAAGCTCCTGCAGAAGGAAAATACATGGGTAAGAAACTAATAGTATACAGGTGATAAGTTGGTCATAATTGAACAGTAGATAATGTCAATGACCTCAAAACAAAATTATGTCTACATTAACAGAGTTCTATATATTTGGAAAAAGAAAAAATATTAACAGATATTTTCTTTATCCAACAGGGATGGTTTTACCTTTTGAGCCCATGTCAATAACGTTCGAGAATGTTGAATATTTTGTTGAAACTCCTAAGGTGGTGGTTTATCAATCTATATTAACTCCAAGGTTATTGGAAATGACTCGTACTGATCAAATGTCTTCAATGCACCTTACAGAAAATGAGAGAGCAAGGTTATGAACAAACACGACTACAGCTACTTCATGAAATTACAGGATCATTTAGGCCTGGAATTCTGACAGCTTTAATGGGAGTTAGTGGAGCCGGGAAGACAACACTATTGGACGTTCTTTCTGGACGCAAAAGTAGTGGTATCATTGAAGGAAATATAAGAATTGGAGGTTACCCTAAGGTCCAGGATACTTATGCCAGAATATCTGGTTATTGCGAGCAAACTGATATCCATTCTCCACAGATTACTATAGAAGAATCACTCACTTACTCTGCTTGGTTACGTTTGCCAGCTCAGATTCATCAAAGCAAAAAATCTGTAAGATTCTTGTAACTCGATAAAAAATAGAAGCTAAATGTCTGATAAACTTGTGACTCTCAAGATCAAGCTAGACTACGTGTGCTATTAGAAGAAGAAGGGTCTGAACATTCATTTTCACTTCATTATGAAATCTACTAATATCTAATGAAACTTTCACTAATATTAGAGTATTTCACCAAGTTTTTGGAACAAGAAGCATAAAGTAACAAAAATTTATTTGAAATGGCTCTAAATCTCAAGTACACACAAATAGAGAGGTCTCATGTAGTAAGAAAAACTACCTGTTTCATCACAGAATGCTTCATTACTTTCTAGGATGTTAACTTCTTTAAGTACAGGAATTTGTTGCAGAAGTTCTTGAAATGATTGAACTCAACGATGTTAAAGATGCACTAGTTGGCTTTCCTGGTGTAAGTGGTATATCAAATGAGCAGCGGAAACGTCTGACGATAGCAGTAGAGCTTGTTTCAAATCCATCCATAATTTTTATGGATGAACCAACATCTGGTTTAGATGCCAGAGCAGCTGCAATTGTCATGAGAGTAGTACAGAATATTGTTAATACAAGAAGGACGGTTGTGTGCACTATTCATCAGCCAAGTATTGACATATTTGAGTCATTTGATGAGGTAATTAAGTCCATCAAATAAAAACCTGAAAATTCATGTAAAGATAAAATGATAGATAGTTTGCAATTTGACATGCTGACAGTTTTTTATTTACATCTCTAAGATGATAAATAAACTTGTAACTAAATAATTACGAATGAGCTCAACATGGCTGTACACAGTACACTTGACCATAAAAGATCATAGAACAAAAAAAGAATAGAAAAACAGGTATTCAATTAAGCATGCATACCCCAGCAACTTATGTTTACCATGAGCAAGGAAATGTGTATAGTCAAACCTCTAATGTTGCAGTTACTACTTGCACGTTTTGAAAAGCAGCCCCCACCACCCCAAATGCGTGATTACATAAATTATATTGAAATGAAGAATGCATGGGTTGAATTCACTTTAGCTCAACATGTCAAGTAACTCGATTCTCCAGTCCATTATTGAAAATAGATTTCAGTTTTCTCCTTTTTCTTTTTTATTTTCTATTCTTTTCCAGATCAGAATAGGATAACTGGAAAGCTTTTGATGTTTCGTGCAGTTAATTCTAATGAAGAGAGGAGGACAAATAATATATTCTGGAGAGTTGGGTCAGCATTCAAGTAAACTTATTGAATATTTTGAGGTAAGCAACAAAGCAGCAGATGATTGAGTAGGTCTTTGCTTGTTAATGTAAATATCACTGTCAATAAGATGTTGAGCTGCTTCCCAAGTTTGCAACATTCCCTTACCAGAAAACTGCATTGTTGTTTGAGTATTTTTGCTTGCCATGAAAGTTGATTTCAATATATTTAAGATTATTGTGAGATGGTAAGAGATATGACTGTTGTTCAAATTAAGTGGAATATTTAACCACTTCTTACATTTGTACTGGCTACCTTTAGTAGAAGTTTTAACTCGTATTTTCATAACATTTTAGCCATGTGCACAGATGGTTGAGTGTCTCGGTACTGTTTGGAAGTAGTTGCTGCTACAACCAGTATATATAGTATTTTTTAACTCTTTTTAGACATAATATATTATGTATGGGCTATAAGGATATATTATGTATGGCGGTTTGTGATTTAATATTGTATTCTATTGGTGCCATAAAAACGCAGTTCCTATTTTATTTGTTATAAAAAAGAAGGCAATAACGCAAGGATATTAAAAGTTTAACTATTTAACAACAGTTTGTCTCTCTTTTATTGGCAGAATGTTCCTGGAGTGCCAAAAATCCAGGAAAATCACAACCCTGCAACGTGGATGCTAGAGGTTTCGAGTTCATCAGCAGAAGCACGACTTGGTTTAGACTTTGGCCAATTATATAAAGAGTCTCATCTATGTCGGTAAGCATAAAAATTATACATGAATACTCTCCCAGATTGCCAAACTGTTGACATTTCCACATTAACTGATAGTACATCAACTATGAGACCTATGTCAATGCTATGAACATGACAGAAACCGTTCGGATTGCTAAACAGTATAATCAGTTTTTTACATAAATTATTAAATAAGGTGTTTTCCACCCAAAAGAAGGGATTAAATTAGGTATTCGCGTTCTTATTTATGTAGGAGAACCAAGGAACTAGCTAGAGAACTGAGCTATCCACCACAAGATTCAAAGGAGCTACAGTTTTCTACTTGCTTTTCGCAAAATGGATGGGAACAGTTTAAAGCATGCCTCTGGAAGCATAACTTGTCCTATTGGAGGAATCCTAAATATAATTTGGCTCGCTTAACATTTATCACCATGGCGTCTTTGCTGTTAGGAGCGATTCTTTGGGGGAAAGGAAAAGAAATGTAAGCATCTCCTTTTTCTTTTTCTTATTGGGCAAGCTTTATCATATACTTATGTGGTGACTGCTGAGAGTGGGGAAGGGTTTCTGGGTATATTCATATAGTCACATCACATAGCACACACAATTATTTATCTTCCAAGAAAACTGAGATGATCCAAGCACCACCTCGTCACCAGCTGGCACGAAGTGCAATCAGTTTTTCTGTAGCCTTAAAAGAGCAGCATGAATCAACAAATGGATCTCCATGGAACTACTACTCCATCCACACACTCTGTATGAAAGTACAATTATTCTAAGACAAAACTAGCAGCACAACTGCTAGTATTCTAGATCATTCAACAATAAGTTTCTTCATATAACCTTTTCATAAGAGGGGGGGGGGGGGGGAGGTTCTCTTTGCAAGTGCTAATGATGTCTCAAATTCTTTATATTTAAATTATTTTATTTGGCAGTTGGAACTTCTTTAAGTTCAACACCTAAAATGATAATTGTGATTCTTTGCTTCCAGAAATAGCGAACAGGATTTGCTGAACATACTAGGATCAATGTTCATCTTTCTACAATTTTTGGGTATAAGCAACTGCTCATCTGTTCTATCAATTATATCTACTGAGCGCACCATTTTATACAGAGAGAGGTTTGCTGGAATGTACTCCTCGTGGGCTTATTCTTTTGCACAGGTGCAGAAATATTCACAAGCGTACAGACTGTTCTCAAAGTTAAAAGTCAAAAGATAGTTAAGTTTTTTGAATTGCATATAATATTATTTTTCAACGTTACAGGTGATCATTGAAATTCCGTATATATTCCTTCAAGCAGTTTTATTTCTGATAATCACATATCCAGCAATAGGTTTCTACTGGTCTGTAGATAGAGTATTTTTTTACTTCTACACAATGTTCTGTACGATGCTCTACTTCACTTACCTTGGCATGTTGCTCGTTTCCATGACCTCATCCCTCCAAATGGCTTCTGTAATGGCAAGCTTCTGCTACACCATGATAAGTCTTTTCTCGGGATTCCTCATACCTGAACCAGTAAGTCAAGTCTGATTCTCTTAACCCTGAAAACTACAATTGCAATCAGTAGTTTGCACTTGCACAATGTTATCTGTTACACAGGAAATCAACAAACCATAACACCACTTTTCAGGTTGGGACACACCAATGAACCACGTTTTCCTAGGTTCACATATGTTTCTACTGAGAAAACAACATTTTGCATTTCAATATTGATAAATATATCTGCTTGTACTTGTCAAAAAGAAAATATGAATTTGTTCCAACATATATCAACTAAATTTTCAGTTCCACTGACACAAACTACTCTCTTTTGATTTCTTACAGAGAATTCCAAGATGGTGGAGTTGGTGTTACTGGATTTGCCCACCAGCCTGGTCCTTGAGAGGCCTTATTACATCTCAATACGGACATATGGACAAGCAAATACTAGCATTTGGAGAAGAAAAAGCAATCAATGCTTTCTTAGGCAGTTATTTTGGTTATCGTCGTGAATATATAGGTTTTGTAGCAGTAATTCTTATTGCTTTTCCATTAGTATTTGCATCTGCCTTTGCATATTCCATGGCAAAATTGAACTTTCAGAGGAGGTAAAAGTGCCAAATCTTATTGAAGTTGTAATACAATTTTGAAGTTTGACTAACTCTTGTATGTAAAGGTATATATCACCTTATATCAACCTTTTCATAAATAGCCAAGCAACATGGAACTACGAGCTAGCTATAGAACCAGAACTCTCATGCCCCAACCCCTAGTAGTATTGAGTCTATTGACATTCTTATGAAGTTCTTGCTCAACTATGCGAGCATCAATGTGAATTTCTGTATGCTCTTTATATCTTAAAAGTCTTTTTTAGGTAAGAGAAACACTCATTACAGAAACTGTATCAAGTCGGAGAAAAAGCTAATCTATTCTTGCAAATATCAAACAATCTTCGAGCATGATGCTCAACCAAGCGCAATTTCAACATTAACAATGGAGAAAGAATTGATTTAGCAAAAAAAAATTGCTAATATATATATATATATATATATATATATATGTAAAAATAGAGGTATACAGCCGTCTAATTTTTAAAGTTACACGGCCTCACGATCGAAAGTAGTCACTCCACGATTTGTGAATTCAGTCTACGATCGTAGAGTGAATTCACTCTACTATTCTGGACTACTCTACGATCGTAGAGTGAAATCACTTTACGATCGTGAGACCGTGTAACTTTGTGCAACTCCATATTCCATATATATATATATATATATATATATATATATATATATATATATATGGGGAATATGAAAGATACAATAGTGTAACTTTAAAAGTTACACGGTCTACGATCGTAGACTCTACGATCGTAGAGTAGTCACTCTACGATTTGTGAATTCACTCTACGATCGTAAAGTGAATTCACTCTACTATCTGGGACCTCCATTTTTACCTATATATATATATATAATTTATCAATCATTCAGAAAGTTAAAGTTAAATGCTTAAGAAATAAAGACAAATTCCAGAATATCATTCATAAAATTCCCATCGGAAACAATAACGATCACTAATTAAATGTTCAGAAGTATGAAAGTGACGAAGATAGAAATGTTCGCAAATACTAGAATATATGAGTTTAAATTAAGTTTAAGCAATTAAGAACTCACACGAACAGAAATCGTCCTTCCTTCCGCGGGATGAAATGAATTGATTCAAGTGAATGCCTGATCTGGAAGATGATAAATGAATGAGTTTGCAGTATTAGAAGGAAGAGAATGTTGAGAAAGAAAATCACTGTTTTTAATTTTATTGTTTTTTTAAAATAAAGTAATAAATAAATTTACATTCTATTTGTGAATATAAAGAAGAAAATAAATTCAATTTCTTCAGGCAAAAAGTAAAATAGTTTAGATTATTATAATTAATAAACATCAAAATCTATTTACACATAACATGTATCTTCTTTAAATTTGTAATTAACTCTTCTTTTCTTCCATACTTTTTTTCTTACCAGATAATATTTACAAGGGGGAAAACTTGAGAAAGAGTATAGTAAACAACAGATTAGTTTTGATTTTATTTATTTAAAATTTAAAAATAATTAGTACTTTTTTGAATAATTTATTTTATATCAAAACTAAATTTAAAAAATCTCTTAAATTTACTTCATATATTTAATAATTTTACTGTACAACTTCTTTTGCGAAAAAAATATATCGGGTATTTTGGGCACCTTAAATTTTGAGCAACAATGCGATAGTTGCATAATTAAATATGTTTAAGAGACTATATTATCTTTAATATACACCCAATATTTGTTATACACCATATTTTATAAAATAGATTGTACATACACTAACATTTATAACTGAATCAAATTATCTTTTTCTCATAGAGTGGGTCTGGAATTACCTACTGTGAAATTATGTATAGAAGCAGAATGTGAAGTGGTTCATGGGGAGCCCCTGCCAACACTATGGATGAAAAGGATTTTCTATGCAAGTGTTGTTTCTCATCCTTTTCTTAATCTTTAGTAGATTATTAAGAGCAGATCCCCCACCCCCTTTGTTTGTTAATTAGAATCTAACACCGTCGAGTTAAAAGGAATCTTGGCAGTAATTCTGGTAAAATCATCACAATCCTCTTCCAGAAATCTAATTCATGTTTATGCTTCAACCGCAGAAAAAGTGACCAAGACGTAAGCTCGCAGACTCCCTCCATTCCAAATTGATGGTCCAACTTTCCAGTTGGGACGTCTCAAATTTGAGGACCCAACTTCCCATTTAGAACGCCTCGTTTTAGAAGGCTGACAGTTTGTTTATTTCTTTTAAAGATAAAATGACAGCTTGTTTCTCTGCATGTCTAATGTTAAAATTTGGAGCAAAGATTAAACTCTTCTTTATTGTTATCACTCTAAGATCTTTCAATTATTTTTCCTCAACTGGTTGTGTAAAGATGCCTATTCAGCTAACCATTGGCATTTTCTCTTATATTTACACAATCAAATATATATATATATGAATGAGATGTCAATGTTGAACAGGGTATCACAAATTTAACTGGGCACAAATCTCATTCAACCAAAGATCAAAATTCTTCAAGATATCAGGGGAATCATCAGGCCTTCAAGGTTGATCTCGAAGTTCTTTTTCATCAACTCATGCAAAGTGTAATACTCCCTCCGTCCCACGATAAAAATCCTTATTACTCCCTCAATTCCTATATGCAGGTCGTTTTAGACTCTTTTTTTTATTCCTAATTATTTGTTGTTTGTGGTTATTTAGGAGAATTGATTACTATTTTTCCCAAATTGCCCCTTATTACTCCACCTAATTTTTTGATCCATATTTATGAGATAAGTGAGGTGAAGTGTATTATAGACAATTAATAATATAGTTAATGTTTTTCAATCATTTCTTTAATTCTTGTGCACATGTCTAAAACGATCTATATTAAGGAACGGAAAGAGTACTATTTTGGGTAGTCCCGTGTTTTTCTAATAACCAAACTTTTACATATTTTTTACTATTATGCCCGTAACATTAAACATCTCATATTTTTTTTTATTCTAATTCTCTTTTCATATTTAATAAGTATGGAGAGAGAATATTTTTAATTGAATAGCTAGAAAGCATTATCTCACCTACATTGAAAATAATTAATGACATATTATTATGGACAATTTTGTTATTTCACTCATCTTCTTAATATGGGTGAAAAGGCCACAAGGACTTTTATCGTGGGACGGAGGGAATATTACTTTTTTTATAATTAACTTCTTAATGGGATAATACTGTGACGCCCCCAAAATTAGGTATACATCACCCATCTTAGGTCGCCAGATACATGATACAGAATTCAAATACAACTTACTAATACAACTGTCGTGTACAATACGATAAAATATAAACTGTGAGTTTGAATACGAATATTATCTACTAGAGATTATACAAACTCAAAAGGAGTTCTCATTATAATTATTATCACACTATTTCACAGAATAGTGAGGACTACTAATACTATCCTCCTGACCATCACTCCGCTCCTCGACTCGTCTCAAATTTATATTCTCATTTCAAAGAGAAATGAAGAAAGAAATGGTGAGCTCAACTAGCCCAAGAAGAAATATTACGACTAAGATAATGCGTAATAAATTATCATTAGTCTCCAACAATGTTAAACCGATAAAATATAATAGACATCAAGTTTAACTCAGTTTAACAAGCAATCCATTAAAAGAGTCAAGTAGAAAATAAAATCTACTATCTTTTATGATTAAAAGGTTTTTCATCATCATATCATTTGAGACTCACTTAATAAATATTCTACATCATCGAATCACCCCCGCACTACGCCCAAGGATATTCTTTAAGTATCACGATCACAATTATCCATGACTACTTGCCAAGAATATTTGTGTATTCATTAATGGTCATGATCATGCCAACGATCGTCCCATCAATGCACTATGGGCCAACGAGGACTTTTACCACATCATTTGTAACATTACTATTCATGATTATACTTGAATAATCCCAGTCATAATCATACCAAGTCCATCTATGCACTACAGTGCCACGATGACTTTCAACATAATATAAAACATGAGGATGATGACAATGATATAAGAATTCAATAAAACAAGTTCAAGAATTAATTTGTCCAAGAACTACTAATGTTCAAATTGTCAACACGATATCGCTTTGTAGAGTAAAATTCAAGAATGATCGTAAGAATATTTCCATGAAAAGATATCGGATGAAGCGCAAATATCAAGGATATTCTACTAATTTCATAGAGTATAAGTCAAAACTTTAACCAACCGAGTATAATAAAGAATGAAATAACAAAAAAATCACCATGCACGCATGATTTCGCATGAGTATAAAGTTATTCCAATGAGAATACTAAATAACGGAACCAAGTCAAAGCAAATTCGCACCGGCTGCGTAATGTTCCAAATGTATAATAAAGAATGGAATAACAATGTAAATCACCATGCATGCGATTTCACATGTATGTGTTATTTCAACGAGTAATACTAATAAGATTTTAATCAGTCCCACAGAAAACGCATTGTGATGTGATATTCCAATGTAATAATAATAAAAAGCGGAACCAGTCCCACAGAAACGCATGCATATGATATTCTAATGTAATAATAAAGATTTTAATCGGTCCCAGTAGAAAACGCATGAGCATATGATATTCTAACAGAATAATAAAGATTTTAATCGGTCCCAGAAACGCATGCATATACATGATATTCCAAATGTAATAAGAAAGACTTTTAATAATAGAAGAATGTCACCAAGTATAGGTAGTGATCACAGATATCAAAGTTATTCCAATGAATAATAAGCAATGAAATAACAATGCTTCTCTTCATGAATAAGAAAGAATAACACTCCTTACGAATACAACAAATAATATTCTCTACCTAGAAGAAGAGTACTGGATATATAAGTAGTGAAGTAGCAGTAATACTTTCTTCTTTCTCTCTATAGCTTATCTCTCTGAGTTCAAAGAATTCATAAGAAAATAATGAAGGAATGAACTTCTATTTATGTAAAAATGGACCCAAAAGTAACTAACTCACGAACTATCCAGATTGATTTACTTTAAATCTGATTACCTATTTAAAAGCAAAATCTTTTAAATAAAATATAATATATTCTAATTATTGTCTAATAAAATGTATAACTTTATAAAAGTATTCTGCTTTATATAAAAAGATTTTACTATGCAAAACACTACGCAGACATTATGCAACACTACGCATAATAGAATATAATATATTATATTTATGTAATAACATTATAAAAGTATTCTGCTTTATATAAAAGATTTTCTCAGATTATTACATTAATAATACCAACAAAACTGAGTGACTTATCACGTAAGCATCAATAATCAATACCGCGCTACTACGCACTCCACACGACATCGCATTTTTAACACCGGTGTTTCAACAATTAACTGTGAAAACTTCCGCCGTTATTTTTATAAAGTATTTTTGTCGCTTTCTCAATCCGGCAATAATTCCAAGTATGGGGTCCACCAATGATTGTGCTAGTTGTACGAATATTTCCTCAAGAAAACGAATATTCTCCTCACCAATCGAATATTATATAACAACTTACGATTTCTGCAAAATTTATAAATATTACCCACAACTATAACATTATATCAATTTCACTCCATAATATTCAAAAATAATATTTATAGAAAATTCATCTTTATTTAAAAAATTGAGGTTTTACAAATACACTTTTTTGTCACTGTACTAGGGTCTGATTTTTATTGTGGTTACCGAAACTTTATTTGTTACAATCGAATAACTGTACGCTCAAAAATTATAAAATGGTCATTATTTTTAATTTTATCTCTAAAAAAAGACGAACGAAAAAAGTCGATCGCATAATAAAACTATTTTTTTTTTTGCTCATGTGATGTGTTTTCAAGAATAGTATCAATTAACAATTAATATTAATAATAATAGTAATAATAATTTTTAAATAATAATAATACAAATAATAATAATAATAATAATATTTTCAAAATAATAATAGTAGTAATAATAATAATAATTTTAAAATAATAATAATAATAATTTTAAAATAATAATAATAATTATTATTATTTTTAAATAATAATAAAATATTAATAATAATAATCATAATAATAATAATTTCAAAATAATAATAGAATAATAATAATAATAATGTTAATAATAACCGTAATAATTATTTAAAATTTATTGTTATTATTTAAAAATTCTTCTTATTATTATTGTCATTATTATTATTTTGAAATTATTATTATTATTTTGAAGTTATTATTATTATTTTGAAATAGTAATAATAATTATTCTTAATATTATTATTATTATTACTATTATTATTATTTTGAAATTATTAATATTATTTTGAAATAATATTAATTATTATTCTTAATATTATTAATAATATTATTATTATTTCGAAATAGTCAATATGATCTAAGATAGATAAAGTCGTAAACGAGCCAACACAATTTCGAAATTCGATTCGAGAACGACTGAAAAAAATACGAGCTTAGACTCGAATTAGCTAATAATATGATCCAAATCGAAGATTAAAAATAGTTCGAATAAAAATATGAGTAGAATCTGAGCAAGGTTATACTCGACTCATTTAAGATTCAAATAACTCGAATTCTTGATTGTGATTCGATACATACTCGGTTAATAAATATTCGATTAGATGTTCGCTATATTTTCTTATAATATATACAAATTTAAATCAAATTAGGATAATTAGTTATTGTTTTGTTTTGTTTTGAATTTTAATTGTGATTTTATATTTGTAAAGTGTAATAATAAATATATTTTATCATTTTTAAGTAAAATAACAAATTCAATTTATAATTATATTTATTATAAAATTAGTTATTATGTGGAGACTAAATTGAGTTTTGAATTTGAATTTCACGAGTAGTTTGAATAAATATTCGAAATGAAATTGAATCTGAGTAGGATTTTTCAAATATAATTGAATTTGAGATGAATTTTATCATTTCGAATCGAATTCGAGTAACTCTTAATTCGCTCGGATTCGACTCGTTTACACTATTAAAGATAGAGCAACCACCAACACAATGACATTCGTGTATATATATGTATATACTTGTCAAAATCAGTAGCAATTTGGAACGTACAATATATATTATATGTATGAGTTTCGTAAACAAATAATATAAAGATTTGTACCAATTAATTAAGAACAAACGGAATTACAAAGCAAACTGCTATAACTTTTTACTTTGGTTGAAACATTCCTTAGATTATTAAGAATAATTACTATTCCTTCAAAATAATAATTACTATTTCAAAATAATAATAATAATAATAATAATATTTATTTAAAAACAATAATAATAACTTCAAAATAATAATAATAAAATCAAAATAGTAATAATGACAATAATAATAATAAATTTTAAATAATTATTACTTAATATTATTATTATTTTGAAATTATGATTATGATTATGATTATTATTAATATTTTTATAATTATTTAAAAATAATAATTATTATTATTATTAGTTTGAAATTATTATTATATTACTTGTATTATTATTACTCCTCCGCTTCCAAATTAATTGTTCAATTTTGATTTTTTAAAGTCAAATTGATCATTTTTAAAACTAATCTTTTTACTATTTTTGTTAAAATATAGGTGAAGATATTATAACCAAAAGAAAGTATATACAATTTATTACTAATCCTAATTTTTATAATTTTAGAAATATATTTATATATGCTTAATTATTAATTCTAAAAATAGTCAATTTGACTTAAAAAAATCAAAACTGAGCAATTAATTTGGGACGGATGGAGTATTATTTAAAAAATATTATTATTATTACTATTATTATTTTGAAAATATTATTATTATTACTATTATTATTTTGAAAATATTATTATTATTATTAGTTGTTGAGTGATCCTGTTATTGAAACCCGTCCACGTGGCAAAATCCATCCACATCAGCAAAAAAAAAGTAGTTTTATGCCCAGTCAGCTTTTCCGTCTGCTTTTTTTTTGACGAAAATTAAAAATAATGATAATTTTATAATTTTTAAAAGTATATTTATTCAATTATAATAAAAAAAATTCGATAACCACAAAATCGAACCATAATAGTCATCAAAAACTGTATTATCCCACTTCTTAATATATAAACCACCACCTCCGGGAAAAGGCAGATCCGGTGAGACAAATCTGTCAATCACAGGGCCGGCCGAAAAAGGAAAAAAATTAGTTTTAGAAGTAGATGCTCGCTACAATGGCTGGGGATGGAACGACGTCGTCGCCGAATACTGTAGTAGGAGGAGGAGCGGCAGAAGGTCAGTACATGGCGGCGAAGACGTCGGTGTGGTGGGACATCGAGAACTGTCAGGTGCCCCAGGGTTTCGATCCGCACGGAATAGCGCAGAATATAAGCTCGGCATTGGTGAAATTGAACTACTGTGGTCCCGTTTCCATCTCCGCCTACGGTGACACAAATCGCATCCCTCCCGCCGTTCAACAGGCCCTTAACAGTACCGGCATTTCTCTCAATCACGTCCCCGCCGGTACTCTCCCCCCCCCCCCCCCCTCTCTCTAAATAATTCACTTCTTGATTTGAAAGTTGACCCTATGCTATGAAGTTTGTGAATGTCTATATATTTGTTCCGTCTTTTTTTCCTTGTATGTATCCATTTCAAGATTAGTGAATCAGTTTTCCTGAAGGAAGTTTTGTGTATTTCATTGATTTATTCTGGTTTAATTTGGTGATATGAAGGAGGGGAGGATGGGCTAGGGTTTCATTTTGCTTGCGTTGTATTGTGTCAGTTATGCTATTAGTTGTCAAATGATTGCTTTTTGTAGATGTTATTTAGTAGATACAAGAGAAGAAGAAAGAAACCAAAATTGAAGAACAAATCTAAGGTTGGTTTTGGTAGATATAGTCCTTTAAATAGTCCTATGGACTATTTTTTGTCATTTCTAAGGCTATTTATGAGAGATTATACCATGATGAATGTGGGATTAATAGTCCCCCATTTTAAGTTATCAAATGGCTTTATATGACATAGTCCCACCTCGGTCAAAAGATAACATAGTCCAAAGTAGTGTTAGATTAAGACAAATTGTTCAATCCCAAACATGTTTTTTTGCAAACAAACATGACCTTAATGTTGAATCTCAAAAATGCCTTCAGTTATCCCAACTTCCAAGACAATGTGCTGGACAACTATTAAATAACAAGAAATTTAAATTGTCCCAAAATTAAGTGCTATGTTTTTGGTCAAGTGTGGATCAATTTTTTCTCCGTGAAAATTTAGTAGCACTGGAAAACTACACGAGTCTGCTTTCCAAAACCTTACTTGTTTGGTTTCTGGTACTGGGTTGAGTTCCTCTGACAGTGCACTATTTGGGTGTTTCTAGACAGAATTATGACAGTATTCCAAAATATGTTTTTGCTGCCTTTAATACTCAAAAACACATTTTTCTTCTTTGTGCACTCCATCAGACTCCCCACTTTAGCCCTCAAGTTTCAAGCATCATACCAGAATTTTCCGTGATCCTTTGTTTTAAGAGCCATTTTAGGCTCAAGAACATTGTTGGAAATTGATGATGGACTTTGAACCTTCCGTTTGTCATGATGATTTCCATCCAATTGGTGAGACTCAATAAGATGACTGAGAACTTGTTTCTCAAGAATATTTGAATAAAATGGAGAATAAGCCTAAACATAGAGTGGTTTATCATAAGAATATGATAATGAAGCTTGAAAGTAATTTACAATACTACAATCATTGTTTTCAGACTTGTCACAATAAAGGTCATAATTCAAATGCACTGTGCTCTTTAAAGTTTTAAGCACATTTTGTTACAGAACACAAAGGACTATATTTATATAAAACCATAGGTTTGTAACTGATTGCTGATTGACTATGTATATGCACGAAATACGACAAATGCAAGTACTAAGAGTCTTAGAGTTTAAATTCTATATGATGATAGTATGTTGATCCAGATTAATTTTATTTGTTTGGTATATTTATATATGATCAGGTGTTAAAGATGCTAGTGACAAGAAAATTTTAGTTGATATGCTGTTCTGGGCAGTGGATAATCCTGCCCCTGCAAATTATTTACTGATTTCGGGGGATAGGGATTTTTCCAATGCCCTTCATCAATTACGAATGCGGAGATATAATATCCTTTTAGCACAACCCCTACAAGCATCTGCTGCACTTGTTGCAGCTGCAAAAAGTGTATGGCAATGGAGAAGCCTTTTTGCAGGAGGATCCCCACTAACCAGTGGGGAAACATCACAACTTGCAAATGGTAACAATATATTCAATCCTGAAATATCGCAGGGTCCAGTTCCCGGCACACTCCAAAAAAACCAACTTGCATATTCAAATCCTGAAAGTATTTCCATCAGTAATCGGAAGTTCTTCAATCCTTCTGGGATTGGTAATGCTAATGATAAAGGGAAGTATGCTTTGAAAAACCCAAACCAACCTAGCATAACTACAAGATCCTCAAGTATGCCAGTTGGGATTCAAGAAAGCAATAACTTAAATTACGTTCAGCAGCCAGAAAGTGCACCAGGACAACAGTTTAAGAGAGCTCCTCACGAGTTTTTTGGAGCTAGCGAACCTGTCATCCCTGCAAGTAGGTCTACTCCCAATTTATTTCCTAGCAATTCTGACCACTCAGGGAACAATGACAATTTTAGTATCATAGAAAACCAGCATAGTCACTACACTCAACCGCGGCCTTTTTTTACACCGGATAACTTTTATCAGCCAAACTCTTGTAACAATGCTTTTCGTCCCATAGCACAAAAACCTGATGGTCCTAGATTTTCCTCTGCCCCACTCACAATTGTGCCTAATAATGGTAAGCTGAGTATGTCTGGGAACAACCACTATTCTCTAAATCCTCCAAATTATTATAAAAAAAATGGGGACTTCAAACCCAAATCTATTGTGGCTCCAAATTTAGATGCCCCTTGTGTACCACAAAAAGGTGGTACGTTGCACACAAGACAGCCATCACATGATATGCTGAGCAATAGGAATCCTCACGTTCTTGAGGTTCCACCCATATCATCCTTCTCTTCTAACACTACTTCGACTAATGGCACTCATGAAGGTCAAGAATTCCAACTTCTTTCTGAATACATTCAAGGCCTTATAGGGGTTGTCTTACTTGCTCTGAATTCCTTAAAGCAGGAGAAGCTAATCCCTACTGAAGCAAACATAAAGGACTGTATTCATTATGGTGATCCAAAGTTCCGGAATATTGATGTGAAAAAGGCCTTAGATTGTGCACTTGAACAAAAAATGATATTGAAGCAAAATTTAGGTGCGATGCAGCTATATGTTGGTAGAATTCAGAGACTATGGAAATGTGTGAACCCTATTGGTGGCAATCAGAATGAATATTCGAAAGTAACGTGGGATGCAACACAGAATTTTCTGACTTCCTCTACTGGCTGTTCAGCAATAATGGCTTCTGAATGCAGGTATTTTCTTAATATATTTTGACATGCTTTGGGTTCAATATTAATGCATAGTTATACATTTTGTTAATCAATCTGCTACACAGGTATGAAGCAGCTTTAATCCTAAAAAATGCGTGTTTAAAAGACCATGCTTTGGGTGAGGTACTCCAGATCTTGAATATGATTACAACTGTGAAGAGATGGATTACACATTCTCAGTCAGGATGGCAACCAATTACTGTTACTCTTGCAGAATGTAAAAATGATGCAGGTTCGGAAACTGGTGCTTGATTAGTCAAGTACTGATGATGGTTACGACTCAAATATTTAAGCTCAGATTATTCAATGTGAGGAATGTGCTTCACATTTCGAAAAGTTCATCTAGGGAGAAGTTTACAATATGGCAGAAGGGAACTCTATTACATTACTGAAGGCTTTTGGTTACATTCTTTTTGTGCTGGGTAAATATCATGGATCTCAATATAAGAAATTCCGTGCTTAGGAAGCATCAAGCAATATGACTATTAAGTTTGCTGGACACTGCAGAGTGCAGTAATAACTAGCTCTCTGCAGACATGATCATCATGTTCATGTCATGAGACTCTATCCTCTACTTGGTTTTTGTTTGATTTTTATGTCCATTTGATGCATTATTGAAGTAAACTTCATCTTGCAATATATCAACAGTAAAATATTTCAAAATAGGAGCACCCATTGCTGGAAGAGATTGGTTATGTTTTAATTCAGCGTAGAACTGAAGCTTATGGATAGGGGCAGGTCTCCAGTGCATATAACGTCTAGCAGTTCAGCATCAATTTATCTCATATATTGTGCCTGAAGCTCCGGGGACTTCCGTCCAGCAAAGATCAGGCTGTGAAGTTATATTGTTTTTTTTTCCTTTCTAAATCAAGGCCATAAATTTATTGTCCAACAATATACTGGAAGATGATATGGTTACAACATGAACTTGCTCATCGCTGGAATACTATTTACTTGCTTCAAGTTTGCATGTGTATTCAAGTTCTTAGGGTATGCCTTCGTTGACCCTTATTCCTATTGTTATTTTTTTGGACAACAGTATCGAGTTATGGATTAGGACAGATTTGCTTTGTAATTGGTATTCGTAAGAGGAAAGTTATAATAAATTTTAACCATAATCAAGCCAGGTGCTAAAATTTCAAGCTGCTAAATGATCAACATTGCATATAAATTCATCACCAAGATTAAAAACATTTGAAAAAAAAAAACAGTAGTAAGAATCCTGTGTGTTGAAGAAATAATGGAGGTGTAAAATTAATATTAATTGTTTTAGATAAACACGGAAACTGGGATAATATTTCATTTTTAATCACCTGGTGTACGTTAGAAGAATGAACATCCTACTAACCTGTTGAGAAAACAAGTTTTTCTTAATATTTTTTTGAACATCAATAAAACACTCTGTGAAAGCCATTATCAGTGCATATTTATTTCATAATTTATTTTCCTTTTGCCAAAATATGTTCAATAAATTTTGGGGGGCACGCCATTGATGGGAACCTCGTTTTGGTTTTCCTCCATTTTCACTGCGTCAACCGATGCAAAAAGAAAATAAATCTCTTTTAAATAAAAATTAAATGCATTGTTCAAGTGAGGTTTTTGCTAAGCAAACAAGAATTCAGATACAGTCGTATGATTATGCATGTTTTATTATTGAATCACAATTACAAGAAGGAATAGACATTGGACAGGAACTAATCCATCTGATCTCGCATTTATGATCAAGGAAGAAAAGGATTGTGAGACGGATATGCCTCCTTCTGCCTTTTGTAAGCCCTGATAAAAGAGAGGGAAAAAAAATAAGCACCAAGGAACATAACTATTTAGACCGACTTGCAGCTTAAAAGAAATGACTATTTCTGGAGTTGAGATCATGATTCACCTTGCAGCATTTGACCCGCCAAGTGCAAATGTTCCCAGAATGATAAAAAGGAAAGGGGCCCCAATGAGAGCATGATTCCTTCTTCCTCCATGTGATCTTGGAACTCCTGTTCTCACAACTCTTGAATATGTACCTGTTCAAGATATATTACGTCTTACTAAGAAAGTATATCACCTGAAGTTGAATCGTCTTGTCTTACACCTGTGATAGCCGTGATATGAAATACTTAGCTTGTTAAATCAAATATAAACTTGTATTCTCTGGAGGATACTTTGTTCATAATCTTTTATAACAAAAATGCAATTAGCAATCTTATCATGGTTTGCAAACTTGGACCTTTAAATGGCATATTGTGCTAAAATTAACTCCAGCCCAAGAGGTGGCTACCGTAATTATCTTATTCAGTCAGTTGATTGAGAGAACTTATATAGGAGAGGCAAGTAACTAAATTTAGCAATAAGAACTATTGAATTCCCATACCAATAGATGAAGATTCACAATTAATTATGCATACAGGGATCATCTATATAGTAAGAAATTGAACACGCATTAAAAAGAATTGAACCAAGATCATCAATCAGCTTCCAAGCTAAAAACAAAACTATGTATAGCATTCATCGAAATTGACGGTAAACACAAGTCATTTCATCAGTGTGATGAGAAACCTCAAGTGAATTTCACAGCTTACAAAAGTACACTCCATGCAAAGTGTCTTAATTAATAATACTTGTATTCTTCAATTTATCATATATGCATTGAGAGAGTAAACGGGACCTAAACCACCTGCTCAAAAAGAAAAGGGTAAAACAGACATTCAACATGGTGCGGAGGTAATTTAGGGTCCGGTCTAAAAGTTATATATGTGTGTGTGTGTGTACATGTATATATGGATGTCATGAGGATGATTCTATTAAATTTTTCTGTAGTTGGTTGACGAGTTTGCAAACCATGACATTTTGGATAGCTTTCAGATCTTCCCAAACATGTAAAGATGAGAGTTACCAGATAGCAGGCATGTGTAGGCTTCTGAAATCTGCATCAAGCAATTATCTCAGTCCCAAACAAATATAACCAATTAAACTGGCAAAAATGCTAAAGAATGCTATAGCTCAGATATGTGTAAGATTCCATTTCAATTTATGGTAGAAGAAAGTAAAAACAAAATCTGACAGAAATAACAGAATTACAAACGAGTATTTTTGTAGTTGGGTTGTTTGGCTTCTATCGTGAAGCCAACATCAGAGAAACAGCAGAAGGATTAATATTAAAAGAACTTGACAAGAAAGGTGCAAAATTATTCCAATAATACTTATCCAAGTGAAAACAATTTATTTTTTTGAAGTCCAAGTGAATACACCAGATGCTTACCATTTTGAATTTACACTCTGCATGAGGCTTTTGAGGAACTGGAAAACGATCCGGATGAGTCTCCCAGACCTTCCTTTTATATGCCGCTTTGACCTAAAATGTTTAGATGAGTAATAATATAAAACTTCTAAGAAAATATGATTATATAAAAAATTATCTGCTACGCTATAAGATAGCTTTTTGAAATCTCAAAATATGTTACAATCCCAAAGGGCTATACGGTTAGAATTCAAGTGCTTCATCAGTTCTTGTGCTTTTTTCTCAACTGACAGGCTAAAAGCTACAAGATTGACAGATTAGTGCTTATTATAATCCAGTGGAACCACAACAAATAAGTTATGGTCTCAAATGGTTGGCACAGTCAATGAAGCAGTCTGTTATGGTCTCAAATGAGTTAGATAATTAGAAACCTCCTTTTCATTTCATGGGCTTTTGGCACAATGGTTAGGTTTGTTTTTACTAAGTCAAGATTGGCTGACGGCTAAAACGGTTGACATAATAAAGCCAATGTGCAATATTCACAAAAAGATGAAATAACTTTCTGGAAACGATAGAAACAAATCATTCAGTTTAACATAGGGTTGAACAAGATCAGCAATGCAGCCAGCCTAGTACTGGCGGAGCAACAACTACTCTGCCTTCTTTTACTTCCTTACTTCAATTAAATCTATCAAGAGATAAAGGATATCATGCCATGAACTTTTCTTTATTATCTTTCTTCACAAATTTGTATACTAAAGTACATATTATATTTATGAGCTTATTCTAATAACTCAATATAAAGCTGATAATCAGCAAATTGCAAACACGTATAACCCAATTGGTTAAAAATAATAATAAAGAAGCCAGATTCCCACCGTATAAAAACAGAGTAATTAAATAAAGAACAAAAAAGACCTGGGCTGGAGTGGGACGAGAATTGGGAGGAAACCCTAGGAGCAGGATGGCTTCATCTGCCTGCATCTCGCCAATTACCAATATTCGTCTTGCTAGGAATTCAATCACACTCTAGTCTAATACCAGCTGAGTGACTGCCCAAATTCAACTCCGAATTACCGGTACAATAACTTTGACAAAACAATTTCGCAGACAACTCTTAAATAAATGTCTCAGTAGGCTGGTTATAAAGATGCAATGGCGTGGCCGGGTTTAGAACCTAATTGGGCCAGTTTTTTATAGAAAAATGGCCTGCTCTCATTCATGTGAGCTCCAGGCTTTAATGTTGGACCTGTTCCAAGTAAGAAACCCTGCTCCGACCCTGACCAGAACCATAGGATCCGATTTGTTGGGGCTTAATTTGCGACCCTGATAAGGCTCTTTTGAGATAGGAGTCCAATACTTTCCTGAAAATTCATAGTTTTATTGGACACTTGAGCACCCCAGCCCATTTCCTAAGCTACTAAAAAGTCTTTGGGAATGATTCAGCTGTCATTTCTTTGGTCCATAATTTAGAAAAATTGAGTATGAATGAAACACAATTTTTCTAAACACAATTTTTTTTATTCCATATGAATGAGTCATTTCATTCTCACATTCATTATTCTAATCTAAATATTTCATTCTCACCTTCATTACTCCAATCTAAACGCAACATTAGTAATTTAAAAATGAGTAAAAGAATGTCAGACTAGGATCTAACACCAATTGCAATCCAGTTCTAGAATTGGGACAATTGTCAACAAATTAATCCGGTAAGATTCCAAAGTCTTGCAAGAAGCTGTGATAGGTTGTTTTTTCTTCTTCTTTCTGATCATTGATTGCAGTTTCTCCCACCCTCTCTTATTATATATCGTTTTACACAAGAATTAAAAAAAATTAATTGTATAACATTAAATATAATATTAATTGTCTATAATACTTTTAAATTTTCATAATTCTCATAATTATCTCATGCATGTCATGAGAAGTAATTTTGAAAAGATTTTAGTTAGTTCTCCTTCATTATATAAAATCACAAATAATTAGGATCTAAAACGACATATATTAAAAGACGGAGAGATTACTTAGTCTATATATTTATTTGTGCTTTTTAGTGGAGTATAAAAATTGAGTATTTCCATATTAGTAGTATTTTCATTATTACTAAATACACACGTGTTTTGTAACTTATTTTTGTAGTAGCAGTTGTTGTTTGCTTACGGATATGGTTGATTCAGGGTAGATCTATTCTAGATTCAGGAGGGTCAATCATTTTTGTTTCTTACACTAAATATAATAAATAAAATAAAATAGAAACGTCATATTTAGCAGCAACACATTCATCATCGGCCTGATTTCTCCCAAAATTAAACTCAGGTGTTTCAAAACGCTCAGTGTGTGTTTTTGACCCTTAATTTGATAAAAACTAGAAAGTGAATTATTGATAAATATTTGGTGGGTAATTTTTTATGATGTAACAAGTTTTTGCTTGGGTCAACCTTGAAATTTTTCAACAGAGATTCAAAAAGGGATTCTTGATTTTCTTGAAATGGATGAGTTAGCAGTTGCAGCAGGTGATGAAGTGAGCCGATGGAGTTGGGAGGAGAACAAGTTGTTTGGGGTGGCTTTGGCGGTGGTTGAAGAGGAAGACCCAAATAGACGGGAGGTGGTGGCCGCCATGGTTGGTGGCAACAAGAGCGCCGAGGAGGTCTATAGCCACTATGTTATCATCCTATTTGGAAATTATCGAATCAGGGAAATTGGATTACAAACTTACTGATGATGCAGCCCAGTTCTACAACTCTAGTACTCGATCCATTTCTTGGACCGATGAAGATCACAAGTACTTAACCGCTCTTTCTATCTAGTTCCACATTTTGTTATTAAAAAAAAAGAAAAAGACTACCATTTTGTTATAAAAAAAAAAGACCATATTTGATTAGTCTAGTTTTTCATTTCCCTAAAAATTTATACAATGTTGCACGTACTGAAGGCATGCAGCTGAACTTACACGGGATGTCGATATTCTTAACATTTTAGTCTCTGATCTTCTCTATTTTCTTGACTACAGCTTGCTGGTTCAATTGGACAGTAACTGATCAGTGGGTCAGAACAACTATTCTTGAAAGCTATCGGTTCCCAGTATTAATTAAGCTCCCAAACCTGAACAATGCTGCTGGCATGGGTAAGTTAATTGGTTTTTTTTCCCGTGCAAGTTTGTTGCTAAAATAATTGATATTTTCTTTGTAAAGAAAAAAACTGAATGTATATATTCGGAGCCGGTTTAGCTTGTGTTTGCATAGAATGAAATTTATTTTCTGAACTTTGTTGTCTCTTGCATTCTGTAGCCTCAATTTCAGTTGATATTATCAAATGATGTAAACAGAGTAATACTCCTTCCCTTATAAAATATACGATCAGTATTAGTAATTTGTTGAAGTCCATATTGAGAAAGACCGTGTGGCTTTACAATACATGTCAATATTCAGAACTCACCAATCAATATGTTATGTTAGTTTCACAAGCTCATTCTCACGGGGATTTTGAGGAATTAGCAATATAGTTTGTGAAAATAGAGCATGTATATATATAGCTAAGAAAGGGGATCATTGCATAAACAATGGACTATAATGACATCAATTGATCTCTTCTACCAAAACCCAAACTACAACTATAAGTGTGACGGTTCAACATTCTATTTTGAAAAACATAAATCAAAAGGGTCAGCACCTGCATCTGAAAGTCCAACCCATTGATATCTGAAAGTACAGACGAGTAATAATAATAATAAAAAAAAACAATGATTTTTAAAGGAACAAATAAATTGGCCCCTTGAAAGGATTATATTTAACACCCTTTTGTAAGACAGAATCTCTACATAACAAACTACCTACCATACTAACACTGAGAGACAGATTCCTCCAAAAACAGGAGGGTAAAACAAGCAACAGAAATCCTGCGACAAGAGTTCAACTAGATTTTTTTTTACCTCATTTCATCTACCAGTTCTAACCTCAAGCTCCTCCCCTCACACAAAAAAGATGTGTTTTTGTGCACTAACATTACGGAGATGGCAACAGAGTCTGACGCCACTAGGAGGGCGGGACGAAACAGGTTGCTCTATTGTGTCCAACTCCTTTGCACCTGCTGCAATGCAGGGGCCTTTTGACCACCCCTTTTGAACGGATCCTTCTCTTCTTGGGAAGACCTGGTGAACGATGCAGCACAGGAGGGTGTACTTGTACTGGAGAAGAATTTTTATGTACAGGCATATCAGCTGTTGGAAGTGGATTTATAGAATCTAAATATGTCAGCCGGAAAGTTTCAGTTGTAAAGTATTTGGAGCAGTAATCACATATGTTCCCATTATTGTGCTCAACGGCTGCCACAGCATGCAAGCAAGGGATGCCAGTGACTTGCCACATTCCGCAACTACAGTCCCAGTGATCAACGTTCACGACATTAATTGCACCCAGACCATCAGAAACTTCAACTTTGCTACCAGTTGAGTCTATCACTTGAAGTGATTGTGCTTTAGCAATTTCTTCCTGCAATTTATTACCTATTGTTGGAGTTAATCTTGCAGACCACTGACCTGAATCGATCCGACGTGTATAGATTAACTCCATCATCTTACGTCTCATGCTATCAATAATATTTGTTATTGGTAACACAGGAAGGGCAGATACCCAGTTATAAAACGGTTCAGCAATGTTGCCCATGAGATTATTATACCGTGAACCTTCAAAAAGTGAATTTGCCCAGTATCTAGGCTCACTTTGTAATATCCACTCACACGCCTCAGGTGAAATATTTTTGATTCTCTCCACGCACATCCTATATGTATCAGGTGCAGGTGTGTAGGCAGCATCAAACAAATAAGCAACAATCACACGTATAACTTCCAGACTATGGGTCCCCTCAGATCCTTTTTTAAATCTTCTGTAAGATGATGCAGGCAATAAGCATGGAAAGAATTTCTGAATACCTTGGAAATAGACCGTCTTAACATCTTTCTGTCCATAACAAATGTTATTGGTTGGGACACCGCAAGAGCAGTATTCAATTGCTCTAAAAACCAATTCCAGTTATCATCATTCACTCTATCTACTATCGCAAAAGCAACAGGAAAATACCATCATTTCCATCCAATGCCATAGCAATTAGAAGCTCTGAATTATATTTTGATTTCAAAGTCATGGTATCAAGGAAAAGGAGAGGGCGACAACCATTTCGAAAACCAGTCAATGAAGCGTAAAACGCAATAAAAAAGGCCATGAAAGCTCATATCCTCTCTCGTTGTAAGTGTGGCTACACTACCAGGATTTGTCTCTGCAATCTTCTCACATATCCAGGGCAAGTAATTGTATGAATCTTTGAATGAACCCTGAAGCTCTTTCCTGGCCGTTTCCATTCCGCGCCATGCCTGTGAATACTGCAATTCAATCCCAAAATCCTGTTGGATCTCATCAGCAATTTCCTTTGGCTTGCTAGTTGGGGAATCTCGCAAAATGTC
Organism: Panax ginseng; assembly: GCA_020205605.1. Taxonomy (NCBI): domain Eukaryota; kingdom Viridiplantae; phylum Streptophyta; class Magnoliopsida; order Apiales; family Araliaceae; genus Panax; species Panax ginseng. Next base: position 3,013,110 of record CM035138.1, on the reverse strand, counting down.
CTTCATAATGCTTACCACCAACTTTTTTGAGGCTTGAGGTCGATTTGCAGCACTGGTACCTGCTCCACAAGTATGGGTTTCATGCAACTTCCTAACTATAAATAGTTGTGTGGTAGCCAATCTTGATGCACGAATTCGCCAAGGACAGCCCTCAGTTTTACACTTCGCACTAACCCGTCTGCAATCATTGTGCTTGTAAGTGCATGCAAAACCACGTGCTACGGAATACTTGCGTAAAGCATCACGGAAGTCATTAACACTATTAAACTGCTGTTGGACACCAGTGATACAGTTCTCCCATAATTTGGCAAGTTTAAACTGCCCAGTCTCTCCGGCATTCATCATCATAGCAGTTTGGGGATCAACAGCCATTATAGGCTCGGGATCAGGAGGAAGCATGAGATTAATATGGGTGACTTGATCAACAGAAGTGACATGATCAACAGGAGTGACATGATCAACAGGGGTGATATGGTCACCAAGGGTGAAATGATCAGCAAGGGTTAAAGGACCAACAGGGTTGACATGCTCGCCCATTGTTGTTGGGCTGGATCTGCAAGAGTAAGAATTCAAGACATATATATACACACATCAATTAATAACTGGCCATAATATAACCACTGGTATCCTACATCTACGTCAAAATTGGGTACAGTCCTGTTGGCTCAGAGAAGTCCAATTATACAATAGAACTTAGACCATAACTAAATGACTGCTACATTCACGACTAGTAAATAATTTGAGAAGAAAAAACAGTGCTTACCTACTGCCAGGCATAGTTGATATATCATTGATAATATCATCACCGGTGAAGACATAAACATCCAAGGTTGTCGAATCCTCATAAAAATTGAGCATTCGTTGTATGTCTTTGTCACTAGAGATTGTAATAAGTCTCTTATTGTTGTTGGGGAGGAAGTACTTGATGGTAATGGAACAAGGATCATATTTCCACATATCTGCCATCTCGGACTTTAGTTCATCAAATCGGGTTCCATTGTTAACCCCAATAGCATGAGCATCTCCACCCTTGTATGACAATGAACCATCATCAGATGCTGTAAGCTTCCCGCCGGACTGACAGATAACAATATGCTTCCCTTTCGGCATTGTCTCGGCATCAAATCAAACCCCCTAACAGCAACAAAAACCTGATTTTCCTGAAGATAATTACCAATGCATGCAAAACAAACAAACAAGCAGTTCCACTAAACATTAAAACAACACCCAATGAATAGGATTTAATGCAATCACTTGATAACAGTGCAAACCTTACAAGTTACAAAGTTCTATTTTTTACTTGATGGGTTTCATAAAATCCTAACAAAAGATCAAATCTTTATCAGATTTTCCTTTTTCTAGTGATTTATAAGTGGGTTTATTCTGTTAGGCAATGGGTATAATTTCACTAACTGTGAATTTTTAAGAAAAAATATTTAACCATACCTTTACAAATTAGGAAGAACAAAGTTAACTGACCAATTAAAAGATAAAATACTGAGAAAGAACAAAATGTAGGATCTTTCAACTGACCTGAAGGTGAATTTAGGAGCTTGAAATCATAGCGCTGAACCCTATTCAGAGTAGAACAATTTTGGACTCGAGAAAACCCTAAGTCTTGCGAGAGTGAATCATTTATTTCCTTGTAAAATTAAACGGACAAACAGAGAAATAGAAATCTGGGGAGAGTGAAAATAAAGTTCTTTGCAAGAACTAAACTGCAAAAAATGAAAACCAATCGGGAAAATATTGGGAATTTGACCCTCTCGCCAAGTAGCAGTCTATGGTTTGAGAATTTGCTTATGGGGGCACTATTTTGATATTTCCACGTCGTTCTCTTGAGCGGGATGCCGGGATGTGAAAGGAGCACATTACATGTGTAAATAACATTTCCAATCTTATTTAGCTGTTGTTTGCCACTGCCAACAAATGGAACAACGAAAATCAAACGACGTCGTGACAATAATTTGATAAGAGAAAACGTATAGGTAGGATTTATGTTTATGGCTCGGTCCAAATAATAAAATAAGAAAACTGATATTTTCATATTAAATAGTAAATGAGTTATACATTTTTATGAGAGAGATTCATGTGAAAATATTATTTTAACATGTAAAAATATCAATTTTCTAAAATAATTGAGTTGTTTGGGCACTTAGAAGAGAAAAAAAAGATGTGGAATAAAAGGGAATTGAGAATAACTTCGTAATAATTTATTGAATATTGCTTAGATATTTATATTAGTCATAATTTAATTTTGTCATGTAGTTTTTTGACATAAATTATTTCTATTATAATTATGACCACTAGATTGAGAGAGTTTGAGATTAGGGATGACAATTTGAACTGAAATTAAACTAAAATTGGTCAAATCGAGTCAAACCGGTTGGTTTTTAATTGAATCGATGACTTAATCGTGTTACAATTTTGGTGCAAAATTAAATAAATCGCAGGTAATGCAGGACTATATTGGTATTTGATGTTGAACAAGTGGTGCACCGCGCCGCATTGCATCAGATGTAGCCTGTAGGAACCAATGGAGCACCAATTTTGAACTCATATATTATACATGTACTAAAATATTAAATAGGTGTTGGTGTATTAAGAATTCTTAACTATTACCTTCTCTTACTTTAAAAAAAAGATGTAATACCATTGGCAGTTGCAAAGTCAGGACTTAAAATTTTGTGATGCTATAAATGATTTGACGGAGATTCAGAGACGCAATCCCGAGTATTTTTTTTAGATAATTTTGTGCTTTTTTGTCAATTACATATGTAAAACAGACATTTTGTTACATTATTGTTAATATAATAAGTAATATCATTATATATACCCTTTATTGACCCTTAATACGTCTTTCTAATTACAAATTTGTTAATAAATATTTAAATTTCTTATATTATAAAAATAATATAAATTAGATTATTATTTATTTTAAAAATATTAGAGAAAGATACATACATCAAGGAGTAGAAGTAATACGGAATTTAGAAAGCTATAAAAAAAATTAATTTGACCCCGTATATTAAAAATTTTCATTGAGGTCAATTTATTCGGTACACTTAAAAATTTCTTTTAAATTTATTATATATTATAAAATGTTTTTTTTTATTGGGATCAATTGACCCCACACCTGTCAATATGGCTTCGTTCCTGACCACTAAAATATTATAATAATGTTTGTTATATTTTTTTTATATGAAATTATTTTATGTTATGCAAAATCTTAATCTTTGATGATGTTTTACTTCTTGAAATATTTTAACTTATTTTATTTATAATTATTCGTTGGTGCGGTATAGTACTATTCAAGAGACTGAGTCATTTGGTATAATATCCGGTACAAGTTTTTTTGAAATAAAGTGATATTCAATTTTTTTATACCAAACATCATATATATTTATTTTTTTGACTTATTTAAGTGTTCTTTCTTTGTCACAAATAAAATATTTTTTTCAAAACTAATTATACGCAGAATCAATAATTAAAATCATTGATCACATTTTTTAAGTGATCTAATAGATGATGAAATCCAAGATTCTTACTGCAGGCGTCTTATATATTATTTATTACTCCTCTTTTTAAGTAACTTCATGTTAATCAAATATTTCCATAATACTGAAATGAGTCTCATTACATATTTTAAGCTTTCCGTCTTTAGAAATATTAAGATTTACCAAGGTAGGGATAAATTGACAAGGGACTGAAGCACCACCACCAGTAGAGAAAAAATGCATGTTAGTCAAGAACTTCTTGGCAGATTTTTCTATTTGCTTATGCATTTAAATCAAGTGGCGTACAATCAAGGATGACCAACTCTGTGAAGCCCTGCCCAATTTTGCTTTGGCTTCTATCCAAAACTTTCAACTGTAGCACTTCCATATAACCCCAATCTTCTCTTATGTGATTAGGGATAATAACTAACAAAAAAGTACATTAGGAAAGAAACATTGGCGAAGAAAAATGCATAGTTTAACTATGTGTTTGGGGAAGTGAGAATAACATCAAAGTCACTTAAAGTCCATTCTGCCACTTCATCTTTGTCGCTAACAAAGATTTCAGTTCCCACATCAAGAGATGTCCATATTCTTCTAGCAGGAGTAGTTCCCGGATCCTGTAATGGGAAAAAATTATGTCCAACCTTAATAAGCGTTTATCAAAATAAAATAGAATAAAGTTAAACGGTACTCTCATAGCTGCAACATGACTATAAAGTCACTGACCTGATAGAAGTAGAGTCTACTTGAAAGGCCACCAACATCAAGTTCCCAAGTCCTTGCATCCCCGACCCAACCGTCTCCTTGTTTAGTTGGATAGCCATATTCAGCCCATATTGGATGAGGCAGCAACTGAACCAGTTCTTGAGCCTGAGGATTGCTGTAAGGATCACATGTGCTGTATGGGGCTTCCAAATGCTTGCCATTGCCGGGAGCGCAGTAATAGTGATAAGCTCCATAAGGGAAGTTGGCAGTGTCATTCCGATGTATTTTTGTGTTTTTTGGAGTAATGTGGTATGGTGGACAGTTGATTAGATTTGTGGGGTTGCACCAAGCTGAAGTTTCGGGGTTGATGATCATTTCGCTGTATCGGGTTATGTCCGTAACCACGTCTCCGTTGCAAGGCGTGCCATCATTCTTCCAGCAGCTGCCTATGTCAATCAAGTAGAATTGGCTCTTGGGTCCTCCTCCTTGTTTCACATCTAAGGTTAATCTGACCTTGAAATTAGGTGACTCCGGAAGCTGGAAGTAAGTGAAAATTGTTACTCTCTCATGTTAGGAAATACTCCTTCCATCCATCAAAGAATTTCACATTTGGCGATTTCAAGAAAATTAAGTCAATATTCGCCTTACCAATTTTCTACTTAATAAAGCAATTTCCACTGATAAGTCAAAAAACTTTTCCCCACACATAGTGTTTTGCAGTAAAATTCCCATAATTTTTTTTGTTGAGAAATTACCATCTTTTTGGGCAAAGGTATAAATCATCTGTGATATTCTTTGTGGGAAGAACTGAAGAAGGGAGTAAGAAACAGAAGGCTAAGAGGAATACTTTTTGGGCCAATTCTTGTCACCCGTTTAGTCAATAGTCATAGAAACAGAGTAAACAGCTAGGACAAAGTCCAAACTGGCATGTCTCTCTCAAATTTTGTTGGTTAAATGATTCATAGTTATGTCTAATCATTAAAGATGGTACGCATTTAATTTAAAGTAATATAAAGAAAAGAAGAAACATGAAATTAGATATATTCCTTGCACTCTATTTATAACATTTTGGTGAACTTTAGATTCTGTTGTTCAATTTGTTCTCTTAAAACTATAATCACAGATTGGACCCAGCTAATGTGCTTCTGAATACAAAGCAATTAATTCACATACTTTAAACAACAAGTCAACAACCATTTGGTTCTGTAGGGCCTAACTGCCTTGTCAAGACGAAAACATATGGTTGGTGACCTACACCAAATAATTATTTCCTTTGCCATTGTGTGAAGGTTAAGGTTCCAGTCCAAACAGGTTTGTTAAAAAATCTATGAACTAATAATTAGGTGTTGGACCTAAATATCATGTGGACATTTATATGATTAGTTAATTAATATAAACATGGTCTATAAATAAGCCTGGGTTTATATCTAGGAACAGTAGGCTTAACTTGTCCGATGTAGGTATTCTCAACATGCCCCCTCGAATGTGGATGTGTGTGGTGATTTTGAGCCAACTTAATTGCACATTATGCCGAAGCATCAACTAAAAAAAAATTGGCAATTGGAGTATCGTACTTAGTTTAAGTTCATATCTAAGCTTAACTTGTCCGGTGGGATATTTTGAACAATAACAACTGAAATAAAGTAAAATCTACATATTATTTCTAAACAAAAAACAAGAAAATTTAACAATATTTAATTTACAAGCACAGTTAGATGAATGCTATACGTTACTGACTAGAAAAATAAAATTTTACAAGGCAGGAATTTTTGAACTTACAATTTTGAGCATTCCTCTAGTGTCATAGTGATAGCCTCCAGAGAACCCTTTGGTAGCATCAGCTCTTAAATACAACATCAGCCACGGATACAACTTTGAAGTTTTGAGTTTATGACTAAATACCCAACTCCCACTACCAACTTTCTTCTCCCAAATCACCTCATAATAAGAGATTCCATCATTTACACCACCAGCCTTAGACCCCAATTCATAGCTCCCATGAAAACCTCCTCTCATTGTTCTACCATCATTAGAAAGATTAGTCTGATCATGATAAAATAGGGGTTGATTCATACAGTCCTTTCCAGGGCAAGGAAATCTTCCTGGCTTAAAAGGTGCTACTTTTTTACCATTTTCTGGACACAAACCAGATTTTGTGTCATAATTTCCATTTTTCAACATAACCATCCAAAATTGCCATGGTTTTGGGATATCTTCAACTTCACATAAAGAACCCAAATATATCTCCTTCTCAGAAGCATATAGGTCTGAATCATTTAGAGCTTTTGGACTCAAACCTGGAAATGCCTCCCCAACCCCAAGTTTGTTATCTGCCTCACTTACTTTGTGAGATAGAGAATACTCTGCACCTTTTTCAATCAGAAGGGGGAAAACAGAGGAAGTAAAAATTAGAAAGATAAACAACAAAAAAGTGGGACCAGAAGGAAAAGCCCGGATGTAATCACTTCATATATTTGTTAGGAAAAGTAAAGATTAACCAGTTGCTTATAGCATTCATTACGACATTCATTAATGAAAATGGAACCCAATGTCAGATATCAAATTGTAACAAATCCATTAAAAAGGAAAAGATAAATGGGGAAAAAGAAGAGAGAAAAGACCCACTACTCTTGATTCTGAGTTTTCTTCTGAATTTAGAATCACTTGAGAGATCAAAGCAATCAGCAGCTCTTGGACTTCCCATTGAAGGGGCTTCTTTGCCAACTTCATTGCAGAAGTTCCAAGCTTCAAAGCCTACTCTCAGGCCATCTCTTCTCATTCCCGGGTCTCCCACGGCTGAGCCATTTTCTTCAACTTTTGCCAAAGAGACACAAGAGGGTAACAGCAAATTTGCCATGAGAAATAAGATGAAGGGTAAATATTCCATGGCTGTTTAGCCTGTTTTCTTACACTTTGGCTCAAGAGAGCAGAGTAGTAATTGTGGGTGAAACAAACAGAGATTCAGGAAACTGGGTCGGAGCTTGCAGATGATGTTGGGCTAGCTAGCTGTCCCAAAATGATGTTTCTTGTGTTGGTTCTTTTCTTTTGTGACTAGTGTCTAGGCTTTTTTCACCAAACTCTCTTTTTCCTTATATCTAGTCTTGTGTGTATGCTATTGCTATTTGCTAGGAATAGGATAACCATAAATTCTCCTTTATTCTAAAATATTTAACTACACAAATAATAAAGCAAGCTTCACTTGACACTTGCTGCTTTTTCGATCTTCTCTTAAGATCCTTTTCTACTCCAAACCAGAAACTAAAAGACAATGTGGGCTCCACTTTAATATAACAAGTTCATTTTGATTAAGTGGTAAATTTAAATACAGAATAGACTTCTGAATTAAAGGAGTGACATTTGGTAAACAAACAATGAAATAAATAATCGAAAGTTATTGTATGTAAAAACTAAAAAGTAGTTTGAATTTGATACACAGTTAATATAGGAGTATAACAAGTTATTAAAGTAAAAATCATTTTAACAAAATTATTTTTATTTTTAATAACGTGTTTAGTTGTAACACTATTTGTAAGAAATAATGCATTGAATTTAAACTCTTGGATATAAGATATTAAGATGATATCCAAAACAAACCTTCCTTAAATATTTTAGAGAAATACTTTGTCCCATTTTAACTATTTTCATATTGAGCGAAAAAAGTTGGACTGCTCTGTTCCTATTAAAAAGTTGAAATCTTGGTTGTCATTCATTCTCTATTAGGTTAATAGCAATAAGTTTCCGGTCAAAACAAAAATTGCCCATCATATTACTTCTCTAATGACAAAAATCCGATCTACTTCTCACGGGAAAATAGAAAGAAATGCTAAATATATATTGACTATTAAAGTAGTAAGGATACTAATTCAAGTTGTATTTTTTTTTAACACCAAAAAGGCAGAAAGAAAAATTATTAAAACCTTTCATGGAGGCCAAGAGTTGATAGCTACTTAATTATTCCCTCCTTCGTTAATAACAGACTTATTTTTATTAATAATAATAATAAAAAAAAAATATTACTGCTACAGATTATTTTTAAGTTTGTGTTCACAAACCATGATATCGTTTTCCCGGTTCCAATGCGTACGCAATTGCGTGGATTTGCATGCGCTGCACAAGTTGTTTGCCGTGTCTTGTTGTGGACTGGGCGTACGCGGCAGGCCAAATGCAATAATACGTACCCTTTGGCGGAAGTGTGTTGTGAGATGAAATATTTTTATGAATATTTTTGTATTTATGTGAATATATTTCAACTAAGTTATCAAAAGTGTTTTTGAATCCAAATTATTGTAAAGATTTGTCAAATATATATTTAACTAAAAACTAGGTTTTTCCAATTATAATAAATGAAAACTTAAAGGTTATATTTAAGTGTTAAGCTAAATTCTTCACATTCTTGTATTAACAATTATTTCATTTTAAGACCATATAATCATTTTAAGATTATATCTTTTCATAATTTTAATCAACTCCATTAATATATTTGAGGTAGGATATGGTTATAATCAATTAGGGTTATACGGTCCGGATCAAGTGCATACCTCTTATCTTACTCACCCATGCTTTTCTTTTAATGATTTTAATTCGACGCTTCTCGGTCCTACAACCGTCGTCTATACTTTTAATGACGCGCTTATATGTTGTCCGTCGTAAAAGTATGAGACGACGATTATATAATCAAACCGTCGTCGTCGGTCTAAATCTAGTAAAGGGGTGAGACGGGAGTAAGATAAGGGTACGACTGATCCTCTACTTCTGGTTATATATATATATATATACACACGGTCCCGATCTTAAGCTCACCCTTATATATCCAACTCATCCGAACTCACCCCTTTTAACGACGAGCAAACGACGACGGTTGCTCGTCTCTACAACCGTCGTTTATATTTTTATGACGCGATATATGTTGTCAAATCATTAAAAGTATGATTTACTTGATTGTATGACCGAACAAATCAGCCGGGTCTCGTCAGCTAAAGGTGAGCTTCAGTGAGTTGGATAAGAAATGAGAGAGATCCCAACCATATATAAAATATATACTATCCTGATCGTTCGTCATACCTCTTATCTTACTCACCTGTGTTTTACCCCCCCTTTAGGCGACGGTTTCGATTAATACAACCGTAAATTCATACTTTTTAATGACGGACAACATATAGCGTTCTTATATGTGACGCCCCCCCAAAATAGGTATACAACACCCATTCTGAGTCGCCAAAATACATGGTATAGAAAGCAAACTACAACTTTGACAATACAGATGTTGTGTAGAATACGACAATACAAATGTGAGTTTGAATACAAATATTGTCTTCTGATAATATACACACCCAAATAAGTCCTCATTAATTATTCAAACACTATTTTACGAAAATAGTGAGGACATCTAAAACATCTTCCTAGAACCATCACTCCATACCCCGACTTCGATCCTCGCTATGTTACTCACCTTCCGAGAGAAGAAAATGGAACAAAGAGGAAAAGGGTGAGCTCAACTAGCCCAAAAAAGAATATTATGACTAAGATAATATACAACAAATTATCGTTAGTCTTCAACAGGAAAAATCGATAAATTATAATGAGCAACAAGTTTTAGATCAATAAATGCGTGAATGAACAATCCATTAGAAGAGTCACGTAGAGAAGAATTCTACCGCCTTCTAAGGTTTAAAAGTCCATCATCAATATTTTATCCTCAGAATAACAATCAATATTCATCTTTGCACTACAGGCCAAAGATATTCATTTAAATCACCAAATTAGTCATGTTCATCTCAACACTGCTCATCTTCACACTACTGTGCCAAAGATATTCATCGATTAATCGTTCATCTTTGCACCATCGTGCCAAAGATATTCATTTATATCATCATTTAAGATCAAGATGATGAAAAATATTTTTAAAGAAACGAATCCAAAGGAAACAAAATGACAAGGATTAAGGATTAAGGATTCGTACTTTATTTTACCCATGTCCAAAAAATACCTCGAAAATAATCATAGTGGTGTAAAATTCAAGAATGATCAAAACATGGATACAATCAAAGCTAGTATCCGTAATAGATATTTTGAACGAAAAGAAAAATTTTCATTTTTCGATGAATAATGTCGTATTCGTGAATAATGCCAGATACGTGAATAAAGTCTGTATCGTGAATAAGAACTCCCAACACAACAAGTTCCAAATTTGATAAAAAGTTCACCAATACTTCTAAGATAATGATATTGAAGAAAAAATATCATTTAAGAAGAAAATAATACCCTTACCTCAAAATAACCGCATTTTACAATGAATTTCGGTATAGTCTTAAAAACCCGCGTCGTATAGAACACTCAAAGTATACTCACAAGAATACGCCGATAATTTAGAGAGAAAAAGAGAAAACTTAGTTTACGGTGTGATTTTCAATTCTAACTTAGCCTCTATTTATAGGAAAATGTTAGAACGCCAAAGGAGACTAAATTAATAAAATATATTATTATTTACCAAATATTCAAGCCCACCACCAAGGAATCTGATTTTAGCCACCAACCATATGTTAAAGATGCTCACCAACCTTTGAAAAACGTTTTTCTTGAAAATAATAATTAAAATTTTCAAAAATCAATTATTTCGGAACTCCGAAACATCAATAATTCACAATAAATATCCCTTTTATCAGAAAATTCAAATCTCGCGAATTTTTATAGGAATTTCAATTCTCTACAACTTTGCGAAAGAAATTTTTCCAAATTCCAAAATGAAATTATCCAAAATTCACAAACCAAGCGATTTTATACTACATAATCAATTTTCTATTCAGAATTGTGTCCACCGACACACAAAATATGTGTTAAACATTTAATGCCACAAAAACTCTTCCTCCTCATATACTCATGTACCCACATTCATTGTAAAAATATCACCGTTAATATATTATTAAAATAATATATCTAAATGAATTATTTTATCGTAAAAAGATAAAATATTAATTTTCAACAATTGTCGTCAACTTTAAAATTTTCTCCATCTATATCCACATAAAATAAATATTTTCTTTATCATAATAATCAATAATACTTATTTAAAAATAATATTACGTAATCACAATCTCGACAACCGGTAGTTCCCTGGAAAGAGGGCTTTCCAATAAGGATTTCTCCTTCTTGCGCAGTGAATTAGGTGACCAAACCTCTCTTTAGACGTAACTTTCTAGACATTGCCAATAATGTTATCGATAATATTATTCAAATAATATGAATTATTGATTTGATAATGGAAAATCTTTGTAAATGACAATTATTGAAACAACAACAATACAAAATATCAACGCAAAGAATTATTGAATCAATAAAATATAATATTGAACAAGAATTACTGTAATAATTATTGAGTAGTGCCTTCTTACGTAAGGATCAATAATTCAATAATATTGTACAATCTGGTGTCTTCTTTGAACTATTCTGGACATCAGTATTTTAACCACCGTGTAACCCAACAAAGGTTAATCTGGTAATAATTTACGTCGTTATTTATAAAACTCAATCTTTGTCGTTTTCCTTCATCCAACCGCTTTTCCGTTATGGGGCCCACCAATGATCAAGGCTGTCATGCACGGAGATTCCCGACAAAAAAGAATATTCCACGACCAAACGAATATTCCCGACAATAATGAATATTTTATAACCACTTGCTTATTTTGTAAACTTTGCACACATTTCACCCATAACCAAAGAATTATATCAAATTAACCCTTATTAATTTAGAATAATGAATAAAGGAAAATTCAATTTTATTTATAATAAGTTTGGGGTCTTACTACCTCCCCTCCTTATGAAATTTCGTCCTCAAAATTGACGTACGTACCTGGTATATCGAAAAGGTGAGGGTACCTCGCTTTCATCTCCGATTCCAACTCCCATGTCATTTCCTCAATTGCATGGTTTCTCCACAAAACCTTAACTTGTGGTATAACCTTCGTGCGTAAGACATGCTCTTTCCTATCCAAAATCTCAATAGGTATCTCCTCGTAGGTTAAATCTTCATTTATCTCGTCTCGGTTCTAATGCAATAATGTGGTTCGGTCTTTCACATATTTACGAAGCATAGATATGTGGAATACGTTGTGAACACGAGACATACTTGGAGGTAACGCGAGTCTATAGGCTACGTTTCCTATTCGGTCGTTAATCTCAAATGGACCAACAAACCTTGGATTGAGCTTTCCTTTTTCCCAAAATCTTGTAACTCCTTTCCATGGAGCAATACGTAACAATACATGATCTCCAATATTAAACTCCACGTCCTTTCTATGAAGATCAAATAACTCTTTTGTCGATCTTGTGAAATTTGAATACGTTGTCCGAATCATTTGGATCTTTTCTCTGTAGTCATGCGTCTTAAATTACGGTCCCAACATTGTTGCTTCTCCCACCTCGTCCCCAAAGATATCTTGGAGAATCATTTTTCGCCCATACAACGCCTCAAATGGAGCCATGCCTATACTTGCTTGATATAATCATTGTTGTAGGAGAATTCCATCGATGGTAGTACTTATCCCAACTTCCTTTGAAATCTAGGACACGAGTCTTAATAGATCTTCAAGGGTTTGAATAGTCCTCTCTCGATTGTCCGTCCGCTTTGAGGATGGTATCTTTGAATCAAATCGTAAATCCGTGCCCATAGCTTTCTGCAGCTAACCCAAAATCTTGAAGTGAATCTCGGGTCACGATCCAAAACTATGGATACTGGCATGCCATGCAATCGTGCTAATCTCATTCACGTCATACGAGCAAGACGCGTTCAAGGGGATAAGTCTCGCGTGTCGGTAAGAAAATGGGCGACTTGGTTAATCTATCAACAATAACCCAAATTGCATCTAAGCCTTGAGAAACTTTGGGAAGACTGTAACAAAATCCATAGTAATGTGTTCCCATTTCCATTCCTAAATCTCAAGTGGTTGCAATGGACCTTTTGGCACTTGATACTCGCCTTTACACGCCGACAAAGTTTAAACATCTTGAGATAAACTCCGCAATCTCTCTCTTCATATTGTTCCACCAAAATGTATGTCGAATATCATGATACATTTTGGTACTCCTGAGATGGATTGCAAACGGGGGTGTTGTGTGCCTCCATCATGATTTTATGCTTCAGTCGAAATCGTTAGAACACAAAGTCTAGAATTGACTCAAGTATTCCTTCCTCATCAATTCTTGCTTCCTAATAGCTCCTTCTTGCACTTTCTTCTTCATACGCATCGTTGGTCCGTAGCTTGAGCAGCTTTTTAACTTTATCGATTAAAGTCGGCTCTACTTGTATATTCGCCATCATTATGTGGGTCCATGGAGTCTTTAATTCTACCTCCATCCTTTGCAAGTCATACAAAATGGGCCTCATACGACAATATAGCACTCAGTCTTGCATATGATCTTCTACTTAATCGTCAACTTCTACGTTCGCTTCCAGGATGATATTGAATAGTGTGATCGTAATCTTTTAATGACTCCGATAACGTCGTTGGCCGCATGTTGAGTTCTTTTTTTGGTGAAGAAATATTTGAGGCTTTTATGATCCGTATAAATCTCTACTTTCTCCCGTCATATAGTAAGGTCTCCATATCTTCAACGCGAACACGATCGCCGCTAACTCCGGATCATGAGTAGGATAATTCCTCTCATATTCTTTGAGTTGTCGTGAGGCATAGGCTATGACTTTCCCATGTTGCATGAGAACACATCCTAACCCCTTGCGTAAGATCATCAGTAGATAACAAATCCATCCGAACCGGATGGTATTGTCGTAACAAACAGTCTTAAAATGAGTCTCCTATTGAGCTCTTGGAAGCTCTTCTCGCATTCCTCGCTTCCATAAGAATTTTGCATCCTTTCGAGTCACCGAGTTAATCGAGTAGCGATTTGAGAAAATCCTTCCACAAATCTCCGATAATAACCAAATTAAGCCCGTAAAAGTCACGTCTTGATCCGACTTTTGGTTGCTCCTAACTTTGTATTGCTTCAATCTTGGCACGTCAACAGATACTCCTTGTTTTGACACCACGCGCCTAAGGAATGCTACTTCCTCGCCGAACTCGCATTTCTTCAACTTTTGGCATAAAGCTTGTGTTCACGAAGTCTTTGTAGTAGACCACTTTCAAATGGTGCTCATGATCTTCACTATTTTTGGAATAGATGAGGATGTCATCAATAAAGACAACAACGAAACCCGATCCAAATATTCCTTAAATACACGGTTCATCATATCCATGAAAGCGGCGGGAGCATTAGTCAATCCAAAAGACATGACCAAGAATTCATAATGCCCGTGACGAGTCCTCGAATGCCGCCTTTGGAATATCCTCGCTTTTAATCTTCACCGATGATATCCGAATCGAGATCGATCTTTGAAAAGAATTGTGCTCCTCAGAATCGTCAAACAGTCATCAATGCGAGGTAGTGGATACCTATTCTTGATGGTGACATGGTTTAATTCTCGATAGTCAATACAAAGTCGCATACTCCCGCCTTTCTTCTTCTGAATAAAACAGAGCACCCCAAGGAGACGTCTTAGGATGAATGAAACCGATGTCTAATAATTCTCGTAGTTGGACTTTTAACTCTCGAAGTTCAATAGAGCCATTCGATATGGGGTTTTAGGAATGGGCTTTGTGCGGTTCAAGGTCAATAAAGAATTCAACATCACGTTACGGGGTAGATCGATAAGCTCTTCAGAAATACATCGTGGAATTCTCTAACCACGTAAATATTATTCAAATCGACTTGTCTTTATTCAAATCCATAACATGGGCTAAGAAAGCTTGACATCCGTTTTTCAATAAACGAATAGCTTTGTGGCTTGATATGACAAAGGATGATTTTAGTGGTTTAGTGGTTTGAATTGTATGACAAAAGTTGGTTAGAATATGAAAACTAACAACCTTACGAAAACAATCAATTTTGGCATGATGAGTGGTTAACCAATCAATTCCTAAAATCACACAAAAAGCAAGTATCTTTAAAGAGATAAGATCAACAGTAATGTGATAGTGCTAACTTGGATCATGCAAGATTTATAAACCGTAGATGTAATGAAGGTTTCACCCAACGGAGTTTCAACAGATAAATCAAAATCTAATTTCTCCTGAGTCGAGTTTAAACGTTGAGCACAAGCGAAGAGATAAAAGAATGGGTAGAACCCCAGATCTCAAAAGGTATAAACTTCGCAAGAATTCAAGATTAGCTTACCCGTGATCACCTCGTTAAGGTTCTCGCGTTTTGGCCATCACGACAAAAGCTCTTCCAGAACCGCCGATTTCGACTTATCCGGATGGTCCTTGGAATCACCACTCCTCCGAACTTGGTTTCGCTTATAAGTACAATCTCGGCGATGTGGCCTTCCTTTCCACAGTTGTAACATACCTTGGATTGTTGTGACATGATTTGGGGTGATATGTCCCTCCTTCCCGCATTTGTAACATCTAACCGGCGGTGCTCTCTCCCCCACTAGCATTTGTTGTTGGTCTTTGGTCTTTGCCGTTGATATCTTCCCGTCATTGTTGAATCTTCTATTTTTCTGAAATTTCCACTTGAGTCACCTCTCCTATTATCATGTCCACGATTACCACCTGAGTGGTTACCGCTTTTGTCCGTATTCTTTCCTCCTCGCTGGTTATCATCGCTCGATGACTACCACCGATTGTGGTCCCTCGGTTGAGTATACTCACTATCTCGCTCTAATAATCGAGCCTCATTGACAACATCCCGAATACGAGAAAAATTTATGAGAGATAAGGTATTGACGAATCTCGGTTTTAGACCTCTCGAAACATACGCTGCGTCATTCGCTCCTCATTCTCCACCAAATGAGGTGCGAACCTGGATAATTCTGCGAACCTTGCCTCGTCTTCGAGACACCGTCTATGTTGTTTTTTTCGAGTCTAATAAACTCTACGTCCTTCATATGATTTAATACTTTCTCGGAAAGTACTTGTCATTGAACAGCTTCAAATCTTTCCCAAGACATGTTAAGTGCATCTCGGTCAGTACGCTTCACGATTCCCACCAAGAATCTGCTTCACCACGAAAACATAAAGGTGGCGAATGGAACCTTCGTTCTCCGTGCACCCCAAGACATCGAATATCTTGGTAATTTGCTTGACCCACGTTTCGCCTTGATCGGATCCGAATTTCCATGGAAATCTGGTGGTCCCAACTCTTTGAATTGTTTGGCCGTGATAAACCGCACGTTACTTATCATTTCCTCCCGTATTTTGTACACGAGTCTCCTCGCCCGATTTTTGCATGAATCGCAAAAAGCTTCTAAACATCCGTCGTTCATCATTTGCTCGATAGCGTTGTTCACGGGAGGAACATTGCCGACTGTTGTACATTCTCCTCGTTGGTGAAACTTGGCGTCTCCACGGCCTCATAAACTCCATTGTTAACGCTTCAAAGCAGACCATTCTTAAATCGCCATAAAAACAAGGGTTAATTAAACAAATTAACATATCACATAATATCCTATATTATGACCGACCAACAAATAAATAAGCTTAGGTAGGACACACTAAATGCGAAGGATTTACTCGCCTCTCCCTCCTAGTTCTATTCCCCGATCTCCGCCAGAGATCATATCCCTAAGCTCGATACCAACCGTGACGCCCCCTAAAATAGGTATACAACACCCATTCTGAGTCGCCAAAATACATGGTATGTAAAAGAAACTACAACTTTTGACAATACAGATGTTGTGTAGAATACGACAATACAAATGTGAGTTTGAATACAAATATTATCTTCTAGACAATATACACACCCAAATAAGTCCTCATTAATTATTCATACACTATTTTACAGAAATAGTGAGGACATCTAAAACATCTTCCTAGAACCATCACTCCATACCCCGACTCGATCCTCGCTATGTTCTCACCTCCGAGAAGAAAAAATGGAAACAAAGAGGAAAAGGGTGAGCTCAACTAGCCCAAAGAAAGAATATTATGACTAAGATAATATACAACAAATTATCGTTAGTCTTCAACAGGAAAAATCTAATAAATTATAATAGACAACAAGTTTTAGATCAATAAATGCAATGAAATAATAAATCCATTAAAGAGTCAAGTAGAGAAAGAATTCTACTATCTTCTAAGGTTTAAAAGTCCATCATCAATATTTTATCCTCAGTAATAACAATCAATATTCATCTTTTTAAATACTTTGCACACAGCCAAAGATATTCATTTAAAATCACCAAATTGGTCATGTTCATCTCAACACTGCTCATCTTTGCACTACGTGCCAAAGATATTCATCGATTAATCGTTCATCTTTGCACTACATGCCAAAGATATTCATTTATATCATCATTTAAGACCGAGGATGATGAAAATATTTTTAAAGAAAAACGAATCCAAAGTGAAACAAAATGACAAGGATTAAGGATTAAGGATTCAGTACTTTATTTTACCCAAGTCCAAAAATACCTCAAAATAATCATAGTGGTGTAAAATTCAAGAATGATCAAAACATGGATACAATCAAAGCTAGTATCCATATAGATATTTTGGACGAAAAGAAAAATTTTCATTTTTCGATGAATAAGGTCATATTCGTGAATAATGCCGATATCGTGAATAAGGCTTGATATCGTGAATAAGAACTCCCACTACAACAAGTTCCAAATTTGATAAAAAGTTCACTAATACTTCTAAGATAATGATATTGAAGAAAAATATCATTTAAGAAAAGATCCCAAATAATTAATAAATGAAATTAATTTCCTCTAATTATTATTTTGAAATAGTAAGGGTTGATGTGATTAATGTGGATAGTTACGGGTAAAATACGCAAATATTTCAAAATATGCAAGTGGTTATAAAATATTCATCATTGTTTGGGAATATTCGCTTTGTCGTGGAATATTCGTGATCGTCGGGGAATATTCGTATTTACCAAGCAAAATGCATGTGGGGCCCCATAACGAAAAAGCGATCGAGGAAGAAAATGACAAATATAAGTTGTTTAAAAATAATCTACAGAAGTTGTTACCGCTTAATCGTTGAATACCCTGCGGTTAAAACACGTAATACGCTATTGTTGAATCCAGAAGACACTCAGATTGCACCAATTATCGACTTCACGTAAGAAGGCACTACTCAATAATGGTTACGTGAATTATCGCTCAAAGTTTTTATTTTATCGATTCAATAATTGTCATGCGCTGATATTTTATATTGTCATTGTTTTAATAATCATCATTACACAAGATTTTTCATCGTCGAAACAATAATTCATATTATCCTCAATAATATTATTAGATAACATTATTGGCAATGTCTAGAAAGTTCTGCCTAAGGAGAGGTTTGGTCACCTAATCATGCGCCAAGAAGTGAGAAATTTTTATCGAAAGCCCTCTTCCTGAACCCGCCTCGTCATCAATATCAGGATTCTCAAATATTATTTGTGAATAATTAATTATTGATTCATATGATGAGGAAAATATTGATTTTATGTGGATATAGATGGAGAAAATTTTTAATGTGACAATTGTTAAAAATTGAAATTTTATCTTTTTCTCGATAAAATAATTCATTTAAATATATATTATTATATTTTAATAATATAATAATGGTGATATTTTTACAACGAATGTGGGATATATGAGTATACGAGGAGGAGGAAGAGTATTTTTGTTGCAATAAATGTTTAAAACATGTTAAACATGCTCTGGGACCCCATTTATCGATCGAAATTTGATTATAAATTTCTAAAATCACCCGCTTATGGATTTCGGCCAATTTTTGTTGGGAATTTAGAAAAACTTTCTTCTGCAAAGTTGTAGAGAATTGAATTTCCTATAAAAACTCAAGTAGATTTGAATTTTCTGATAAAAGGGCTATTTATTATGAATTATTGAAGTTCTTGAGTTCAAATAATTGATTTTTGGAAGTTTTAAATATTTATATTAACAAAAACGTTTTTTACATTTGCAAGCCTCATTAATCACATGTTAAGTTGCTGAAATCAGAAGTCTAGTATGCGATGGAAAATTTTAATATATATTAATATTATATTAAATTTTCTCTTGCTTGTGTTCTAAGCAATTTCCTATAAATAAAAGCTTAGGTTAGAATTGAAAATCACACCGTAAATCAAGTTTTCTCTCTATATTATCGAGTTTATTCTTGTGAGTATTTTGAGTATACTTTGAGTATTGCTATACTGAAAGTTCAAGATATAGTCTATATCCAAAGATTCCAGCTAAAGACCGATCTTCGAGGTAAGTGATATTATTTTTTTCAGAATGATATTATTTCTTCAATATCATTATCATTATTGTCATCAAATATGAACTCCAAGTTTTTTATCAAATTTTCAACGCTTTCACGAGCTATTCACGAGTTACTTTTGTGAAATTTCATCTTTTGATACTCTGAGTTATTCACGATACTAAGACTATTCACGATATATTCATATTATTCACTTAATACTTGCACTATTCATCTAAAAATGAAAATTTTTCTTTTTTGTCCAAAATATCTATTATGGATACTAGCTTTGATCAGATCCATGTTTTGATCATTCTCAATTTTACACCACTATGATTATTTTTGAGGTATTTTTGACGGATAAAACAAAGTACTAATCCTTAATCCTTAATCCTTAATCCTCATTTTGTTTCACCGATTCATTTCTTTAAAAAAAAATATTTTTCATCATCCTCACCTTAAATGATGATATTATTGAATATCTTTGGCCCAGTAGTGCAAAAGATGAATGATTTATGATGAATATCTTTGGCCCGTAGAAGTAAAAGATGAATGATTTCGATGAATATCTTTGGCCCGTAGAAGAAAAAGATGAATGATTTTCGAATATATCTTTGGCCCAGGCAAAAGCAAAAGATGAACAGTGTTTAGATGAACATGACTAATCGGTGAATGTCCTCGCCTCAGAAGTAAGGATGAATTTTTGATCTCGTATATATATCGATTGATGTTACAGGATAAAATAGATTTATGAACTTTAAAATTCATACATGTAAGATAGTAGTTTGCATTCTCTACTTAACTCTTCTAATGAATTATTATTTCACCATGTAATATTGATTTAAAACTTGTTGTCTATTGTATTCTATTATATTTTTCCCTCGTCAAGACTAACGATAATTTTGTTGTATATTATCTTAGTCATAATATTCTTTATCGGGCTAGTCGAGCTCACCCCTTTTCCTTTTTGTTCCATTTTTCTTCGTGAGGCGAGAATATAAATGTAGTACGTAGCCTGGGTAATGGAATGAAAGTTCTAGGGAGAGTTGTTTAGTAGTCCTCACCATTGTTGTAAAAAAATGTACCAATAATTATGATGAGGATTTATTTGTATGTGGATATTGTCTAGATGGCAATATCTCAGATTTAAACTCACGCTTTTACTATTGTAATAATAAAGTTGTAGTTGTTTCGCACTGCATCGACAACTCGTAATGGGGGATGTAGACCTATTTTGGGGGTGTCACAATGGTATCGTAGCTAGGATATGATCTCCATGAGATCGGGAATGTAACTAGAGGGAGAGACGAGTAAATCCTTCGCTAAAGGTGTCCTACCTAAGCTTATTTGATAGTTGGTCAAGATATAGGATATTATGTGATATATTGATTTCTTAATTAACCCTTGTTTTATGACAAGATTTGAGAATGTCGAATCGAGAATATTAACAATGGAAATGAGACCGTGGAGACGCTCTGACTCACCAACGAGGAGAACGCGGCAACAGTCGGGCAATGTTCCTCCCATGAACAACACCAATCGAGCGATGATGAACGAGGGATATTTAGAAGCTTTTTGCGCTCATGCAAAATCGCATTTAGGAGACTCGTGTTCAAAACATAGAGAGAAATGATAGCAATTCACTTCAAGTTGTCACAAAAGCAGCGCTCAAAGAGTCAGGACCACCAGACTTTAAGGGAAAGCCGATCCGATCATGGCGTAAACACGGGTCAAGCAAATTACCAAGATATTCGATGTCTTGGGATGCACAGAGAAATGAAGGTTCCATTCGCCACCTTTATGTTCCGTGGCGGTGCGCATCATCGGTGGGAGTCTCGTGAAGCGCACTCCATCCAAATTGCACTCAAGATGTCTTGGGAGACATTTCAGAACTATTTAATGACAAATACTTTCCCGAAAGTGTTCATTATATGAAGGAAGTGGAGTTTATTAGATCGAGCAGTAACAACACGACGGTGTCTCAAAGACGAGGCGCGAAGTTTGCAGAGTTATCCAGTGTTCAGACCTCATTTGGTGGAGAATGAGGAACGATGACGCGGATGTTTCGAGAGGTTCAAACCCAGATACGCCAAGATCTCATCTCTCATAAATTTTCTCTCTATTCAGATGTTGTTAATGTGGCTCAATTGTTAGAGCGAGATAACGAGTACTACCAACCGAGGTACCACAATCGTGATCATACCGAGATAAGAAGCAACAACAAAACAACAATAATCAAAGGAGAAAGAAAAAGGCGACAAAATGGTAACCACTCCGTGGTAATCATGGCCATGAAAATAGAAGAAACGAAATCGAGGAGATTTTAAAAGAGGAGATTCAACAACAACCATGTGAAGACGACAAAGCAACAAAGAAAGAATCGGTTCCAAGGGAGGAGAACGACCACCCATATATATGCTATAAATGCGGAAAGAGGGACATATCACCAAACCGCCCCACAACAGCCTGTATGCTATAATTGTGGAAAGGAAGGACATATCGCCGAGATCGCACGAGAGAATAAAACCTAGTTCAATGGGGACGGTGACTCAAAAGATCGTCCCGTAAAAAGTCAAAGTCAATCTGCCTCGAAGAAAGCTTTGTTGTGATCGGTCAAAATGCGAGGAACCCAAACGAGGTGATCACGGTAAGCTATTTATAAATTCTTGTGAAGTTTATACTTTACTAGATACCGGCATACCCATTCATTTATCTCTCCCGCTTGTGCTCAACGCTTAAACTTGACCGGAGAAATTAGACTTTCGACCTATCTCGTGGAAACTCCGTTAGAGAAACTTTCATCACATCCACTCGCTTATAAATCTTGTCTAATCCATGTTGGCACCCTTATCTTACCCGCTGACCTTTTATCTCTTTAAAGATACTTGCTTTTGATGTGATTTTAGGGATTGATTGTTAACTACTCATCATGCCAAAATTGATTGTTTTCGTAAGGTTGTTAGCTTTCATATTCCTAAACAACCTCGTTGTTCAATTCAAGCAACTAAACCATTAAAATCAATCACCGCTATATCTAATCATAAAGCTATTCGCTTATTAAAAAACGGATGTCAAGCTTTCTTAGCCCATGTTATGGATTTGAATAAAGACACGCCAAAATTGAATAATATTCCCGTTGTTATTAACTTTCCGACGATTTTCTCTCAAGAACTTCCTTCCGCCTACCCCCGTAACGTGAAGTTGAATTTTTATCGACCTTGAACCCGCACAAAGCCCATTTCTAAAACCCCATATCGAATGGCTCCTATTGAACTTCAGAGTTAAAGGTCCAACTACAGAGTTGTTGGACATTGGTTTCATTCGCCCCAAGACATCTCCTCGGGGTGCTCCTGCTTTATTTGTAAAGAAGAAAGACGGAGTATGCGACTTTGTATTGACTATCTGAATCGAACCATGTCACTATCAAGAATAGGTATCCTCTACCTCGTATGATGACTTGTTTTGACCAACCAAAAGGAGCACAATTCTTTTCAAAAATCGATCTTCGCTCGATATCATCACCAAAGATTAGAACCGAGGATATTCCAAAGACCGCTTTTTAAACTCTGCAGACGGCATTATGAATTCTTAGTTATGTCTTTCGATTGACTAATGCTCCTCGCGGCTTTCATGGATATGATGAACCGAGTATTCAAAGAGTATTTGATCAGCCATTGTTGTCTTTTATCGATGACATCCTCATATATTCCAAAAGCCGTGAAGATCATGAGCACCATTTGAAGTCGGGTACTCCAAAGGCTTCGTGAAAACAAGCTTTATGCCAAGTTAAAGAAATGCGAGTTCGCTCGAGGAAGTAGCATTTCTTGGGCATGTGGTGTCAAAACATGGAGTATCTGCTGACCCTTGCCAAGATCAAGCAATACAAAGTTGGGAGCAACCAAGCTTGCGGATCAAGACGAGCTTTTTGGGCTTAATGGTTATTATCGAGATTCGTGGGAAGGGTTTTCTCGAATCGCTACTCCGCTAACTCATCTAACTCCTAAGGATACAAAATTCGCTTGGAGCGAAGAACGCGAGAAGAGTTTCCAAGAGCTTAAAAGGAGACTTATTTCTAAGACTGCTCTAACAATACCATCCGTTCGGATGGATTTGTTATCTACAAATGATGCTTCGCAAAGGGTTAGGATGTGTTCTCATGCAACGTGGGAAAGTCATAGCCTATGCCCTCGCGACAACTTAAAGAATATGAGAGGAATTATCCTACCATGATCTAGAGTCACAAGCAATGCTTTGCTAAAAGATCCGGAGGCACTATCTATACGGAGAGAAAGTGGAGATATATTCGCACCATAAAAGCCTTAAATATTTCTTCACTCAAAAGAACTTAACACGCGGCAAATGACGCTGGCTCGAGCTATTGAAAGACTACGACCACACTATTCAATACCATCCCGAAAAGCGAACGTGGTAAATGATGCGCTGAGTAGAAGATCATATGCAGGAATGAGTGCGATGATGTCAAATATACGACAGAGCCAACTTTAATAGAAAAAGTTAAGGTTGCTCAAGCCACCGAATCTTGAAATGATGCATATGAAGAAGAAAGTACAAGAAGGAGCTATTCCTAAGCGAGAATCGATGAAGAAGGAATACTTCGAGTCCACCTGCACTTTGTGTTCCTAACGATTCTCGATTTGAAGTACAAGATTATGATGGAGGCACACAATACACCATTTGCAAATCCATCCGGAAGCACTAAAATGTATCGTGATCTTCGACATACATTTTGGTGGAACAATACGAAGAGAGAGATTGCAAAGTTTATCTCAACATGTTTAACTTGTCAACGTAAAAAGGCGAGCATCAAGTGCCTAAGGGACCATTGCAAACCACTTGAGATTCCGAAATGGAAGTGGGAACACATTACCATGGATTTCAAGCATGGACTTCCCACTTGCTTTCTCAAGGCATAAATGCTATTTGGGTTATTGTTGATAGATTAACCAAGTCCGCTTTCATTTCTTTTGCCGATACGAGAGACTTATTCCTCGAACGCCTTGCTCAAATGTACGTGAAATGAGATTGTGAGATTGCATGGCATGCCAAGATCCATAGTTTCGATCGTGACCCAAGATTCACTTCAAGATTTTGGGTTAGCTTGCAAAAAGCTATGGGTACGGATTTAAGATTCGCCGCATACCATCCTCAAACGGACGGACAATCGTAGAGGACTATTCAAACTCTTGAAGATTTATTAAGACTCGTGTCCTGAGACTTCAAGGGCGCTTGGGATAAGTATTTACCATCGGTGGAATTCTCCTACAACAACAACTTATCGTATCAAAGTATAGTGTGGCCCCATTCAAGCATTATATGGACGAAAAGTGTCGCTTCCAATATGTTGGGATGAGGTGGGTGAAGCAACATTGTTGGGACCCGAAAGTTAAGACGTATGACTCACCGAAAAGATCCAAATGATTCGACAACGATACAAACCAAGACAAGATCGACAAAAGAGTTATGCGGATCTTCATCGAAAGGATGTGGAATTTAGTATAGGGGATCATGTATTGTTGCGTGTTGCCCCATGGAAGGGAGTTACAAGATTCGGAAGAGAGGAAAGCTCAATCCACGATTTATCGGTCCATTTCAAATTCTCGACCGAGTAGAAATGTAGCCTATAGACTCGCTGCTACCTCCAAGTATGTCTCGTTTCATAATGTGTTTCATATATCCGTATTTCAGAATATGTGAAAGACCCGAATCACGTTATCGAAGTTAGAACCGACGAGATAGCCAAGACTTAACGATGAGGAAGTACTGCCAAGATCTTGATATAGAAGGAGCATGTCCCACGACGAAGGTCATACCACAAGTTAAAGTCTTGGAGAAACCATGCTATAGAGGAAATGACCGGGAGTTGAAACGGAAATGAAAGCGAGGTATCCTCATCTTTTCAAACACCAGTATCGTGACGCCAATTTCGAGGACGAAATTTCATAAGGGAGGGAGGTCAGAAGATCCCAAATAATTAATAAATGAAATTAATTTCTCTAATTATTATTTTGAAATAGTAAGGGTGATGTGATTAATGTGGATAGTTACGTAAAATACGCAAATATTTCAAAATATGCAAGTGGTTATAAAATATTCATTGTTGTTTGGAATATTCGTTGGTCGTGGAATATTCAGATCGTCGGGAATATTCGCATTTACTACAAGCAGCAATGCATGTGTGGGCCCCATAACGAAAAGCGATCGAGGAAGAAAATGACAAATATAAGTTGTTTAAAAATAACTCTGTAGTTGTTACCGCTTACAATCGTTGAATACCCGGGTTAAAACACGTAATATACGCCATTGTTGAATCCAGAAGATACCAGATTGCACCAATTATCGACTCTCACGTAAGAAGGCACTACTCAATAATGGTTACAAAGAATTACTGCTCAAAGGTTTTATTTTATTGATTCAATAATTGTCATATTGATATTTTATATTGTCATTGTTTTAATAATCACATTACACAAGATTTTTCATCATCGAAACAATAATTCATATTATCCTAATAATATTATTAGATAACATTATTGGCAATGTCTAGAAAGTTCTGCCTTCAAGGAGAGGTTTGGTCACCTAATCATGCCGCCAAGAAGAGAAATTTTTATCGAAAGCCCCTCTTCCTGAACCGCCTCGTCACAATATTGTGATTCTAGAATATTATTTGTGAATAATTAATTATTGATTCATATGATGAGGAAAATATTGATTTTATGTGGATATAGATGGAGAAAATTTTTAATGTGACAATTGTTAAAATTGAAATTTTATCTTTTTCTCGATAAAATAATTCATTTAAATATATATTATTATATTTTAATAATATAATAATGGTGATATTTTTACAACGAATGTGGGATATATGAGTATACGAGGAGGAAGAGTATTTTTGTTGCAATAAATGTTTAAAACATGTTAAACATGCTCTGGGACCCCATTTATCGACCGAAATTTGATTATAAATTTCTAAAATCACCCGCTTATGGATTTCGGCCAATTTTTGTTGGGAATTTAGAAAACTTTCTTCTGCAAAGTTGTAGAGAATTGAATTTCCTATAAAAACTCGCGAGATTTGAATTTTCTGATAAAAGGGCTATTTATTATGAATTATTGAAGTTCCGGAGTTCCGAAATAATTGATTTTTGGAGTTTTAAATATTTATATTAACAAAACGTTTTTTTACATTTGCAAGCCTCATTAATCACATGTTAAGTTGCTGAAATCAGAAGTCTAGTATGATGGAAAAAATTTTAATATATATTAATATTATATTAAATTTTCTCGCTTGGTGTTCTAAGCAATTTCCTATAAATAAAAGCTTAGTTAGAATTGAAAATCACACCGTAAATCAAGTTTTCTCTCTATATTATCGAGCGATTTCTTGTGAGTATTTTGAGTATACTTTGAGTATTGCTATACTATGAAAGTTCAAGATATAGTCTATATCCAAAGATTCCAGCTAAGTACTCGATCTTCGAGGTAAGTGGATATTATTTTTTCAAATGATATTATTTCTTCAATATCATTATGTCAAATATTGATCCAAATTTTTTTTCATCAAATTTGGAACACGAGTTACTTTCACGAGTTACTATTCTCACGAGTTACTATTCACGATACACGAAGATGTTTTTTGTGAAATTTCTATCTTTTGGTGTTCTGAGTTACTATTCACGATACTAAGACTATTCACGATACTATATTATTCACTATACACTACAAAATTCAAAAATGAAATTTTCTCTTTGTCCAAAAATATCTATCATGGATACTAGCTTTGATCAGATCCATGTTTTGATCATTCTCAATTTTACACCACTATGATTATTTTTGAGGTATTTTTGACGTGATAAAACAAAGTACTAATCCTTAATCCTTAATCCTTGTCATTTTGTTTCATCGATTCATTTCTTTAAAAAAAAAATATTTTTCATCATCCTCGCCTTAAATGATGATATTATTGAATATCTTTGGCCCAGAGCAAAAGAAAGATGAATGATTTATGATGAATATCTTTGGCCCGTAGCAAAGATGAATGATTTCTCGATGAATATCTTTGGCCCGTAGTAAAAAGATGAATGATTTCGATGAATATCTTTGGCCCAGAGTAAAAAGATGAACAGTGTTTAGATGAACATGACTAATCGGTGAATGTCCGGCTCAGAAGTGTAAGGATGAATTTTTGATCTCGTATATATATCGATTGATGTTACAGGATAAAAATAGATTTATGAACTTTAAAATTCATACATGTAAGATAGTAGTTTGCATTCTCTACTTAACTCTTCTAATGAATTATTATTTCACCATAATATTGATTTAAAACTTGTCATTGCCTATTGTATTCTATTATATTTTTCCTCGTTGAAGACTAACGATAATTTTGTTGTATATTATCTTAGTCATAATATTCTTTATCGGGCTAGTCGAGCTCACCCTTTTCCTTTTTGTTCCATTTTTCTTCTCGTGAGGCGCAGAATATAAATGAAAGACGAAGCCTGGGTAATGGAATGAAAGTTCTAGGGAGAGTTGTTTAGTAGTCCTCACCATTGTTGTAAAATAATGTACCAATAATTATGATGAGGATTTATTTGTATGTGGATATTGTCTAGATGGCAATATCTCAGATTTAAACTCACGCTTTACTATTGTAATAATAAAGTTGTAGTTGTTTCGCACGTATCGACAACTCGTAATGGGGGATGTAGACCTATTTTGGGGTGTCATCAAAACATCAATAATTCACAATAAATATCCCTTTTATCGAAAAATTCAAATCTCATGAATTTTATAGGAATTTCAATTCTCTACAACCTTGCGTAAGAAATTTTTTCCAAATTCCAAAATGTAAATTATCCAAAATTCACAAACCAGGCATTTTATAATACATAATCAATTTTCAAATCGAGAATTGTGTCCACCGACACACAAAAAATATGTGTTAAACATTTAATGCCACAAAATACTCTTCCTCCTCATATACTCATGTATCCCACATTCATTGTAAAAATATCACCATTAATATATTATTAAAATAATATATCTAAATGAATTATTTTATCGTAAAAGATAAAATATTAATTTTCAACAATTGTCGCATTAAAAATTTTCTCCATCTATATCCACATAAAATAAATATTTTCTTTATCATAATAATCAATAATACTTATTTAAAAATAATATTACGTAATCACAATATCGACAACCGTGCCGCTCCTCAGTGAAGAGGGGCTTTTCAATAAGGATTTCTCCTTCTCTGCAAGCAATTAGGTTACCAAACCTCTCCTTGTATGTAACTTTCTAGACATTGCCAATAATGTTATCTCGATAATATTATTCAAATAATATGAATTATTGATTTGATAATGGAAATATCGTGTAATGACAATTATTGAAACAACAAAGAATACAAAATATCAACGCAAAGAATTATTGAATCAATAAAATATAATATTGAATAATAATTACATCGTAATAATTATTGAGTAGTGCCTTCTTACGTGGATCAATAATTCAATAATATCAGGTAATACTGTAGTGCTATCGTGCAACCACGCCAGATATTATTCTTGTATTTTAACCACCGGTAACCCAACAAAGATTAATTCAGTAATAATTTACGTCGTTATTTATAAAACTCAATCTTTGTCGCTTTCCTTCATCCAACCGCTTTTCCGTTATGGGGCCCACCAATGATCAAGGCGTCGTTGCATTTGGAGATTCCCGACAAAAAAAATATTCCACGACCAAACGAATATTCCCCAAAAAATAATGAATATTTTATAACCACTTGCTTATTTTGTAAACTTTGCACATTTCACCCATAACCAAATAATTATATCAAATTAACCCTTATTAATTTAGAATAATGAATAAAGAAAAATTCAATTTTATTTATAATAAGTTGGGGTCTTACACTATAAGTATAAACGACAGTTGTATGGTAAAACCGTCACTTTAAAGGGGGTAAGCACGGATGAGTAAGATAAGGGGTATGCAAGACTTAATCTCATATATATATATATATATATATATATATATATATATATAGTTAGTGTATTCTGTGATGAAATTTATGGCACGATATTATAGCCCAAAAAACCACCGTTATAACCTATAAGCAGAATAATACTGCATCGTATACATACATTTTTTCCAATTAATTAATACTCAACTACTACCTATTACAAATAAATAAACCAGGTAGAGCTAAAAAGTTCCATTTACATTGTTTTCTCTACTTGCAAAGTGCTAACTTTTGTGCCTCTGTTTTTTTTTTCCCGTCCTCCTTGGTTAATGCTTCAAGCTAAATCAATCATTTATGGAGTTCTCTTTTGTTGTTCTTTGTACGCCAAGTGACACCAGGTCATTATTTTGATGGAAACATCTATCTCAAAAATAAAAAATAAAAACAAAAAAGTAGGATATTAAAATAACACTCGTCTCAAAAAATAAAAAATAAAAAATAAAAAATTGAAGGATATGAAATGCCGAGTAATGGTATAAATATTACTCCACTTGTTATCAATTCCTGAAAGTATTAAAAATTATGAAAAATATTAGTATTACACACACACACACACACACACACACACATATATATATATATATATATATATATATATATATATATATATATATATATATATAAAGGACAATCAAGAAAGAATTGAAGATAATATTTATTTATATATGAAAGATTTATGAAAAGAGGCATTGTAATAGTCGAGCGAAATAAGGAAGAAGAATAGGTGGCACACACTATATATTTTAAGATTTATAAAGAAAAAATGAACATGAAGAGATACTTAAATACTATAATAAATAATTTTATTTTTATTTTAGAAATTAATAAAAGAATGGCCTTTGACAAAAATAAAGATTAAGCGCATGGGTAGTCAACACTAATATATACAATCAAAATAATACTATTGAATAAGTAAACTTGATTATGCGGACAAGTAACAACTGTATCACTTTATAATTGATACTTTGTCAACTTCATTGTTGTTTTATAAGATGTAAAATTACATATTTACATCATACATACATTTCCAATCTTTCATCTGGCCTAGCTCTTCTGAGCCTATGAGTATGATAAAATGAAATTTACAACATCCCATCCCATCCCATTTATATATATATGGTTCCCCTTGCAAAAGCAGAGCCCCTCTGTAATTAAAATTGCGCTAACCACTTGAAGCATTCAATGCTATAATCGATCTTCCAAGAGACCAGGAAGTGTTATCTTCCCAGAATTATTGCGATCAAGCTTGTTGAACTGATCACATATCTGTAATATGTCTTTCTCTCCGATCTTCCCCATCTCTTTCAGCTTGTATATCACGTATTCAGATTTGCTGTTTACAACATAGGAAACAAAAACAGAAACAAAAACTTCATTAGGAAATAATAAATGTGAATTCATTTATGTTTTGAAGGCAACAATCTTGTAATTACAAAAATCAAATAAATTCATATACATATCGCAAATTGGCTTTAAAAGGTAAGAAATGACAACCTTTTTGTTTTAGTATTATTCCAACCAGACTGTCAACTTAAGAAACACATAAAAGGAATTACAAACTTTTATCTAAAAGACACAATTAAGGACTTGACTCCCACCTTCCCACTCCCTCCCCTCCCCTCCCCCAAAAACACACGCACAAACACTAAATAGAGATTAAAAAACTAAAAATAAGTAGTACAGAAAAATGGTTGTCTAGAAACATATAAAATCAGAATTTGTTAATAACTTTGCCTCCTATATTTACAAATCATGCAACGGAGTAATCCATAGTTAACATATCAGAGAGACCTTGCAAATTTTCTTTGTCTAAGATAACATCGTAACGGCATTACCCAATGATCATCATATATTTTTCTGCTTCTTTCCTTCTCTAGGTGTTGTATAGATTTTGATTATTTGGTCTATTAAGATACATGTGTAAGCTAGTTAATAGATAAAACTACACCACCTTTTGGTTATTTTACATTGTATACTGAATAATGGTTACCTTTTTAACAACAAATTTTAATTGTTACAAACCATGGGAGAGCCACACCTTAAAAGCTAGCTTTTAAGGTGTGGCACTCCCATAGTTTGTAACAATTGGTGCGGCAAGGGTGGTGACGTCGATATTGCAGTGTTCACTCGGGGCTAGACTCGTCTAGCGCAAAGCTAGCTCGCATGGGCGCCGGGACTGCGGAGCGTGGTGGAATGTTACAATCCTAATTGCAAAGGTATGGGACTTGTGTCCCACATCGATGATATGAGACTTTGATGTGGGGTATTTATAAACTTTGAGCTCTCTAACCTTAATAGCTAGCTTTTAAGGTGTGGCTCTCCCATGGTTTGTAACAGTGCATTAGGGAACATGTGAAAAACATACATATATTTGCTAAAAGCTGAACCTGCGTGCGTATTTTAAAATCCAATAATATGGTCTCCAACAAGTGTTGCAATAATTGCAAGAGAACACCTAAAGATTTATATGAAGTTAAATACAGGACGGCTGAAAACAAATGCCAACAAGCACAAGAGAGAAGCTCTAAATATTATATTCCCTGTTGCACCTCTAGTTGCTTTCAGTAGTTCAAAATCACTATAATGCATAAAAATAGTAAATATTAAAAACTAAATATAAAATAAAACCCTCAAATGCTTGTGATGGTGGATAAGACTTATTATGTACACCCTAGAATGCACATAATGAAAACTGAGAAACTTTATTTTTATTAGCAAATCCAATACCCTTTTCTATATTACATGATCTCCTGCAGTTTGAAGCTCTATCTTCTGAATAGCTCATTCTCTCCCTAT
The DNA here is from genome assembly GCA_020205605.1 of Panax ginseng. NCBI lineage: Eukaryota > Viridiplantae > Streptophyta > Magnoliopsida > Apiales > Araliaceae > Panax > Panax ginseng. Next base: position 2,980,813 of record CM035138.1, on the reverse strand, counting down.
CTTCATCACATCACATAATCTAATGCCCACAGCAACAGAATATTCATCAGCAAGTTTATCATACAATTCACTAAAGGTGAGCATCCAATTAATAATTACAGGCGAATTGAATGTTAATATCTAGACTTGGACTCTATGCTCATACTCCTTTTTAGACTATTGTGTGTTCAGTCCAATATATTACGGCACTAATCAAAGTTAATTAATTATAGCTATGTTCATCAGTAGTGGAATTAAAGCTTCTAAATACATTCCAAAAAATTGTAACTTCACAAATGACACAGTATATTAGTAGTAAATGGCAGCTAAAAAATATAGAAAGTGCTGAAAAAAATACCGAAAACACACCTTATGAAGCCATTATGATTGATATCAGCAGCAAGTAAATCCTCGACCGTGATTTCCCTATGTAAAACCCATTTGGCAATTCTCCGATGCCTCTTATCAATTCTTGCCTCTGCCAAATACAGAAAAGCCCTGGCCACCGCCAATGTTGAGAACAAAAGCCAAATTGATGCAAATAATCTCCCCTGAAGGGTCTTAAAAGCTCTATCACCATACCCCACTGTAGTAACCGACATAACTGACAAATAAAAGGAATCAATCCAATCCAAACACTCCACAAAATACAAAACCAAAGTCCCAATTCCGATACACAAGAAAACAACCCCAAGAGCCAAACCCACCTTTAATCTGATCCTCATCCTCCCTTTTTGCACATCATATATATAATTCATGACAGAAAATCCCTCGTGAAAATCCTCTTGAATGCCGTTCAAAATCATGTTTTCCTGCAAATCAAGAACATAATTGACAACCCCAGAAAGCAAAATGTCAATAAACCCAAAACCAACCAATACAAAAAGGCAAGCAAAGAGTTTGGCGGCGGAGGATTGAGGGGCAATGTCACCGTATCCAATAGTGCACATGGTGACTATACAGAAGTAAAGGGCGTCAATTACCGGGTGGGTTTCAATACCCGAGAAGTGATCCCGGTTGAAAGCGTAGATAAGAACTCCTAGAGATAGATAGATTAGGAGTAAAAGGGCAGCTTGTCTGACGAGGGAACTGGAGTCGAATACGGGTTTTGGGTTGTTTTTTTGAGGTCCCATAACAGTCATGGCCGGAGCTGTTTTGCAACGGTGAATTTTTTTCGCTTTCGGGCCATTTGGAGATCCAAAGAAGTGGGTAATTGTTGAAGGGCCTGAATTTGAATCATCATTTGAAGAAGAAGATGATGATGAATAAGATGGGTCTTCAATATCTTGCTGATCTTGGAAGATAAATTGGGGGTTGAGATTAAAAGAGAAATCTTGATTACGGTCAAGAAGTTTTTGGGTGAGTTGGGGTTCTTCAGGTGGTTGGGAGTTGAGAAATGATACTTCTTCCATTCACAAAAAAGAAAAAGATAATCAGATGGGAACCACTCTGGGCTAGGAGTTGGGTGGGGAAAAGTTTGCTGTTTGCTACAAGGAAGGAAACAAACATAGGGAGGAGAGAGGAGAGAGAGGAGTGGATGAGAAAGTTTTGATGAGGGGGTTTGATTAATCAGCAATTTGTGAAAAGCGCAGAAGGTGATTGGTAACGAAGCGTGGAGCCCACTTTTTGCTTACGGGGAGGAGGATGAATTGGTGGGGCCTACTGAAACGTATCAAATTAAAGTACAAAAGCACCACAGACTATCTGGCTAAATTAGAAAATGGAAAATGGAAAATGGAAAATGGAAGGAGTAAAATGTAGCTTTGTTAGGTACTATTTGATAAAATTGAATCAAAAATTTAAATGAGTTGAATTGAGTAAAAAATGTAAATACGAAATAAAATAAAATAATGTGTTTATCAAAATGAATACGTGTATTAATTTATTTTAATATTTTGAATTATTATGAACAAATTTATTATATAATTATAAATAAACAATGTTATCTCATATTTTAAAATTTTAAATAAAAACTTTTGAACAATTTTTTATGAAGTATACTATTAAAACTATAATTTTAGGAACAAAATACTACAAAATATTAATAACATTCTATAATGCATAAAATTAAAATAATAGATTACAACAATATTTATTAAATTGGTTATCCAATTTATTAAAGAAAAGTCAAAAATAATTTGTAGATAACAAAATTTGTTTAAAATAGTAAACAAGATGGATATTGAATGCAAATTTTAATTGTGTATGAGATAATATAAGTGAAAATATCATTCATCACTACTTCTTATTCCTTCGGCTATAAAATTTTAGATGAATCGTTCAGACACATTTAAGGGGTGTTCGACAATGACTTATAAGTCATTTGTCACTATTTGAATGTTTGGCAACTAGGGGTGTTCAAAACAACCAATTTTTTTCATTTTTCTATGAATGGACCGAATCCCAGAGGTCCCAGTATAAAAATAATCGATCCTGGGTTGATGAAAAAAACCCGATATATATCAATTTTTCGGTACCAATTTCGGTCCGACATTTTTATGGTTCAGTTTTACCAAACCGAACCAGTATATACCGGTTTTCTAATTTTTTATTATTATTAATAATTTATTAATAATAATAATAATAAAATATTGATTATAATAATAAATAATAATAAAAATAATAAAATAATAATTATATTAATTTTCGGTAAAAACCGATACCGAACCGGTACCGCCGGTTCGATATACCGGTACCGGTTCATGAAATTGGCTACTATCGATACTCGATTCGGTTCGATTTTTTACCGATGAACACCCTTATTGGCAGCAACTTATTTTGTAATTGATAAGTTGGTTTGTAAGTAAAAAAAACAAGGAATTGTGACTTGTTTAAAAATGATTTATAAATCATTATTAATAAATTTTTTTGACCAAATGTAATGTCTCTATTGCCCCTCTTTTATCTTGATAAATTACATTTCTACTCCTTTCTAAGCTAAAAACGTTGATCTCTTTCTCTTATCTTCTAACGTAAAGATGGTAATATTCCAGATGAATGGTATCAAATTGCACAGAGAAATGTTGCAAAACAGAGCTCATAAATATAAACTAATTAATACAACAAAATAGTCCACAAAAAGAATTACCTAGGTTTCTAGTGAGAGAAAGGAAGAGAAAAGTAGCAAGGCTTTGGACTGTAGAAAACCATACACAGTCGACTGTAAAGCATTCCAAAGTCCGACTGAGGTAGGGAGGTGGCCAGTGACTGAAATATCATCGACTTCGTATTTGAGAGTTTGGATAGAAGTGAAAAGACGATAAATTTGAAAGTATTTGAGATAATAAATGAAAGGATCGGAGTCATTCTTATATTTTTATGATTTTAATTTTGTAAGGAGAAAGTGAGCATCAAAGTAACTAAATTTATATATATATATTTTTTGTATCTGCAGTTTTTTCGTAATGTAATTGGTAGCTAAATATTCATACTAATGTAACCAATCCAGTTTTATTAATTAGGTTACCAATTTATTTTGAATGTGATGCAGTTGATAGCTAAACCTTCATGCAGTGAGTAGTCAAACCTTCATACCAAGGTAACCAATTCAGTTTTATTAAGTTACCAAATTATTTTGAATGTAATGCAGTTGGTAGCCAAACCTTCATGCAGTTGGTTGCCAAACTTTCAAACCAATGTAACCAATTCATACTGCAAGTGTGGAGATAGATTGGTTACCTTGGTATAAAGGTTTGGTTACCTTGGTATAAAAGTTTGGTTATCTTGGTAACTGTTTTAGTTTTTGTGGGTAACCAAATAGTCATAAAAAAATTTTCAAAATAATAAGAATTACATCTATTTATTTTTAAAATTTTTGTAGGGCGAATCTTCTTCTTCTTCTCATTGACGTTTTGGACAACAGAGATTCGCGACGGAGTAGCGGAGGAGAGGACTACTATGAGGGAGATGAAGATTTGAATTTGAATTTTTATTTTAAATTTAAATTTGTTTTTGTTGTTAGATCCCATATATTTGAATTTGAATTATTAATTATGACAGTTATTTCTCCTTGATTTTAGGTTTCCTTATTAATGTGAATTGCGTTATTTTTATAATTATTTTGTGGATATATTAATAATGTAATTACTTTCTAATTATTGTATATTAGTGTTAAGGACCCTTATTTAAATGAGATTGTATGTGGGCTTGGGCTGGTGATTCTGGTAATTAATGGACAGATGTTGGTCTGTTGATTTAACACCTTAAGTGATAAGGATTTGGCATAATCCTAGTTAGTGGAAAACAATGATGGGATTAGCAGGTAGGTTGCATGCAATTAACTGAGGTCATAGGAGGTGGGTTGCATGCAAGGCGGTGAATGAATATAAGAGTACAAAGCACTTCATGAAAGAGGTAACATGCAAAATTTATACCAAATACTAAATCACACAACCTCCATTGTTAACCTTGTGTTGGCCTGTACTAATTCTCACACCGGAGCTATCCCCCGATGGTCCAAATCGTCAATCTTTTGGTTTCAGTGATTGAGGCGCGTGAAAAAATCTTGGCGTTAGCTGCCATTATAAATTGACTCCACCGGTTAATTTGGAGCGTAAAGCTATTACAATTTGGATTCTTGGCTTATACTTCAAAGTAGACCTGACAATATAGTTGGTTAACTGTCGGGTCAACCCATATTAACTGGAACCAAATGGTTTGGTTAACTATATTTATTTATTTGGGTTGGTTAAAATTTGGAACCATATTTTTAAAAAGAGATATAGTTCCAACCCGGTTAACCATTTTTTGACCCATATTTTATTTCAAATCCAAATCAAAAGTTCTTTCTATCCATATTTACATATTCAAGAAGCTCAACCACCCCCCCACCCCCACCCCCACCCCCACCCCCACTCCCACCCCCACTAAAAAAATATATTATGTGATTATGTATACACCCTTTTACCGCCCCACCCCGCCACGAAAAAAAAAATAATATTATGTGATTATGTATACACCCACCACTTACCCTACCCCCACCCTACCCCTACCCCACCCCACCCCTACCCTCACCCTCACCCACCCCACCCCACCACTCTCAAAAAATTTAATATTAGCGATTATATATACACCACCCACCCTCAACCCCTATCCACCCCACCTCACCCTCACTCCACCTACCCACCCCTTATATCCATCTCTCTATCTATAGTATATATTAATTTTATTTTTTAAAAATTTTATTTAAAAGTTAAAACATCTTAAAATGGTTAATATGGTTTTTAACCATAACCATATGATTCCAACACACATAACCCATATTAAAAATGGTTAATATGATTTTAATTCTTAAATGAAACCATAATCATATTTTAAAAACCAAAATCAACCCATAACCATATTTTGTTATGCCTACTTCAAAACATGTGTGAAGATTGTCTAAAGCGTCGCCCCTTATTCGAACCTTAAAAAGCGAATCAAAGACGAACCGTCGTCTTTGGTGTCTATGGCGACGGTTCGACCCGTCGCCAAAGACTACATGGCTATGGCGACGGATCGAACCATCGCCATGATTACACCAAAAAGACGATTTAATCTTTTTTGCTCGCTTCTTTAGCCGCTCATTTAGAATTTTAATCGTATATATATATATATATATATATTTCTAGTTGGCCAGGCTCTGCATGAATATCTACTGAATCTAGACTTTGAAGTAAAGGACGCTTGAAAATTTAAAAATAGTACAGAGGTGTTCCACCACCGAAAATTTACTTAGCTTATACTACTATGAAACATACATATATTTAACTATTTAAGATTGCTGGGCAACCCTTGAACTAATTAACCCTCAACTTTGAATTCTTGCAATGGAATTCTCTGTCACTAAATCTAGTGGAGGCCTAGTTCCCCCTTTCGAGCCAACGCCCAAGGAAGTGCTTGAATTATCGGTCATCGATAGATTGCCTGTACTTCGATGCAATGCTCGAACACTTCACGTGTTTAGGCATGGCCCCGGGGCAGCACAAATCATACGCCAAGCGCTGTCCACGGCCTTGGTTCCTTACTATCCTCTTGCGGGCCGGCTCAAGGATTCAAGGCAAGGTCACCTCCAGATTTCTTGCTCCGGTGAGGGAATCTGGTTTGTGGAGGCAGTTGCAAGTTGTGACCTTAATGCTGTCAGTTATTTTGATGATGTTACGTCTATTCCCTATGATAAGCTTCTTCCCGATTCTCCAAAGGCCGATAACAAACAATTAGATCCACTCGTTCTAATGCAGGTACCGTACAATTGATTCTCTCCCACTTACTAGTTTAGTTAAGACAACTTAGCAAGACAACTACTTTTACTCTTACGCTCTGTTTCTAAGTTTTAAAATGGACAGAAAATTAAAAAAATAGACGGAAAATTTAAGTTTTCTTTCCAATTTTTATGTTTCTGAGTTTTTTAATAAACGGAAAAGAAAATAAATAGATAGATTACTTGACCACTTTTCCTTTCAAAGTTTTCCGTCCAAAATTGACCTGATTTAGACGGAAAAGAAATTGGAATAAATAATATTTTTATAATTTCTATATTATCCTCAATTTTTAATATAATAAATTTTAAATTATAATTCATGTCCTCAATTTTAAATTTATATTCTTTTCTATTAAAAACTCAGAAACAACACAAATGAAAACTTCAAAGTTTTCTATTCTTTTCTTTTCTGTTCTAATTTACGTTTTCTATTTTTTTCTTTTCTGTTCAAAACTCAGAAACAAAGTGTTAGCGTTGTTAAGTTTTTTCTTTTTGGGTTTTATATATAAAAAAATCAGTAATTTTAATTTTTATACAACGATTTGCTAATTAACTTTAGCCAAGTTTGAGTAAAGTACAACTTAAATTACATTTAACTTTTATGCAATTTAAGAAAATATAAATAAGAATTCAAAGCAAGTATTTACTGAACCCATGTTAGGATTTTCTGTTTTGAAATAACAAAATAGTGAGCCCAAGTTAGGATTTTCTATTTTAAAATGCCAATATACTCATAATCAATTTGGATTTCAGGTTACACAATTTAAGTGTGATGGATTTGTGATGGGCCTTATATTCTGCCATAGCATTTGTGATGGCCTTGGATCAGCCCAATTCCTGAATGCGGTTGGCGAGATGGCTAGAGGCGTACAGAATCTCAGCCTTTCACCAGTATGGCATAGGGACTTTGCTCCACCTCCAAGTCCAGTAGCCCAAGAGTTGGTTAGTAGTCCACCACCTATGCCCAATTATCAGTTGGAGCATGCCAATATAGACTTTACCTTGGTTCAGATCAATCAGGTCAAGCAAAAATATAGCGATTTGACAGGCCAAACTTGCTCGGCCTTTGAAATTGTAGCTGCCACTGCATGGGCCCACAGAGCACGGGCAATTAACTTGGGGGATGATACAGAAATGAAGCTTGTTTTTTTTGCAAATTGTCGCGAGCTTTTGAGCCCAGCTTTGCCCAAAGGTTTTTATGGCAACTGCTTCTTTCCAGTGAGCATCACATGTTCAAGTGAGATGCTGAAACAGGCATCCATTTCCAAAGTGGTGAAGCTGATCCAAAAGGCCAAGGCTGAGCTACCCAATGAATTTGGGAAATGGATAAAGGGTGAGGTTGAGGATGAAAATGGGCCATTTGCACCACCTCTTGTTTACACCACTTTGTTTATATCAGAGTGGGGAAAACTAGGCTTTAACCAGGTTGATTATGGATATGGGCCTCCGGTCCACGTGGTACCAATTCAAGGGTGTAGCATCATACCTGTTGGGATTGTGGGGTCTATTCCGTGGCCCAAAAATGGAATCCGTTTGATGACATGGTGCGTAGAGAAGGCCCATCTTGAGCAGTTTGTTCATCAGATGAGAAACATAGTTTGAAAGCTTTTCTGCCATTACCAAATAATTGCTCCTAGCTAGCTAGCTGGGTAGATCATTGAAGACCACTATCAACATTTCAAAATTTCCTCTAAACCCTAATTACTTTAATGCATGCATTACCAAAATATTGGAATTAATGCATCTTGTTGTACCAAAATATTGGAATGAATTTCGTGACAGATAAAATATACTATAAGTAGTAAAAACTAATGGAACACGTACAAAACTTTGGGATGAATTGTGTTACGAGAGAGACGCAATGCTAATTATTTTTAAAAAGCTTTATTTATTTATTTGTGTGTATTTTTTTATTTATTCTTAAAATCAAACTTTTTAAGATTAAAGAGTCAGCAAAAAGGGAAGAAGCCGGAACGGAGAACTTTCCCGCTTGCCATTTTATGTAGACTCTTTAGTCTTAAGAATGAGTGATTGTCTTTTTCTTTAAATTGTGACCGTTCTTTTGTGAATGATGAATACCATTAATAGTTGTTTCCTGCCAACTTGGAGAAAGGAAAGGGAAAGGGAAAAGGAAAAGAAATTACTACAATGACACGTAGGCCCTTGGAATTTCAACTTTTTCACGGAAGACAAATATAGGAGTATTGTTTTGTTCTTACACTACTAATTACTAAAAATTAAGCAATTTATTAAGTCAAATACAAATTAATCATTGATAAATTACTAATAATTAGAAGGAGATGAGTATGTAACAAGCAAGTAATTCTATTAGGAATTGATGAAAAAATAGAATAAAGAATGGAATGAAATAATGACCGAAATGATTTATGAAATAAGTTATTACATGCTCTATTTTAGTCATCTAAGGATAGAATTAAAAATTTTGTAAGAAATGTGAACGTATTTCAATTGAACAATTAAACATGTTTTTTTTTTTTTCATTCGACATGAATTAATTATTTTATTTTCATCTAATTTTTTATAATCGAACACGCAACCTAAGTTTTACATTTTCACACCGTTCAAAAAGACTTAATTATATAGAACTGACTAGATCAATAAAATGTATTAAAATTAAAAATTATGAAAATTTGAGTACATATTGACGGATAGTTTTAATTTATTGACTTTTGAAAGGAGTTATATAATCAGATTATTATTAATTTATGATTGTTCCCATCCATCTATCTTAAGATTTTGTTAATTTGAATTAAGTGATTAGATTTTATGTCATGTTAAGCAGGTAAGTTTTTTTTATATTATTTTAATGATTGAAAGAAATTCTTGATTTTATTCTTCCACATATGCCCCACTATAACACAGTAATATTAATTAATTCCAACTCTTTTTGAACTAAACTTTTGTAGTTACAAAATAGTAATTGATGATAGTTTAGTGGCAAATATGATTACGCTATGGACTATGATTGAACAGAAAGCTACGATTCAAAGTTTTTCTTCACGAGTTAAGTGGACTACAAGTAACTATCGGGACCCAACTACTTAATTTATTATGATCACACATGACATGACTTGTATATTGATTCACGCACATTTCCACCTAACCTATTTAACTTTGGATGCTTTTTTTTAAGTTATAAGGAAATTCTAGGGTTTTTTGAGTCTTGTTCTTTATTCAAACCCAATCCCAATCCAAACCCAAATCCAAACTCAAACCCACTTTTTAATTAATATAAGTACGGCTATAGAATTAAGTAAAGAAGTTTTAGAGAAATTATATATATATATATATATATTTTAAATGCATGATATAATAAAATAAGGAACAATTTTGAAATGGAAATATTTTTTTTTTATATACAGACCAAGAAAAGGGAATAAAAACACTTCCTTTTTGTTCCATCAAAAAGAGTTCAGTCACAAAATTTATAAATATTAAGAATGCCTTTGTTTTTTCCTACATAAATACTCCTAAAAATAATAAGCGTCAGTTAAATAGTGTAATATAACAATAAAAATTTTGAAGACAAATTTAAGTATATTGTTTCTTTTATATTAGTATTATATATATATATATATATCATTTAAAAAAGAAACTCAATTTATATATGTATAAAAACAATTACTAGTAACATAAATATATATATATAATAATAATAATAATAATAATAATAATAATAATAATAATAATAATAATAATAATATGTTGGTTCTCTCTGCATGAAACGAATGGAGTAGCTAGATATTGAAACACGAAGACATACCTCACGCGGTGGCGGTGGCGGTGACGACCAACTTTTGTTGTCACTTGGTTTGGTTTTTCTACCATCACCATCACAAGTAGTAAGTATTTGTTAGAAAAGTAAAGATTAATTTTACTCTTTATATATCTGTACTACTTGTGTGCTAAGAAACCAAAAGTTTGACTCGTGACATTAATAAAAAACCAAAACAAATTCAAGATTTGCTTCTGGAGATTTTTCATTACGTATTATATAAGTTGGGAGTAGTGTTCACATTATTATCAGGAACATACATGCATGAGTTGGTCAAAATTCATTCTTTACTGAATTTGTATTTGATAGTTTGAATCAGGATGAATATATAAATAAATACTATAGTTTTTAAGATCTAGCACCACTAAATATCATCTATTCGAAATAAAAAAAATATTTTTATAATGACTTTTAATTATTATTTATTTATTTAATAAACTGCCAAATCCTCCTCCTTCCCATTTTTTATCGCATATATTTAAGCTAAGTCCCAATTGACAAAGTTATTCTTTTACTCACAAATCTATCTATAATCTGTAATATAAATCCTTTATTATAAGAGGTTTGCTATAACTGTGTTAAATTTTTTCTCTCTATAAATTTAATTATATTATTCTTTTATTCTTTTTCTATTAATTTTTTTATTTAATTCTTTAAAATTTATAAAAAATTTATTTTACCTCACATTTAATACTGTGTCATTGGGTGCTGGTTGAGGGAATGAGGGAGTGTATGTAATGCATCCAGTTAGCATGAAGTTTATTTTTTTGTAAGTTGGTCAATTGACTAATAGAATGTTAATACACATAGAGTCTCACCTGCGTGTCAGCACTCTATTGACCAACTGACCAACTTACCCAAAAATAAACTTCATGCTCCTAACCACTTCCGTATGTAATGTAGCCCAACCCCATAATCCAAGATTAGGATTGTCTCTATGTCAGAGTTCCATTTCAGCACAATCCAAACCCTCCAGATGGAGACCAAATAAAGAGCAGAAAGATAGTGCTGCGAAATTCATAATTCACCTGCCCACGTCATGAATGACTGCTTCAAATTTCAAAAAGTCTACTCTCAAATTATTAAAAAATGGGCCATTTTTTAAAATTATTTGAGCTTGTAATTCCATTAAAGAAATTGAAACTTTTAGATTAAACAAAGGGAATACATATAACTACGTTATGGAGTTGTGTGGTTGCCTGGTTGGGTTGAACTGACTTTGTCGGATTTCGATTCTTGGGTTTGACTGCAAATAAGAAACTGGCTCTTGGCCTCTGGCTGTGTGGGGTTCAAGATTTATGCTTGATCTCCAAGAAAACCCATCACTTGTTGCTTTCTCTCCTCAGTCCTCACTAATTTCCATGTATATATATATTCAAATATTGGTACTTTTTTAACAACTCATTAATTGTATTGTGTGCTTGAAAGGAAAGAAAGTGGAGTCGAATAGAGGAGTTAAAAAACATAAACAGATTCCCCAGAAAAAAAAAACAACAGGGGGAGTTTTTATTCCGGCTTTACCCTTTCCTATTTTGGGTTCCAAAAGTTGTAAGTACTTGATTCTGATATAATACTGTACCTTAATTACTACTATTTCTGATTTTATTGTTTAATTGATTTTTCTGTTAAGTTTCTTTCTTTGTGTGGTAGAACTTTTTAATGAGCACTTTCCTTGTTCTCTCTCTCTCTCACAACTCACAACCTTTTTTCTTCATTTGCATTTCCCTCTTTACTATTAATGATCCTATGGTGATGATTCTGCGGTTTTGAATGATGTGTGGTTAAGATTCTATTTCTGGGTTTCAACTGAAAAAGTCTAGTTCTTGGTGGGAGTAGTTTTGCTCGAGGTTGGATTTTTTTATAATTTGTTTTAAGATTTTGATACCACTATTGGGGTTTAATCATACTTTCAATTAAAGCTTTTTTTTAATTTTCATTCAGTTTTTTTCTAACGGAAAAATTGACCAAAAGAAATGGAAAATGGAAAGTTCGACTAATGGGATGAATTAATGAATACAACCTCTCCCTCTCACAAACATAAATAGGAGCTGTTGTTTGTACTTATTAATAGTGATGGGTAGTCTTAAATTATGCGGTATGGATGGCACAATCATAAATCTGGGTTTTTCTTTGAAGGTGATAGTGTTGGATGGGCTGATCTCCATACTTTATTTTTATTATTTAATTTAGTATAGGAAAACAATTTATCACTTTCTCTTGTTGTTGTATATTGTTGTTCTTTATTCATTGTAGTAGCTAAAATCTAATCATAATCAGTTCAGGAAAGAGAGCTTCAGATCAAGAAAAATTAGATTAATCACATGTTCGATTACTTCTTAATCTTTTTGGGCTCTTATTGTATTTATGATCTCCCAAGTCCCAAATAGTGCTCTTTTCTCTGTTATGATCTCTCCTTGCTCGCTGCCTAGTTTCTAGTTTAGAGACTTTATAACTTCAATTATAATGTGTTTATCTGGCCTGCCTTGTCTATTTTGATTTTGAATTACCTGTATTTCCTGAATAGATTTAGGCTGTGGAAAAGCTGCTAATAATCTCAGAGTTCATAAATGGCCCGCGATAACGGCCTGGATGGTGGTAGTACAGAGATGAGCATTGCCTCCACATCAAGAAGCCATGTCCCGGGAAGAGATGCAGTGAGAAGTAATGGGAATCAAAAGGACTCTGATAATAAGGCTAAGGAAAAGGAGGTTACCAATTTAGTCCCATTTCACAAGCTCTTCTCATTTGCGGATTCCACCGATGTCATCTTGATGATTGTTGGTACCATTGGAGCTGTTGGTAATGGGTTATGTTTGCCCCTCATGACTATCCTTCTAGGGGAATTAACTGATGCTTTTGGGCGAAATCAAAATAATGACGAGGTGGTCGATAAGGTTACCAAGGTAAATGCTAAATATTTTATGCACGTAATTTTCAGATTCAGTTTAATCTGTATCATGGCGTGGAGGACGTATGCTAAAAATTGTAGTTTAGTCCTTGACACATCATACCTGGTAAAGCCTTTCAAGTGAAAGATATTATATTAGTACAAAGCCAGTGATCATATTCATAGTCATTTTTCTCTTTCTTTACTGAGTTTAATCTTTAGTTACCTGGTTGCATTTTAGGTGGCATTGAAATTTGTCTATCTGGCTTTGGGGGCAGGTGCAGCATCATTTCTCCGTAAGTGAATGTCACTTTCGTATATTTTTGAAATATGCATGTTTGTGTAAAAATGGAAGCTTTTAGTATTCACAGTTGCACTCAAATATGAAACACCTTTGTTTGCTGTTTGGCAGAGGTGGCTTGCTGGATGATTACGGGAGAGAGGCAGTCTGCACGGATAAGGAATCTATATCTCAGGACTATTTTGAGACAAGACTATAATCCTGTCATTAAGTGTGTGTATCTCTTTTTGCCCAATGTGTTAACATGTCTTGTTTTCCTACAGGTTGGGAAATTTACTCAGCTGATATCGACGCTTGTGGGAGGTTTTGTAGTTGCTTTTTTCAGAGGATGGCTTCTTACGCTTGTTCTGTTAAGTTCTATTCCTCCACTTGTTATAGCTGGTGGAATGATGTCCCTAGTTATCTCCAGGATGTCTTCTCGTGGACAAAAGCATATGCAAAAGCAGCAATTGTTGTTGAACAAACAATTGGTTCAATCAGAACAGTATGTCCCTATTGTGAATTGAGTCTAAACATGTGGATTGCATATTTACATTTAACTAGTCCGTCTGTAACTAGTGTTGCCATTTTAAACTTTATTGAACCTATTAATTATCATTATTTTTTGATTCCTATCTAGGTTGCATCTTTCACTGGGGAAAACAAGCTGTGGCCAATTACAACAAATCTCTTACAAAAAGCATATAAATCAGGTGTTCATGAAGGCTTGGCTACTGGATTTGGGTTAGGAACAGTTATGTGGTGTTGTGTTCTGCAGTTATGCTTTAGCTGTTTGGTTTGGTGCAAAGATGATATTGGAAAAAGGTTATTCTGGGGGTGATGTGCTCAATGTCATTGTTGCTGTGTTGACTGGATCCATGTAAGTTACATTTTATTTTTTCACTTTCACTTAGATGGTGCCCCTGAAATAATTTGATTATATCCCATAAGATCAAAAGATGTTTTCACTTGTCCTGAGTTTTGAGCATTTAACCTACATGATATTTTATACTAGTATTAAATTCATTTGGTGGAATATGAATCATTCAGGTCTTTAGGGCAGGCTTCTCCCTGTATGAGTGCATTTGCAGCAGGTAGAGCTGCAGCTTTCAAGATGTTTGAGACTATAAATAGGAAGCCAGAAATAGATGCATACGATACTCGAGGAAAGAAATTGGATGACATTCATGGGGATATAGAGTTAAGGAATGTCTACTTTAGTTATCCAGCCAGGTCAGATGAGCAAATATTTAGTGGATTCTCTCTCTCGATTCCAAGTGGTACAACTGCAGCTTTGGTTGGACAAAGTGGAAGCGGAAAGTCTACAGTGATCAGTCTAATAGAGAGGTTTTATGATCCACAAGCTGGTGAAATTCTTATAGATGGAACCAATCTCAAAGAGTTTCAGCTGAAATGGATTAGAGAGAAAATTGGTCTTGTCAGTCAAGAACCTGTATTGTTTGCATCAGCATTAAGGATAACATTGCCTACGGGAAGGATGGTGCAACTACTGAGGAGATCAGAGCAGCAGCTGAGCTAGCAAATGCTGCTAAATTCATTGATAAACTACCTCAGGTTCCAATCTATTTTGTTACTCCATATAATTCATTGATACTTTTCTCAATTTTTTTTAACAACCAACAGCAACTGATAGTTTACTTTTTTTTTTTTTATTTGTTTTTTTGCAGTGCTAGTTATTTGACCTTTTGAGTTTTTTACAGGGGGCTGGACACCATGGTAGGAGAGCATGGAACTCAGCTTTCTGGTGGACAAAACAAAGAGTTGCCATAGCCAGAGCAATTTTAAAAGATCCGCAAATTCTACTTCTTGATGAAGCAACTAGTGCTCTTGATGCAGAATCTGAGAGAATTGTGCAAGAGGCTTTAGACAGGATAATGGTCAATAGAACCACTGTCATTGTGGCACATCGCTTGAGTACAGTGAGGAATGCCGATATGATTGCAGTGATTCATCGTGGAAAGATGGTTGAAAAAGGTATCTCACATAAAATACAAAATAACATCATCAATTGTTTGTGTTAGTGCATGTAGAGCTAAAATCATGGATGCATCTCTCAAGTCTCGTTGATATGTGACCTTTCTTATCTATTATAGAAAGACGTAGTTCTGAATATTGATAAATAATCAAATGTAGTTTTTCCGTCAATGAACACATGTTTCTTTTGTTGTACTGTGAACTGCCATGCCTACTTAAGGTTTTTCTTCAATTAACATATATTCTGAATTTTGCTTAATCTTTACTGTCATTTTCCAATTTTTCAATCATCACTCTGGTAGGAAAAAAAAAAACAAGAAGTCATAATATTCACCATCTTGTTTTGTTGATCAATCAGGCTCACATTTTGAACTACTTGAAAATCCTGAAGGGCGTACTCTCAGCTTATAAGATTGCAAGAAGTGAATAATGAAGGGCGAACCAAGACAAGTCAGAAACTAGTGCAGAAATTGGTAGAGAGTCGAGTCAACAAATGTCACATCACCGTTCTATAAGTCGGGGATCATCTGGTATAGGGAATAGCAGCCGTCATTCACACAATGTCTCATTTGGTCTACCCACAGGAATTGGTTTTACTGAAACTGCATTAGCAGAACCTGTAAAGCCCTATCCAGAAAAATCAGAAAAGACTCAAAAAGTCCCACTTCGGCGGCTTATGCATCTCAACAAGCCTGAGATACCTGTCCTGATTGCAGGAACTATATCTGCTATCCTTAATGGTGTTATACTTCCAATTTTTGGTATACTACTTTCTAGCATGATCAAAACTTTTATGAGCCACCACATGAATTGAAAAAGGATTCAAGATTCTGGTCTCTAATGTTTGTAGTCCTTGGACTGGCATCATTTATAGGGTATCCATCACAGGCATACTTTTTTGCTGTGGCTGGTTGCAAGTTAATAAGACGGATTAGATCTTTGTGCTTTGAGAAAGTGGTAAGTATGGAAGTTGGTTGGTTTGACAAACCTGAGAACTCAAGTGGAGCAATTGGTGCGAGGCTTTCTCTCTGATGCAGCCACCGTGCGTGCTTTAGTTGGAGATACACTTGGACAGATTGTTCAAAATGGAGCGTCAGCTGTTGCTGGTCTAGCTATTGCTTTTGCAGCATGTTGGCAGTTAGCACTTATTGTCCTTGCTTTGTTACCCTTGATAGGACTTAATGGGTATATTCAAATGAAGTTCTTAGCAGGGTTCAGTGCAGATGCAAAGGTTTGTACAAATATTCAAACATTGCTTTTATTTTTACTAAAATATTCACCTATTTACAACATTTCTAACGTTCTTTTCATCGCAAAATTCAAATTCAAATGTCTGCAGATAATGTATGAGGAAGCAAGCCAAGTTGCAAATGATGCAGTTGGGAGTATAAGAACAGTTGCTTCTTTTTGTGCTGAAGAGAAAGTGATGGAACTGTATAAAAAGAAATGTGAGGGTCCCATAAAGACAGGGATAAGGCAAGGATTGGTTAGTGGCATTGGGTTTGGAGCATCTAACCTTGCTATTTTGTGTGTCTATGCAACTTGTTTTTATGTTGGTGCCAGGCTTGTTGAAGATGGGAAAACAACATTTTCAAACATTTTTCGTGTAAGAATAATTTCCACATTTAACCAAAAGTTTTTATCATGTCTGTATACGGATGGGTCAATTATTCTGAGCTGTTCATTGGCCTTGCAGGTTTTCTTTGCACTGACCATGGCAGCTCTTGGAGTTTCTCAATCAAGTTCCTTGGCACCAGATTCGAGCAAAGCCAAGACTGCTACTGTTTCTATCTTTGCAATCCTAGACCGACAATCAAAGATAGACCCAAGTGAAGAGTCCGGTATGACATTAGACAATGTGAAGGGAGAAATAGAGCTACGACATATAAGCTTTACATATCCAACTAGACCAGATGTCCAGATTTTGCGAGACCTTAGCTTGACAATTCAAAGTGGCAAGGTGAAAACATCATTTCTTTTTTTTTTTTATTTTTTATATGTATATGCATAAAGTGTTTTTGCATGTACTACACTAGAAGTGTTCAACTCCAAATATTATCTGGTAAAAGATTTTCCTCTTTTGCAGACAGTTGCTCTAGTTGGAGAAAGTGGAAGTGGAAATCAACAGTGATCGCATTATTGGAAAGATTTTATGATCCTGATTCAGGTCATATCACTCTTGATGGGATTGAGATACAAAACTCCAATTAAAGTGGCTGAGGCAGCAGATGGGACTTGTAAGTCAAGAACCAGCCTTGTTTAACGACACTAATCGAGCCAACATTGCTTACGGAAAGGAAGGGGCGCAAGTGAAGCTGAAATTATAGCTGCAGCAGAGAAGGCAAATGCTCACAAGTTCATTAGTGGGCTACAACAGGTTAGAACACTGAATGAGTAGAACCAAATTATATCGTCATTAATTTTGACAAATGAAATAGCTGAGATGAATGTGCAGTTAAATGCAAATAATCAAAAGTTAACACATTGAAATCGACTTTCTCATTTAAACTTCGTAAAGATTAAAACTTGTAGGGATATGATACTGTAGTAGGAGAAAGAGGAATACAGTTGTCTGGTGGACAGAAGCAGCGTGTGTGGCCATTGCACGTGCCATAGTAAAAAGTCCGAAGATATTACTTCTAGACGAGGCTACTAGTGCTCTTGATGCTGAATCCGAGAGGTTGTTCAAGATGCATTAGACCGTGTGATGGTGAACCGGACTACAGTTGTGGTGGCTCATCGGTTGTCCACAATCAAAGGTGCAGATGTTATTGCTGTGGTGAAAAATGGAGTTATTGTAGAGAAAGGAAAGCATGAGAACATTGATCAACATAACAGATGGTTTCTATGCCTCCTTAGTAGCACTGCACATCCGAAAGGATGAATTTTTTGTATGCCATTGAAGACTCCCAATTTAACAAAAGTACTCCTTTATGGAATAAAATAACTAATTTTCATTACTTTTTTTTTTGTGAAATACAGAGTATAATTTTAAAATCTCATAGTGGCATGAAAATGTAATTTTGTTTCATGTGATTATTCTCATTAGTCTACGTGTAATGCACTGTGTGTAATTAAAAAATTAAATTAAATAATATTTGAATAAAATTAAAAAACATAAGAGAAATATATATAGAAAATTAGATAGATAATAAAATAATTATTGTGACAGAGAACTATCACACTTCTCTCTCTTTATAGTATAGATAGATAGATATTTAGGTGACCCCTCTCCATACATTCTAAAATATTATATTAATATTGTTTTTTACGACTAAATTGAGATATTTCTAAATTTTAAAATTAACATGGTCTAATTTAATTTTTTAAATAATATAATTATAAAAATAATAAATCATATAAATATTATTCAAAATTAAATAAATTATATACATTTTAAATTTAAAAATATCTTATTTTAAAAAATAAAACCGGGTTATATCATGTTGACGGTGGTCAAATCCATTACAATCTTTTTGTAGAGAACCGAAATTGTAGTGTCTCCGGTTGAACGTAGGCGACGGAGAATCGGAGATTTGCCTCGTATCACTAACCAATGGAAACTTGCGTTCCTTCCAGCATGGTAAACAGAAAGTCAAAATGGTAGTAAAATGTCAATCACACGCGCACTTCTCAACGCGCTCCTTTGAATATCGCTCAAGAGAAATTATAGAGGGAGAGAAGGTTTATAGAGCCAGAGATTATCGTCCTTCAGCCCCCAGACGCAAACGAATGGGATCGAAATCGTAGTCGGATCACCCATCTCAGCTAACCCAATTCCCTCTCAGTCAGGTGCGCAAGTCTTTTCTCTGCACAAATAAACCCTAAGATACTTTCTGATCCTTTCTCTTCTTTTGACTCTTTCCCATATTTTTACAGTTAGATTTCTCAATCTGGAGTGGGATCACCTTTTTTGATCTGGATATTCAATAATAACGGCTGAATTTCTTATATGTGGAAGTGAAGCTACAATTGTAAAGGTGAAGCTACAATCTGTATTTCTTTAGTTGGGCAGGTGAATTGCTTATCGACCTTTAACTTGCATTTCCTGAATTAGGTTTCAGTTAAAACCCGTTGTCTCGTTTCTTTTCTGGGGTTTAGGTTCCAGAGTTTTTACTTGGTGGATGAATTTCACTCTTCCTCATCCATTATGCGTTTAAGAATTTTTTTAATGCACACTTGAAATTTTATAACTATAAAATTTCGATCTTTTCTCCTGATTGAGAACTTTTCAATCAGGAGATGGCATTTACTCGTATTATCTTTAGTTTCTTGGTGTGAGTTGTGGATTTAAATTGTTCTCGATTTGATATAAGAAGATCTTGATTTAAGTTTGAATTCTTATGGCAAACCCTCCAAAAACTTCTGTTGGATATCCTGTTACCATAAACCCGTCCAACCCTGATACACCAAGCCCGGAAACAAAGTTGACACCTCCTTTTTCCTCACCATCGGGGCCTAGATTTCCTCTGCCACCACTAGTACAGCAAAATAAGATTCCTTCACCATCTTTTAAGACCCCAAGTTCACTTTCTCCTGCAAATGGAGTGAGAACCGGAGGTCCTGCTCCTCATTTAAGCACTCCACCTGGCCCTCCTGTGTTTTCTTCCCCACTCCAGCCTGCAGTTGTGCCGTTTCGAACTTCCCCTGCAACTCCTCAGCCAGTTGCTTTTTCTTCGGGTTCATCTTTGTCTACGTCAACGCCTCCCCATTTTTCTAATGGGTCAGTTGAGTTGCAGCACCAAATTTCTGATGCTACTGAGGAGTTGCTGCCTATTGTGGAATCAACAAATGTTCTATTCTCAGCTAGTAAGGTATCTCTCTCCGTTTCGCATCATTAAAGCACAATACATTAATGTCTGATAGTTAGGGCCTTTGGACATGTTTAAATTTGTCTTAATAAATCTATCACATTTCCTTATAATTCTAGAAATTGTGTCATGTACTGGTGATTAAAAAATAGTGTTAACAAGGCTGTTATTTGTCTTTCTCAGTTTTGGACTAATTGAAGTTCTTTAAAGCACATAACATTCTGTTTAGGGAAGTTTGTCAAAGTTATTTGCTTCTCTTTTTATTTTATGTATTCCTGCCTGAAAGACCAGATTACAAATTTATGAAACAAGCCATTTGTTGAATGGATGTATTTCCTGTTTTAAATGTTGTCTTTTGTACCCCTTGAAAATCCTCTCATGCTTGAAATTACAATTTTGTTATAGGGAATCCATTTCACTCTTGAATCTTGACTATTGCTAGTTTGTCCTGTTGGACAATTGTGGCTTTTTAGTATTGTGATTACTATTTGATCTATAGGATTCCAAATTTGTGAATATTAGTTGATCTGGTCTTTTGCTTTCAACTTCCAAAGGTTTTGAAACAGAAGAAATTGGCAAATTTACCCAGTTTGGGGTTTGGAGCACTGGTTTCCCCTTGGAGGGAGATCTCACCAGGTCCTCAAATAATTCAACGTGATCCTCATCGATGCCAAAATTGTGGAGCTTATGCAAATTTTTATTGCAATATTTTACTTGGCTCAGGTCAGTGGCAGTGTGTAATTTGCCGTAATTTGAATGGAAGTGAAGGCGAATATATAGCTTCTAGCAAGGAAGTGCTTCGTACTCTGCCAGAGTTGTCATCTCCTTTTGTCGATTATGTTCAAACTGGGAATAAGAGACCTGGTTTTATTCCAGTATCTGATTCTAGAATGTCAGCACCTGTTGTTCTTGTAATAGACGAGAGTTTGGACGAGCCGCACCTCCAGCATTTACAGAGCTCTTTGCATGCATTTGTAGATTCACTACCTCCAACAACAAGAATTGGAATAATGTTGTATGGACGTACAGTATCGGTGTATGATTTTTCAGAAGAGTCAACTGCATCTGCTGATGTACTGCCTGGTAATGTATCACCAAGTCAGGAATCTTTGAAAGCATTGATATATGGGACTGGAATATATTTGTCACCGGTTCATGCGTCTTTACCTGTGGCTCACTCCATAATTTCATCTTTGCGGCCATATAAACTAATTTTTTCAGAAGCTTCAAGAGACCGTTGCCTGGGCACTGCAGTGGAGGTTGCTCTGTCAATAATCCAAGGACCATCGGCAGAAATGTCGCGAGGGGTTGTTAAAAGATCTGGAGGCAATAGTAGAATTATTGTGTGTGCTGGAGGACCAAATACCTATGGCCCCGGGTCAGTCCCTCATTCTTTCAGTCATCCAAACTATCCCCACATGGAGAAAACAGCAATGAAGTGGATGGAGAATCTCGGCCGTGAGGTTCATCGGTACAATTCGGTGGTTGATATATTGTGCGCCGGAACATGCCCCATAAGAGTTCCCATTTTGCAACCTCTTGCAAAAGCTTCTGGAGGTGTTCTGATTCTCCACGATGACTTTGGAGAGGCCTTTGGTGTAAACTTGCAGAGGGCATCTACTAGGGCAGCAGGTTCCCATGGTTTGTTGGAGATACGTTGTTCCGATAATTTTTTCATAACTCAGGTAGTAGGCCCTGGTGAAGAGGCAAATCCAGATAGTCATGAAAATTTCAAAAATGACAGCTCTCTGTATATACAAATGCTTAGCGTTGAAGAAACTCAGTGCTTTGCACTATCCATGGAAACAAAAGTTGATATCAAGAGTGATTATGTATACTTTCAGTTTGCAATTCAATACTCAAATGTATATCAAGCTGATATATCTAGAGTAATTACTGTGAAACTGCCAACTGTGGATAGTGTGTCCTCGTATCTTGAGAGCGTTCAAGATGAAGTGGCTTCCGTTCTTATTGCCAAGAGGACTATCTTGCAAGCCAAAAACCTTTCCACTGTGAATGCTATGCGAGCTACAATAGATGAAAGAATAAAAGACATTGTAAGCTTGGGGCCCAGATGCCAAAGTCAAAAAAGCTTTATCGGTTCCCTAAGGAGCTCGCGTTATTGCCAGAACTCCTATTCCATCTGAGAAGGGGGCCACTTTGGGAAGCATTGTTGGTCATGAAGATGAAAGGTCTGTCTTGCGGAATTTGTTTTTGAATGCATCCTTAGATTTGTCTCTTCGTATGGTGGCACCTCGATGTCTTATGCATCGTGAATGTGGCACTTTTGAGGAATTGCCGGCTTATGACCTTGCTATGCAGTCGGATGCAGCAGTTCTTGATCATGGCACAGATGTCTTCATTTGGTCGGTATGGCAACTTATTTTCTTGCTCTTTGAGTGTGGCATATTTTTTTTGGAATGTCGCAGGTCTATTTATCCTCTGTTAGATGGTCTCTTGCACAAAAATCATGCATGGCCAATCTCTGATGATTAAATGTCATTAGACTTATTACCTATGTTTGATGATTAGTGTGTCCCTGTGTGAATATGCATCATCTACTTTCTTTTATTTCTTCCATATAACACTTATTTTGAAGTTTTCCTACTCGGTGGTGATATCAGGGTGCTGAACTAGCTGCTGAGGAAGGAAAAAGTGCGGCAGCTTTAGCAGCATGTCGAACATTGGCTGAGGAAATTACTGAAATGCGGTTTCCAGCTCCAAGGATTCTTGCATTCAAAGTATTTTTCTAATACGTACTTACTACGGTACCTTTTTACATATGTTTGGAATAATGAACAAGAAAATAATCTGTTGGGAATGTTATGTAACAGGAGGGGAGTTCTGAGTCTCGATATTTTGTTTCTCGGCTGATACCAGCCCGCAAGGATCCTCCCTATGAGCAAGTAAGTGTCAAAGGGTGCATTTATCATCACACAGATAGTTCAATTTGTAGTTTGACCTGATTTCAGGAGTAAACAGAGAATATTTGACCATGTGCAATGCCATGAGAAAAGTTTTAAATTGTTTACTCACTTTTTGAGAAGACGTGTGCTTGAACTTTTGTTATTTGCTAATCCATAATTTTATGATGATTGCTTGCAGGAAGCAAGATTTCCACATCTTCGAACTTTGACTGGAGAACAAAGAACAAAGCTGAAAAGCAGTTTTCTGCACTTTGATGATCCTAGCTTCTGCGAGTAGATGCGTAGTTTGAAAGTTTTGCCACCCGAACCAAGTTAAAGCAATCCGCGGGGAGCATTTTGTAGCTAGTGTTTTCATATACAGAGTCTCTTTTGAGAATTGCGTGCATGTCAAATGCATCAGTCTCCTGGTCTGTTTATTGCTTCTCCTTACTCTCCCTGGCCCTGGCAAAAGGGATGCGATTCACCTTGTGTTTAGATTGGGGTTCAACTGGATATCACCCAACTCCCCTTTTTTCCCTTCCCCCTTACCTTAGAGAAATATATGTATTTTTTTAATTTCTTTTGACAACATTTTATACCTGCTGGTAACTGAGAAATTAAAGGTTTTGTCTTCACCTTGTAGTTTTGAGTCTGAAATGTCATGGCAAATCAGTAAACATTTTTTTTATATGAATATTGTTATTGGTTTTAACTTATAAAAGTTATCAGTTGCATTATGAATTTGTACTAAATTTCACATTACACCAAGTATTTTCTTTTCGGCGTCCTTTTATTTCTTGCAATTAGAAGAATAGAAAGAGAATTTGCCCCTACCGGATAAAAGGCTTGAGCATACTCCGTCCCAAAAAAGGTCATTTTTTTTTGTTGTTGATGCTTTTATTTATGATAAGGATATTTTCGTTTTGCATATTTTTTTAAAAATAATGTACTTTACTACTAAAAAAGAAATTTGAAAGTAATTTTGAAGTTTAGTTTTAAAAAAAAACAGAATTTCTTTCCTTTTGTAAATACCTTTATCCCAACGCGTACGTCACCTTCTTGATTTCCTGTTAATCAACAATTCAACATTCTCTAGACTCCTCTCCAGTCCACACATAAACTCACTCCTCTTTGAAATATTTTAACAGACAAATGAACTACAACATCTCCAGAATTTCTTCCAGTATTAGATTTATCTGTCAGCTATAAACAATTCACCAAGTGCTGCTGCGGATGTTGTTAAAAACTTGCAATTAGTCATCGTCAAAATGGTAGTGGTGGCTGCGCCACCGTTAGAATCTCCGGCGGCGGTGTTGAAGCAGTTCTCTTCCCTTTCAGTTAATTCCTCCTCCTCCTCCTCCTCCAAGTTGCTACTTCTTATCCATGGAAATAGTAGTAACCATAGTTATCAAAAGAGAAAACTCAGTAGGAGCAGGAGCTGGGTTGGTCGAAGAGATAGAAAGAGGTTTGATTTTGGGACAACCAAATCAGGGCAGCCCGTAAAGGCCATGGCTTCATTGGGTGGTTTATTGGGTGGAATGTTTAAGGGTACGGACACAGGGGAGTCGACACGGCAGCAGTACGCCTCCACTGTTGCACTGGTTAATCGTTTAGAAGCCGAGGTGTCTGCTTCATCCGATTCCCAATTGAGGGAAAGGACTTCTCAATTGAAAGAACGAGCTCGCCTGGGTGAATCTTTGGACTCCATTTTACCTGTAAGTCTACTAATATCTATATAAGTAGTTGTGATCAAGATGATTTTTTTTTGGGTAATTAAGTTGATTTTGTTAAAAGTCTGATCTTTTGTTAAGATTTTTTAATTTTAAAGGCAGGTTCTCATTTTGGGATGGAGGGTGTAGATGAGATATGAGGAGTCCTTAATTTTTTTTGAAGGATCACATCACTGGATATGGATTCACTGTCTAATTATCAATTGCACATATGTGGCCACTCAACTTTCAAGACCATTGTAAACTACTACCATTAAATTGTGGAGAAGAAAAAAAAATTATGTGTAAGGTCCATTTGGAATAATTATGTGTAAGGTCATTTTAAGTATCGTGGATCCATATTTTTTCTATTACAGGCTTTACAGCATCAATTTTATTGTATGCTATTATGGGAAGGTTAGATGGCATCTACATTATTTTATTAAAGAAACTTTTGAATTGAATGTTGTTCATTGGGTATCATTTAGAGACAAGTATGCTTGTAGTATAGTGTTTGTTGCAGCCTTCACAAATTAGATGTAATCATATTATAGCTTAAAATAGGAACAATGCAGAAGTTGCTCGAGGTTGGATTATCATATTGTGATGGTGCAGTTATTTAAAGAATTTTCTGAACCACTAAGAATAACCCAATAAAATTCATTTAAATCCCTAAATAACCTGTTGTGAAATCTACTTGTCATAATTTTACCATGATAATCTCCAGCTGTGTCAAATGGGCCCCAAGTATTTCTTCCTCTTCAGATTTCTGATTGCTTTTCACTCAATTATTAGAAGTCCGAAGTCTGTTGTTTAGCAGCCACCAAACTGTTTCCTTGCAGGAGGCTTTTGCTGTGGTGAGAGAGGCTTCAAAAAGGGTTCTAGGCCTTCGCCCTTTTGATGTGCAACTGATAGGTAATATCGTTTATCCTTTACCTTTTTATAGGCAAAATGTTTCCCAGTATCTTTAAAGGAAGAAATTGAATTGGTTTTAAAGATTGACGGGAAAAAATTATAGAATAAAAAAGAAGTAGAAACACTATTATTTGTAACTAGTATATTAGGGTTTTTAACAATGTTCTAAAAGGCGCTAGGCGAGAGGCGGACGGCTAGGGGGGCCTAGCGCCTAGGGGGCCTAGGCGGGGCTTAGGCAGGATTTTTTATTTTAAGTCAATTTTAAAATTTTATCTTACATTTATCCAAATAAAACAATAATATAAAGCAAGACAATCTATAATAAAGGTCTTTGCTTAAAGTTCAAACACATCCATATTGCTAATGTCAAAGTTCAAACACAAATATGTAATTGTTTAAAGTTCAAACATATTTTTAACGTATTAGTTTTATTCATAAACAAGATTGCTATAAAATAATAAAATTTAAAATTATAAGAATTTAATTCAATATTAAACTTAAGAAACTAAACATAAATTTAAGTATTATATTGAATTAAACTAAATATTTCAAATGTATCATCATTTATATAATTTGAAGTTGGTACAAGTTCAAAAAATTACAACTATAATAAATTATCCATTTTGACTTGATATTGTTCACTTTTTGTTGTGATTTGATATGCTACAACTTGTATTATGAATATGATAAATCATTAGAAAAATAAATATATCAAGATCTGGTTTGGGTAATTATTAAAATAATAAAAAAATCTCTCTGCCTAGACCCTGCCTAGGCTCTGCCAAATTTCCTGGAAGAAGTTTTTTGCCGTTTGGGCCTAGGTGAGGCGCCAGGGAGGCCTGGTGCCTAGATGAGGCACCAAGGGGGGCCTAGCACCTAGGCGGGGGGCCTAGCGTCTAGGCGGGGATTTTTAGAATACTTGTTTTTAAGGCAGGAGACATCTCCTGATCAATACATTGGAGATGTCACCTTGGAACATTAGTTGCACAAGTTGACACCATAGGACGTTTTCCATGGCACCTTGTACTCTTGCAGATTTTTGTTTTATATCTAACAATAAGAGCTGCTAAAGAGGATTTTAGATCTTCTAAAAGTTCATTCTTTGTACTCTTATTTTGATTTGTTAAGGTGGCATGGTTCTTCATAAGGGAGAAATTGCTGAAATGAGGACTGGTGAAGGAAAGACTCTTGTTGCTATATTACCAGCTTATTTGAATGCATTAAGCGGTAAAGGAGTCCATGTTGTTACTGTCAATGATTATTTGGCTCGGCGTGATTGTGAATGGGTTGGTCAAGTTCCTCGATTTCTTGGACTGACAGTTGGCCTAATCCAACGTAAGTCTCATTCTTTGTAGCTTCTTAATATTTGCATCATATTTGTATGGTTTTAACCTATAAGCTCTTTTGCAGTTAGATAAAAATTGATTATTTCACATCGCCACACAAAGTTGTTTAACTGTTTACAGAAAATTGAAACTTGCAAAATAAGATTATAGTTTTTAGAACTTCTATCTTGATGTTTTCTGTTTCTATTGCTGTTAAGTGATTAAGATTCAGATCGACATGATGTTTGATGCACTTGAGTATTGATTTACATCATTAAATTTTAGAAAGAAACCAGATGAAGTCTCTTCTGTTGTAATGGTTTGTGGTTTCTATTTGAGTCTGGTTTGATACTTGATCCTGGCTTTTGAAACCTGGTTGTGTCTCGACTCTAACAACGAGTTGTTTATGTTGACAGAGGATATGACAAGTGAGCAGAGGAGGGAGAATTACTTATGTGACATCACATATGTTACCAATAGTGAGCTGGGTTTTGATTACTTGAGAGATAATCTTGCCACGGAAAGTAAACTTTGTGTTACGCAAATAGATTTAGTGACTGCTTCTGTATTGTTCTTTGTTTATTGTATTCAATTTCACTTCCATCACTAGGATTGCATCTTTTTGTGTACAGAGTGTTAATGAGCTTGTGATGAGGAAATTCAATTTCTGTGTGATTGATGAGGTTGATTCGATCCTTATCGATGAAGCAAGAACTCCTCTCATCATATCAGGACCTGCTGATAAACCAAGTAATCGGTACTATAAAGCTGCAAAGATAGCTGCTGCATTTGAGCGAGAGATACATTACACTGTAAGGAATTAAGCTGATTGTGTTTTTCCTTACATTCTGTTAGTGTGCTAAACTAGTGCTTGGTTATTTGCTTTTGTACTGCAAAATATTCTTTTTAGTTTGGTTTTAGCTAGATTACTTAATAGTATCTGGTAAAAGTTATAATTTATAAATGTGGAAGTTACAAGCTGGAGTTCTTTAGGAGAAGCAGTATGTGATCAGAAATGTTCAAATTGCATTTCTTTTTTAAATTTTTTACTACTTTCTAGGTTGACTACTACCAAGTATTCCTTTTTCCTGTTGTTTTTGTCCCAAGGAATATAAATAATAAAGACAAGAAGTGATGTTACAAACAACTCTTTAGAATAATAGTATGGTGTAAGTGACCTTCAGCAACAATTGGTGGATCCTTTATACGATAGTTTTGGTTCTCAGGGTGTATGTAAAGCTGTCGTTTACATTGAGAAAGGCTCTTCTACTTCTCAAGATCTGTTTGATCTATAGGTATTCCTTCAAAGAGATGGAAGCAGAGATCATTTTATAAACACATGATATCTTCATGGCTGATCTGTAATGTTCTATGTTATGTAACACTTTTGAGGACTGAGTTTGAACATTAGTCTTATACTCTTATTCAGCCTCCAGGTCTGTTCATCATGGACTTTAAATGGTTCTAGATTTCCACCAATGTAAAGGTTGATAACCATAGTGTTACATATGCATAAGAAAAAAAATTATGTTCTCCTGCGGGTAAATATAAGTCATTGAGTTTAAAGTGATGAGTAATAAAAAACGATATCATTTATAATTTTCCTTCCGTATATTGTTGTTGCAGGTTGATGAGAAGCAGAAAACTGTTTTACTTACAGAACAGGGTTATGCAGATGCAGAGGAAATTCTGGATGTAAAGGATTTATATGATCCCCGAGAACAATGGGCATCATATCTTCTGAATGCAATTAAAGCAAAAGAACTTTTTCTTAGAGATGTAAACTATATAATTCGTGGCAAGGAGGTTCTTATCGTTGATGAGTTTACTGGTCGAGTTATGCAGGTGATTCATGAACCTGTGTTGAATAGTTGTTTACTGCTATGTTATGCTCTGTGTTCCATGTACTGAAGGAAGTGGGATGCTCCCATAAGCAAGTTCTAATATCAATAATTTCACCATCTTCATTCATTTAATTATTTATTAACATCAAAGTGGTAGGGTAGGGGTTTCTGGACCAATCGACAGTTATATGAATTATGAAACAGAAATATACTTCGAAAGGAATTATTATGTGATGTCAATAGATCAACAGTGGGAAGCTAAGTAGGTAACATATACATTGGGTTATTGTCTGTAATCTACTTATCAATTATTAATCCATAGTCCAATGACATTGTCTCAATTCTTGAGTCTCATGTTTATTGCTTTTTCTGAGAAGTAATTACTGAAGATACTGTATTTTGGGTTTGCTTGCATTACTATATTTTAAGATGATAAGCAGTTGAGTTTTTATCAATCCTGGTGCTTTATGGTCTAATTGCGTTTGCAAGAAACATTATGTGATGAGATTCTTTGACCTTCTATGGTTCAACACGTAACTTTCCTTAGTTTATTCTACTCATTACATGCTCTTCCATAATATCTAGTGAAATCCCAAATCTAAGGTTGAAAAACAGTATAACAATATAACCTGATAACAGGAAATGTTTGCGACTATTATTAGATAATAATTGCTAACAGGATCACTGGTTGTTGTTCTATCTGTTACTATTACTCCCTCTGTTGTGCAATGGATGTCACAGTCGGAATTTTTTGGGTCTTAAAATGGTAGTCACTCTTTCAAAAATAAAGCAAATATTAGTACAGAAAGAGTTGTAGTTGTTTATGGGGCCCACTTTAAGTACAAGCACATGTATCCATATCGCAGTATCTTAAGAATAATATTGAAAATTGTTTCATAAATTAGCATTTTTTTTTTCAAAATTGACTTCCTTAATTTCCAGGAAAACACTAATCGTTCATCCTTTACTGGACAGCATTAGTGTATAATACAGACAAAAGCTAGTGCTAGTTTTTGTTGTCGTCTGCTATATACACCAGGATCCTAGTCTTGCGGTCATAATTTTCAATCTAGTAGAATATTTTTACCCCTAACAAGATTGCAAACATTTGTTTCTGGAATCCTACTAAGTTAAATATGATTAATTTTAGTTCAAATACTTTATGATTGATAGGGAAAGTGAGAATCAGATTTTTTCAAAACCATAATACATACAGTTGTTACTTGGATGTTAGGGGAGGCGCTGGAGCGACGGACTTCACCAGGCAGTAGAAGCAAAAGAAGGCTTGCCCATTCAGAATGAAACTGTTACCCTGGCTTCTATTAGCTACCAGAACTTCTTTCTCCAGGTTGGAGCACCTATCTTAACATTTTAGTTCATACACCATGGAACTTTTCTCCATTCTTTTGACTTTCTCTTGTTTGTGCTTAACCTATCTATTATAGTTTCCAAAACTCTGTGGCATGACGGGCACTGCAGCAACTGAGAGTGCAGAGTTTGAGAGTATATACAAGCTCAAAGTTACAATTGTGCCTACAAACAAAGCTATGATAAGAAAGGTTTGTTGAGCTTGACTTTCATTTACAGCTTTCACCTTGTGCCTGCTATTTCTAATTCAAATCACAAAACCTGAATTTGAAGAAAGGTCAAAATAAAATAATGCTTAGGTTATATCTCTTTAATCAAGAAATTCATTCAGAAATCATAATTTTTGATTGAGAACATACGAGTTGTATTTTTGTTTCCAATGCCTATTAGATCCATCATTTCTATAAATTATATTCAGGATGATTCGGACGTAGTGTTTAAAGCAACTACAGGAAAATGGCGGGCAGTTGTGGTAGAGATTTCTAGAATGCACAAAACAGGTAGACCAGTGCTTGTTGGTACAACTAGCGTTGAGCAGAGTGATGCACTGTCAGAGCAGCTGCGTGAAGCTGGAATTCCCCATGAGGTCTGCTTTATAATCTTCTTAAGCAGATGCAGATGTTTCAGTTCTAAATAATTGCAAGTAGACAGTTACCCCCACTAGCAAAAATTGTGTAAAGATTAGGGTATTCCATTAACGTCTTCCTTTTTAACACTGATGTCAGATATTAAATTCAACCTTTTGACATCTAAAATATCTTTTGACTACATTCATGTAAAGGTTCTCAATGCAAAACCAGAGAATGTGGAGAGAGAAGCTGAGATTGTAGCACAGAGCGGTCGCCTTGGGTCAGTTACAATTGCCACCAATATGGCTGGTCGTGGAACAGATATTATCCTTGGGGGTAATGCAGAATTTATGGCGAGGTTAAAGCTACGTGAGATGCTTATGCCAAGGTATTCTGAGTTTCAAAATAGATCACCTAAATGTTAGTTGCTTATCCAGTTGGATGCATCATAATTACGTGCAAGTAACAATAGTTCTAAGAATGCAATTCCCTGTCAGACATGTTTGGACATCGACACTCTTAGGAACCTTTAAACATGTATCTGACACGTGAATTTGATGGCCATTTGACCATTTTACCATTTTTGTGTCCTCTGATCCTGTTCATGTCCCTTGTCTGTTTAAATGTGTTTCTTTTTCTTCTCTCCCCCATCCCATCTTCCAAGTGCTAAATATTGATTTCATTCTAAGGGAGGTATAATATTGCCTTATTTTGCAGGGTAGTTAAACCAGGTGGAGGAGGCTTTGTTTCTGTAAAGAAATCTCTTCCAAAGAAGACATGGAAGGTCGGTTTATGATCTTATTGTTTGTGAATTTCTCTGGATTAAGATTTCAGGTCATGCAATATTGTATTGCTGATCTCACGTTTGCATAGTCTTCCAGGTGAATGAAAGTTTATTTCCATGTGCACTATCCAAGGAAAACACCAACTTGGCTGAGGAAGCTGTACAATTAGCTATCAAAACATGGGGTCAGCGGTCATTAACTGAACTTGAAGCAGAGGAACGGCTATCTTATTCTTGTGAAAAGGTGAAGTTTATTGGGGATATTGATCAGTCCTCAGCAGATGATCATTAATAGACATAAGATGTGACTGCATATTAATTATATTTCTACACGACATAATCTGATATTTTCCATGGTTGTAGCATACTATTTATATATGCATCTAGACTAGTTTATTTCCCCCCAAATAGTGAAGCATTCTTGATTTTCAGGGTCCAGTTCAGGATGAAGTAATAGCAAAGCTGCGCAATGCCTTTATAGAAATTGGTAAAGAATACAAGGTCTACACTGATGAAGAAAGGAAGAAGGTAGATTCTGTTCCTTCATTATTTTCATTGCCATATTTGTTTATTACTGTGAATTACAAACAAAAAATTTCGGTTGTTACCGCTGAGATCAAAGTGAACTGCTAGTGTAGCAGAAAAACGTGATGAAACAATTGGTCTTTTATTTATTTCTTGTAGTCCTAAAGCCTTATATCAGCATCCTTGCTGTATAACTAGTTAACAATTTCACAATTGAATACCATATACTTCCAAGTTTTTCCTTACCAATCAATTAATTACCTAAAAGCAGACATGATTGCACAAAGAGAATGAGCCCCCAACATATTCTAGAACATAACTTTTAATTTATGTTTTAAGCAATGTGAAGCCAGTTGAATGTTTTCAGAGCATGGATGTCACAGTAGAATATGCACAGTAATCTTGATTTTAGTGCATGTTGAAGTTGAAGTGGGATTGACATGGTTTATCTTGATGTTCTTTTTTCTTGTCAAAGGTTTATTACCAATCATTTAAAGAATTCAAATTTCTGTAATAAATTATATTTCTTGAAGAAATATCTTTTTTATGTAGTTAACATTTTAAGTTATTGACAGGTTGTTTCTTCTGGTGGACTTCATGTGATTGGAACAGAACGCCATGAATCACGTCGCATTGACAATCAGGTATGAGATTTGACAATTTAGCTTGATATTGAAATCGGGAATCTGAAATAATTTTTATCAGAAAGTCTCAAGATTCAAGGCTCGTCCATTTTTTTTAAGCTTTTCTTCTCTCTCTCTCTCTCTCTCTCTCTCTCTCTCTCTCTCTCTCTCTCTCTCTCTCCCCTTCCCCCTCTATATATATATTATTTCTACCTACCCTCTTTCAATTTGAATATCCTGTTATACTTGTTAAATTGAATTTTTAACTTGCTCTACAGTTGCGTGGTCGAAGTGGCAGACAAGGAGATCCTGGAAGTTCTCGATTCTTCCTTAGTCTTGAAGATAACATTTTTAGGATATTTGGCGGAGATCGAATCCAGGTTTGGCCGGCCAACTCTTATATTATTTACTGCTCATGCTGATTAGGATATACTTTTAAAAGACATTCTTGACACTGATTTTTAGGGTCTGATGAGAGCCTTTAGAGTTGAGGACCTACCGATTGAATCCAAGATGCTGACGAAAGCACTAGACGAAGCTCAGAGGAAAGTTGAAAATTACTTCTTTGATATTCGGAAGCAATTATTTGAGTACGATGAGGTCTTAAACAGCCAAAGAGATCGGGTGTATACAGAGAGAAGACGAGCTTTAGAATCGGATGATCTCCAATCTCTCCTTATTGAGTACGCTGAATTAACAATGGATGACATTTTAGAGGTAAATTACATCTGATTTTGGTAGCATTTATCCCCAAGGAGACCAGCTTGGTGCTCACAAAGTTACCCCAATAACCACCAGGCCATGCATTCAATCTCCTTCCTCAAGTTTTAAAAGAAAAAAATTAGGAGACTTTGGTAAATTTCTTGGTCAAATGTCTTCCACAATACTATATTTTATGAACTCCAGACATACATATTGATTGATTTTCATATAATTGGATAGGCAAATATTGGTTCTGATG
The DNA here is from genome assembly GCA_020205605.1 of Panax ginseng. Classification (NCBI taxonomy): domain Eukaryota; kingdom Viridiplantae; phylum Streptophyta; class Magnoliopsida; order Apiales; family Araliaceae; genus Panax; species Panax ginseng. Next base: position 2,947,298 of record CM035138.1, on the reverse strand, counting down.
CTCCCAAGGATAGCTGGGATCTTGAAAAGCTAATTGCAAAAGTTCAACAGTAAGAAGGCCCTTCATTATGCTTATTCTGCATTTAATTAAATTTTTGCACATTTCATGATAGCAGCACTAGTCATAACTGTGGGGTAGGAAGCTTGAGAATCCTACATTTCGTTTTTCTAGCTTTTGCGTCCAGTGCAGACGGAAAACAATAAACTTGAAACTAGTTTTGTTGACCATTCACATAATCGTATATGTAGGTACTGCTATCTATTGAATGATTTGACCCCAGATTTTTTGGTGAGCAAATGTTCAAATTATGAAGAGTTGCGGGATTACCTTCATCTTCGTGGTCGTGAAGCATATTTGCAGAAAAGGGTATATTTTTTTTCTGTCTCGTTTAGTCTAAGTATTTTCTTTTACAGTCTAGGACCTCAACCCCTTTCCCTCTCCCACAATAAAAAAGAATAAGAATTGAAATTCTAGTAACACTTGGAAAAAGTATATCTCAAACTCCATGATCACTCTGCATGCATTATAAATGATGTTTATAGAATATTTTTAAACGAAAATTGGACAACAAGAGATAAAAAGAAAATTTGGCATTACTCTGGCTGAAAATTTTGAACCTTATTTTGTACCATGCAAATATTCACGCCTGAAATGACTCCACAATAGGATGGCGGTAAGACCTTTCCAAAGTTAGCTATAGCTTTGCTTTTTGTTGCATGTTCAGACATAGGGAACTTGCAGTATCTAAGCATGGTTTTCGAGAATCAGAGTTGTAAGATGAATACTTAGAGGATTGCTGAAAAATATACTTACCTTTATGTTCATCCTACTTTTTAAACTTTCTTTAGGATATTGTGGAAAAACAAGAATCGGGTTTAATGAAGGAAGCGGAAAGGTTTCTAATTTTGAGCAACATTGATCGTTTGTGGAAGGAGCACTTGCAAGCACTCAAGTTTGTTCAGCAAGCTGTTGGTTTACGTGGGTATGCACAACGTGATCCACTTATTGAGTACAAGCTTGAAGGCTATAATCTTTTCATAGAGATGATGGCTCAGATTAGAAGAAACGTTATTTATTCTATTTACCAGGTTCGTAACATGGCAAGTGACGAGTACAAATTTGGCTAATTTATTATCTGTTCTCAAGGTTGCGTGTAATCATTATCTCATATAAATTTTCCTTGCCAGTTTCAACCAGTGCGGGTGAAGGATAAGGAGCAACGACCACCTGAGAAATCAGGTAAGCTTGTCACGAATGGAAGGGGTAGTGATGGTCAAAAGCCTCCTGTTGGTGCTGTTGAGACTTCATCCTCAACTGTCACTGGCAAGGCCAGCGCATGATGCATACTTCTTGAGCAAGAGTATTAAGATCTATCTGAGCTTGTAACAGCAATATTAAAGATCTGTCAAATATTGTTAATAATATATCAAGCCTCATTTAGTGTAAAGTAGAATACTGCTACACTGGGCCCTTTAAATTTTGAAAGGTGCCGTAGCTTTGTATCATAGACTAGAGACACGATGTTGAAATAATGAAATGTAAAGAAACTGAGAGATCAATCAAAGGCTTCACAATTCAGTATAGTTTATTTTGCCTCTTTGGCCAGATTAATTTACAGTGATAAACAAAAGCTCAAATCTTTGGCACAGAGGTAACATTTACAACACAGTCCTCCAGATTGCAAGGTAGGCCTATGATTCCTTTTTCTTCTTTTTTTTCAGTAACCAATAAATTTAAGCTGTAGATTTTAAAGTTATTGATATGGAAGTACCATTTTCTAGGCACCATCCCATGTGTATATATACTAACCAACCAACCAACCAACATAGTTTATATAGTAGAAATAACACGGTGATTACACGGCCCCATAATCATAACCCTAAAACATACAGTTTACAAATTCTAGTGGCGTACTGATCTGAAAAACTGAGGAATGACCACCAAACTGCCATCCAAAGCAGAAGCACCTGCAATTTCCGGTAACAGCATGCTTCCACAACTGCTGCCAGCCCTTTCTTTCCAAGTTTTAATCTTTAATGTTGGGAAAGCTCACACTGTTGGCACCATATCCTTAAAAGGTCTTGTTGCATTGATTCAACCATGAAAGTTGGCTTGCTTGTATTTACAGAAGATCGAAAAAGCTCAGTATGTTGAACCTTCAAAAATACAAGTGCTGGCCATGATGGAAAGTTGTGTAATTTGTGCATGCTGAAGCTTGTTCATGGTATTCTTGTGTAATCCATGTCGGTGCTGGAAGTTAGATATCCGGACTACAATGTCTAGCTTGCGTGAAGAATGATCCTTAAATCTATGCATCATTAACAACATACTCCTAAGAAAGGGAGAAGAGAAGATAGCAGTTAAATTTCAATCCCCTGTCAATTTCTAAATAGCATGATGCTAACAAGGTTTACCCGGTTATGATTATGGTCATGATCATGCCAAACAAAACATGATGGAGTGGAAACACCACAATACAAGATGGGATGATTGTGGATTCTTCTTCGCCTCGCATGTGCAACTACCACATTATAGGGACAGATTTTCCTATTGAGAACAAATCATCAGATAAAATGTCACTACCTCAAACTCATTCTCTCATTTTCTCAGGGAAACTTTCATTGGTATGTATGTCTTCATCGGCCAACAAAGGTTCTGTCCACATCAAATTGATTGCAAAACAAGCTACTACTTTTGCAAATAATTAGGTCGATAAAATTTAATTACTACTGTACCCAATATATATATATATATATATATACATATATTACATACTCCTGTGTAGATATATAAAAAGTAAAAAACAACCTGCAGTTGAACACAAGAAGTTTTATTATTGCTGCCAGTGCTGATTACCGGATTCAAGCTTTCCACTGCAGCAGAAATGTAAAATACAAACAATTCCGCCAAACTATTAAGAATAAGAGTTTACTGATAAAGGAGATGAAGAGGAAAATTTAAATTACTATAAAAATAAATAAATAAAATTACATCAGTACTTCTTTTTGTTGAGGAACAACAGAGGATTCCTTGCAAGGTTTCCTTCTTGCTTCTCATTGTTCCCATGTATGTTTGTTTTGATCCCAATGAACCTATGAATGGGCTTTATGATATTTTATCCCAACAAAAAAGCATTGGGTTTACCCATATCACATCTCAACATTATTAAATCGTCTTTTTTTAACCATCTGGGCCGTTGCTAATTATTACATAACTGAACTTGCTCTGTCATCATAAATTCCTTACAAAATAATATCTTAATTTTTAGAATTTAAATAAAACACAAATCTGTCAACCTATGCTGAATAGGGGAGTATTAATTATTACTCGGATATGTTTATATTTAGATAATTGATATTTATACAAATTAACAAAATACATAATTATATACCATTATATATATGATAATGAACATAATGCTATTGATGGAACTTTTTTTTTTTTTTTGGGATCAATATAAATTTAGGGAATTGTTAAATCCACAATACTTTTTGTTATTTTCACAACAAAAATATTGTTGTAGATGTATAGTGACGGTGCAAATCGTCGATATAGGATCTATAACGATACTTTTATTATGGACTTTAAGCGGGATATTTTTTTTTTCAAATTCAGTTCTATTTTGTATTGATAGATATGTGTGTGTGTGTGATGGACCTACGGAAATAGTTTGTTTAGTCATGGGAAGCAAGTTCACATGCAATTGGTCCCGTTGTTCGTACAACAATTGATAAAAATTATAACAAACAATTTATTTAGGATCTAGTTGCCCATATCTCAAAAGTTAATGAGTGAAGTAGATAAACTATTTGTAATATATATATATATAGGGTCCGAATCAGGTAAAAACTTCCTTACGATACTAAAATACGATTTTTTTTTTTGAACAACTAAAAAAAAGTTTAATATTTTATGGTACTAGAATTTTTTCATAATACAGTGTTTTGGGTATGATTTGGATACATATAATAAAATATATACATGCGATGCATGCAATTCGTACATATATTTTTTGGTATAGGTATCCAAATCACGCACAAAATATTGTATTATGAAAAAATTTCAGTTTCATAAAATATTAAACTTTTTTTTAGTTGTTTAAAAAAAAAAACCCAAAAATATATTATTATTTTTCTCACACCAGCAAATTGTTATATACTACTATAATAGCCTCTCAAATAGGTAAAGGTTATGATTTCAATACTACAATGCAAATTAAATTTATCATGAAATTATTTGTGTTGTGCGTAATTTATAAGATATTATTACGTAAATTCCTTCCTTCATCGGTTAAACAATCATTTTGATACTTGTATTCTAGAGTTAGTTTCAATTTCATCAACGTACAATTTTTTTTATAATAATCCTTGTACTCTAAAATAAATAAATAATTTCGTCTCTTTTTAATTTAAATAATGACGTGGCTTTTCTTCTTTTTTTTTTTTAAAAAAATACCAAAATTTATTTTAACAATCTAAGTGGGAATAGTAAGGGAGAAACTAGTAACTTGACAAATTGTGTAGCGTACAAATTTATTTGAAGAAAAAAAAAAGAGATAAAGATTATGTTACAAATAAAATCATCAAGGCTTATAACGAGGCAAACTAATAGTGCACTTAGGATAGTAATTCGTGTTGAATTAAAATTTTAAACTTAATAAGCAGTATTTTTTTGATATTTAGTACTAAGTTTTTGAATTTATTTATTGGGATAAACATAAAATTGAGTAATAATTGTTGCTAAATCATTTTTTCCTTTCTAATTTAGATTTACATTTATATTGCTCTTTATCAAAGAAATTATGCTTCTTAATTTACTCTCTCTTGTGCATGCAATCTCATTTTTATTGTTTCATTTTTTGGACATGCGTATTTATTGTTTATACTATCATTTATAACGTCGTTATTTTATCTTTATCATTAGGTGCTATGATTACTAAATAAATTGAAGTTTTATATTTATTGTTTGTATAAATGCAAATTCTCAAGGAATCTAAAATTGTGTGAGAATATAAAATAATAATTAGCCTCATATAAATATATTAGAGAGTATGAACATCATATAAGAATAGAATATAAACAATGAGAAACAAATACATGGCCAAGTAAACATCACGTAATAAAAAATAAAAAAGTGATAAAATAAAATGCTTGTTTATCCTTACTAAAAAAAAGTTTAATGTACACATCATCATTTTTTGTTTAAAAAAAATGACTAAATGGTAATTTAGCCTCCTTCGTCAGCATATTACACATCGAGAACTTGAGATTCAATTCCCGTTAAAAAAATGTCTTTAATTAATGTACTACTCCCTCCGTTTCATGATAAAAGTCTACTATTTTGAGTAGTCTGATGTTAAATATCTATTTTTCTTTAATAATCAAACTTTTATATATATTTTCTTATTATATCCGTAGCATTAAATATCTCATACTTTTTTATTCTAATTCTCTCTCCATATTTAATAATATTATAATAGATAATTTTGTCATTTTATTTATCATTTTAATATGCGTAAAAAAATCAGAATTTTTATCTGGAACGGACGGAGTACAAAATTTGAAATAACGCAAAAAGAGTCAAAGGGCTTAGTATTTTTTTTACTTTGGAAGTACATCTGTGAGTCAGAAATTTAAGGTGGTGTGGAGGCATTGGATTCTTATTGGAAAGATAGACAGGAGGGCATGCTATTGCTAGGCAGCTTCTCACTCTTAATTCCCATATTCAACCAGAACAGATCTTCTGTTAAAATTTAAGTGCAGGAAAATAAGGGGATATAAAAAATATTCCATTTATTTTTATATGTAGATCGTTCTAAATTTTTTTTTTATTTTTAATTATTTATCGTTTGTGGTTATCTAGGAGAATTGATTACAATTTTTCCTAAATTGTCCCTTATTAGTCTACCTAATCTTTTGATCCATATTTATGAGATAAGTGAGGTAAAGTGTATTATAGACAATTGATACTATAATTAATGCTTTTCAATCATTTTTTTAATTCTTGTGCACATATCTAAAACGACCTATATTAAAGAACGGAGGGAGTAAAAACAAAAAATCTGGACTCATATTCAACAAACAATTACCAACATGAGAATTACTTTTACGATAAAATTAAATAAATTAAGATAAAATTATTTATATTATTTTATGTATACACATTGATGGAAAAAATAAAATAACGAACTCTTATAAAAAAATGACACATTAATTAGTGTTGACAGCTCTAACCCCTTCCATTGATACTACTTGAGTACTATTCCTCCGATGTAAAAATCGGATCCGATTAGCATGAAGTTTTTTTTGGATAAGTTGGCTAATTGGTCAATAGAATGCTGATTTACATAGAGGCTCGCTTGCGTGTCAGCATTCTATTGGTCAATTGACCAACTTACTCAAAAATAAACTTCATACTAACCATTTCCGTAAAAATCTACTGGCTATTGTTTTTTAGCCTAATTAACATGAATATTTATTCTCCTTTGTAACCTAAAGAAGAAAATAAGATAAGCCTATGTAATTTATAGAAAAGAAATTCAATTTTATACGAAATCCCGGTAAATAAATATTTTTATAACATTTGAATGAATCATGCAACTTTAATTATTATTTTTTCAAATATTGCTAATGGATGCAAAAGAAACCACTGGATTCCTATCCTTATAAAATTTATTTTTCTATACAAAAATGAATATTACTAATTTAGTATGGCCTTTAGCTATTCTCTTTTTGTCTTATTTGAATAAACAACTGGGATTTTTTTTGGTTAAGCAAAAGAAACACTCAGGAACCTATTACCTATTTTATGTTTAAGTACAATAATAATAATGTCTATTACTAGTAGTATCTTTTTGCCATTAATATTCTAACTTTTTTACTTTTATTTTCTACTGTAATTATATAAGTACTTGTTAAATAAAATGGTATTGTTAAATTCACACTATTTTTTATTATTTCTATAATAAAAGTATCGCTGTAGATGTATAGCGACGGTGAAAACCGTCGTTATAGGATCTATAGCGACATTTTTATTATAAAAATAATATTTTTTAGTGTGAATTTAATAATTTCTTAAATAAAATTCTTAATTTTTTTAATGAAAGAAATAAGAAATCTAAAACAAAACGGGTACAGAGCAGTGATGATTATAAAAGCAAAGAGTATTTTGACGGAATTTAGCAACATAAATCAAAAAGGGAACAGGCCAGCAGGGGAAGAAGATTGATTGTCCCTTCCCAGTCCCACACAGGTGACTGACTGACTGCTGATGCCTGAAGAATTCCGCTCAACTCACTGAGTCACTAGTTTTTCTCTCCACCAGTGCTGTCGTTATAGAACAAGACAAACCCCCTCTATTTATTTCATTTCAGTTTTCCTCCTCCATTCTCATTGGGGTATTCTCCCATTTCTCGCAAGAGAGGAAAAACAGAGGGAGTAGAGAGTTGGTGGAGAAGAAGAAGAGTGTACACAGAGACAAAGGGGTCCTACTGCTAAACATTAGAGTGGCACCAACAGTCATTTTCAATCATTTTTATGAGCTATGTGGGTGCTGCGCCTGTGCTTCTCTCATAATCAATTACCCATTTAACCACTTTACGATTTGATCTACCACCCAAATTTTCTCTTTTCACTGCAAGCGTTTTAAGTGTCTTGTCTTGCTTTTTTCTTGTTATATGACTTGTACATCACCCCCCAACAAAAGAAGAAGAAGAAGAAGAAGAAGAAGAAGAAGAAAAGAAGAAGAAGAAAATAGTAACTAGAATCAAGTGGTTGTTGGCCGCTGCAATTTGGGTAAACTCGAGTTAAAGAGGAACTAGAAGATCTCGGTCAATGAAGGGATCTTTTGCTGTACGTTGTCTCCAATCCCTTACTTCACTCTTATTTCACTTCTTGTTTCTGTCGCTTATTCCACATTGTGCTCAAGGGTCTTAATTAATTGTTTTATATCTTCGTCACTATCTGTTAACAGTAAGATCTATGAAGTTTTTATTTTTTCCCCAATTTCGATGTTTGATTTGCTCAATCTTTCTTTCTACATGGGATCTGATTTGGATTCCCCCCTCTCCACTTTTTCATTATTGATGGTAGAGGATAACTGAATTCTGAGCAACTAATTGACTTTTTTGTTTATTTTTTTTGGGTAAATTGTGGCTAATCGTACCAGCTTTCCTCTGTCAGCCAGTTTTTGATTTGTCTCTGCTTTCTGTTTCCTAAGGTAATAAATAACAAATATTATATGTCTAAGTTTAGCCCATTATTTTTTGCATATTGTAGTTTATGTGATGTCTATTTCCACTGCTAGATTCTTAGTTTCTAAAATGCTAATGGAATGGCAGTTAACGCTCAACTTCTTCACAATGAAATGAACATAAGAGTTGCTTACGCTCTGATCTTATATCATAATTTGGCACTGACAAACATTGATTTGGCACTCTAGAACATTGAGTTGGCAGTGATTCATTTGGCCCTAACAAACATTTATGTCCCTAAATTAACAGCAGCTGGGGGATGTGTTTCTGGTACTTGTATTGTTCGGTGGAGCTCGATGTGCTAGCAGTGGCGGTTCCCTTTGCAAAGAGACAAGTTCAGGAGTTGTTCGACCCCACAGTGTCTCAATTACTGAATTTGGTGCAGTTGGTGATGGGGTAACCCTCAACACAAAAGCATTCAAAAATGCCATTTTCTATCTTAATTCATTTGCCGATAAGGGTGGCGCCCAGCTTTTTGTCCCAGCAGGCCGGTGGTTGACAGGAAGCTTTGTCCTCATCAGTCATCTAACCTTGCGGTTAGATAGGGATGCACTGATTCTTGGATCTACAGTAAGTGTTGACATAATTATATACACATGCATGATGCATATATATACTGAAATTTGTATATCTTCTGACTGACATGTTAGTACATTTTCCTTTGTAATGTTAGATCAATTACTTAGATTTCATAGAAAATTTTCTATGTAGTGTATATCTTCTGACTGACATGTTAGTACATTTTCCTTTGTAATGTTAGATCAATTACTTAGATTTCATAGAAAGTTTTCTATGTAGGAAATTGGTCCATTATTGTCCTGATAATCGTTAAAAGTAATGAATTCCAGTAATGAATCCTCAATTTCAATTCTATAAGAAATTGAATTTAACTTCATCTAAAAGCATGTGATCAAGCCGTCTTAAGTCATGATACTTAGCTGAGATCTTACTATGCTGTTACTCCATTTAGACTTTTACTATCCTTGAACATATTCATCTTACTGCCACGGGGTAGTGGTCTGCCTTGAGAATTTTGATCATTAATCATTTTATCAGATATAAAGATATAGTACCAACCAGAGTATATTGCATTGTTTCAGAACTCTGATGATTGGCCAGTCATTGATCCTTTACCATCTTATGGCCGGGGTAGGGAGTTACCTGGTGGAAGGCATCAAAGCCTCATTTACGGACGCAATCTGACAGATGTCATTATAACAGGTTAATGATTTTACCTTCTTTATAGCTGCTCTCTTCTTCTCATTTCCATTGACAGATGTTCCCTGTAGGTGATAATGGAACCATAGATGGTCAAGGCAGTGTTTGGTGGAATTGGTTCCGGGATGAAACCTTAAATTACACTAGACCTCATATGATTGAGTTGATTGACTCAAAAGAAGTGGTTATCTCGAATCTGACCTTCCTTAATTCACCTTTCTGGAACATCCACCCTGTGTACTGCAGGTCAAATACATTTCTCTTCCTTGTTCATTAACCTTCAAATTTTTTTGTTCCAAATATAAAATTGTGCGAAAGAGAAGTCTTATGAATTAGGTTGAGAGTTGAGATTGTTTTTCTGGATGAACAGCCAAGTTATTGTCCAGAATGTCACAATCCTTGCTCCTCTCGACTCGCCAAACACGGATGGGATTGATCCAGGTTAGTTTCCTTGACTAAGCCAAAGTTTATTTATTTATTTATTGTATCAGTATTGAACCAGATCTTTATCCTTTTCATAATTATAAATGCCAAAATTCAGGAACTGGGAATTGGTACTCTTTCACAGCCTTTGGGTATAAATCAACTTAGACACCCTGGCAAGTACAATTATATATCTGTGAGGTTTCCTAGTAATTGAATATGTTGGAAGAAACAGTGGTTTACTATACGAATATTTGATATGAATGCAACTTATTATATAGATCTTGTTCCACAGAATTGTTGTGATATTTAAGCATTTTTCATTCGAGTCTCCCTGTCAACTGAAGGATAAAAACAAGTTGACGAAAAATTTCCTGCTAACATGTCTAAATCAAGGTTATGCTCATCTAATAAGAATGACCACTTTTTCCCTGCAATAAACCTCGAGGTGAATTTGTGTATACATTAGTTCGGGCAGTTCTTCATTCCCATTTTAATAAGCTTCCGCAAACTGTAATATTTCTTTGGACTTGAACAATATAAATATTCTATTTGTCGCTATTGCAAACAATTTATTTGGTTCTGACTAATATGTTTTGATGCATCCAGACTCTTCCAATGATGTTTGCATTGAAGATTGCTACATAAGTACTGGTGACGACCTGATTTCCATTAAAAGTGGGTGGGATGAGTATGGCATATCCTACGCTCATCCTAGTACTAATATTATTATCCACCGGATTGTTGGACAGACTGGATTAGGCTCAGGTATTGCAATTGGAAGTGAGATGTCTGGAGGTGTATCAGATGTTCATGCGGAATACCTCCAGTTCTTCAATTCATACATAGGTATTACAATAAAGACCTCCCCTGGGCGGGGCGGTTATGTGAAAGATGTTTTCATATCAGGCGTGACCCTGGCCAATGTCAATGTTGCTATAAAATTCAATGGTCAGTTTGGGGAGCACCCGGATGAGTATTATGACCCAAGTGCTCTTCCCATAATAGAAATGATTACCATTCAAAATGTTACAGGAGAGAATGTTAAAGTTGCAGGCCTTCTTGAGGGAATAGAAGGGGATAATTTCGTCAGCATTTGCCTATCCAATATCACTCTCCGTGTAACCTCGGACTTTCCATGGAAGTGTTCTTTTGTTGATGGGTTTTCAGACTTTGTTTCTCCAGACATTTGTGAGCCGCTCAAGCGCAATATATTTCCTGAGCATCTGTCAAATTGCTACCATCTGTCCAATCACTTGTGGAGCATGTCTAATCAAAGCAGAGGTGCTTGGTTGGAGGCATGGTAAATACACTATACAGATGCCAGTGGAGAAGCCACTTCCCTCTGGAATCATTTTCCCATTAATTTGATTCTTGCCATTTCTGAAACAACTACCTGCTGGATTTCTTTGGAATTGTTCTGCTGACATAGAAGGTTTGAGGTGTAGCTCTGCTGATATGTTGTTGCTGACTTTCAACTATTCTTGTAACTTATTGTGCAGTGACAATAATTGAGTGATTTATAGAAATTGAGTGATTTAATTGAAGGCTATGCCTTTAAAACTGTTTTCTTTCCATAATTACCTATACGGGAATTGTTAAATCCACAACAGAAATTGTTATTTCCACATCAAAAGTGTTGCTATAGATCCTATAGCGACACTTTTGTTGTGGAAAATAACAAAAAGTGTTGTGGATTTAACAATTACCTATACACGGTAATTCTTCCCAAATATTAAACACTAAAATGCTTATGTTACAAAATTATCCAAAGTGTACAAGATCTTACTGGAGTCCAGAGGAATAACTAACAGGAATGAATTGTGGAGAAATAGGTGGCCGTGAATCATGATTTTGTAGGTTGATGTGATGCTAAATGGTTTTGCAAGTTTTTTAAGATCTTACTCATCTTTTCTCTCTCTACTTCTCTTCTTTTTCTCATTACTGGAAAAGAAACAAAATAATAATGAGTTTGGATCTATGCCTTGCCTTTGTACATTACAGATGTCAAATGACTGTCTATCGGCGGCATCCACTCATGACTAGCGGTTTTCCGGCAGTGTTTTCGTTTCATGGACATCTGTCCAATTCTTGACCTAGTTATGTAGGGTATAGTGTTTTTGGAAAGAACCAGATAAAAAGAAGAGACTCTACGTGACCCCTCTTTAATACACACGTACAACTTGTTTTCAGTATCCTGTCATATAGAGATAATTCATTCCTGTGTACATTGTTTAGTAAATCATACATGTATCAATCTGAACAGAAATATGATAAACATAAAAAATACCTGCACTCAGCCTTTTCTTCTCAAAGGCTGAGAAAAATCAAACTGGGAACCCTATCTTGGAGACGCCTCACTCCCAGACTCCTTCAAAACTGAGCTCAAAACCTGCCTCGAAATGTAAGTCTCAAGCTCCCGAGAGACCTCTGTTAACTTCAAATCGAAACTGCTTCTATATATGTGCTTTTGTGAAGCTACAGCACCAGGTGTTCTAGAAGGAGAGCTGGAAAATCGTCTTCTTGGACTTGAAAAAAGTCCTGGTGATCTTGGATGAGTCCCTTGGCAAATGAGAGGTGTCAAGCCTGATCCCACACTGGCCATCTCTCTCTCTGGGTTCACGAATGGTCCACTTTTTGTCTCCAATGGTAATGGCTTTAATGAATCTAGTTCAGCCATTGTCTTCTGTTGCATGAGCTTTTCCCTGGCCTTTTCGGCTGCTAGTAGAGCTTTCTCTCTGCTCATTTTTATTAGTTTCCATGGGTTGATACTTGCACGGAAGCCTTGTTTCATGGTCAATGTGGATTGTTCAGGATCTTTATCAATTCTTATTGATAATCTTTGTGGCTTCTGCAACTTAAAAAAGCAATCTTCCAGTGAGACCTTGAAATTGATTCCCTAAAAAGCAATGAATTTTTTTCTCTAATATACCTGATTTATTCCTCGTTCTCTGCATATGAAATTAGAGATAAATGATGGCTTTTCCAGGGAGTCTGAGCCAATGCTCTCATCGTCTGAAGAGAAATCTGAATCTTCTAATGACTCTATTTCCATAGACTGGTTCTCCTCTTTCATTGCCAAGATATAATCATAAGTTCTCATTCCCTAGAACAGCAACAAATATTTTTTAATCATACAGTTAAGAACATATTTGCCAAACGTGGTAAATCTGAGTGAATGAGCAAGGATATAGTGGATGTCACAAGGGCGAAAGTTCATTCGAAAAACAAGAGTAATGGCAATGCACTACACGAACATGACCAGATTAGATTGTAAAAATACTATTTATGCTTGCTTCTTTGAGGACTGAAGGATCATCTTCTGGCAGATAGGTGCATGATATTCAATTTTACAAAGTGCTACTGTGTCAAGTTTTTAAGGAAATACATAAAAAGAAATGAAAAGTCTTGGAAAACAAAGTACTGACAAATACAAACTTCATGGTTGTTTGTGATTCTACTATTGCAAATAGGTGCATACTATAAGATTAATGATGCATATATAGCCCATTGCAAGTTTCTTATGTTTTGTAAAACGTTCAGATATAAATTATTAATACCTTTCGGATGAGAACCACATGAAAGAAGAAAAGCTGTCCCAGTGCTGCTGAACTATATGCTGTCAATAAAACCAGCAAAATCTGTGGCATAGAGGCGATTAATGTCATGGCGAAACTTACATTTGTTCAAACTAGGTGTAAAGTGGGAGCGGGGGTACAAAGGAAAAAACATTACAGATATCGCTGCAAGAACTCCTCGGGGAAAATTTATGTACAACTTTCTCTCTAGTTCATGCTCTATTCCTCGTTTATCAGCAAAGCACCTAATAAATATGGCAATGGCAGTTCCTCCTTCTATTATTAGCTGAAATAGGAACAACTGTATTAGCACACAAACATAGGAAGTTATTAACTAATTTCAGATAAAAAATACAAGACCACCGACCATCAACAAGACAAATATCATGAGAAGAATGAATGTCGTGTAATTTCTTTTCCCAATGCAGTTGTTCAACCACTGAAGCAATTCAAACACAAGTCCTGTTATAATCAGTAGCATTTCTAAAAACAGCTTTATACTGGAACAAAGAAAACATCATGCCTCTTACCCTGCAGTGGTGATCAAACCCTTCAACACACCGGTTGCAGGTCCTACAGTGCTTGCTGTGCTTCTTTACCTGATAAGAAAAACAATTGTATTCCACTGTTAGCAAGTTAAGCATACGATCTTAAGAGACATGTTGCATTATACTTGTTTTGGTACTTATACACAAATGCATAATTGTGTTGGAAATCTCTCTCCTCCACTCCCCTTCCCAATATTCTCATATAGTTTACTCTTTGTAAACATTCGACCCTACAATCTCATCTTAAATCTGATTAAATTCTGCAAGACAACCAGGAAAGACAATTCCGACTGCATAACCAACCTCCATATCACAGAGAGAGCAAAAGGAGAGATCATCTTCTTTGGGATCAGGTGCAATTGCATCATCCTTCATGACAAATGGAAATGGGAGAAGGGGCTCTATCTGAGCACTGGTTTTCCATGGATCCAGGTACTTTCACCTTTATACAAGTCCTCAGAATCTTTCGCTCAATCCTTCTAAAAAACCTCATAATCAGCTGACTCAAAATAAACCCATAATTTAGCTTCGAAGACGAATTGGCTCTTCTCTTCAGCCTTCTAGAGCTGGTTTTATCAGTCGGGTTAATGGCAGTACACCTTATAAATAGAAACATAACTGAAAGTGCCTGAGAATTAAACAACAAAATAACAATAAAATTAAGTTCCCATGCCAGATTGATGGAGATCAAATACAAAGGAGATTTGGTAGTTAATCCAATTTTGACCGATTACCAAGAAGGAAAAGATTGTGATGACACTGATCTCTGCATTTCTATCACCGAGGAAAAGACCCAGGAAGCAATAAAAAGCCACAACCAAGAAGCTGTAAATCGACATTCCCACAATCTGCAGTACCAACAATTTGAATACATGGTTGGTTTAGTCTAAGTAAGTAAAGTGCTTGATATTTAAGCTTTTCAGTGCAACAGCCTAGCTTAATTTACACAAAATTAGGGGGGAAATCAAGCCTTTTCAGCAAAAGAAGTTCAATTGAGGATATTTATGAAGAGGGTTTCATTGCTTAAGAACTTATTAGTGCTAATTAAGAAATACAAGTGTTTTCATTTGGTTTTAACTGAGAGAAAATTAAACAAATAATGCAATCTGATTAGAGTGCGAATCTTGTATCCGGACAACCGATAATTCACTTGAAAATTTGAATAATTATAGAAAAGATCAAATTTTTATACTAAAGCTAAGATCTTTGATCTACCTGCATAATAGAGAAGTAAAGGGTAAGTGGATATTTACCTGTAAAGGGTGTAGAGGGCGTTGCCAGCTATGGCGTCTCATGATGTTCATCAATGGTAGTGAAGAAAATCCCGGGTTGTTCAAATTTTCGACGAAACAAACCAATTAACAGACAATATAATCTCTGTTTCAAGAATCCATGAGAATACTAGGTTAAGAATTGATGGAAAAGAGATGGATTTGGTAAGTTCATTCAAGCTCAAAATGACTGGCGGCTCCAACCCAACGGTCCATTTCTTTTTCTTTTCGAAATTTGAAAATGGGTAGATGCGGAAAAAAAATAATCAGCTATTTTCTTTTTGTTGATGCAAGTTTAGTTTTGACGATGATCTGACCGGTGATAATCAATTTGGGATGCCTGAAAACGAACTGGACTTTTATGCTCCCCATTGTTGAGGAGGATGTGTTGGGCTATTCAAATTTTCAGCTATATTTTGCGGCCCGTGAGGCCTTTCAGCCTTGATGTCTTTTTTAGGGTCAAACCTTGATGGCTAATTCAATGCCTAATTATTATACTCCTTTTGGTACTAAAATTACTTCTTTTTTCTTTTCATGTTTCATTTCTATTTTTATTCAGAAAAAAAGTCTAAAATATTTTCTCCATAATTAGCAAGACTTGGACAATTTCTGAAGACTTGAAAAAATAAATAGGTGTGCAAATAGAAAGTTTAGATTAAAAAATAAAATTCTATATAGTGCGATTGATTTTTCTACATAATTAATAATTTTCGAATATAGTTAATAAAAATTAATAATATTACCACATAATTAATAAAATTCTATATATACAACTAAATCCTTTTTTTTTTGAGGGGTTGGTTCAAGTTTATTGTTGAATAAAAAAGAATAGAATGACCAAATTATTAAGGTCCAAAATCCACCATCCTCCTCGCAAAATTAAAGTTTTCAGCACGTGCACTACCAAGAAAATGCTTAATGTCGACACCTTCCATTTGATTGAAATTAAATTAAATTAAATAAAGATGGTCCATACAATTCATCTACATCCATCCCAAATCCATTGACCTATTCAACTTCAACTAACATTACTATACTGTTTAAATTAAAAGTACTACTTGTCATATCTTTCTGAAACCCCATTATAAAATTTATTTGATGCGAGTTTAAGATTAAATCTTCTTCTTTTTTTTAAATAAAAAATAAAAAATATAGGGGTAGAAATTAAGTGAAATAAATGAATGAAGTGTAATAAATATGGAATTAATTAGAAAGTAAATAAAAATTGACAAAACAATTCTTATAAATTTTGTATTTCATGCCCTGTAAGTATAACTGTACAAAACATAAATTAAAAAGCCTAAAATGTATACACAAATTACAATGGACAAAATTAATTATTATTTGTTTTGTTGTGAGGATGAGTTTATTTAAAATATATATATTCTAGAATGGCCGGGATATATCTATCTCTCTCTAATATTGGGTGAACCAGCCGAGAGAGGGTAGTTTTTTAAGACATGAAAACAATAAATAATGTGGGACGTTGAGAAGTCAACGTTTGACTTCTGACTTTGTATGCGCAATCCATTTCTAATTCCTTCCTTCTCCACCGGATCTCCAAGTACGTACTATATATATATATATATATATAAAACACAGAGTTTATCATTCAATTCATCACCACCAAATTGAATTGAATCCCTTAACTAGCATTAATTAATGGCTTCATCTTTTTCATTTTCTCTGATCACTTTCTTTACAATATTCTTCGTCTTCTGCTCTTCTTATATATTTGTTTCTTCACAAGCAAGAAATCCATATATCATGATCTCTTCTCTCATTACCCAAAAACTCTTTGATTCCATCTTCTTACATAAAGATGACACCGTATGCCCTGCTAACAACTTCTACACTTATTCTTCCTTCATAAAAGCAACCGAATGCTTTCCAAGATTTGGTAACCACGGAAGTATCCTCGCCCGAAAGCGCCAAATAGCGGCGTTTCTTGCTCAAATCTCCCATGAGACCACCGGAGGATGGGCCACCGCGCCTGACGGACCGTATGTTTGGGGTTTGTGCTTTAAGGAGGAGGTTAGCCCCCAGAGTGATTACTGCGACTCCACTAACAACCAATGGCCTTGTTACCCTAACAAAACTTACCATGGAAGAGGACCTATTCAACTATCATGGTACGTACGTACGTAGTAATTAATTAATTACTTTAACTTAAATACGTACGTACGTACTAATATCCCTAGCTTCTAAATCCCATCTCGATTGAATGTGTTCGATCTCTGTGGATCAATCTTAAATTTGTGTTACATATATATATATATGCATTAAGTAGTTGGAAGATGTCTAACTATATATATATATATGTGGTAGGGTCGTAGGGATATGATCGATGTTGTAAGTTTAGTTAATATGGTTGAAGTATATATATAAATGCAGGAATTACAATTATGGTCCAGCCGGGGAAGCGATAGGGTTTGACGGTCTGAGAAATCCAGAAATAGTGTCCAACAATTCCGTAATCGCGTTCAAAACGGGCCTTTGGTTTTGGATGACGGAGCAGTCGCCAAAGCCGTCTTGTCACGACGTTATGATTGGACGGTACAAGGCCACCACCGCAGCTGATTTGGCAGCTAACCGGACGGCAGGATTTGGATTGGTGACTAACATTATAAACGGGGGACTGGAATGTAGGGGTGAGCATTCGGATAATAACCGAACCGAATAAGAAGTTCGGTTATACCTGAAAACCGAAATTACCCTGTTTAAGATATCCGAACAATTAACCGAAATATGTAATAACCGAATGAGTTATTCGGTTATTCGGTTAATAACCGAATTTAAAAGACTTGACATTTAACAATTAACATCAGTTCAGAAAAATCTCAATGATTATCCACAACTTCTTTCAAGCCATTCCTCAATTAAATTCTGTCAATAGAACTCTCCCACAGAAGCTGCGAACACTCACTTCCATTTTTTTTCACTCTCACTGTGACGCCCCCAAAATAGGTATACATCACCCATTCTGAGTTGTCAATACATGGTACAGAAACAACTACAACTTTATTATTACAACGATAAAAGCTGTGAGTTTGAATACAAATATTATCTTCAGACAATATCTATACTCAAATAAATCCTCATCATATTTATTGATACATTATTTTACAAAAATGGTGAGGACTACTAAACAACTCTCTCTAGAACCTTCATTCCATACCCCAGGCTAAATACTCGCTTATATTCTCGCCTCACGAGAAGAAAAATGGAACAAAAAGAAAAAGGGTGAGCTCAACTAGCCCAGTAAAAAATATTATGATTAAGATAATATACAACAAATTATCGTTAGTCTCCAACAGGGAAAAATCTAATAGAATACATTAGACAACAAGTTTTAAATCAATTTTCACAGAGAAAATAATAATTCATTAGAAGAGTTAAGTAGAGAATGCAACCTACTATCTTCTATCTATGAATTTAAAAGTTCATCGTCTATCTTTTATCCCTGTAACATCAATCAATATATATCTGGAATCAAATATTCATCTTTGCCTTACGGGCGAAGATATTCATCGAAATCATTCATCTTTTTTTGCTTTATAGGCCAAAATATTCCATAATATCATCATTTAAGGTAGAGAATGATGAAAAAGAAAGCGAATCCAATGAAACAAAATGACAAGGATTAAGGATTAAGGATTAGTACTTTGTTTTATCCACGTCCAAAATACCTCAAAAATAATCATAGTGGTGTAAAATTCAAGAATGATCAAAACATGGATACAATCAAAGCTAGTATCCGAATAGATATTTTAGACGAAAAGGAAAATTTTTCATTTTTTGATGAATAGTCTTAGTATTAAGTGAATAATCTGAGTATCGTGAATAGTCATGATATCGTGAATAAGTAACCCAACTACTAAAAGTTTCAAATTTGATTAAAAATTCAGATCAATACTTGACATAATGATATTGAAGAAATACTATCATTACGAAAAAAAATATCCACTTACCTCGAAAGCGATCTTACAGTTGAAACACCGAGATATAAGTATGACTTGAACTTGCAGAGTATAGCAATACTCAAAGTATACTCAAAATACTCACAAGAATACGCTCGATAATATAGAGAGAGAAAACTTCAATTTCTGGTGTGATTTTCAATTCTAACCTAAGCACCCTATTTATAGGAAAATGCTTAGAACACCAAAGTAGAAAATTTAATAAAATATTAATAAATTTATATAAATCATGCGCAAACTTGGAAATTCTGATTTCAGCATATTTTGCAACACATGTGCCCACCAACCAACCACAAAAACGTTTTTCTTTTAAAACTTTTAAAAAATAATTATTTCGGAACTTCAGAATTTCAATAATTCATAATAAATAGCCATTTTATCAGAAAATTCGAATCTCGCGACTTTTTATAGAAAATTCAATTCTCTACAACTTTGCAGAAGAAAGTTTTTCCAAATTCCAAAGCAGAAATTGGCCAAATCCTCAAGCGAAGCGATTTTACAGTATAATCAAATTTCGATTCGAAAATGGGGTCCAATGACATGTTTAACATGTTTTAAACATTTATTGCAACAAAAATACTCTTTCTCCTCGTATACTCATATATCACATATTCATTGTAAAAATATCACCATTATTATATTATTAAAAATATAATAATATATTTAAATGAATTATTTTATCGAAAAAGGATAAAATTTTAATTTTCAACAATTGTCACATTAAAAATTTTCTCCATCTATATCCACATAAAATCAATATTTTCCTCATCATATAAATCAATAATTAATTATTCACAAATAATATTACGAGAATCACAATATTGTGACCGCAGACAGTTACTAGGAAGAGGGGGCTTTCCAATAAGAATTTCTCCTTCTTGGCCATGATTAGGTGACCAAACCTCTCCTTAGAAGCAGAACTTTCTAGACATTGTCAATAATGTTATCTAATAATATTATTCGAGATAATATGAATTATTGCTTCGATAATAAAAAATCTTGTGTAATGACAATTATTGAAACAACATCAATATAAAATATCAACGCAAAGAATTATTAAATCAATAAAATCTTTGAGCAAGAATTACTTTGTAACCATTATTGAGTAGTGCCTTACGTACGTAAGAATCAATAATTGGTGTAATGGTAATGTCTTGTTAATGCTGAACAACGCGACATCTTGTTTTTAAACCAAGGGTATTCCAACAGTTAAAATGGTAACAACTCTGTAGTTATTTTTAAACAACTTATATTTGTCGTTTTCTTCCTCCAATCGCTTTCAAGTTATGGGACCCACACATGGTTCTTGTGCAATTCGTTTAATATTCCCAAAGCGATCTGAATATTCCACGACCAAACGAATATTCCCACGATAATGAATATTTTATAACCATTTGCTTATTTTGAAATACTTGTGTATTTTACCCATAACTATCCACATTAATCAAATCAACTCTTACTATTTCAAAATAATAATTAGAGAAAATTAAATTTCATTTATTAATTATTTGGGGTCTTACACTCATGCTCTCTCCTCCCTCTCCGCATTCTCTCTCTAAAAATCCATGGATCCGTCGATACAGGGCAATACTCCACTTGTAACAGAGGATCCGGAGATCCATGACCTCATTGAGAAGGAGAAAGCGCCCGATCTTGCTGAGATCGAGCTCATAAGCGTCGAAAAACTTCACCTCCTTCATTGTTATCGAGGCCCTCGGCATCCCCTGACCAACAAATACTCGAGAAGGCATGCCCTAAACCGTTACTACGGTGTGGCAAATTCAAGTGAATTACGTGTGTTTGGGTTTTGCATAATAGACTGTTTTGTGTAGAACATGAAGATCTAAACTTGAGACTTAGGCTTGAGAGATCTAAGAGACTGTGACTATGAAAGTTCGAGAATTAGAAGACGAGACTTAGAGATGAGAGATCTGATTTGAGGAGCAAGGACTGAGATCTAATTTAGTAAAGTAGTAAATTAGTAATGATTAATGAATACTGAATGGGCTGAGTGCTGAGTCAGTGAGTCTGCTAACTAGTGACTGAATGCTAAAGTAGTAAATTAGTAATTAAATCAAAGTGTTGTTCGGTTATTCGGTTTACCCCGAATAACCCAAAAGTAATACCCGTACAATTTAACCGAAAACCGTAATAAATTTCGGGTATAACCGAAATATTAAATAAAACCGAATTATTAGAAAAGTTCAATTAAATTATTTCGGTTCGGTTCGATAATTCGGTTATATCCGTTGGAATGTGGAATACCAAATGATGCAAGGGTTAATGATAGGATTGGCTATTTTCAAAGATATGCTCAGTTGTTTAATGTTAAGACTGGACCTAATCTAGATTGTGCATATCAAAAATCATTTTAATACTCATGCATGCACTTTTAACCTTAATCGAACTCCTACGTACTCCACCATCAGTTGTTTTAATTAATATTAGTATTGTCTCTAGTAATCCTCTAGTACTGCATTGTTCCTAGCTATACAGTACAAATATATGAACTTAACAAATAATAAGGTCGTGGTCGCACTATTGAAAAAGTGAGACAAACAAATTTGGTGGGCTCATTATATAATTATTACTACTCCATTAGTGTATATATTTTTTTAGCTAGCTGAACAAGAAGGACGAAATGCATTAAGTGTGTCCAAATAGTTCAAATAGGGACGACGGCATGGGAGTCCCTAGCTTGACAGTACGTACAGTCGCAAGTTGTGGCAGGCCCGCGTTAATATTTGAATTGGATTTGACGAACTGAACCTTGAATTATATAATTCATGGTTACTAAAAGTTTTTTAAATTATTTTCCCCAAAGCTGAACCATCTGATAACCATTGAAATATTCCATTTTTTTTTGTTTCTCTTCTTTTCTTTTCTTTTCTTTTGACGAGGGAAATGTTGTTATCCTACTGACAAAGATAAGAATTATTCTCACATAAGAAAAACTCATAAAGTATTAATTGTCAAGATTTTGAGGCTTTTCAAACGCACATAAAAAATAAATTTTAATTACGGTGACATTTATATTAAATAGTTAAAAGAAAATATTGAATATAACTTTCCACCAAGTTGTATAAATCTCAATAAAAAAGCAAGAATTTAAAATATATATACAACAAGTTAGACATTTTTTCAACTCATCGATCATTAGTGTTGTTTCTAATTAATTAAATTAGAAGATTAAATAATTATTAATTAATTCTTCTAAAAATTAAATGCACTATTTATAAATATATATAATTATGGAGGGAAGAAGTGATCTCCTTATAATAATATTGTTCAATTTTAGTATTAACAATTAAAACAACGTATCCATTTCTAATTCCTCCGGGCTCCGGCTAAGTTTCTTATCCACTAATTAAATATATAAATGGGACTCGATCGGAAAAAGTTCATCCATGGCATGGCATCATCATCATCATCTTCAGAAGCAAACGTACACTTCACATATCTCTTCTCTCATTACCAAACTGCAACTCTTTGATCATTCCATATTTTTACATAAAAACAACTTCTACAGTACTCGATCTTAATTCTTTCATACAAGCTATATACCATGCACATGATCTTTAATTTCCAGAATTTGGTAATACCGGGACCTGGAAGCACGAAATAGCTGCATTTTTTGCTCAAATCTCCCATGATTCGAGTATTAATAGATAATTATAAAAAATTTGAGTAATTTATCGAATTTTAAATTTTACTCACATCTAAATCGTTTATATAGATTTCGAGTCGAGCGGATACTAATTAAACATAAATTATTTAATTTATTTTACAATTAGCTTACTTAACCCCTAATTATCTATCAAGGACTTATCACCTTGATGGATAGATAGTAAACAAAAAGATACCAACTAGACTACGTACATTTATTGAGCTTATTGAAATACAAAAATTAATACTAATCCTTATGAAAATGTCATTTTTCTATATATATTTTTAGGTGTGCTTTGAGGATGTCATAAAATTTGTGCTAAACACGTCCCCGTCCATAAAAATGCGATAGGATTTGACCTAACTTAATTAGATTAATTGTGCATATCAAAAATGATTTTAATTTTAATTTATAATCGCCTAATAGGAGTTATTTATTTAAATGTTTTCTCAGGATTTTGAACTACTAAACTAAACCCAACCCCACTAGCACATGCACAAATACAAGCTGGGCAGCCATTTCTGATTATATCAAGCTGGAATTGTTTACATTTACACTGTTTCTGAGTTTTGAACAAAAAAAAAAGAATAGAAAACTTAAATTAGAACAGAAAAAAAAAGAATAGAAAACTTAAAGTTTTCCTTTGTGTTGTTTCTGAGTTTTTAATGGAAAAAGATAGAAAATTTAAAATTGAGGACATGAGTTGTAATTTAAAATTTATTATATTAAAAGTTGAGGATAATATGAGAATTAAAAAAATATTACTTATTCTAATTTCTTTTCCGTCCAAATCATGCCAATTTTGGACGGAAAACTTTGGCAGGAAAAGTGGCCAAGTTTTCTATCCATTTCTTTTCTTTTCCGTTTATTAAAAAACTCAAAAACATAAGAATTGGAAAGAAAACTTAAATTTTCCGTTCATTTTTTTTCTTTTCTGTCCATTTTAAAACTCAGAAACAGAGCGTTAAAGTGTAATGCATGCAGCACTTGAAATTTATTCATATTTTTACTCTTTATTAATTAATTTACACAAATTACAAAAAAAAAAAAAAGTCCCTAGTTCGAGTGTTTTTTTTTTTTTTATACTTTCACAATTTCTAGTTTGTATGATAAAATCTGAAGATTAAATTTATTTTTTTCTGATCTTATCAAAATATATTTTCAATCAAAATTAAACACTCAATCAATCAATCAAGGTTAATTCTGACAACTTCTCAGCGTATCCCCCAATAAATTCTAGAACGAACTCCATTCCCATTCGACTCAGAAATTAGAAATTACCCATTTTGTCTCCCGCGCCCATTTTTATATTCAAATATCCTCTCTTTCTCGAAATCTTCATTTCAAAAATACCCCTACCTAATTTGAAGTTTCTTCTCAAATTCAGCTCAGGAAGTGTACATCAGAGTCCCTAATAATGGAATTCTCCTATTAACGTTGCCGTCGGCATGTGAGAAATCATTACTTCCAATTTTCATCTTCTCTAATCAACTGCTTATTTTCTGACATGTCCAGTTTCCATTGTTTGAAGAGTTTTATATATTCAAATTTTATTATTTGATAAAATTGTCTAATCACGTTCCATGGCCTGATTCAATCGCAACCCTAACCCTGAACAAGTATAAGCTTATTGAATGCCTTCCAACTTTAATTTGATATATTTTTGAATTTCAAACTGGAATTTGGGATCAGATCTGTGGGTTCTGATTTCAGAAATTTCTATACATTAGTAGGATATTTATATGCATGTTTGTATTCGTAGATTTGTTCGCTAGAAGTTGATTCTGTTGACTGTTGAGATATCTACGGTTGACCTTTGTTTGGTTTTTCAGATTCTGGCTATTTGTTGTATTGACTATTGAGATTCCAATTCAACTCAAGTGATGTCAATGGAGATGGACAGAAAACAAAATTTGCCAGATGTAAGCAGCTGACCCACAGTTTCAGTTTCTTAGTACGGGGATTGTCTCATTCAATCTAGCTAGCTTTCACATAATTAGCTCTTATTCTATCTAATATATTTGATGGATGGATTTACGGTGGTTTGTTCTTGGTTGTTTTGGACTCAATTTATCCATGTTTGTCGTCAGTTTTGATTTTCTGAAATTGTGTGGTTGTTATGTGATAATTTTTACAACACACAATTTTGGAGCAAGTTCAATTTAATGAATTGTACCTTTAAATCTCAGGATATAATGAGTGACTGCCGGAGTTTCGGCAGCAATTACCATCCATGTAGTCAATCCAGGAAGATCTCTATAGGAGTTGTTGTAGATGGATCTGACAAAAGAAGGCCCAAAAAGGTAAGGGAAGATATGGCTGCGGTTCCAACCACGGGAAATTTAACTTTAAGCAATCCCAGAGAAGGAAAACAAACTCGGGCTCTAGTGCTGGAGACTTCCCCATGGGTTTCCGCTAGACCCCTCAACCAAAATATGATTGGGTTTCCATCTTCTGAGGTAGTTCATAATGCAAAACAAGCTTCAACTTTACCATCAACGAGCGCTGTGATTAAGCAGCGTCAAAGGTCTATTGATAGAAAAGATTCACAGCAGATGTATACTGTGCAGTTTACTGCCAATCAGATGTCAATTTTACAGTCTGATGATGGACTGCAGAAAAAATTCAACACTGTGACCTTTAGAAGGAAGGGAGGGAGAGATGCTAACTCTGCTAGGGTGGAGGAAGTTTCTTTTGCAACTGTACAAGAAGTTGTAGTTCCAGATAAAGAAGTGACTGGGGACAGAACTGAAAATAAAGAAAGCAAGGGTAATGAAACTTTAAGAACGAAGCTTTGGGAAGTCTTGGGAGCTGTTACGACACCAACCCAGCAGCGTTCTAACTCTCAGGCTTTAAAGACTGGTACTGATAATTTAGAACCAGAGTGGGAAAGTGATAGAAAGAATAGTCCTGTTGTCAAGCCCAGACAGAACTCAGACACTATTGATAGTGATTTTGACAGTCCCAATCATACTATGAGGAGACCTGTGACTCGTTCTTTAACCCGGAAGAGACCTACTAAAGTCCAAGAACACAAAACAAAAAATGCACCCTCTTCTAGTTATAAAAGTAAGCACCCAGAAACGACTATATTCTCTTTTGAACAAAGATGGTCCAGGAGAATTTCTGCTGCTGTAAATGGTGGTTCTTCTGATTTTATGAGAAAGAAGATTGCGAGAGAGAGTTCCATAATTGAGCCACGTAAGTTGTGTTTTCCTGAACACAATAACGCAGATGACACTCATCAAGCAGCAGATAGAAGCAAAACAAAAACTCCTGCTGAGAAAACATCTTTATTTGGAAATGGAATGGGTAGATTTTACAATTTCCCTTCTAAGGAAAGTAAAGATTCTCACCAATCCCCAGTTTTGGAGAAGACTGATAAGATGGGTGATCTTGATGAGCCAACGATACAAAAAAGTGTGGACCAACAAGAAGACATGGTCAATCCATCAATGAAAAGCATCTTAGACCCTCAGTTTGATTTCCACTGCCCCACAATTGAGATGAAAAACCCCATAAAAACCTCTTCTCTTAGCTCCTCGCCAAAAAATAACCAGGGAGAACAGGATGTTCGTAGTCCTATTGAAAGAGTAAACATGGAAGGCATCCGGAGCATCAAGAGTTTCCTTACTTCAAAGCCAGACTACTACACGAAAAACGAAGAAATGGATACATCTGTATCCTTCCTATAATTCTACTTCAGTATTTATTTTGGGACATTCTCTGATTTCAGGTCTGTTTTACTCTTTAGTCCTTTTGCTTTTCCTGATTGAACGTATAGGATGATGAGGGGGAACATGAAGATTCTCCATTTGCAAAATCACTTCCCATCATGAAAGAAAACCACACAGAAGATTGGCCGTCTAAATCATCATCTGAAGAAAATGATTCTGAGAGCTCTGATGAAGGTTCAGCTACTGAAGGTTATTTCTAAACACCCTTAAACATGCCTAAATGTGTACATGCCGACTCTATAGAATATTATACTTTTTCAAAAAAAAAAACTGTTGTAAGACATAAGATCACCCACGGAAAGAAGAATGTGTTTTAATTGTCTTTTGATTCTCTTTTACTTTCCCTAATGGTCATCTATACCAAGACTCGATTTGGGTGTGAATTACTAGGTGATGCGTATATGGCTGAGCCTGATTAGTTGCATTATCACACTAGGTTACGGCAATCATTATTGGGCTATTTTTTATTTATTTGTTTTGGAATTCACATGTTGGTCTCTTTCATTTTGGTTTTACATTAAGATATAAATTAAGCATCTACTTGTAGAAATTTTATGCTATGTACTCTTATCTCTTAAACTCCCAAAAAGATGGAGAACTTAAGTATATTCATTTGTCTTCTAGTTAAAATGGATAATGTACTGTATTACAAAAATATACTACAATGCTAACTTCACAGTTGTAACTCTCAAAGAGAGATAATTCTTCTTGTTTGGGTTATAGCTACCATTGCAGTGAAGATACCTGGACCAAACACCAAGCACCATCTTTTTGGTATTACTAAAGGGTCGAACAACCTGAGAATTTCCTCTTCCCTCTAGATAACTACTAAGTTATGGAATCCTGAGAGTATTTTAGTGATACCTCACTGCCAACTCATTACTAGTCTGCAAATGTGTCTTTAATTTTCACATACTGCAAAGTTGCTGTTATTTTCAACATGCCTAGTCCTTTGGTGGATGGTGATATTTCTTAACCCTGAATTTCTGATGGATAGCAAACTGATTAGAGAATGTGTCCCCTCTTTAGTACAATAGATATTAATAACAAAATAGTACTAAGAGATCATCCAATGCACAACAGAAATGTTTAAATCTGTAAGTATACTCTCAAAAGAAGCAAGAACATAGAAAATTTGATTAACAACATCGTGAAACTGGTACAAGAACTACAGTTACTACTTAGTCTTTAAAGGTAATCCGTGGATGCAAAGGTTCAGTTATAAACTCAGCATTCATTCACAGTCCTTGACCAGCACTGTGCATCAGATCATACAGCAGTAATATGTTCATCTAATTAATAGTAATTTTCATGAATTATCTACATCGAATATTACCATCCATGCAAGAGTACCATATTAACTGAAGCTTCAGCTTCTGGTCATAAATATGTTTCCTCTGATCAAAGTAATAGTTGGTAGATAAACTGGGTTTCAAGTTTGAACTCTTGTTAACTGGTCATACAACTTACGCTTACCTATACAGTATTAACATAAGGCATGGTCTGTACCATGATCCAGTCAAGAGGTGCTTCGGTAGCTTTACTGAATTATTGAGCTGCAAGCATGCTGGAAAGTGGGTTCCAAGTAGTATAATAAGGTTACAGCCACTTTCCTAATATTTCTGATGGATATATACAGGTTCAAGTGAAGGAGAAACACCATCTCCAAATATCGGCACTGCTCAGGAACCAGAGAATTCGTTTCATCCAAATAAAAGACATTGCATCCACAAAAGCACTGAAGTTACTGGATTTGGTCCCATCTCAGCTTCTCCAAAAGGCACGCCTTCATTTAGATTAGTTTTTTGTTACCTAGTTGTTACTTTTTATAGCTGTTAATTTTAAGATCCTTTTTTTGTTTGCCCTAATTGTTGTCATTTTCAATATTGTTTATGGCTGTACAAATTGGGCAGGGACTGAAGATATCACTGAGCTTCCTTCAGAACTGAACCAAGAGAATGGGTTAGCTAGGTATTTCTCCTTCGTGGATAAAGCAATAAGAATTTCCCATGGAATATAAACTATCTTTCCACCATTTTGCATAATTTACATGACTTTTAAGTTTGCTTTGTTCCAGAGCTGTTGCTTTATTTGCTATGATTTTGGAAAGAGTTAAAAACAAAATGAAGTCTATGACTAGCAAAAGATCTGCTGAAATTCTGACGTCTGTTGGCATGGAAATATATTTACGGTTGCAAAATGCTCAATCTCAGATTCAAACAGACATGTACGTATTCTATTCTAAAATGACAACTTTACAAGTTCAAGGATTTTATTTCTCAAGGTCACAAGTGATAATGTTTCAGGGGGAAGCTAACCAGCACTGGTAAATCAAAAAGAAAACGTCTTGAGACTAGATTCCAAGGTAATTGTAGGAAGTTGATTGCATCAATAGATCCGTGTCTTTGTGGCTGTGATGCTTGCTCTCTTTCAGATCAAAAAAATGTGTGTATTCATGCTTGATATGAGTTAATTTATATGCAGAGCAACAAGAACAATTCAAGGTCAAATATGCTAAGTTAAGAGATGAGGTTAATCAGCATATTCAGGACTGCAGGTGTACACTTGAAGGGCTGGAAGCGCATCAGATAGAGTTTAAAGGAATTGTGGAAAAACAAAGTATGACATTATTTTTATATCTTTATACAAACTATACCTGCTTTTATTGTGATGAAAACAGTTTGTGTAGTGTTTGTGGTATAAAAAATGTTGTCCGAATAGAAATTCTCTGTTGGATGTTCTTACCAAGCCTACACTGGAGAGGTATACTGAAATACATCTAAAACTCTACTTATGCCATGGGTGATGCACATGTTTTAAATATTTGTTTCCTCTTTTTTTTATTATTATTATTATTTTTTGTTAGTAAAGATACTTAAGAAGTAGGTACTATCCTAGTAAATTATGATGTTTACCTTTTATATTTCTTAACAACCAATGACGTATGTAGTTCTTCTATTAAATATTAGAAAATAATGGCAAACAATGCCTTAAATGTACTCCCTCCATCTCCAAAAGGATGAGTAAAGTATAATTTGCATACATATTAAAAAAAATAAAAGTTGAGGAAAGAGAGTAAAAAAGTTCTAAATTTATCCTTAGTGGTCCCACAAGATTATATAAAGTAATGAGTATTTTTTTTATACTAATGGACACCGGTAAATAACATTGTTTAACCTTCATTTTATGTACTTTATCTCATCCTTTTGGCCTTTTGGGGACAAAAAAAATTGTACCTTTAGTCATCCTTTTAGGGACGGAGGGAGTAGTTATTATCCTAGTAAGTTATGGATGCCAAATTCCATTTGATGGTTAGAAAAGTTAAGTAGACCATCCAGCCGTAGCCTTTTCCAATTACAAGATAGATGTTATTTACTAAAGACAAATATTGACGTGTTAGCTTATACTGGTTAGAATGCTTGCAATGCTTCAATTATGTTATGTTGCTATGGGTACAGGATTGAAACGAAATTAAACAGCCAAGTGGATATATTGACTCTCATGTCTTGTATGATAGTTACCTGAGGAACTTCTAATGTTAGTTTATATTTGACCATTTACAAAACTGAAATAAAGAATTCCAATGTTTGTTAATTCTTCTATATTATCAGAAGCATCACACAAGAAACTTCTGTTGCAAGCGGAAGAAGCAATTGAAGCCCAACTCAATGATGCTCAAAGAAGAATAACAGATGTACACAAGGTGAGTTTAGCAGTCTGAAATATTGCTGGATTACCAAATTATGAGATTTCCTCGTATTGTGCATAAAACATTATATTTTAGTAATAACTTATAACTCCATGTGACATACTTGCAACTGTTGTATGCATTGCAGTCGGCAAGGAAAAAGATGCTTCAATTGAAATACGTAATATCTGAGTGTCTCAAAGAGGATATTCTCTGTTAATATGACTTCCACTGGTCGCAAGCTAAATGGGGATGTGGCCAAGGGGTAGAGAAAAGTCCAGAAAAATTTAGTTGAAGCTAAGAACTTGGTTGTATAGGTACATAATAGTGCTATACTCAGTTTCGTACTATGTAATTCTTGTCTAGTTACATTGTTTTTATTGTAAGTTGTAACTAATAGAGGACAACCTTTCAAGTGACTGACCTTTGTCCTTGTGGTCTGTTGGTTCCATGTCTTTTTAATGGAGTGTTGTGTTGTCTTTAGCTATCATATACTGAAGTTCAGATAATTCAATTGTTTTGCTCTGCCACAAGGATGGTACTGAAGTAAACCAGAGACGAAAATGGGGGTTGTAGTATTTAACATTACTAAATAGAAATATCGAATGATTTGGTTACCCCTCTCCCTGCGCCAACCATCAGAAGGTTTCATTAGGTACCGTCACTGGTCTCTTGTACTGCTTTGGTAGTTGATGCTTGATGGAGATATTGTAGTTCTGTAATAATAGAAATATTTAATATGTTTTATTTACTGTAATAATAATAACAAAGTTAAGCAATACATAATTAAAATCAGATTCTGGAAATATATAAATCCGAGTCCTTTAAATACACAAAGTCTCCTTAAAGCAAATTTATTCCCTCACTGGTGCTAAAGATTAAATGAATAATTGCTTCCCAAGATAAAACGAATTTCTAGTTCTTAATTAGAAGTACTTCAAAATTAAGAACACTACGAACACAAATCTATGTTATGTACTGAACTGAACTAGAAGGAATGAATATTAATGATGCATGAAGACAACTGGGAATAAAAGAAGGAAAACTTACTGCACAATGTTTGTCGCAGAACGGAACGGGAAAAATATTTGCAGAACGGGAAAATGAATTGTCCTTCTTTTAGCACCCAGATGGATTATTTATAGAAATAATTCCGCGGTTTATCAGTTAAGATATTACCGTTGGCGCGTAAAACCGTTGGCAAAACTACGTAGTATCATAATAATCACTTTAACAAAATCTGATAAAACATTAAACAGATTTTGTCCAAAAAATATATATCACGAGTCAGACCAGACGGGCGGTGCGCGTGGGTTTGAACCAAGCCTTGGCTAGGTCCTCTCCCTTATATCTCTGATTGTCCAATCAATTATACCTCATATGCATATAAGATATTTACTCATCCAAGCATCCATCCTGTCATTCAAATCTTGCCAAATTCTTGTCTATAATTACTGTTGCAAGAGTTTTAAGATATTGCCGATTCAATGATGTACTTGGATAACATCAATGTGAATAATCTATTCCATTGTAAGCTTTAAACTCTCAAGCTACCAGCCTACACATCATCAGCATGAACGTAGGAGAGGAAGCTCTGGTTCTTTATATACCTTTCCCTTTTCATCTCCAGTAACAAACTCTCCAAAACTGGGTTGATCTTGTTGAATTCAGGATGCGTTGTATGCCTAGCTTTGAACATAAAAACATGACGATCAAACTGAATCCAGCTCTGCCCGGGTTTCTTAGTCAAGCCCTTCTCTTTTATCATAATTCTGACTTTTGATGCATCTTCCCATCTCTCAGCAGATGCATATAAATTGGACAGAAGAATGTGACAGCCAGAATCTTTCAACCCTGTCGGCAGAATATGCCTCCCAACAACTTCAGCAAGTTTTACCTTGTTATGGACCCTGCACGCACCTAATAAGCTTCCCCATATGTCAATGTCTGGTTCGACTGGCATTTTTCTGATAAAATCACATGCCTCGTCAATGTGACCTGCTCTGCCAAGAAGGTTCACCATGCACGAGTAGTGTTCCATCTCCGGTTGCATACCATAATCATTGATCATGGATTTGTAGAGAGACCAACCTTTATCAACCAAACCTGCATGACTGCATGCTGACAAGAGAGCGATAAAGGTGAGTTTAGTAGGCCCTACTCTTGCAGCCTTCATTTGATCGAAGAATGAGAATGCCTGCTCTCCATATCCATGAATCCCATAAGCGGAGATGATTGTGTTGTATGTCACAACATTCTTTTCCATCATATAATCAAAGACCGTAACTCCTAGTTCTAAGTATCCACATTTGCAGTACATATCAATAAGAGAATTTCCAACAGAAATGGTAGTTGACAGGGCAGTTCTAGTTGCATGACCATGAATTTCCTTGCCTTGTTTGAGAGCTCCAAGTTTAGTACATATCGGGAGGATGCTCACCAAGGTTATATAATTTGGCTTAAGCTTATACTCCCAGATTCCCCGGAATACCCTAAAAGCCGAATCAAAATCTTCATTGACAGAATTCCCTACAATCATCGAGTTCCATATCGTGATATCTCTACCTGACATGATTTCAAAAACGTGTTTTGCTTCTCTGCTTGACCCGCAGTTAGCATACATATCAATCAATGCACTCCCGACTACAATATCAACTTCAAACCCTTGTTTTAAAATAAAGTTGTGCATTTCTTTTCCCTGTTTTAACAGTCTGAGCTTGCCAAATCCAGGAAGAACACTTGCCACGGTGACTGCACTAGTCCTTAAACCCAACATTGTCATCTCCATATACAACTCAACACTCTTCTGGCATTCGCAGTTTTGCGAATAGCCAGCAATCAATGTACCCCAAGAGACGGCATCCTTGTGCACCATGTTGCAAAATACAAAGTAAGCTTCAAGGGTATCCCCGCATTTACAATACATGTCTATTAGAGCATTTGAAACAAACAAATCGCTCCCAAATCCACCCCTAATGGCACAGCCCTGCAATGCCATTCCTAGTTGCTTATTCTTATTAGATTCAAATCTGCTACAAGCGGGAAGAACAGCTGCCACAATCACAGAATCAGGCCGAATCCCTTGGAATCTCATTCTTTTAAACAAACGTATTGCTTGGAGGCAGTCCCCATTATGCAGAGTCCCACATATAACGGCAGTCCAGGAGGCTAAATCTTTGCGGGGCATTGTTTCGAATACAATTAATGCTTCGTACAAGCTGCCACATTTAGCAAACATGTCAATCATAGCGCATTGGACATAAACATTAGGGGTAAGTTTGTGATAATTTTGGCTAAAATGTATCAAATTTTGAATCTTTCTTCCTTCTTCAAGATCAACTAAAGCAGAACAAGCCTTTAGAACTAAGGGTATGTGTAATTATCGGGGATTACCATATGTTGGATTCGCATCAAGTGAAAGAAATTAATAGCTTGATGAAACAGACCCAAATGAAGAAAGTTTCTGAGGATGGAGTTCCAAGAAATAATGTTGTTTTTTTGGTGGGTGGGCAGTTGGTGGAATACGAGGAGAGCATCCTCCTCAAGGTTTCCGAATTTGGCATAGAGGTTCACAAGCTGAGAGCCAAACAGCAGAATTCTGTTTCCGTCACTAAGAATGATGGGTGTTGGTTGAAAGAAACCAGAAACGAGGAAAAGGGCATGGAGTCTCTTGATTTTGAATAGATCGGAGAGTGATGAGTTTAGGAGAGATAATAGCTTGCTGTGGCTGAAGAGTTGGGAAGACGAAGAAGGAGGAGAGGAATTGAAACTGGGAATGGAATTGGAAGTGGGTGGTAATGAAATGAGAGGCGAATTGCTTAAGTGGAAGCTCAATAGCAGCGGTTGCGTTGATTCTTTGGTTAGGGAGAGTATATGTTTTCCTCTAGAGGACAGCATGTTTAAGTTGGTTGAGGGAAAGGAAGGAATTAACTCTGGTCCGGTCTGGTTGGATGTGTAGTATATTATTAGCAAGACAGAAAAGAAATTAAATCCTTGTTTGCTTGTTCCTTGAGCCTAGAAAATAATTTAATTTAATTGGCGTATTATGTTACCATGAGGGAGAAAATGTGTGAATTTCTATTTATTTTTAGAAGCAATAAATATTCTTGCTTACGATATTAATAAATAAAAATGTTAGCATAACATTACATAGAAGAATCTCTATTTACTTTTAGAAGAATTAATAAATAAAAATGTTAGCATAACATAGAAGAATTCATTCATAACAATTGTATTTCTGTATTAATTATAAATATATTCATATTTTTAGCTCCCCCTTCCCTTTGAAGTTTCTTTTTCGTCTCCTGGGAAAGCTTCCAACCAAGAGGAAATGGCTTCATAATTTTCGTATATTGTTATTTTTCAAGAAAAAACAATTCAAAATAACTAAAATAAGGAGTAGAAAGATATTAAAAGCCCAAAATCCTTCAGGCCCAAATAAGGTAGAAACTTGAATGGATGACAAAAAAAGTGGGCTCGTCTTAGTCTTCCTCTTCCTCTTCCTCTTCCTCTTCCTCTTCCATCCGTGTGCATGAATCTTTAATGTAGTTAAGTTCCAGTGTTTTCGGCCGCTGTTCCAAATATGAATTTAACCTAAATATAATTAAAGAATATCATTCGGTGGGATACATGTTATCTTATTGAATGCCGTACCCATACGACTAAATTTACAGCTCCCTTCATATGAATATCATTCCATTAACCAGGGATAAATTAATTTGGACATTGCCTTACTAGTTGATTTTGTTAGAAAATTCTAAATTATTTAAAAGGATATACTTGATTTGGATATAAATATTTTGTAGGAGTAATAAAAAAACGTGTCCATTATTCTCTAATGCTCTTGTAGCATGCACTAAAGAGAACTAGAGAAGAGAAGAGAAGAGAAGAGAGTAATAGTAATAGTAGACTAGTAGTAATAGTATCATGTACAACTCCTATTAATTACTAGTATCCTGCCTGCATTAAATGTATTGAACGTAATAAGTGAACGTCGCTGTGGTGGTGGTGGTGGTGGTTTGACTCACCAAGGATAGAAGAAATGGATCACCCACCCGACAAACATGGTAAGAGAACCTGGCCCTGGCCCTGGCCCTGGACTAGAGTAGCCAGTAGGAGTATTGTGGAGTATATATTTTATCAAAATTGTAGTATCAGCTCAGCTTACGTCATTCCGCGTACTAACTAAATCAAGCAAAATACTCATTAATTTTTAGGATGGGATGGGATGGGATTAGTAATAGTATACTATAAAGTAGTAGCATCTGCTTAATGAATTTAAAATTTAAGATTATGAAATCGATCACTTTCTCTAGGGTAGGGTAGGGTAGGGTAGGGTAGGGTAGGGTAAGGACCACTTGAACAAGAATTTTGCTATATATCTTTTCATTTCAAGAATAGATTAGTGTTTGAGAAATGTTTTAAATTAATTAAAGACTAAGTCAAAGACGCGTGAAATATATATTTTTAGTTTATATATGGAGTAGTAGTATTCACTAGAAAATAATAATAATAATAACAGAAAGTGAGACGGAGATTAAGGTCGGTGACTAAATCCATTTTTTTGTGATCCACCTTTTTAATACTACTCCATTTCCTTCCAAAAATTATGTCTGGTCGGGTCGTGCGGCGTCATTATAATGGTTATTAATTCTACCTAAATTATAGTTGCAAATTAATACTACTAAATATATTTTGATTTTGACGTCTGGATTAAACTATTCACGGAAAAAACAAATGCTACCACTCAATTAGGATGCGTTTGATCGGTCTTATAAATTTAAAATTTATTTTATTTAAAAGTTATGAAAATTGAATATAAATTAAAATCTAATTGAGTGTAATTGATGATTCATAAAAAAAAACTGATAAATTCACATTAAAATATAATATTTTTTCATGACTTTTCCTGTGAATATCGTAATAAAATTTGAATCTGAATATTCAACTTGTACAATGACATGAATTTTAAACATTTTTTTTCCCTATCACATCTGAAATTTATCATATCCAGAAGCTGAACCACCTGATGCGGGTGGGTAAGGTGGGAATTGACCCCCTTACACTTTGGAAGAAATTAAAAAGATTCTCGTATTTTATTCCAAAATTTTCCAAATAAAATGAGCAAGATTTTTGGCTCCAATGCCCAATCATATTAAGACATGATAATACATACTCTCTGTGCTTACATTTTTTAAAATATTATGAGTTGTTTAGAACACATTCGTATAATATTATAATAGTTTTTTAATAATAAAATATGGTTACTCATAAAATATAATATATAAGTTTAATATTTTTTTAAAAAAAAATAGAAAATAGAGGATATAAATGTCTTCTTTTGAGACTGTTGGATTACTTAAATTTTGTAACTTGCATCATAATGTTCCGAGACCAATCTGGAGAGCAGGAGCCGATTTT
Source organism: Panax ginseng (assembly GCA_020205605.1). NCBI lineage: Eukaryota > Viridiplantae > Streptophyta > Magnoliopsida > Apiales > Araliaceae > Panax > Panax ginseng. Next base: position 2,910,517 of record CM035138.1, on the reverse strand, counting down.
GTAATTGAAAAAATCGCATTAAAGAAATCGCAATAATGATTTGAGTGATATATTGTGGTTTTTTCATTAGAAATCACATTCTTTGGTGGTACATAAACCAAACCACACGTATCAAGGAAATTTATACGTTTAGAGTTTTAAGTTCTTTAATAATATTTTTTATATTTTTGTGTATGTTTCAAAGTTATTTAAGTTTTTTTTTTAAATATAGTTGTAAATTTAATTTTGAATTATGTAATTTTGCATGATTTAAGATTTTAAGTTTAAACAATGGTTAATGTATGCTTCTTCAAAATTTGTATGGTATTAATTAAACTTTAACCTTTTAATTTGAAGAATTGGAAGTTTTGAATTAACTTGGACGGTTGAGCTAGCTCGTGATTAACTAGAATGTTGTCCAAATATGTCATATTTAAAATTTATCTGATAAATTGTTTTTAAACTTACAATTAAGCTTGTGTATATAATAAAACTTTGGAGTATCTCTAATAAAATTAAAGTTTATAATTAGAAATATAATATTTTCATCAAAGAATATATTGAAAACAATTTTTATACTCATTAAAGGGTGAGTTTAAAATGAATGGAAAATAAGTTTTTAAAATAATTTATTTGTACTAACTTCACAAGTAGAAATAATATAAACTATTAGTAACCATAAATAAAGAAAATTTACAAGTAAAGCGTGTAAAAATCGCGTCTTGAATCTTAGAATAGTAGTACTATGATGCCACGTGCATATAACTAGAACAAGAACCGGACGGACCCCAAGTCTCTTTCCTAATGCTCCACCTGTCCACCACAACAATATTCTATTTTTTGTTTTTATTTAATTTTTTATATTGTAGATTTGAACACGAAGGGACAGATGTCTCCATTCACACGGCTCTCTCTTCTAGGAACAAGGCAATATAAAATAAATAAATAAAATAAAAAATCATCACCAGTCATCCAAATTCTTGATGCAGATTACGAAATATTATTCAAATTAACTCTTTGGTAATCCAAAACTTAGTAGAAAAGGAAGTTTAAAAGTGTTATATGGGATGTTGATAGAAGTTCACTTCATGCTGATGAATTCGCTTGGTACATGGTGCTAAGTTGTGCAGGTAATTTGTTAAATGTAATGACAAGACTGGCTGGCTGGCTGGCTGGCTGGCTGGCTGGTTGGCTACATTACTATAGACTAGAGTAGACGGAGACAGACATATTTGCATCTATCTTGCTACGCGTTGAATAAATTTGTAATAGAGCTTTTCCTTTTTTTATGTTTCAAAATCGTGACATTTCACATTCTATTACCACCTATCAACTCAACTGTTAAAATTACCAGGCAGATGGAGACATATTTGTATCTCTCTACTACTGTTTGTTTTGCATTCTTTTTTTGAATCTGCGATAATAAGTTGGGACTTGGGAGGAAGGATAGAGAAAAAAAAACACATACGATGTACTTTACCATATAGAAAGCTCTAGGATGTGCATGAGCATTTGACAACTGTTAGTATAAAATACATACACTGATACACCCCATAGCTGCTTGCCACTCTACTTTAAATCATCATCATCATCATCATCATCATCATGAAATAAAGTATCCATCCCATCTATTCCATGATCCATCACTATAAATACTCCCCATTATCATGAGTTACAACACCTATACTAATACAAATACTCAAAACTCAACTACATCAAAATAAGAGAAAGTAAAATAAAGAAACTGAATCATTCATAATTTCACATCCACCACTCACATTAACCACACCAACCCTTCAATATCCCCCACTTTGATCATCATAAATCCTTCCCCTTAAAAATATCTGATTTTCTCTTTCCAAAAGTCTTTTCTCATCTTTTGGAGTTCCAAATTCAGGTGGGTAATTTATATACCTTCAAGAAAATCACGAATGGCTTCTTGGGAAGATGATCGGATGGAAGATCAAGAGTCTCACCCTCACAGTCTATCCAGGCTAGCTACTTGTAACAGCAATTCCACTTTAGATTATGAGAATTTCGACAACTACAATGATGATAACGGCCTCAAAGCCATGTTGTCCAGATTATCAATCGAGAGTTTCGATGTTGGCGGTGACGCCGACGAAGAATTATCCGACGGGAACTACGGGGCCGGAGCCGGCCAAGAGGAAAATTCATTAAGGGGCTGTTTGTTTTCAGATTCTGATGATGAAAAGGCAGCTTCCTACTCCCTGCCTAGCACCCCACTACAGCAACAAAGGTATCAGAGTGATGCTCTGTTTGGAAAACTCATTGGGACCGAAACCAAACAGTACGCAAGCGATAACGACGACCAAAAATTGAGAAGGAGGAAAAGGGTATCGAGGAGGAAGAAATGGGAAGAGAGAGAATCAATTAAAGATATGAATACAGAAGAAGATGAGGATTCAATTGAAATGAAAATGGAAATGGAAATTGGTGGGGGCGAAAGGGGCTGGAGCCATGGTTATAATACTACTAATAATAGTAACAGTTTTAGTGGGGAGAGTGAAAATGGAGGGGGGTTGAGAGTGATAACAAGGCCAAAAGGAGGAAGAAGGTCTTTGTGTATGGATATGGAGGAGGTAAAGGCTTGTAGGGATCTTGGGTTTGAGCTGGAACATGAGAGGATGTTCGATTTGACAGCCATGTCGAGTGGACTCACCCTCTCCGCCTCCACTCTCGACACCGCCACCATAAGCAGCGGCGGCAGTTCTCCTATACCTAATTGGCGCATTTCTAGCCCAGGTTGGTACTAAACTAGTAGTACTAATTAATAAAGTCGATGAGTGAGTAGTGACAACATAGCTTTTTTATTTTATTTTTTAATAATGCTGGGGTCTAACCACCTCTTTGATTCGAGTTTCACGATCTTTCCCATTTCTCGGAATAGAATAGAGTGTTGGTAAGTTGTTGATATATGTACACACTCTTAAGTGAATCCATTGTTAGATTGTGCGATACAAATTTTAGTGCGTAATTGCCAATATAAGGTGAGCATATAGTTGTGACAACCAAGAAAATTAAAGGATTTTAGACATTCTTTGTATGATGTTTTGGATCAATAGAGACCATGCCTCATTGTTAATTTTGCCAATACTTTGATGAATGAAACAGGGGATGATCCAAAGGATGTGAAAGCTCGGCTGAAAGTATGGGCACAAGCTGTGGCACTTGCTTCTACATCTCGACCAGGAGGCAGCTAGCTACTACTTATGAATTATGATTCGTCTAGAGATTGCTTGCTTGCTTGCTATACATCTTTCCATTTTATTTTATTTTTGTTGCTATTGAGGTTGTGTGCAGCTTAGTTTTGTTCATTTTGATTGCCGCAAATTATAGCTTGGTGAAGAAATACTTGTTCAATTTTCCTGCAACCCTTTTTGCAGAGATATTTCTTTTTATCAGTCAGATTGGATCCGGCTAATCTAATACATTAGATCCCCCAGTTCCCACTGTAATACGAAGAGGATCATGGAGAGTAATTCTTTGAGATCCTTAATTTTACTAGCTTTAAGTTGTCTTTTTTGTTTTGTTTTTCTTGGTACCTCACATTGTGCCTGTAAATATAACACCACAGTCGATGGAGTTGCCAGATAGATATATATTAACAAGTACTGTATTACTTTTGTTAAATATAACAACTTTTTGACATACTAATATATTATGTGAAGTAACAGATCGATCATATGGACAAAAATGTTCGTCCAAATCCGTCTTATGAAACTTTTATGGTTATTTTTAAAGCAAACAGTAGTTAAAACAAGAACCTAAACCGTTAATAAAACCGTAGCAAACCTACATACTGCAGTTCTGTTAGATTATTCCGGTGCCAGAAAGCATGTTTTCGACCAAATCCTTTGTGTTTCCACGATTGTTTGTATTCAATTCGATGTTGACCACAATCAGCTCATGCAAACAAAAGCGAGGTTAACGTGGTCATTATTAGAGCCAGATCTCCTCTTGAAATGTTTAGCAAAGATTAATACTAGTAAGCAAACTTGTTTCCCACTATCCAAGTGAAGAATGATGTCAGAGGACAGAATGAAAGAAACGTTGGTGATAAATCATGGCTGAAATTGGTGACACCGGTGGCTGCAATTTAATGGCTGGTTGTTGCCTTGGCTTGGCTTGTCATTGTTTGTACCCACATACTTATTGCTTATATTCAATTATTAAAGCACTATCGTTTTGGGACACCACCAGGAAGAACTCTTAAATAGAGAGGGGCCATAGATGTGGCCAAACATGGTACAAGAACTGAATTCGATGCAAACTCCTCGAGGCCATAAAATCATTTCTCTAGTACTCCATCCATTCCTAAATGGCAAAAAGCACTTTAACGCAATGTGGTTACAGTGTTTTAAGTAATTAATTCTTGTCTTTTAAAATATTGATTAATATTGTCTTTTTTAAAAATGTTCAATCATCATACATTCCGGCCCAATTTCTTGAATTGGACGTTAATGAATCGACTTGGATTGCTTACGTGGCTTTTTAAAAAAAATAAAAAATGACGTGATAATTACGTGGCAATAGATACATATTAGCTCCTTTCTTTTATTTTTTAATGGATTTTCTTTATAATTTTTTCTTTTCAAACAAAAAAATAAAATAAAAAAAATCATTATGTGGTAAAAAAATTTAAAATAATAATAAAATTAAAACAAATATTTTAATTTATTTATTATTTTTCTTTTCCTTTCTTTTAATAATTATTTTTATTTTAAAATTAATTCCAAATAATACAAATAATATATCAAATTTTTGTATCAATGAGATTTATTACAACATTACATTAATTTCAACAAAAAATAAAAATAAAAATCATTAATTACGTGACAAAAAATAAAATTAAAATAAATATTTTAATTCATTTTTAATAACTTTTCATTTCTATTTTCTTTCTCCTTCAAAATGAATAAATAAGCCTAAAATAAATTAATAAATAAAATATAATTTTGCTAAGTATAAGACCAATTTTTTTTTGAAATTTTTAGACAAAAAAGAAATAATGCAAATTATAAATATAAATAAAATATTATTTATCCTCATTTTTTCCTAATTAATTCAAACTCAAACCCCCTTACTGTTCATCTTCTTCCTCACCAAAATTGAAACCACAGAATCAAATGACCCACCACCACCAAATCCACCAGGTCTCCTACCCAAAGCCATAGAAATCCATTGAACAATCCAGATTTAAACTGGTGATTGACGAACCCATAGCATCAGAAATCCAACACCCAGCACCAGATCAAAATAAAAAACCGCCGATTAATTAAACAATTTCATATTAAATCCACAACAGATTTTAGGGAGGGGAAGGAGGAGATGTCGTTTTTTCCTCTCCTTTCTCTATCACTGGTGAAATAAGAATTTTGTAGAAGAGGCAAGATCGAGCAATATCAGATTTATGTGTCGTATGATCGAGCAATATATCTTTGTAATTCATCCAGATTAGAGATTTAGATAGATACTTAACAAGAAATTTGGGATTCAACGAAAGTGAGGGTCTGTGAGAGATAAGGTCTCTGATGGTGAAGATAACAAGAAATTTGGAATTTAGATAGATACTCAACAAAAAATTTGGGCTACGGATTTAGATATTATAATATTAAAATTAATATTATAATATTAATTTTTATTAATATTATTCATATTATAAATTGTTAGTTTTTAGTAGGCACAAGTTATCTAGAAGGGGGGTTGAATAGATATTTGAAAATCTTTTCTATTTTAAACTTGTTCTTAGATAGTGATTAAAACTTAATGGAATTAATATTTGTTTTAATCTTCTTAACTGCAACAAGTGAATGGAGTTATGAATGCGTAGTAAGCGGGTTATATAGCGAGATATAGTAGTTATAAGCAGATATAGAGATGACACAGTTGTTTTAAGTGGTTTAGAAAGACTCAAAGCTCCTAGTCATTTCTTACACTCAACGAGTAGGATATCCACTAAGGATGTTTTTTACAATCTTCCGAATCACACAGATTCCTTCAGACCGGTCAGCCTAGAACTTCTAGTTCACTCTTGAACTCTTCAAGTCCAATGAGACTTGGCTTTCTTCTGATTCATTATTGAACTCTTCAAGTCCAATGAGACTTGGTACTCTTCTTCGATTGATTGATGGTTGTTGTTGTTGCTTACAAGGTTCTTTACTCAATTTCTTTGTGTAAGCACTGGTTCGTTAAGAATCGAGTAAATTGAAAGCAAGCTTTTCAATATCTCGGATCGTAGAGTTGAGCCTTAGAATTTCTTCACGTTGAATGTTTGATTGCTTGTTTGTTTTTCTCTCTCATCCGTGCGATCTGTATATATGTGATGTTGAAAATTATCCGTTGGATCCATCTCATTGTGGCATTAAATGCTTTTGAACTTTACGTGTTGCGATGGAGACATTTACGCACATATCTCGAATTCTCGCGATTCGCTCACCGACACCGCAGATCGCTTTCTCACTACCACCGAAAAGGTGTTTTGTCCTCTTATCCATAAAAGATTATCCTTAGCTTCTTCAATACACTTCTTTGTTGCATACTAAGGATATTTCATATATTCTGGGACTGATGAGCACTGCAGCATCTGGTGTAAGACCCCGAATTTTATGAAATAAAAGTATTCAATTTTTCTTATAATTACTATTCATGAGTTACTATTCACGAGTTACTATTCATTAGTTACTATTCACGAATTACTATTCATGAGTTACTATTCACTAGTTACTATTCATAAATACTATTCATGAAGCATGATGATTTTTGTTACAGTAATTACTGTTCAATATTTTATTTTATTGATTCAATAATTGCTACATTGATATTTTATATTATTGTTATTTCAATAATTGTCACGGCACATTATTTCCCATTATCGGATCAATAATTCATATTATTTGGATAATATTATTAGATAGCATTGTTGGCAATGTCTAGAAAGTTCTGTCGAGGAGAGGTTTGGTCATCTAATTGCTGGCATGAGTAAGGAGAAATCCTTATTGGAAAGCCCTTCTTTCACTGAATCACTGGTTTATCGATGATTTGTGATTCGTAATATTATTTGTGAATAATTAATTATTGATTTATATGATAAGGAAAATATTGATTTTATGTGGATATGAGATGGAGAAAATTTTAATGTGACAATTGTTGAAAATTAATATTTTATCTTTTTTCGATAAAATAATTCATTTAAATATATTATTTTACTAATATATTAATGGTGATATTTTTACAATGAATGTGGGATATATGAGTATATGAGGAGGAAAGAGTATTTTGTGGCATTAAATGATTAACATGTTTTTGTGTGTGGTGGACCACAATTCTTGACCGAAATTTGATTATAACCTGTAAAATCGTCCGTTTGTGGATTTCGGTCAATTTCTGTTTGGAATTTGGAAAAACTTTCTGCTGAAAAGTTGTAGATAATGGAATTTCCTATGGAAAGTCATGAGTTTCGAATTTTTCTGATAAAAGGGCTATTTATTGTGAATTATTGAAGTTTCGAAGTTCTGAAATAATTGATTTTTGGAAGTTTTATTTATTTTTTTGATGAAAAACGTTTTTTTTGTTTTGTGAGCCCCATGAAACATGTGTTAATGGCTGAATTCAGATGGTCAAGGTAGGGCTAAGGAAAATTTTATATATATATTAATATTATATTAAATTTTACTGCTTTTGTGTTCTAAGCAATTTCACTATAAATAGGTCTTGGGTTAGAATTGAAAATCACAAATGTAAACTAAAGATTTCTCTCTATTTCTCTCTCTATATTATCAAGTGTATTCTTGTGAGTATTTTGATATCTTGAATGTTGCTATCTGATTTAAGTTAGTTCGACGTTATTAGTCGTAATCTTCTTTCTTTTGAGATAAGGGATAGTAAGGGATTTTTAAGGGTGATTATGTTTTTCAGTTTTGTATTTTTTCGGACCTTCAAAAATTTTGGATAAATTTAAAATGATATTTTGATGAGTTTTATAGATTGTGTCCAAAAATGGTAATTTTTGGATGTATATATTAGGAGTTATGGATTTTATGAGAAAAGACTATTTTAAAAGTAACCGCTTATAACTCCTTGTAATTAACTCCAAAATTGATGAAATTTTTATTGGGAGAACATCTATATAATATCAGTATACCGTGTAAATTTCAGAAGTTTTGGACAAAAGTACAATTTATGATAAATATTTTAATATTCGGCGGTTTTGGCCATATGAAAAATAGTAAATGAATTTTAAAAATTCTAAGAAAAATATATGTTCAATATGGGAATATATTCTGCTAAATCCCAGTAATGAAATATTTTTGGAACTGATTTGATATTTTTCATGAAAATGGTCTAGTTATAAGTAAATGAATTAAATATGTTATATGGAGGAAGAAAATTGGAAAATATGATTTTATGGCTTGAGAATCATATATGAGGTATATGCAGATTTTTTATGAGAGTTTTGGTTATTGGTGATGAAATCTTATGAGTTTGGCATTTTATGGTGATTAAATGCATTAATTAGTAAAGTATAAATAATTTAATTAAATTGTTTATAAGTTTAAGAAATTATTAAATATTATTGTAATATTAAGAATATTAAGATTTTGATATTATTAAGTGATTTATAACATTTGGATTAAGGTGTTATAAATATTGATATGAATTTTATTGTGAAATTTTATCTCTTTTGTGTTGGGATTCTTATTCACGTTATCTGCTTTATTCACGAATCGACACTATTCATTTAAAAATGTAATTTTCTTTTTATCCAAGATGTTTATTATGGTTATTATCTTTGATTGAATCCATATTTTGATAATATTATTTTATTATCATATATAACATTTTATAATCCTGGTGAAAAAATTTCTCTTTGACTTGAGTGTAAAGATGGGTAGATTATTGGTATGATCGTGACTATGAGTTCTCTTTGGCCAAGTGGTCTGCAAAGTTGAATTGTTGGTTGGTATGATCATGACCATTAAATTTATAATTGAATATCTTTAGCTTAAGTCTGGGTGAATTGATCGACATATATGGTTATAATTATGGTTTATATAAATTACGAAATGATTATGTATTTCTTTGAGATATGAATATCTTTGGCACAGTGTGGTCAAAAGATCAATTATTGATGAATATCTTTGGCTCGTAGTCTGAAAGATGACTTGTTGTTGAATATCTTTGGCATATAGTGCAAAGATGAGCTGTTGATGAATATCTTTGGCCGTGGTGCAAAAGATGAATTTATTAGTATGATTATGAGCGAGGACTGTGATTTGGTATAACCATGATCTTTGATGTTTCGGTGTAAAGGCAATTGATGAAAAATTATCTTCGTCTTGGATGCGAAAAGAATTTAGAATCACAATTATGATTATGAGTTATTCATATGGTTGTGGAAAGGAATTGTTGATTGATGTTATAGGGATAAAATATTGTTGGTGGACTTTTAATGTGGAGAAGATAATAGACTTTATAATCTATTTGACTCTTCTAATGGATTGCTTCGTTCATTTCTGTGACTATGGTTGAAAATTTTATCATTACCGTATATTCTAAATCTACGATTTATTATTGATGAATCTTATTGATAATTTAATTATCTTTAGTCATGATATTCTTTCTTTGGGCTATTTGTGCTCACCCTTTTTGCTTCATAATTCCTTTCGGTATAGCAAGAGTGTAGGCGGGTCGGCGAGGGGTAACAGGAAATAGAGCGGTGGTCTATAGTTGTTGAGGTTCTCCACAAAAGAGTATGGAAATAATTTTATTGAGGACTTTAGATAAGTGTGTTGAATTTTATCGTCATTTAATAGTTATATTTGGTGAATCAAATAGGGTGAAAGCAAACCCAACTTTGGAAGGGTGTTTTGCCACTATCATAGAAGATGTCTAATGACATACAAACTTCGTGTTATCATAAGACAAGGTTGTGCACATCCACTTATGAGTATATCTCTGAGCCTTCTATATGATCTTGGAGTTTATTTGAAATATAATTTTCACTTGGAGAGCGAGAGATAATTATATGTCGAAGAGACTCACCACTTGGAAAGAACATGATATTAATCTTCTTATTTTTCTTTGGGGTCTATTAGATTGACAAGGATAATTCTATGGGTATATGATATCTATCATAACCTGAGCGCATGGCCTCCCATGTATGTCGAAGGTTTCTTGAGCACTTTCCAAAGGTTTTAATTTCTAAAAAAGTTATTGATTATGTAACTTTATGTAATGTATCAATGTGAGGTCTTGTCCATAGTTGGGACATGAGTCATAGTTGGTATTAAAACTCACGATTATATGTCTTGTTGTATTTTTGCACGACAATTGTAGTAATAAAGTTGTAGTTATTTTTTGTACCATGTATTTGGCGACTCAAGAATAGGTTGGGTGATGTATACCTATTTTGGGGCGTCCAAATCTGGATCCATTCCTCGTATGTTGAATTAACAACTCATGAGGCTTGGCGCGTTTCGACATGAGGGATGGATGATGCTTTCTACGATTGGATCGTGATGTTCTACTCGTTAAGATCGTAGTAGCTTTTGACTTGCATACTACGATCTTTGTCGATCGAGAACACTACGATTTCTCTTAAACTTTCATGCACTACGATCTTCTCTTGGTCGTGTTGTTGACTCTACATTCCCGAGACTACACTACGATCGTTGACTTATAAACTTCACGTTTCCTTCAGCACGCTACGATCGTGGAGTTAGCTTGGTGAACGTTGGGACCACTCTACGATTTTCGAGAGTCCCCTTCAAGCGGATAAAACTACGATCTTGTGGCTCTACGTTTTTACGCCTTGACTTCTGCAATGTTGATCAGATTGATGCACTACGATTTCTTCAAAACTAATCTATTACATCTCAAGATCAACCTAACAGTTTTGATCTATCACTAAGTCCTTGTACATATATTCTTTAAAGGACCTTACAAATAATCATGAACACATGCATTAAAACATCAAATCATAATATGCATTCTCCCAACAATCTCTCCTATTTGATGTTGACATAACCAAGGAGATTTGTTGTCATGATTATTAGTGTCTAGATGCATTTACAGGAATTTAAACATGACTTAGTATTTTAGTGAGCAGCTAAAATTTCTAGAGAATAAGTATGAATTTATTGATGATCAGAAGATATTACAATATAGCATTACATCAATAAAACATTAAACTCTTAACTTATCTCTGTTTTCTTGGTCTCTTATGTGGAGGTGGATTTGCATACTCCTCAGCCCTTCTCTTCCTTTGAGCTTCCTCATTTCTTGCTAACTCTTCCAAATTTCACTTAGACTTAGAATCGGATTCTCTTCATGTTTGCGCATGAATGCGGGGATCTCCGATTGGCATTCGGATCGTGTCTGATGAGTCACGTCTTGCGAGCTAGGAGTTGGCTCCTGATGACTCAGAGGAATAGCTGATACAATTGCTTGCTGACCAGATCGTTGAGTCTAATGATGTGATGGTCTTGTAGGAGGGCGTCCCCTTTCTTGAATTGCATGACCTCCTCTGCCTCTGCCTTGGCTTCCTTGATCTCCTTTCCCTTTCTTATTCTACCCCTTTATGTCAGCATCAAGGGTTGAATATCGGCGAGATAACTTTATTTACTCCTTGGACAAGCTCGTTGAGTTGGCTTTGAGTTTGAGCAATATCCTCCACTATTCTCCTTGATACGTTTTTTCACTCTAAATCTTTGTTTTGGAGGATTGTAAGAATCGTATCATTATACTTCTCTGATTGGCATAAGATTTATGGAAGTCATAAATGAAGCTTCGGGTTGAGAATATTGTCCAAAGATAATTTGATGTTGACGATCTTGGTTTTTCTCTGTATCTCAAGCATAGCCTCTCTTTGTTTGGCGAAAACACGAAATGGATCTCATTTACATGCGATATACTTTTAAATTTCTTTGATTACATCACCCATTACGAGTTGTCGATACATGAGTGCGAAATAACTACAACTTTATTATTACAACGATAAAAGCTGTGAGTTTGAATACAAATATTATCTTACAGACAATATCTATACTCAAATAAATCCTCATCACATTTATTGATACATTATTTTACAAAAATGGTGAGGACTCTAAACAACTCTCTAGAACCTTCATTCCATTACCCAGGCTAAATACTACATATATATATTACTAGCCTCACGAGAAGAAAAAATGGAACAAAAAGGAAAAGGGTGAGCTCAACTAGCCCGATAAAGAATATTATGACTAAGATAATATCTGACAAATTATCATTAGTCTTGACGGGAAAAAAATCTAATAGAATACAATAGACAACAAGTTTTAAATCAATATTATGGTGAAAATAATAATTCATTCATTAGAAGAGTTAAGTAGAGAATGCAAACTACTTATCTTACATGTATGAATTTAAAAGTTCATCGTCTATCTTTTATCCTGTAACATCAATCGATATATATACGGAATCAAATATTCATCTTTGCCTTCTGAGCGAAGATATTCATCGATTAGTCGTATTAATCTAAACACTGTTCATCTTTTTTTCTGGGCCAAAGATATTCATCGAAATCATTCATCTTTTTTTACTTCTGGGCCCAAAGATATTCAATAATATCATCATTTAAAATGAGGATGATGAAAAATATTTTTAAAAGCGAATCGATGAAACAAAATGAGATTATTAAGGATTAAGGATTAGTACTTTGTTTTATCCATGTCCAAAAATACCTCAAAAATAATCATAGTGGTGTAAAATTCAAGAATGATCAAAACATGGATCTGATCAAAGCTAGTATCCACAATAGATATTTTAGGCGAAAAGGAAAATTTTCATTTTTCGATGAATAGTCTTAAATGATAAGTGAATAGTGTAAGTATCGTGAATAGTCTTATCGTCGTGAATAGTAACTCAGACACCAAAAGTTCCAAATTTGATAAAAACTTGGATCAATATTTGACATAATGATATTGAAGAAATAATATCATTCTGAAAAAAATAATATCCACTTACCTCGAAAAGATCGATCTTACAGTTGAAACAGGATATAAGGCTATGACTTGAACTTGCAAGTATATAGCAATACTCAAAATATACTCAAAATACTCACAAGAATAAACTCGATAATATAGAGAGAAAACTTGATTTACGGTGTGATTTTCAATTAACACCTAAGCACCTATTTATAGGAAAATGCTTAGAACACCAAAGCGAAAAATTTAATAAAATATTAATATATATAATTTTTATTCAACAACACATATTTTTTTGCTTCAAAACCTCGACCACCAAACAACCCCACCTCACAAGACTTGCAAAAAAAAAAACGTTTTTGTTATTTAAATTATTTTAAACTTCAAAAAATCAATTATTTGAACTTGAACTTGATAATTCATAATAAATAGCCCTTTTATCGAAAAATTCGAATCTCGCGAGTTTTTTTATAGGAAATTCAATTCTCTACAACTTTGCGGAAGAAAGTTTTTCCAAATTCCAAACAAAAATTGGCCAAAATCCATAAGCAGAGCGATTTTCACATTATAATCAAATTTCGATCGAGAAATGGGGTCCAAAACACATAAAACATGCTTTAAATATTTTTGGTAACAAAAATACTCCTCCTCCATATATACTCATATATCCCACATTTATCGTAAAAATATCATCATTATTATATTATTAAAATATAATAATATATTTAAATAATTATTTTATCGAGAAAAAGATAAAATTTCAATTTTCAACAATTGTCACATTAAAAATTTTCTCCATCTATATCCACATAAAATCAATATTTTCCTCATCATATGAATCAATAATTAATTATTCACAAATAATATTACGAATCCATGATATTATTGACGAGGCGGTTCAGGGAAGAGGGGCTTTCGATAAAATTTCTCTTCTTGGCGCCTTGATTAGGTGACCAAACCTCTCCTTGAGCGAGAACTTTCTAGACATTGCCAATAATGTTATCTAATAATATTATTAGGATAATATGAATTATTAGCTTCGATAATGAAAAATCTTTGTGTAATGACAATTATTGAAACAACAACAATATAAAATATCAATGCGACAATTATTAAATCAATAAAATAAAATCTTGAGCGATAATTCTGTAACCATTATTGAGTAGTGCCTTACTACGTAAGAATCAATAATTGGTGCAATCTCTGGTAATCTTCTTGTGTTTTAACCACAAGTATTTTAACGATATTAGCAGTAACAACTACTGTAGTTATTTTTAAACAACTTATATTTGTCGTTTTCTTCATCGATAAACTTTTCGTTATGGGGCCCACTGCTTGGCTGTAAATCGTACGAATATTCCCAAACAGTCTGAATATTCCACGACCAACGAATATTCCCAATGACATGATGAATATTTTATAACCACTTTGCTTATTTTGAAATATTTGCGTATTTTACCCATAACTATCCACATTAATCAAATCAACCCTTACTATTTCAAAATAATAAATAGAAAAATTAAATTTCATTAATAATAAGTTGGGGTCTTCTGACCTCCCTCCTTATGAAATTTAAGTCCTCGAAATTGGCGTCGTCGTACACAGTGTTTTGAAAAGGTGAGGATACCTCGCTTTTCATTTAGTTTCCAATTCCCGGTCATTTCTCTATAGCATGATTCCTCCACAAAACTTTAACTTGTGGTATGACCTTTGTCGTGGGACATGCTCCTTCTATCAAAATCTTGGCGGTACCTCTTACGTCGTTAAGTCTTGGTTTTATCTCGTCCGGTTACAACTTCTATAGCGTGGTTGGGTCTTTCACATATTCTGAAATGCGGATATATGAAACACATTATGAACACGAGACATACTTTCGGAGAGTATGCTTGCGAGTCATAGGCTACATTTCTACTCGGTCGAGAATTTGAAATGGACGATAAATGCGTGGATTGAGCTTTCCTCTCTTCCCAAATCTTGTAACTCCCTTCCATGGAAGCAACTTCATGACAATACATGATCCCCATACTAAATTCCGTCCTTTCGATGAAGATCCGCATAACTCTTTTTATCGATCTTGTGCTGGTTTGTATCGTTGTCGAATCATTTGGATCTTTTAGGTGAGTCATACGTCTTAACTTCGGGTCCCAACAATGTTCTTCACCCCTCATCCCAACATATTGGAGGCGACACTTTTCGTCCATATAATGCTTGAATGGAGCCACACTATACTTGCACGATAAGCTGTTGTTGTAGGAGAATTCCTGATGGTAAATACTTATCCCAAGCGCCCTTGAAGTCTAGGACCACGAGTCTTAATAAATCTTGAGAGTTTGAATAGTCCTCTCGATTGTCCGTCCGGTTTTGAGGATGGTATCTTACGGCCCAGATAAATAAATCCGTGCCCATAGCTTTTTGCAAGCTAACCCAAAATCTTGAAGTGAATCTTGGGTCACGATCCAAAACTATGGATCTTGGCGTGCCATGCAACCTCACAATCTCATTTACATATATATTAGCAAGGCGTTCGAGGAATAAGTCTCCGTATCGGCAAAAATGAAGCGGAACTTGGTTAATCTATCAACAATAACCCAAATAGCATTGATGCCTTGAAAGCCGTAGGAAGACCCGTAACGAAATCCATGGTAATGTGTTCCCACTTCCATTTGAATCTCAGTGGTTCTGAGCGGACCCTTAGGTACTAGATGCTCGCCTTTACCGTTGACAAGTTAAACACATCGAGATAAACTTTGCAATCTCTCTCTTCGTATTGTTCCACCAAATGTATGTAGAAGATCACGATACATTTAGTACTTCGAGGATGGATTGCAAATGGTGTATTGTGTGCCTCCATCATAATCTTGTACTTCAAATCGAGTCGTTAGGAACCTGAAAGTCTAGAGTGGACTCGAAGTATTCCTTCTTCATCGATTCTAAACTTAGGAATAGCTCCTTCTTGTACTTTTCTTCTTCCATACGCATCGACTCAAGATTGGTGGCTTGAGCGACCTTAACTTTTTCTATTAAAGTTGGCTCTGTCGTATACTTGACATCATCGCTTTCGTTCCTGCGTATGATCTTCTACTTTCAGCGTCGTCGTCATTTCTGCGTTCGCTTTTCGGGATGGTATTGAATAGTGTGGTCGTAGTCTTTCAATAGCTCGAGCCAGCGTCGTTGCTGCGTGTTGAGTTCTTTTTGAGTGAAGAAATATTTAAGGCTTTTATGGTGCGAATATATCTCCTTTTTCTCCCCGTATAGATAGTGCCTCCGGATCTTTAAGCGTTGCAAAAGCATTGCTGCTTGACTCTAGATCATGAGTAGGATAATTCTCTCATATTCTTTAAGTTATCATGAGGCATAGGCTATGACTTTCCCGTTTGCATGAGAACACATCCTAACCCTTTTGCACGAAGCATCGTTGTAGATAACAAATCCATCCGTACCGGATGGTATTGTTAGAAACAGTCTTAAAATGAGTCTCTCTTGAGCTCTTGGAAACTCTTCTCGCGTTCTTGCTCCAAGCAAATTTTGTATCCTTAGGGTTAAATTTGGGTTAATGGAGTAGCGATTAGAAAACCCTTCCACGAATCTCAGATAATAACCGGTTAAGCCCAAAAAACTACGTCTTGATCCATGACTTGGTTTGCTCCCAACTTTGTATTGCTTGATCTTGGCGGGATCAGCGGATACTCCATGTTTTGACACCACGTGTGCCCGAGGAATGCTACTTCCTCGAGCGAACTTCGCATTTCTTGAATTTGGCATATAGTTTGTTTTCACGAAGCCTTTGGAGTACCGACTTTCAAATGGTGCTCATGATCTTCCGACTTTTGGAATATATGAG
Organism: Panax ginseng; assembly: GCA_020205605.1. Taxonomy (NCBI): domain Eukaryota; kingdom Viridiplantae; phylum Streptophyta; class Magnoliopsida; order Apiales; family Araliaceae; genus Panax; species Panax ginseng. Next base: position 2,893,711 of record CM035138.1, on the reverse strand, counting down.
GATGTCATCAATAAAAAAAACAACGAAGCCCGATCGAAATATTCCTTGAATACTCGGTTCATCATATCCATGAAAGCGCGGGAGAGCATTAGTCGATCAAAAAAGACATGACTAAAAATTCATAATGCCGTCTGGGGAGTTACGAAGGCGATCTTTGGAATATCCTCGATTCTAATCTTGGTGATGATATCGAGCGAAGATCGATCTTTGAAAAGAATTGTGCTCCTTGCAATTTGGTCGAAACAAGTCATCAATCTGAGGTAGAGGATACCTATTCTTGATGGTGACATGGTTCGATTCCGATAGTCGATACAAAAATCGCATCTCCGTCTTTCTTCTTTTTCTGAATAAAGCAGGGAGCACCCCGAGGAGATGTCTTAGGGCCGAATGAAAGCCGATGTCCAACAATCACGTAGTTGGACCTTTAACTCTGAAGTTCAATAGGAGCCATTCGATATGGGGTTTTAGAAATGGGCTTTGTGCGGGTTCAAGATCGATAAAGAATTCAACTTCACGTTACGGGGTGAGGCAAGGAAGTTCTTGAAAAATCGTCGGGAAAATCGATAACAACGGGAATATTATTCAAATTTGGCGTGTCTTTATTCAAATCCATAACATGGGCTAAGAAAGCTTGACATCCAGTTTTTCAATAAGCGAATAGCTTTATGATTAGATATGAGCGATGATTGATTTTAATGGTTTAGTTGCTTGAATTAAATCTGACGGGTTGGTTAGGAATATGAAAACTAACACACTTACGAAAACAATCAATTTTGGCATGATGAGTAGTTAACGATCAATCCACAAAATCACATCAAAAGCAAGTATCTTTAAAGAGATAAAATTGACGCGGGTAAGGTGATGGTGCCAACTTGAATCAAACAAGATTTATAAGCGATGGATGTGATGAAAGTTTCTCTAGCGGAGTTTCCACGAGATAGGTCAAAGTCTAATTTCTCGGTCGAGTTTAAGCGTTGAGCACAAGCGGAGAGATAAATGAATGGGTATGCCGGTATCAAGTAAAGGTATAAACTTACAAAATTTATAAATAAACTTACCGTGATCACCTCGTTTGGGTTCTCGCATTTTGACCGATCCTGAACAAAGCGCTTTCTTCGAGGCAGCAGTTGACTTTGACTTTTACGGGACGATCTTTTGAGTCACGTCCCCATTGAACTAGGTTTATTTCTGCGTCTGATCTCGGCGATATGTCCTTCCTTTCCATGATTATAGCATACCTTGAGCTGTTGTGGGCGGTTTGGTGATATGTCCCTCTTTCCGCATTTATAGCATATGATGGGTGGTCGTTCTCCTCCACTTAGACCCGATTCTTTGCTTGGCCTTTGTCGTCTTCACATAGTGGTTGTTAAATCTCCTCTTTTAAAATCTCCTCTGACTCGCTTCTTATATTTTTTCATGGCCATGATTACCACGGAGTGGTTACCATTTTGTCCGTCTTTTTCTTTCTCATTTGGTTATCGTTGTTTTGTTGTTTGCTTATCTCTCGTATGATCTGATTGTGGTCCCTCGGTTGGCCGTACTTCGTTATCTCGCTCTAATAATTGAGGCCACATTTACTGACATCTCGAATAGAGAAAATTTATGAGAAATGAGATATTATCGTATCTTAGGGTTTGAAACCTCTCGAAACATCCGCGTCATCGTTCCTCATTCTCCACCAAATGAGGTCTGAACACGGATAACTCTGCAAACTTTGCCTCGTCTTTGAGACAAATCGTCGTTGTTGTTTTGTTCTAATCGATGAACTCCACTTCCTTCGTATAGCGAACACTTTTCGGAAAGTATTTGTCATTAAATAGTTTAAAATGTCTCCCAGACATCTTTGAGTCTTGGTTTGGATGGAGTGCAGCTTCACAGACTCCCACCGATGATCACCTCATCCCACGGAACATAAAGGTGGCGAATGGAACCTTCATTCCTCCGTCATCCCAGACATCGAATATCTTGGTAATTTGCTTGACCCGTGTTTCCACCGCGGATCGGATCGGGCTTTCCCTTAAATTACAGGTGGTCCCGACTCTTTGAGCTAACTTGGTTTGTGACAACTTGGTGAATTCTTATCATTTCCTCACATATTTTGAACACGAGTCTCCTAAAAATGCGATTTTGCATGAGCTACTGCAAAAAGCTTACAAACATCCCTAGTTCATCATCTGCTTTCGGTGGTGTTGTTTCACGGGAGGAACATTGCCGACTGTTGCGCGTTCTCCTCGTTGGTGAGTCTGAGCGTCTCCACGGTCTCATTTCCCTTTGTAATATTCTCGATCGACATTCTCAAATCTTTGTCGTAAAACAAGGGTTAATTAAGAAATCAATATATCACATAATATCCACATATCTTGACCAACTAACAAATAAGCTTAGGTAGGACACCTTTAGCGAAGGATTTACTCGTCTCTCCCCTCTGATTACATTCCCGATCTCATGGAGAGATCATATCCTAAGCTACGATACCAAGCTGGCGCCCCCCCAAATAGGTATACATCACCCATTACGGTTGTCGATACGTGATGCGAAATAACTACTGACTTTATTATTACAACGATGATAGCGTGAGTTTGAATACAAATATTATCTTACAGACAATATCTATACTCAAATAAATCCTCATCACATTTATTGATACATTATTTTACAAAAATGGTGAGGACTACTAAACAACTCTCTCTAGAACCTTCATTCCATTACCCCAGAGCTAAATCTTATTTATATATTCTATACTCCTCGAGAAGAAAAAAATGGAACAAAAAGGAAAAGGGTGAGCTCAGTAGCCCGATAAAGAATATTATGACTAAGATAATATCAACAAATTATCATTAGTCTTGACGGGGAAAAAAAATCTAATAGAATACAATAGGCAACAAGTTTTAAATCAATATTAGCGGTGAAAATAATAATTCATTAGAAGAGTTAAGTAGAGAATGCAAACTACTATCTTACATGTATGAATTTAAAAGTTCATCGTCTATCTTTTATCCTGTAACATCAATCGATATATATACGGAATCAAATATTCATCTTTGCTTCTGGGCGAAAGATATTCATCGATTAGTCGTATTCATTAAACACACACTTTATCTTTTTTTTTCTGACGGGCCAAAGATATTCATCGAAAATCATTCATCTTTTTACTTCTGGGCCAAAGATATTCAATAATATCATCATTTAAGGCGAGGATGATGAAAAATATTTTTAAAAAAGCGAATCGATGAAACAAAATGAGCGAGATTAAGGATTAAGGATTAAGTACTTTTTGTTTTATCCGTGTCCAAAATACCTCAAAAATAATCATAGTGGTGTAAAATTCAAGAATGATCAAAACATGGATCTGATCAAAGCTAGTATCCACATAGATATTTTTTAGGCGAAAAGGAAAATTTTTCATTTTTCGATGAATAGTCTTAAGTGATAAGTGAATAATGTGTATTATCGTGAATAGTCTTGTATATCGTGAATAGTAACTCAGACACCAAAAGTTCCAAATTTGATAAAAACTTGAGATCGATATTTGACATAATGATATTGAAGAAATAATATCATTCTGAAAAAAAAAATATCTTACCTCCTCGAAAGATCGATCTTACAGTTGAAACAGGATATAAGCTATGACTTGAACTTGCATAGTATAGCAATACTCAAAATACTCAAAATACTCACAAGAATAAACTCGATAATATAGAGAGAAAACTTGATTTAAATTGTGATTTTCAATTCTAACCTAAGCACCTATTTATAGGAAAATGCTTAGAACACCAAAAGAGAAAATTTAATAAAATATTAATATATATAATTTTTATTCATCTCATTCACACTTATTTTTCTTCAAAACCTCAATTCCAAACATTACCTCACAAGACTTGCAAAAAAAAAAAAACGTTTTTGTTATTTAAATTATTTTAAACTTCAAAAATCAATTATTTGAACTTGAACTTGATAATTCATAATAAATAGCCCTTTTATCGAAAAATTTGAATCTCGCGAGTTTTTATAGGAAATTCAATTCTCTACAACTTTGCGAGAAAGAAAGTTTTTCCAAATTCAAAGCAAAATTGGCCAAAATCCAAGCAGGCGATTTTACAATTTATAATCAAATTTCGATCGAAAATGGGGTCCGCAGACACATAAAACATGCTTTAAATATTTTTGGTAACAAAAATACTCCTCCTCCACATATATCATATATCCCACATTCATCGTAAAAATATCATCATTATTATATTATTAAAATATAATAATATATTTAAATAAATTATTTTATCGAGAAAAAGATAAAATTTCAATTTTCAACAATTGTCACATTAAAAATTTTCTCCATCTATATCCACATAAAATCAATATTTTCCTCATCATATGAATCAATAATTAATTATTCACAAATAATATTACGAGAATCCGATGATATTGTGACGAGGCGGTTCAGGGAAGAGGGCTTTCGATAAAATTTCTCACTTCTTGGCGCGCGATTAGGTGACCAAACCTCTCCTTAGAAGAAACTTTCTAGACATTGCCAATAATGTTATCTAATAATATTATTAGGATAATATGAATTATTAGCTTCGATAATGAAAAATCTTTGTGTAATGACAATTATTGAAACAACAACAATGATATAAAATATCAATGCGTGATTATTAAATCGATAAAATAAAATCTTTGAGCGATAATTCTTTAACCATAACCATTATTGAGTAGTGCCTTCTTACGTAAGAATCAATAATTGGTGCAATCTGGTGTCTTCTTGTGTTTTAACCATAGAGTATTTTAACGGTATTACTTGGTAACAACTACTGTAGTTATTTTTAAACAACTTATATTTGTCGTTTTCTTCATCCAATCGCTTTTTTTTAGTTATGGGGCCCACATGGGCTGCTTAGCGTGATCGTGCGAATATTCCCAAAGCGATCTGAATATTCCACGACCAACGAATATTCTCAAAACAATGATGAATATTTTATAACCAACTAACTTATTTTGAAATATTTGCGTATTTTACCCATAACTATCCACATTAATCAAATCAACCCTTCTTATTTCAAAATAATAAATAGAGAAAAAATTAAATTTCATTAATAATAAGTTGGGGTCTCTTCGATAGCGACTCTTGTTTTGACTCTTGCACTCCGGATCTCCAATGATTAGATCCACGAGTGTGATCTCTTGCCCATCTGTTCCGGTTGGGACATACATTACGATGCCTTCCCGCCTTAAGTCTTCAAGGTCTATCTCTTCTTGCTGGGTGGAGGCTCGGCCATCTTGAATGGATCTCTCTCACGATCTCATTATCACACTCTACGATTTCCTTTATCCGCACTTCTGATCGTAGTGTTTAGCTCGACGACATCATTTGTAGTGTCTGCACTTTATCGGTCGTAGTGTCTTGAGGCCTTTGTTTTTATCTAAGTCGGTTTCATCAAAGATGATATGTATTGAGACTTCGACACTCGGTGTCTTCTTGTTGAACACTCTGTAAGCTTTCTTTGTGCATGGCATATCGAAAAAGATCCCTTCATCGACTTGAAATTGGAATTTTAATGAATCTTTAACTTTCCGTTGTTGAGAATATAGCATGCACATCCAAAGACATGGAAATAGGCGACACTTGGCTTTCTTCCTTTCCACGGTTAAGTAGGGTGTCTTCTTGATCGTAGAGTGAATTAATGATCTATTACAGTGTGTAGCGTGCGGTGTTGGCGACTTACCTTGAAGTATTCGAGGCGGATGGAATTGCTTCTTTAGTAGAGTCCTTCCAAATTTCTATCGAGGTTTTGTTCTTTCTTTCAAAACTCTCCATTTTGTTGAGGAGTTAAGTGGGCTGAGAAGTTATGGTGATGCCATTATGCATGCGAGAATCGATCCATTTCGAAATCGAATTCTCTGCCATGATCACTCCTTATGGCCTTGATTTTCTCTCTTTTTTCGTTCATCACCGGTTTGAACATCTTGATTAATTGAACTTGTCTCATCCTTTGAAGTTAGGAAGAATACCCATTATGAATCGGGTGTGAGTAAATTAATTACTGACTGAGAGTATCTTTTTCTCTCCAAGGCGGTTGTTGGGATTAGCCCAAAGAGATCCATGTGGAAGCAACCTGCGGGTTTGTCAATGGAGTTAGCGGTCTTGCTCTTGAATGAGCTTACGGTTTGCTTTCCAAGTGGCGGGCATTGCATAGCCTTTCCTTCACAAAGTTGAACTTGGGTAGACCAAATTCTCAGATCCTTTGATGCCAGTTTGGACATCTTTTGAAGTTTAAGTGGGATAGTCTTACATGCCATAGCTTGACTCATTTCCTCGGATGCTTTTGCGAAAACATATTGTTTCATCATAGCTTAGTTGACCAAGGTCTATATAGTATACACATTTCCTTCTCTTGTTCCGGTTAGCTTTGTGGCGATGTGTCTTGGATCTACGACTTGACATTGATTGTTAAGAAATGTTACTTGATGACCCTTGTCGCAGAGTTGGCTGATGCTTAGAAGGTTGTGTTAAAGTCATTCCACATAGGCTACTTTCTTTGAAGATATTGCACCATTCTTCAGCAGAGCCATATCCTCTTGTCTTGCCTTTGTAGTTATCTCCAAAGATGGTGAGGACCTCCTTTTCTACATAGTTAGATAAGCAGGGGCTTTGTTCCTGTCATATGCCTTGAGCATCAACCGTCTAGATACCATGTTGAGGTCGTGGAGCTCTTTTCTGTCAAAAACATTTTAACCTTCATTTTGGTACCCATATTTGCATGGGTCCTTACGTGTTAGTGCCTTTGGGAACCCAAACTTGTCTAGTCTTGGGTCTCATACATGCACGGAGTTATAATAACACTTTGTAGCTTTATGACCATACTTATCACATATACACATCTATTATGATGTATGCTTGTGTGTGTGTGATTCATCCTCCACTTGACTTGTGTGGTTCCTAGTTAGCCTACATTGAATCGATTCTCTTTCTTCCACGTGTCCTTGGGTTTCATAAATAGTGATGAGTGAGCCTTACCTCTCTGTACCTTCCCAAAGTGATTCGTAGAGAGTTAGTTTTGCTTGACTCTCACGATTCTTGAGGTTGGTAGGTAGAGGTTGGGTTCTTCTTTTCCTTTATGAAACCCGGACGACGATGTGATCCTTTCTTACTTCTCTAAGTATAACTAGAATCGGTAGAAACAAGGTTGAAATTGGTTCTTCCAACTGTGAGGATTTAACAAAGCAATGCCTCTACTAAAGCTGAGACATTACTAGAGCTAGTTTCCATTCTCTTTCCACACTTAGCTCGAGATGGATTTCCCAAAGCCTAAGCACATTACGTCAATGTGCTTCTAACTAGAGAGCGGGAAGTTCATGGATGATGAGGATTTGTTCCATGCAGAGATAGTCTTCTCAGATCCTCAATTTAGAGGTTAGCTTAGACTCTCTTTGCATGATGTGTGTTTTATGCGCTTTAAAGTTTCATTCTCGACTTCAAGCTTGGGGAGAAGATCGATTACTTAGAAGGGTTGTTTCAAGCTCTTCTTGAACTTTCTTCTTCTCTCTTGAAGAAGTGAATGATCCTTGACAACACTCTGAACCACTTCATGTATTGATGTAGATCATTGGTTATGCCACGCATCTTTGTTCTTAAGTCATTCATATCTACATCGGTGAGTTAAAATCAAATACCTCATCGAGATTTACATTGTGAATGTTGAGGCTTTGTTTATCCTTTGCATGTTTTGCCATTAAGCCACGAGTTGGCCATTTGTGGTTCTTCTTCATCTCCGTCAGTCGATGATTTGAATCATTATCCGAATCACTTCACGATCCTCTAGCTACCGGGCCTTTGTCTCTTTTATGAGGCCTCTTGTTTCCTTTGTATTCCTTCTTTCCATGTTGTTTCTTCTTTAGTTCTTCTCTTGGGGTTTGTTGCGGTTGGCAATGAAATGCCCAGGCTTCTTGCAGTTGTAGCATATATCATTTATTTGCTTTCATGCCTATTATAATTCTTGACCTTCTTTTTCTTTACGCTTAAGCTTTGCCTTGACGCATGAACTTTCTTAGTTTTCTTACCATCATGGCAAGATCGTCATCATTGTCTTCAGCATCATCAGATTCAATCTCAGTGATGACTTTTGATACACTTTTAGTTGCTTTGAGAGTAACACCATTTTCCTTCTTTCTTCCTTCTGAAAGGGTTTCAAAGACATTAGGTCACTCCATTTCGTATGTGGAGAGATTTCCATACAGCTTATTGAATGTCATCTCGTTAAGATTCTTTGACTCTCTTATTGCGATTAGTCTTGGCATCCCACTTGCTTCGGTGGGGCTCTCATGAACTTTATGGTCGATCTTTGTTAGGATAGATCTTTCCATATGCTCGTAGAGAGTGAAGTAAATATTGAATCTTTCATTAGTGGCGCTTACATTTTCGCCTTGCGTGAGAGCAAACATCTCGTCTTCACCGTGTTAGAAGAGACTATTTGTTCTCTAACTTCTTCTTCGGTTCCTTCGCATGCGTGATCGTTGATCTTCCAGACTTTTCTTAGTTGTTTTTGCGATTTCTGAACATTGTCAAACGGATCGTCCTCCAAGATGGAACAGGATGTTCTTAGCCTTTTTATCAAGTTAGACGACTTTCTTCTCTCTATCCATTCTTCTTTCACTTTGATTTGTACTTTGTTTGGCTCACAATGGTTGGTGCAAGCTTTGTTGGTATATAGGGCCCATTAAAACGATCTCAAATAGATCTTCATCTATTGAGTCCGTGTAAGCTTGCATTTTAACTTTCCAGTTAGCAAATTTATCCTTGTTGCACATTGGTGGCTTCGCTTCCTCCCCAGTCCTGGATTCGCTTGGCATACGAGTGCCATTTGGATCTCGCTTAAAGCGTGTAAGTTGTAAAATAGAACATCTTCGATACCAATTGTTAGTTCTTAGTAGGCCAAGATTATCTGAAGGGGGGTTGAATAGATATTTGAAAATCTTTTCTATTTTAAACTTGTTCTTAGATAGTGATTAAAACTTAATGGAATTAGTATTTGTTTTAATCTTCTTAACCAAAATGATGGAGTTATGAGTGAGTAAAGCGGTTATAACGATATATAGCGATTATAGCAAATATAGATGGCGGCAGATTGTTTTTAAGTGGTTCGAGCACTCAAAGCTCCTAGTCCACTCTTCTACTCAACGAGTAGGATATCCACTAAGGATGTCTTTTACAATCTTCCGAATCACACAGATTCCTTCTGACCCGGCCAGATCTAGGAACTTCTCTAGTTCATTCTTGAACTCTTCAAGTCAAAGCAGACTTGGTTTTCTTCTGATTCACTACTTAACTCTTCAAGTCCAAAGCAGACTTGGTACTCTTCTTCATTGATTGATGGTTGTTGTTGCGTTACGAAGGTTCTACTCGGTTCTTTGTGTAAGCATTGGTTCAAGGTTAATCGAGTAAATGAAACAAGCTTTTCAATATCTCGGATCGTAGAGTTGAGCCTTAGAAATTCTTCACGTTGAATGTTTGATTGCTTGCTTGTTTTTCTCTATCATCTGTCGATCTGTATATATGTGATGTTGAAAACTATCCGTTGGATCCATCCGCCAGTGGCATTAAATGCTTCGAACTTTCACTTTGCGATGGAGACATTTACGCATTATATCTCCGATTACGCATTACGCTCACCGACACTGCAGTCGCTTTCTCACCTACCACCGAAAAGGTGTTTTGTCCTCTCATATCCATAAGTCTTATCCTTAGCTTCTTCAATACGCTTCTTTGTTGCATACTGGGATATTTCATATATTCTGGGGTGATGAACGCTGCGAAGATCTCGGGATCCATTCCTCGTATATTGAATTAACAACTCACGAGGCTTGCGTTTTCGACGTAGGGCGGATGATGCTCACGATTGGATCGTGATGTTCTGCAGTTAAGATCGTAGTGGCTTTGACTTGCATCTTACGATCTTATCGATCGAGAACACTACGATTTCTCTTAAACTTTCATGCACTACGATCTTCTCTTACTCGTGTTGTTGACTCTACATTCCCGAGATCACACTACGATCGTTGACTTATAAACTTCACGTTTCCTTCAGTACACTACGATCGTGGAGTTAGCTTGGTGAACGTTGGGACCACTCTACGATTTCCGAAGAGTCCCCTTTCAAGGCAGGCATACTACGATCTTCAGGCTCTACGTTTTCTACCTTGACTTCTGCAATGTTGATCAAATTGATGCACTACGATTTCTTCAAGACTAATCTATTACATCTCAAGATCAACCTAACAGTTTTGATCTATCACTAAGTCCTTGTACATATATTCTTTAAAGGACCTTACAAATAATCATGAACACATGCATTAAAACATCAAATCATAATATGCATTCTCCCAACATAAATATTTAGGTAAAGAAAAAGAAAGAAAATAAAGCAAAATATTATTTTTATTTTTAAATATTTAATAAATATTTTAAAAACGTAAAAGTATTTTTATTTTTATTTTTAAAATAAAACATACATATTATAGAAATTATAATATTAATTTTTATTAATATTATACATATTATAAATATTTAGGTAAAGAAAAAGAAAGAAAATAAAACATAAAAATATTTTTAAAACCACAGTGGGCCAATTGCATTTTTTAAAATACAGTGGCTCAATAGTATTAAGAATTTGGCTGACTAGCTTGCCACATAGGAAATAACTTAATTTATTTTATTTTTTAAAAATCCACGTAAGCAATCCAAAATTTGATCATTAACGTCCAGTCAAGAAATTGAATGAATGGGTTGATTGAACATTTTTAAAAAGTACAGTGGGTTAATTGAATATTTGAAAAGCATAGTGACTAATTGCTTAAAACACTATAACCACAGTGGGGTAAAAGTGCTTTTTGCCATTCCTAAATAAGTGTCTTTGCACATGGATTAATAAAGTCATTTAATACTATCATTCAATAGTTAAAATATGTGTAAAATTTCATCACTATCCCTTTATGGAAGTTGAAAACTATTATTCCCTCCATCCCTTTATATCTGACGTTTTAGAGTGTGTTTTTTTCCAAAATATTTGACGTTCTACAATACCAAGAATATTTTGCCTATTTGTTTTCTTTTTCTACCTTTCCTTCTCCACCACCATTAATGACTAACTTTACTATTTCCTCCATCCCTTTATATCTGACGGTTACTTCTTGAGTGCTCCAGCGAGTCAGATTCACTACTACAGATCCAGCCGATGAAGCTCATACCATTAAAAATGTAAACCTTGCCTATAGTAGTAAACCAAGCAAACCTTGCATGTGCTCCTCCTCCTCCTCCTCTTCCTCTTCCTCTGTTTTCTGCCTAAAGGACTTGTACTCCATTGAACCCTAACATCAAACACGGAAAAAGGTTTATGCCCGCGCCTTGAGCTTATACCCCTTTGTCTCCGTTTCAATGTTCGATTTGAATTCCGTTACGAAAATCTCCATCAATGGGTCATTACTAAGTTATCTTCCTCAAAAGAATGACCGCCGTTAATCGCTTTCTTCTCTCTCACGCTTCTCTAATCAGCGCGTGTCTTGGCCCTCCGTTCGATTCTCTCCCTTCTTCTTCCTCTCGGGGCGCCACCAAAGGAACCTTCAAATTCAGAGCCTAAGTCCGACATCGAATAATCAAAAGACGGTTTCGATCCCGAATCTTTAGAGAGAGGTGTTAAAGAACTCGGAGAAATTAACAGTTCTCCTTACTCTAAACAGGTTAATTCATTCTCCTGAAAATTATTTTCATTCATACTAATAGAACTTTAATGCTAGTTTTCTTTTTATATCAGGTGTTTGAAGTAATGAGAAAATAGGAACAGTCATCTCCGTATATATTCTATGTATTTTGTAGTCTGTATTCGAAATTGGGCTTCTTTTCCCTTATTATCAGAATTTCTCACTACAAGTTCCGCCATCTTTAAGTGAGTTTAGGGATCATCACAAAACCTCTCGATTCGGTGATTTAGTTTTTGACGAGTTCTGTCTATCATCTCCATACCTTTCTCATCTTTAATTTTGGTTTATGGTCGATCCGGCCAATTCACTACTACATGCAAGATTTGCTTGGTTGCCTAGGATTTAGGAGAGAAAGTGTGAAACAAGTCTGGTGTTAATGGAGAATTAAATGAGCTCAAAGTATTACTTAAAGGTAAAATAGTAAAACTGCATCTATTCTTAATCTATGTGAAAATCTCAAGAACGTCAAATATAATGGGATGTAGGGAGTATTACTAAGGGTGAATTTTTTTTGGGACAATAAGAGAAGGTAGGGGTGATATATGAAAGTAGATAATTTATTCTCCTAAACGATAAATAAATTGGAATAATTTTTTGACTTCTTCTAGGTGGACATGAAAATTGGATATAAGTGTATTTGAATTTCACCTATTTGTATTTTTATCCACCATTGGAGGTCAAAATACAAATAAATGAAATTCAAATATATTCATGTTTAATTTTCATGTTCAATTTCTATGTCTACATAGAATTTTTATAATTTTTTTTTTTTAAAACGTTATTTTTTTAGGAATGGAGGGAGTAGTAGTGGCTATGGGATGCGCAGCAAACCCGAGATTACCACCATTCAAACAAAAATAAAATTTATTGCCATACTATCTATCTTAAACAGGTATATCACGACGAGCAAACTCCTTTACCAAGAGCTAACCTTTTTAATGAACTGATTAATACAAATCCACAATACATACTCCACACCCCTTTTAGGTATTACTACCTGCCAATAGACATATTTAAAATCATGAAGTCATAATTTGGGATTCTTACTACAAAATCTATCACCATAATCAGTCTTAAGTAATTAAGATATAGTGGTATTTAATTGTATTTTAATGCATCTTAACAGTTCACTTCTTACTGCATTTTAATAAGTCACATCTTTATATTAAAACACCCTCCGAATAGTTAACATATAAATTATATCATCTTAATGAAATAACATCTAAACTTAAAAAGTTATTTAGTAACTAAAAAGTATAAAACATCTAAATGACTTTTAAATTAAAAAAAATCTCAAACTTGACTTTTCAAAAATCAATAATAATTTTAAAATTTGGAATTGAGGGAACACAATATTTATGGAGGCTCTATAGATTTTTTTTTTTAAAGAGAACTCTTCCTCTTACAGATTAAGAAACAATAAGATGTAAGCAAAATTTTACCAAATAATTTTACCTTCCTACCGAATCAAACGTGGAATTAAGATGTATTATTAAATAAACAAACACCGCTGTCTTCACTGCGGTATAAAAAGAGTTCCTCAACGTCAAATTACAATAAAAAAGAAAGGGGGAGTCAGGGAGCCGCGTGCTTAAGGCTCTTAAATAATGGGGTCCTACTTTTAATTATTGTGGCCTTGAAAAAAATAAAATGGAGGAAGAAAGCAAGTGCAACAGTAAATGCGACGACAAGATGTTGATCCCTGAACAGCCACCATTTATTGAATTAGGGACTCTTCAGATTCAGCATAGTGTCACCTATGCTCAATTATCAGTTGTCCTAAAAATAACTATAATATGACATGCGTATACTTACAAGTGATTGAGAATGTCCAGCCTTCCACATCCATTTTCGTCAACCAACTATAAAACCACCCAAGCCCAGCAACCAACCCCACTCACTCCATCTTCCATCTAATCTCAACTTCTCAAAATCTAGCTTGATTTAACAAGCAAGGAAAACTACATCCCTCATTCCAATTACAGAGCAATTAAATGATGTTTATGGTACCAAATAATACCATCAAAATTGGTTCAAGACAAAAAACATGCTTCATTATCATGGAACTGAGGTACCAGTTGAGATTTCACCATCATCATCACCAAACTTGTAACTTTCGTGTACTTCAATCAGAAGATCCCTACACGGTACAACAGCCATAAGCTTTATACAAGCAAGGAATGCACCAGAAAGCTTCCGGTGGAGACTGTAGGCCTCATCAGGAGGGGGGGTCAACCTATGCCTCAGCATTGTTGCCCCAAGGTTTGTGATGCTCTGCGTAATATTGGTGGACCTGAAGTCAAAACCACCGGGCTTTGAGAATGGCAATCCCACAACAAATCCAGCCTGAATATGAGCCTCTAACATTATGTCCGACTCCATTCCTGTGAGAAAGCCGAGTCTCTCGGACATCTCAACTACAGCTTCTCTGTCATTATTTGCACAACCAAGAACCTGCTCAGATAATGCACGAGTATCTCTCTGTTAGATTAGAAGAGAAGAAGCTTTCGTGAGAATGAAATGCGTACTTATTTCGAAACATTACAATAACTGCAGCATATATACAAATCCTAAAACCAATTCTTCAAGCCTAAATAAAAAATTTAGCAACAAGGGGAACTTCAAAATCATGCAGATGATTTTAAAAGAAATCTCAAAACTGTTGTATCAATGTGACAAACATCACCAATCAAGCAGATCTTCAAGAAACTTAATGAAGTTCTATTTGGCCAATTCAATGAATATTGATAAGAAGTCTGCAACAGCAGCTGAAAGTTATTTAATTGGAGGTGCCATAACATTTTTAATTTAAAAGTCAGGAGATGTATGTTTCCGTCACGTCCTTATTCCAGCCCAAAGAGAAGCACATACATGTAGATGGATGTCATGATTTTAAGCCGTAGTTATGTTATCTCCATTTTAGGAATTATTTTTGAGCCACCAATTGAATCTAAAGTTTTTTAAACAGTAAAGTGGAGGCTTCATGTTCTGAATCAGATGGAATTTATTTTCAAACCAAAAGCAATCAATCTAAATCTTAACTGAGTGAAAATAAATCAAAGTTAATCCCTTTCAAATCATATCATGAAATTTTGGCTTAATCCCGATGAAATCTTATTAGGCATACTTGGTGTAAAGTAAACTAAAAAGAAAATACAAGAAGCAATCCAAAGGATTTGATGTGTAAAGCAAAAGAATATTCACCATTCTCAAATAATCATCAACAAAACGTTTTGGGTAATCCCGAGCTGCTCCAAAATCAATGAGATTGATTGATCTTTTGCTCTCATCATACAAAAAGTTACCCCAATTAGGATCAGTCTGCATTAGGTCAAGCAAAAGCTAATATCAGAAAATAAATAGTAAGACAGAGAATAAATATTAGCAAGACATGTTAATAGACTAATAGTAGCTTAAATTAAAAAATGAGAATGAAGTGAGAGAGAAAGTACAAACATAAGAAACAATAAGTACATATGTACAATGAACAGTGAACAGTGAGAGAGAAGTGTGCATTGTTAAATTTCAAATAGAATTCGCTATATACATCACATACTCAGGAAGTCCCTAGTACATAGTTGAGTGCTAGCTAGTTAGCTAGATACTTCCATTACTATGCCAGATCAATATGAAACATACGATATTATAGGGAAATCTAATATTAAAACAAGCCAGAACATACATAAGAAGGGAAAGAGGAAGAATCTGCTATCAGGAAAATAGATGACATGCCTGCATGAAGCGGAAGACGAAAAGCTCCATCAAAGTAAGCTGAAGCAACTTTGTTCCAACATAATTACGAGTCTCTTGGTCAAGTAATGCCACCTTATCAATTGGAATTCCTGTACGAAGCAGAGTAAGGTTGCCTTATTACTTTTATTTAACCCTATTCAAACAAACAAATTGCAATCATTTTCATATATTAGTGATGATGAATATTTAAAATTATCGGAGGAAAAAAGGTATCATATTGGTTCAGGTGACTACAAAGCCACAAAGTCTCAAATGACAACTGACCAAATTGGTTTTAAAAACCATTACCATGTGATGTAGAATACATGATGGAAAGGTAGGCTACTAGGCTCAGTTCTTACATTAAACTATATAAGAATTGTGCTTTGTGAAGTTAAAGTAAAGATAAAGAAGAACTATAATAGAATCGATAGGCACTCTGAACTCTCAGCCGTAAGAGAAAAAATTCAATTAGAGTGAAACTGGACTCTTGTAGGAAGAGGGCATCTAGATATTCTGTCAAACATTGAACGCATTATACACTATATTTATACATTAAACCTAGGTCTGAAAATCAGAAACATAGAGAGAAGGAAAGGAAAAGGGGAAACTGAATAGAAAAAAGAAACAAGGCTAACAATTCATTACGCTTAATTTCTACTAAATGTTTGCTATGAATCAGGTCTTGAACATTGATAAACTGCAATGACCCATATTGCACTTCATAAGTAATTGAAGAGCACTAGTATGGCCCTCATTATCATACTACAGAAGCCCCACAAATATACAAGTAATGGAATTCAACAGACTTTGTGTAGTTACCAGAAACAAGTTCTGTAGTTAGAACCCTTTTACTCAATATATCATCAACCACCATTGGAACATAAAAACCTTCTGCGTTGGATAACAATTCACGGAATCTTTTCTGGTTTAACGCCTCCAACTCATAGTCACATTCACGAGATAATTCTTCTTTTGCCACCTGCAAAGGTTTTTTGATGAAACATATCACACATTTATTGAAGTATCATACACACACAGAGACACTAATATAACCAAAGACATCCAAACCATCTATCTAGGATATGGATATGTTGGATCAACAACTTTAAAATGTTATTAGATTTAGTTAGAGCATCTATTTGACATAAATGGATGTGCAAAAAAGACATCAATGGTAAAACACCACATTTTCCTGTTTAATAAAATTCTGCTTCGCCTTAAAAGAAAATTTTAAAGAAATTAGTAAAGTTTCACTCAGTCTATAGCTTCAAGCCAAAAACATTATGACATCATTGGATCCAAAATGAACGCAGCTTGGCCAGGCTATCTCAAAATTCATGACAGATAAGACCAACTAATTTGCAGTAACCAATGTGAAGGCCACACAGAAGAAAGTTATTAGGACCTGCTCTAGTACAGATATTATTGAAGTGGAAAGTAGTCATGTTCATAGAAGCAATATCTCAACTCGTGATTGAAATGTCAACTTCTATGACCTCCTCTAATATACACATCACCTTACCTTCATAGCTCTGTCAAGATACATCTTTTCTGGAAGCAGATTCGTATACTCTAAAATCAATTTCACACTCTCAATGTCACTCTCAATGCTATCCGCAACACCAGGATATTGAATTTTCATTGCAACATCCAAACCATCCTTCATGACAGCTTGATGTACCTAAAAAATCATTTAAATTTTAAGAGTAGAAGTACAGGACAAGTGGAACACAATAAGCAGAAGATACAAGGTCCTTCAACGAGTTAGTTGATGCAGGGTAGCAAAATCAATACAAGTGAAGGCATATAAAATCAGCCTTTCAGATATTAAAAAAATGTTTGAAGATGCAATATGCAGATTAAGCATTTACTTCTAACAAGGTAATTCACGCAAACAATGCAAGACTTTCGCGAGGGGCATCTTTTATGTGTTATGCAGCAAAACAAAGAGGGAAGTTTTACAATGTTATAGAACTGATGCATGCTCTAAAATATCTGAATTTGATATGCTCAAAGTTGTACAATTTTTAATAGCAAAAGATTAATTGAATGCATATCTCACGTGATGGACTTCTCTCTAAAGACACACACACACACAAAGAGCACATTATATGTAATCTGCTTCAAAAGAAAATTTACTTTCGTTATTCCTACCTCTAAAATGATGGTTCTATCAACAGCTCATGTAATACTTCAGCTTCATACACTAGTTTTCATTATGATAATGAATTCTGTTATATGAATTTTTTAAAATTTTTCAATAAAGTTATTGGCTGTCTACCACGAAACAAAGTCCATTCCTGGAAAAATATAAGCATTAAAGAATATTAAATTATTTATCCTTTTTTGATAAAAGAAGAAAAATTATCAGAAGAAAGATAGATACAAGAGAGGAGGATGAGAAAAATAGCTAAAGTGGAAAATACAAAGCCCTTTAAGCCGGGTAGGCCAATCCCTATGTTCTGAAATAGAAGTCCCCCAAAAGCGCCCATCAGGGAAGCCCCCAATGATGCAAGTACAGTGATTCAGTGTCAAAAAGGTGCAAGAACAAGGATAGAATTAAGCAACCATGAAATGATGGAAAGACAATAAAATCAATTACAAGCATAAGCTGCATCACCTGTCCTATACTTGCAGCAGCCAATGGTTCATAATCAAAGCTCGTCAACTTAGATGACCAGTCAGGACCTAATTCAGCTTCCAAAACCTGATTAAGCTGGCTCCTTGGCATCACATCTGCACCTTGACGGACAATATCCAATGCAGCCAAGATCTGCAAGGCCATACAAAGCTGTCAAAATCACGTTAAGAAAATATAATAGAGCACCTGTCACATTTTGTATGCAAAAATATACTTAAAAGAATAATTCCAAGTGGCTATGGCTTGTCTAAGAAAAATATTTAGTCAAAGCTTACTTATTCCCTACTTCTTTATCGCATATTTATGCTATCGAGGAGCCCTCAACAGGACTTACTAATTTAGTTAGTGATTGCTGGATCCACCTGAACTGTGATGGGAATGTTGAAATGCAAAACTGCAATTGAGGAGCTAATGTATGTCCCAAGCTTCAGCATCTCCCCAAAAAAAAAAAACCAGAAAAAAGGAAAAATAAAAAAAAAGGGAGCAGGATGCCAGGCTTTTTTACTGTGTTGTGGGATTGTCGAGGAATGGCTATAAATCATATCAAATATATTAAATAATTAGGTTCTCATGTTTTTCAAAACAAAATTGTTAAATGAAGGCAAATTGAAAACTCCTAAATGAATTGAATAGCATAAAAAGTAACATACTGGAGCAGGTACAAGAGATTCATCTTGAATACTCAACATCTGCCCTAGTTTAAGTGCCGCTCCACGCATTCTGCATAGTGCAAGAGCCAAACGTTCTGCATTTTTATCGGATAAGAATGGGGAAACTGCAGACTGCTTATCTTGTGAGATAGGCGTACCATAGACAAGCCTCTTGGCAGATTCCTGAATTGTTCCCCAGGCAAGACCAGCACCCAAGCCAGCAAACCTTCAAAATATATTGAAAGAAGAAACTATAAACCTCTTTGAGGAAAAGAATAACAATACATTTAAAAAAGTTATGGTCTTCAAAAGTGCCATCAGACTTGTTCTCCCTAAGAGAAACTACCAATCCAATTAATTTCAAATCCTTAAATCACAACATAAGTTAAGCTGATATCATGTAACAGTACCATATGTTGGCACTATTCTGGTGTGTAGCCAAGGTTAACTTTGAAATAAGCTACAGATTGTCATACTGGCATTTATTGAGAAAAAATTGTCCCGCATTGGTCTAATGAACATCCTAAGCCAACAATAAGTTGGATGCCCAATCAACATATTGCCAAATGTTTTTGGGTTGAAGTGCTCTAACAGTAGTAAGGATGTAAATAAAATGCATGGAGAATGGTGAATGGACCAAACCTTTTGAGAAAGAACCATTAATTGAACATAAAAAAGTTGAAAATAAAGGATCTATAATAGGTAGTAACAAATTGGAGAAAGGGGATTGACTCACCCGAGGGCCCTAGAGAAAGTGGTAGAAGGAACTCTCCTTTCCCTCAGCTTCCTCCTTTTTATAACCGAGGGTGGTGGTGGAGTAATCACCGCCGCAGCTTCTCCTGCTGCAATCTCCGCAATGGCATCGGCCGGAGAGGAAGAAGCAGCGGGCAGCACATCATCGGGCTCTCTATTTGCATTGGGAACAAATTGAGAAGATTCATTAGCATTAGCACTAGCACCGCCATTTGTATTAGTAGAACTGGAGGACGACGAAGGTGTCTCTGAGAGATCAGCCGGATGGGCGGCAGGGGTTTCCGGCTGGTCGGTGAAATAGACAACGCTTCCTTTAGGAGTAGAATTATGAGGATGAGGAGGAGGAAGAGAGAAGTCTCGGAGATTGCCTTTGGTGAGTCCAGTTAGATCAGTGGCAGAAAGCAGGGCTCTCTTGATTAGGGTTTGCAAGTCTCCGGCGCCACTTTGAAATGAGCCTCCTCCCCATCCTACTCCTCGGTGGCTGGCGGCTTCCTTGAGGACTAGAGTCAATCCATCCACCAACCTGCTTAATTCCTTCAAGGACGACGGCATTGGAATTTTACAAATTCAATTGTCCAGCAAAACAGAAAGAAATAAAAAATTAATTTGCCTCTGCTTTTTTTTACTACTACTAGTAGTGGAGTGGAGTAGTAATATTTTTTGGGATTGAGGAGGTAGTTTGAGTTAATATAAAACGAGGGAGCGAGGCAAGAAATAGAATGACCGACGGACCTCCTCCTCTGTTGCGCAGCGCAGGTGAGGTGGGCGGGCGGTTGTTACTCTAAACTTACTGGAGTACTCCTAAGTAGGTGTATTTTCTCTCTCCATTACTTTATCGTTTTTTTCTTTTTCTTTTCAATTTTTCCTCTTAATAACGAAGTGCATTCTACTAATTCTATTCTATTATTAGTAAATTCATTAATAATAATATTTTGTTTAGAAAATTCTTGATGTAACCATTTTAGTACTTAATAATAACCATTCATATATATATATATATGGTCCGGAAATTAAAATCACCTCTTATTTAACATACCTTGCTTACTCCCCTTTATCGACGGATCGGACGACGATTCGATCAAATCCAGTAGTATATGTCAGTCGTTCTTTAAAAGTTAAGACAATTTAAGCTAAGACATTTTTTTATATATAATGACGATTTAAAATCGTCGTCCCATTCTGTCATTAAAGGGGGTGAGCTTAAGATCGAACCCGATATATATATATATATATATATATATATATATATATATATATATATGGATTCCATCCACAAAGAACCTATTGTTGTGAAGAACCTATTTTTTACCCATTACCACAACCTAAGCCTTAGACAAATTTTTTTTTTTTTTTTTTATAATTTCTGAGGTTGTGGCGAATTTGGATAAAAGTTCTTCCCCAACAACCTATTCTTTGTGGATGGATACCCTATATATATATATATATATATATATATATATATATATATATATATATATATATATATACACCACATTAAGGTGTTTGTTGTCCATTGATTACCAATATTGGTACTTCTATGTATGTTTATGTTAAAATTATACTAAACAAGTACATGTATGTTTCAAGAGAACTGTCGAGAAAGTCCAAATCCATATACGTATACACTCGGACGTCTGCATCAATTCAATATAGGCAGGCAGGCAGGCAGGCAGGCAGACCCCTTTAATCATATTAATAATCCAACCACTTTTGGCCACTAAAAAATAAGCAAGTCTAGTTTTAAGCAACACTAGATCACAAAATAAAAAAAGAAAGAGAAAAACGTTGAAAATACGAGGAAGAAATCATTGAGATATGCTGCTACAGTTCACCTCAAGGGGAAAAAGGCATATATTAAACAATATGGATAAACAAAGAGACTTGGAAGAGTTTATTTCAAATTTAATTTGGAGAGTGATGTACAAATCGGCTTCTCCCACAAAATGATGTGCATTCACCAAGCACACGTTTCAAGCACTCTCTTTCACATAACCACTAGTCTCCTCTGCAACCTTTGCCCATTCATTTCCGATCTTCTCTGTATATGCAACCTGGGACATTCATTCATAGTTGCAAAGGTCAGGTGCACAAAAGAATCGTATGGATAGTATCATGCAAACATAATGATAATCAAAAGAAGCTAGGTCCATGCCGAAAACATTGTGGGAATTATACCTTAACATTTACTGAAAACTCAAAAAAAATTAATATATATACATATATATAATATCCACTGTACTTAAGGGGGTGTAGTTGTCTACCAAAACCACCTACATACCATTTAGCAAATGCTCCTCCCAAAAAATCATTAAAATTCTAATCTAGTCATCCTCAAAATGTCGAGAGGGATTCCTTTTGACCAAGTGAAGCCTCCATGCAAAACACAAACCTCACCCACTAATTTGGGAATTGTGAAAGGTTAAGCTCAGTGTTCTAAAAATCGTTAGGCGGACCTAGACGGCAGAGGTGAAGCCTAGCGCCTAGGCATTTTCCTAGGCGTACTAGGCGTTTTTTTAGGTAATCTCATTTATTTATTTTTCTATTGTATATACTTGTTATACTTTACAAAACATGTAATATATGTAATTTGTTTAAATTTTACGTGAAACATTATCCAAAAAAATAATATTTTAAGACTTAATATATTCATTCAACTATTGTAGAGTTTCAAAGTAGAAGTCTGATTCTGCCTTGGCAGGAGCCTAGGTGCCTAGCCAACTCAAGACGGTAGAGGACTGCCTAGCGCCTAAACGAGGATTAATCGAATCTAGGCGAGAATTTTTAGAAGTTAAGCTAGTGTTGGGTTACACAACCCAGGAAAAAAAAAGGACATCTCTATAAGATGCTCAAGCTTACGGGTTTGTTTCCATTTTTGTTTTGGATGTCAAATTCTGTTATAGGATTATGATATTTTCTAACCAAGAGTAGCAATAAGATCAAAAGGCAATCAAATCTTTGTTCCTTGACCCTCGGTCTAGGTCTCACCCTCAGGAATGAAAGTATATAATTATAAAAAGTCAACCCTTGCAGGTATACATTGTGTTAGTATTAATTTGCATCCTATGGCAGATCTAGAAGGATAGAAATACGGAGTTAACTGAAGAAATTGAAATGGAACATTTTCTGACAGCTAGGTTTGCTGCAAGCAAGCTAAAGAGATTTTTGATGTTTTTAAGACTTAAAAATAGCATGTTCCACATCTCCATCAGCTTCAGTAATGAACATTGGGAGATGAAACAAGCAATGTGACAGACAGGTTCTAGAAAGCTTATTGCTGCGACTCCCAGCACAGTTCTCATATCTTGAAAATAGAGCTGCTAAACTAATTTTTTTTAGGGAAATTTAGTAGAGCTCCTAAAGTTATGTCTTGAAATTTTCCTCTAGAAGGTTACATTAGGCTGAAATCACAAGTCGCATAGGAGTGAATTGGATAAGGAGGTATTCAAAGATGAAAGAAGCAACTGGATTGCTGGATTCACTGAAAGAACCAATAGCTTCAGTGAAGACAGTACCTTCCTGGGGTATAGACTGAATCTAAAACAGCATAATCAATGTGCTGATGGGCATGCAAAGAAGGGTGACT
Organism: Panax ginseng; assembly: GCA_020205605.1. Lineage (NCBI taxonomy): Eukaryota > Viridiplantae > Streptophyta > Magnoliopsida > Apiales > Araliaceae > Panax > Panax ginseng. The sequence goes on along the minus strand of CM035138.1, from coordinate 2,870,601 downwards.
GTGATCAGCCAGAACAAAAGACTCGCAGCCGTTGAGAATCTCCCACAGAAAATATATCTACTGTTTGTTGGCTGGTGTAGCAAAGTGTTTGTTAGAGCTCCTAGTTGAGCTGGCGGCTGAATCTTCATTTAGTAACCACCCCCCAAAATATTTTTAAAAATATTTAATACAAACAGTATTGCCACAAAATTATAGTCAGCACATCCCTTAACTATTTTTGAATTACAACTTTTTTACTGAACTACCTAGCACTGGTACAAAACCAACATTTGGAGATGAAGTGCACGTAACTATCAAGCAGTCATGAAATTATGTTGAACTATAAACCTTGCAAAAAAAACATATAATCTAATCCAATTGGATTCGTTGCGAGAATAACATTTTATTTTCTTTGGTTTTCTATTTCTTTTTCCCCCTTTTTAAAGAATTTGTCTCCGCTTCGGAACTTTTTATTGAAAAATTATATTCTGCAGACAGATCCAAGCACCTTATATAATAGGACTTGAGAATACCTGATTAACCACGAATCCCTTCAACATGTTTATGAAGTCAGTCTTTCGTTCTCTGTCTAACCTTTCTATTTCACTTTTGTTATTTTCCTGCAGTTCATGGAATCACTATATTATTTTACATGCAAAACATAAATGGATGAAAGAATGGAGGATGCAATAGTATGAACATCTCTTCCCGTTCCAACTTCAAGATAAAAGAAAAAAATATGGAAGAAAACCAGAAATAGGAAGTCTTTACTCCAACTTTTTGTACATACACTTCTCAATACATGAGTTTGCAAGGAATTTATGACTCAGTGGATAAACAATAACAAGCATATCTCACTTTATCTATTTACTAATGTCGGACCCCCCACACACACAAAAAAAGGTTCAAGGATCAGGACAGTAACAAAAGTCAGAGTGACAGTAAAACTACAGAGCACTTAACAAATTGCTATCCCCAGTCCCGAAATAAATTTGTTACAGAGGCACCTACAATATGTATCAAAATCTATAGAAGTTATTAGTTTAATAAAACAAAGCATATAGAGAAACGGAATCAAGTGGTTAGTCGTAATCGGTCGTAAGATTTTGTAGAAAGGTCAGATGTTCAAGTATTACAGATGACAACTTAGCATTTCAAATTTATATTCCATCATTTTTTGCAAAGCAGGGCTAATTTCAGTGCATCACAGTGCACTGCACAGGCATATGGTCATTCGACAGGTAAGGCACTTAGATTGAAGACCTAACTAATGTAGATATCTTTTTATAAGTAAAGATATCAATCTGTTAATGTTATGATCGGTTAATGTTTTGATCATAACGGACTGATATCATAGAGGTAATGGATTTAGATATAACACTTGTACCTTAATCCGTTCATATTCAGCGATTGCGCAGTTTTTAGCATCCTCGGTTACTCTAGTGGCTTCCTTTAGCTCCTCTACCTTGCGAATTCTTGACTTGTCGCCACCAAATATTTTGGATGACGCAGTTTCGAGTTTTTCAGCTCTTGAGTGTAAAGAAGACAATTCAGATAGAAGTGTTTGTACGGTTAACGAAGCACTTGAACGATCAGAGAACGCGGAGTGAACTTCAAGCATTAGACCCATATACTCATGTAGTGTATCCTGCAATATATATGCATATATAGAGTATCATGAAACAAGTGCTTCAATGGGAAAATCATAAGTTTGGTATCTCAAAGATGATTAATTTATTTATGCAAGTAATTAATTCAAATATGTTGTAATTTCTTTTAAAAATAGGGTATTGATATTTCCACAAGCAAAACTGATAGTTTCATAAGGTCCCTCTCACATGCATAGTTAATGGGTGCCAAACTTATGCGAGAGGGAGCTTGTGGAAATATCAACTTTTACTTGTGAAAATATTTTATTTCCTAAAAATAATGAGCACATTCATTTGATCGAGATTGTTTCTTAATTTTTCAGTAATTATTCGATTATAGAACATTAATAAGCAAGCAATAAGTTCAACTTGAGGTTCAAACAGAACAAGAGTCCAGCAGTTATACCAAATGCTTGACAGTCTGTGCATTTAATTCCCGATACAATCTGCTTGCTTTAACCGTTGCAGTTGCCACATTTTTCATGTCAGCTGCCCTTGCTCTTTGAGTGTTGAGGGCAGCCTCCTGATTTTCAAATTTCATCAACTTAAGAAATGCTAGCCCTAATTCTCCCATTGTTTCTCCCATATCTTGCTGAGCTTTGACGAGAGCTTCGGCCTAAACGTAATCGAGCATAAGTACCAATATTCTATCAAACGAACATATTTCAATAAATACAGTAACGAAGTAATGCTAATAACAAAGATTAAATTAAAATTTAAGAGAACACCTGCTGAGATGCACTGCTAAGGTGCTGCTCAAGATCATTCAACCTCTCCTTCTTACCTAAAAACTCCTTATCTTCCTCTTCCATTTGCCGTTTTGAACCGCCCCAATCATTAGCCACCGATTGCTTCAACTCCTTGAAAATCCTCAACAAGTCCCTCCCCCCTTTCGCTGGCTGCACCGCCTCTTGTGGCCCAATCACACTGGAAGAATCCCAAAACAACTGTTTTGGGAGATTTACCGCCCCGTCAAGCATCCTCGATGCCACATCAGTAGTTGCTGGCAATGGCAGCTTCCCCTGTACCTGTAAAAACACTCTTAACTCATCACTCTTCTTAATAACAGGATGAGCAGCTAATCTTCGTAAGTATTTCTCCAACGCCCCTCTTCTCTGTTCCACAAACTCCTGCTTCTGCATTACTTGACTCTCAACCACACTCTTATCTGGCCGAGGTGGAATAAAAAATCCCCTATAAGCCTCAGCTAACCGATCCGATAGTGTCACTACATCCTTAAACCGCCTACGAACACTAAATTCGGACCCACCATAAACCGGTAAGTTTGTGGTTGATGTAATGAAGTATGTAATATATGTATTTCCTCCGGGAACTAATGAATTCGAAGCTTCTGCCTCTTTCTGTGGATTGGATACAGTAATCTTTAAATACTCTGAGCTCGATGATTGTGATCTGGATAATATAGATGGTTGCTCGGTATTTCGATTAGGGTTGTTAGGGCTTTCAATGCCATTGGATCCACCGGAGTCATTATTGTGTAATGGGCTGTTGACGTATGAATTGTTAGGCGAAGTAGGGGTTTTGAGGGGTGGCGATGGAGGGGAGAAAAGGGGATCGGAGTCGGCGGGGGTGGTGGTGATCGGAGTAGAGAGAGGGTGGTGGGAGTCGGAGGAGAGAGTGGTCATGGCACTTCTGTAACTAGAATATGATTTGGAGGTGAAAGAATCATCAAGCACGAGGGATTCCATATCTTCAGGGGATGCGTAGAGATGAGCTTGTTGGTGGTCTGAGCCCATCATCTTATTGACGAAATTAAAAACAATTTGCAATCAGAGTAAGCTAGTGTGTAATTTATGAAGGGGATACCAATATGAGAGGTAGCGCGAAACTGAAGAGAGATTCGTTAGGGTTTGGATAGTTAGTTGCAGCAGTCAGGAGCTGGAAAAAGGTTCGTTACACATGGCAGCTTTGATTACGAGTATTGAGATGGGCGAGAACGAAAAGGGGAAGTATGGGGGAACTTGACCCGGATATGGTTTAAGATTGGTAGTTGGGTTGGGTCAACCAGAAATTAACGGTACTAGGCGGCAGCGGCAGCGGCAGCAGCCGGTGAAATAATTAATGAAATAATTGTATATCATTAAATATAATATTAATTATTTATAATATTTTTAAATTTTTATAATTATTAATATCATATTTATCTCGTATTCTCTCTCATCTGTAATATTTTTAAAAATATTATAATAATTAATTACTTTCGATTATATAAAATAATAAATAAAATCATTTAAAACGTTATGTATCTGTCATATGTCATATGCTCACAGGCAGAAGCTCATCCCTTCCCTAAACATATCAGTATATCACATAACCTGGCTGTGACCTTAGCCCTGTGTCATACACCAAGCAAGAGGCTAACATCAAATTCACAGCTAAACTAGAAATTAGTACACCAATCAAAAACTCAAATTAATATTCCCAGCCCTTTAATAAAGCATATGGAGTAATTGCTAAATTTAAAGGGACATTAATGATTATATTAATCTATAACTACTGCTTAAATTAATCGAGCATATATCTTGATCGAGTGCCTTGTTCTGGCGTTAATTGTTTTTGTGGATATACTTAGTTACTTGCTAAGTTGCTCGTTCTTGTTTGATTTCCGGCTGCATGTAATAATTAATTAATAGCAGATTTGGAAATTTCCCTTTTTAATGAGATAAATGTATGGCTCCCATCCCATGCACGAAAAAATTATACTATGAAGAGGGAGTGATCGAGTGAGTGATATTGTGCTCGATCGATCAAGGAAATATTCTACTTTAGTGTATAACCCTCATGTTGTAACTACAAAGAATATATATATTTTTCCTCTCTCTGATAATTAATATTATTTTCGGGTTATCATTTTTTCCTAGGACATATCGAGAAAAAATATATAATTGGTTGATATATACGCTCATATTTAAAATCATAGCAAAAATCAATTTATATAATTTGGTGCAACTTACAATAAATGTACAACTAAGAGAATAAATGTACAACTAAAAGAATTATTTATTAAGAGCTCCATAGATCATCATCTCACCATTAATCATTTGGTGTTAAGTGGCTGAGATTAATTGTTGTGTATACATGAAATGAAATGAAGTGTTTTTTATATATATTTAATAAGAATGTGGCATGACTAGTTAATGAAGTCAATGTGATTTACAATATACTACTCCCTCCGTTCTTAAAACATTGTCGTTTCAGAAGAAAAAATATGTTCCAAAATATTTGTCGTTTACAGCTTTCGAGGAAAATAAATCACCCCTACCTTCTCTCATTGTCCCAAAAAATTCTCTTTCTTGTATTAATAGTTTTAGTGATGAAATTTCAAATAAATTTTATTTGATACTCCTTCCATCCTAAAATAATAGACGTTTAAGAGATTTTTATTTTTTTAAAAATAATAGACGTTCTACAAGTCAAAAGCTAACTTGTCCACTTTATTTCAATACTAACCTTTCTTCGTTGGTTTCAAGGTGAATTGATTGCTTGACCTGTATGGAAGAAAGAAATCATACATGTCTTTTCTCTCCCTTCTCTCTCCTAGCTCTCCGTCTGTTCTTATTTGCCACGTGTACAAGTTGTTGATCAATATATCGAGCCAACCAAGTTGCAGAGACGACGCAGGAAGAAAAAGGTCTGAAAGAATTACCAATAATGAATTCAAGTAAGACCCACTCTTAGATTTAAAAATTACCAATAATAACTTCAGTTCACCCTCCCTCCCTCCCTCCCTCCCTCCCTCCCTCTCAAACACATACAACAATGAAAAAAAATGTTTTCTTCTCCAAATCAAGGCGGAGAGGAGAGAGAAGGGAGATAATTTTTTTTATCAGAATGTGAAACGTCTTTAATTAGGAGAGAAAGTGTGAAATGAAGTCCGACTCAATCTCTGCTTCGCATCGTCTCAAATCTCACCTTTTGGCTTTTGCAGTCCGGATGGATGATCTGTTCTGGGTCTATGAAGTTTGGGGTTGGATTTTATGTACAGTTGAAATGTGAGAAACACAGGTTTTAATAGTTTGCTATCTCATTATCAGGTTGTTTTTGTACTGTTTTAAAGTTTGTAATTTATTTTTTTAATTTTGTATTTTGAATTCATAGAACTGAGAGAAGAGGATGAAATTGATTTTTTAACATTACTAATTTCATGACTTTCTTCATCAGAACTATTAGTATTAATTAGTTGTCAGTTGATCAATTTGTGAAGTCAATCAAGTGTGTTGCTTGGCAAAATTACTCAATTCTTTGGTTGGATTCTGGCAATGCATGCTGGTTCGGTTTTTACCCGAATATCCGAAATTACTATTCGATAATTCGGTATTCGGTAATTCGTTTATTTTCAATTTTCGGTTAGTAGTTTGGATAGCAGAAATACCAATAATTCAATTTTCGGTTATAACCGAATAGCTTATTCGGTTCGGTTATAACCGAATGATCACTCCTAGTCCCAGGAAAGTTCTGGTTGACTTTTCACGCATATTAAGAAGATGAATGAAATGACAAAATTGTCCATAATAATGTCATTAAATATGGAGAGAGAATTAGAATAAGAAAAGTATGAGATATTTAATGCTACGGGTATAATAGGAAAATATGTGTAAAAGTTTGGTTATTAAAGAAAAATGAACATTTAACATGAGACTACTTAAAATAGTAATAAAGACTTTTATCATGGGACGGAGGGAGTAGTAAAATAAACTCTTCAAATTGATGTTTGTTGATTTATGTGGTAATTTGAAGAGCATTATTTGTTATTTTCATATTTTGTGTCTCATCACTCTCTTTAATTAAATTAGTTATACATCAAACACATCAAGCGTAATAAATATTTTTAGCCTTAAATTATAGATTTAAAGAGTGAGAAGGAGGTTACAGATTTGAAGAGTGAGAATAATGTTTGTTGACCTACGTGTGGCAATTTGAAGAGGCTATTGAAGATGCTTTTTCTAATGTGACTTACTTATTTAAATATTTCAAAGTGATTGAAGAGGCGTTGAAGATGCTCTTATAGTTATTATGAATGTTATTTGTTATCACTGTTATAATGAATATTTAAGAACAAAAAAAAATTGTTTCATAAAAGATTTATCTTTATATATATTTTTAATAGGAGAATATGAAATTCATTATAAAATTGGTCTATTTTGTCAATCTTACATTCTAAAAAAAGAGTTGTATTTAGGATTACGAATATATATAAATGTCACTTTTTCAATGCAACCATTTTTCATAGAAATATTGCAATGCCCTAACAAAACTTGACAAATCTTGCAATTTCATCAAGATGGAATCCGATAAAATGACATTATTACTATTTAACAAACAACTTTATATTTTAGGATGGAACAAAATTGTATTGTATTCATAATATTAAAAAAAAAATTATAACTGAGAATAGAGTAACAAGAAAAGATTGTTTCAAAAAAAAAAAGAGTAACAAGAAAAGATGGTACCAAGTCCTCTTACTTTAATTTAAAATACTTAACCATATGTATAAGTCTTGAAAATAGGCTTGGTACCGTACGTATATCAATGTAAAACTTGATAATTTTACTTTATTCGATCTTACACCAATGTAAAACTTGTTAATTTTACTTGTCTTCTTCATATGTGCGATTTATATTTGTAAAGCCTACTGGTCTGGCTTCTTGATAGTATCATATATTGTTCATCACAGAGCAATTATGGTCCATGCATGTTCTGTTAGCTGGTAGTAGTAGTAGTAGTAGTAGTATACACCATGTACGGATTGCATATACATTTTCAACCACTTGCAAGCATTAATTCCAAATTTCATACACGACACAAACTCATTCCTTCCATTTTATCTTGCCATGTTCTAACAAAACTCATGCCGAGGAAAGAAGGCTAGATATGTCAACTGTAAATTCCTCCATACCAACAAGCCAACCATCCAAAATACTAGTAACAAAAAGCAGAAATGGGGCAACAACTCAAAATTCGGATTGTTTATAGACACCAAATTATCTCCTGTAAATCTGTTATAAATCTAAAAACAAGACGAAAATATCTACTACAAACTAATTTTTCTCAGGTGTGTCGACTCCTCAGGGTCTTGCAATCCCCACAGTTTTGTCTGCTGTTGCAACACCAAAACAGAAGCCCCGCATTTGAGATCAGAGCATGCAAGTATTTCTCCTACTTCCCCCAACTCTCCTCGCTCACTCCACTTGTTTAGCTGACACATAATTTGGGACTCGCCATGACGCCTACCAACCAGTACAAGATCATAAGCATTTCCCATTGATCTAATCACCGCAACCACATCCATCCCACCAGACACCACCTCCTCTTGGTACGAAACTCTCTCGCAGCGCAGGGTGTTCAACTTGAAGTCGGTCAAGATATTATCATCCAGCATCTTGCTACGTGCCTTACCCCCCACAATGTCCGCAGAATTTGAAGTAGTGAATCGTATTAGACAGACCTTGACATTCGGGTTCTCAGACATGCGTTGGCCATATGCTAATGCTTCTCTATCGTCTGCACCGCCAAAGAAGAGAACAGCTACTCGCTGCAACAACTGCTCTGATATAATGTATCGAGGGTTCTTCAGTTTTAAACGATCAAGGAGGACTCCGACAGAGCAAGGAGCCTTCTCAAGCACATTTTTGTTCAGATGCCTAAATGCATAAGAGGTTTGTACCATTTCCCCATAAATCCACTGCTTGTGGAAAGGAATTATAATGAGAATTGTTCTTTTTTCTAGAGCGAGGGAGCACACATCGTTGTGCATTGCTGCGTAAGGCGAAATGCCTTTATAGGAATTATACATCATTACACGGCCGTGGTTTACTTGTTCAAACTTTCTGAATGCAGAGAATATTTGTTCGGACTGTGAAGGATTTGGAGAAGGCTTCTCGCGTTGTCTGTGAGCAATGAGTAGAGAAGTGGAACGACCCATGAGCTTAACAAGGTGGAGAACAACCAGACTAATAGGGCTCTCTTTTGTGGGATTGGATGCTTGGAGGAGGCTGATTACTGCTTGAACATTTTCTGGGCAGTGTAGGCAAGCAAGTATGCGGAGTTCTTCATTGCGTCTGCTATGTAGGATAGTCCTCCTCTTATAAGCAATGTACCTTCTTGAAGGATCATATAGGACCTTTACTAGAGGTGAGACCACTCCTGCTATAACAACCACTGAGATTACCAAAATGGCATAGGATTCTGCTTTCAGTTGCTGCATTAATGTGAATAATATCTAAAGATTAGCGTCACTAGACCAAGACAAAAAAAGAAAGTTCAAGCTAGTTCTGAATTTGTAATCTATGCTTGACTACATGCTGAATAGCCCAACTAACTGTAGAAAAGCCCTTCCTAATTATAAAGCAAACAAACTAAATGAAGAAGAGATGAGTAAGAGAGAGACTAGTATATAGAACAACCAAAATTGCTACCAAGGGGAAATGTAAAGTACGATGTGCTAGAAAATTTAATTTGGGGATTACTCTGAACTTCTTCAATTCCGTAAAGACAGCAAGTTGAATGATGCCTTTGGAGTTCATGATAAGAGCAAGAGAGAAGGCATCTCGGAATGGTATCCTGCAAAAAAGTGGGGGCACCATGGTCCCCATAATCTTTCCAACAAATGAAACTAACACAAGAAACTGCACAGCAGCTACATTTTCCAACTTTTGTATTGACAAAACATTTGTTTGTAATCCACAAACAGCAAAAAACAGCGGCATGAGCAACTCAGAAACAAAGCAATCAAGCCTTTCAACTAATGCAGCTCCCAATGGTGGCCCATCCGGTATGACTAATCCCAAAACCAAAGATGGCACAATGGCGCTAACGCCAATAAATTCACCAATAAACCCGCAAACCAACACAGCAACAAGAACCGCAAATATATAAATCTCCTTCACAGGCTTCCCTTCCGGAGTATGCCTGACTGCCCACCAAGCTGCCGGACGAATTCCAAACACTATAAAAACTAAAAACAGGGCAACTGACATAAAAGACCCTATCGTTACTTTAAATGATGCCGTCGCAGCTATCCTGGCAGCATACTTTATGAACATTACAGCACAGAAGCATACATCACATATAATGGAAGACGAAGATGCTAAGCGTCCAATATCCGAATTTAGTATCTTGAGCTCATCCAGAAAGCAAGTAACAACTGGGAATGCGGTAATAGAATGAACTTCTACAACATATGGTAGTATTTCTAAGATCTCATAGTCCAGAGATGCAAACTTGTAGAGGAGAATGACAACTAAACTAGCCAGTCCGTAAGGAACAAAGAATCCCAAAATTCCTATAACTAAGGCTTTCTTTCCTGATCTAAAAACCATGGTTGGATCAACTTTCACTCCTATTAAGAAGATGAAGAACATGAACCCGAAAGCTGAGAGAGTATCAAGTACCACGTTGCCTTCACTTGGAAATAGCTTGGACAAGAATGCTGCATTCTGCCCAAGTACTGAAGGACCTAGAACTACACCTCCCTGATCAAACATGAATTAATATCCAAAATCAGCAAACACAATTTAATTTCATACCCATCTTTTTTCAAGATCCTAATCTTTTTACTTACATTCATGATGTAGTATGCTTATTTAAAAATAAAAAATAAAATCACCCTTTATACAGAAAATCTCCAGAAATCAGTATTCTGTATGCATGACCCACAAAATTAAAGAAAATAATTAAGTAAATAAAATTAGAGATGTATTGTGTATAAAGAGGCCAGGGGGAGGGAGAGAAAAAAAAGAAGCTTACGAGAATTTGAGAAACAATCATAGGTTGGCCAAAAGGCTTGAGAAAGAGGTGAAAGAAGCGGGTGATGATGATGATAAGGCAGAGCTGCAACAAAAGAGAAGGAACGGAGTACGTGAGGGGATCGTCGCCATACCAGATGCCCCTTGAGTTGATATGGTCCAAACTATGGCAACTAAAGGGCATTTTGAAATCCGAGTCGCCGGCGGTGGGTGAATCCATCCTCCTCCTCCTCCACTCCGGTACTTGCGTTTTAACATCAGATCGATCGATCACTTAATTAATTTTAGGGTTTCTTGATTAAATTAGAGGAGATAGGGAGATCTAGAGATAGCATTTCAGAGTGAGGGAGATTATCCCATTTCCATTTCCCGACATGAAGAGAGACGGATGGCGGAGCTTTACTCTTGGAAAAAAAGAACATGAGAATTCAGGACAGGAAGATAGATAGATGGACGAGCATGACCAAAGAGCGTAAATGATCTTTAAGAAACTAACCAATTGAAACTTACTAGTAGTAGTATCATTAATTAATTATATCTCATTTCATAAATCATTAATTAATTAATTAGTAGCGTATCTCATTTTATAAATTAAGGAGTGTAAAAATGTCAGAATATATGTCTGTTGCATATTAATTTTCTTTTAAAATTATAAATATATTTTGAAATAATAATTTTTTTGAAAAAATTACAATTAAAAAAACGAGTCTAGCCTCACATATTTATTGTTATTAATGTACTTGGGAAGAAAAAAATTATAATTAATTTCGAAGAAATTATTCAAATTTACAAGCTTTCTATATTTTCAATTCTATGCTAAATAGCTAAATATATATTAGTATTTCTTAACGGACACGTACGTGAGCACAACATGCAATGCACGTAAGGCTGCAAAGGAACGTATTCCTTCATCGAATATAAGAAAGGTTTACTTGCACTTTCTAGTATTTTTTTTTTAAAAAATTATAATAAAAGTATATTCAGAAAATATTTATAGAATTAATACATTTTTAATATTTTATTTACACAATTAGTATATTTAGTTTTCTTTTAATTTAGTTGAGTGTTTTAATGGATTGTTGATGTGGCAAATTAATTTTTCAAATATTAACTTTTCTCGGTTTTTATGCATAATGCGTGACCATTTGAATTGCATGCCGATTCCATTTGACGTTTCTCTCTCTATCAATTGAAAACCCTTATTTTCTAATTTGAGAACTTAGAAACCAAATTTTGCTTCTTCTTAGTGTGATGCCTTTGGAAATAATATTATATACGCCGCTGCTTCGTTTGGCTTGTTTGTGGGCGTCGATGCTCCATCTTCTTCTTTTCTAGTTATCCCCGTCAATGGTATTCTTTTTTCGTGGTTGTTGACGTTTGTGATTTCTTCCGGTTTTGTATAGGATGGTTTCTACGAATTAAGAAGAATGTTGGGAGAATGGTTGATAAGAAGAATGATGGGAATAGGAAAAGAATTCGGAAGGATTATTCCGTTAAGAACATGAAGAAATATGTCAAGGTAAAGGCTAGTGTGGTAAAGTCCCCAAAGTACGGGAAGAATGAAATTGTCAAATCCCTCTTAAGGATAAGAAATCGGGGATAAGAGTTTCTAAGAAGCCTAAGCAATTGATGGATTTGGAGTCTGATTTTGTTCGAAGATACGCCAAACAAAGTTGGGAATGAAATGCTACCGGAATATTATCCCTCGCAAAAATATATCTTAAGGTGTGCTAGTTTAATTGTTTTCAAGAATTTGGAATCCTTAGTTGTTTATGCCTACTTGTAAATTTGTTTTGGGAACTGGTAATGTCCTAATTGGTCATTGATTAATTTGTATTTGTTAAAATGGTTATATACCCTCCAAGTGGAGGTTTGATTACTATTATATATATTCTGATTTGGTTACTAGATACTTTTTGACATTATAGAGGTTGATTAAATTGGTTTTGGTAACCTGCTGATTGTGTTTGGTTACTAATGTTAATATATTTGGATACTGCTGATTGCATAACTACTGAAATGACTTGTGTTACTATAGAGTTGTAGTGTGATAACTGTTTAATTTTTATTTGTTAAAATGGTTATGTACCCTCCAAGTGGATGTTTGGTTACTATTATATTCTGATTTGATTAATTACTAGATACTTTTTGACATTACAAAGGTTGATTAAATTGGTTTTGGTAATTTGCTAATTGTGTTTTGTTACTAATGCTAATATATTTGGATATTGATGATTATATAGATGTTAAAATGAGTTTTGTTACTATAGAGTTGTCTTTGTGATAACCTGCTCGATTCTCGATTTGTTATCGCAGTATGCGTTATGTTAATGCATACGCTTTATTATTTTTTTTAAGAATGCGCTTTTGATTTGGTTATTTACTTTAATGTGTTTGATTACTTTGGTTTACTTTAAGGTTGTGAGTATTTTGCTTGTTTTTATATGGTAATGTATTGTATTTACATATTTGAGATCTATATTACCAGGAGCGTCATCGCAATTTCACTGCAAAAATTATTTATTGGTCTATATTGTCATTATGAAGAAATTAACTGAAAAGTTCAAGTTGACTTATTTTGGGAATTTTGTAGATATTGTGGAGCCCCAAATGTTTTCATAAATAATACATCGGGCTTTGGTGAGAGAAATTTATCAAAGGGATAAGGGGGAGATGTGATTTTTGTTTTGTGAGAAAATGGTAAGATTCGGGTTGCCAAAATTTTGTTTAATTTCTAGTTTGAGTTGACAAGTAAATGAGGATATTTCTGCATTCAAGGGAATGAAAAATCAGTTAATGGAAAAGTTTTTTGGAGGTGAGGTTGTGACCCGTACTAGTATCCGGAGGATATATCGGAGGGCTGTATTTGATGACGAGAAGGAGGCTGTCAGGATGTCTATTAATTATATTCTTAGTTTGCAATTTTCTACTAGCTACTGTTTCACATAATTATGTTGACGAGTATTGATTAACTTTCTCTCTTATGGCGACCTTGATAGTTATCTGTAGGAGAAATTTGCCTTTAAACAGATGAAAATTATTTATCGATTGTTGTGAAGGGACATTTAAAGAAGGGCGTGAATGAGGGTGTTATATACAACTTTTACGAGGACAATTATTGTAAATCTTATAAGTTGAATGGATTGCCCTATGTTTTCCAAGTTTTCTTGTTTGAAACCATTCCTACTCTTAAAGTCCGGGGTTTTTGTATTGATGAGCATATGTCAGAAGTTAGATTATTTAGATGGAAGAAATTAAGGCTCCCAAAAATGACAAGTTAAATGATATTAACATTATATTTGGTTCTACACAGGTATGCCGGTTACTATTAACATTATATTTGGTTACCTTTATGTATATTTATGGTTACTGATTTAAATTTATTATTTGTCGTGTACTGATTTGTTTCTTTTAATTGTTTAAAATTTTTGAGATGCTATATTTACTATTCTCACTCTATATCAGTTGAGGATACAAATGCTCATTCCTACAACTGATGAGAGAGATTGTTTGGATTTGGGTGATTTTCACTTTTTTTAATGGAAATGATGGTGGCTCTAATGTTGTTGATATGAAAGTGGATAAAACCAGGAAGGGTGGAGATTTAGGATTTTCACTTTCTGATGTCAAAAGTATTATCGATGCATGGGTGATACCTGATGGAGCAGTTTATGTCCAATATGGAAAAGCTCTCTCAAATGATTGATGACAAAAAGGGGGAGAAAAAGAGGCATAGAAAGAAGAGGAGCAAGAGGCACCAAAAGAAGAGCAGAGGGTTAAGGGAGAAGATGTCAAAGAAGAAGAAAGTAGCAGCAGATAAAGAATCATCATCTGAGGGGGAGCATGAAGATGATGATACCAAAATCGCAGAAGCTGAAGGGGAACCTGATCAGAAAGGTGATGAAGGGGAGCCAAGCAAAGATAGAAGATCATCATCTGAGGGGGAGCAAAAGCAAGAAGCAGAATCAGATGAGTAACTGATCAACAAGCATCCTGGAAACACACATGGAGTCAAGGAGGTACATCTCTAACCTGTTAGGAATGTTCTGAATCCAGGATGTAGAATGTCTTAATGTATAAATTTCTATATCAATATAAATGACATTCATGATTAACTGTCTTAGAAATACAGCTGCTCACTGTATATAAGATTCATTCATAACATGCATATGCACTTATTATTTTTATCATAATCACATAGGGGGAGATTGTCAGGAATAAGCATGTGAATGCTATTCCTATTTATACATGATTTGATTATGATATATATATATGTATATGAATGAATAATATGCAAGTATGCTTGTATTAAGAAAAGCTGTAAAGTCCTTTGATAGATAATAAAAATATATGTACAAGGACTTAGAATGAATTGATCAAATATGTTAGGTTGATCCTACATGAGCAAAACAGCTTTGTAAAGTCCTTAAAAAGAAATGATGTACAAGGACTATAAATATAGAAAGATCAAGCTTGTTAGGTTGATCTTATAATGTAATAGATAAAGGCCGGTCGATCGTCGAGCACTACACCGTAAGTCGTAGTCTGCGCGGTGTGAGTCAAGGTTAACTCGAGAGCTATCGAGGCGGAATAGGAGTATGCAAGATAGTAGATCTCGAGTTCAGTGAGACCGCCAAGGAAACGAAGAAGGATCGTAGTGTATCGAGAAGAGCTTCTCCGGGATCGTGAGTCTTTGAGGAAGTCGTGTTCGAGAATCGTGAGACGACTTGCCTATGAGCCAAACGATCATCTCTTGAAAACCTAAGTCCAAACGTAGACTACACTCGGAGTCGTAGAGTCTAGTGATGCCGAAGCCAAGTCAAGGGTCGTAGACTACATTCTAAGTTCGTAGAGTTCATTAAGTGAAGGCAGATATCGTATTTGGGCAAGATCAGATGAAGACAACAAGCATAAGGCAGAAATCGTAGAGTGTCAAGATCTAATCTCGGGATCGTAGTCTCTGCACAGCCGAAGCTGAATCGTAGAGTGCAGAACTACGACTCCAACAAAAGTGCTCACAATGCTAAGTCAGAATTGTAGAGTAGATACGGTTCTCAATGAATGAGCACTCTCAGAATATCCAAAGGAACGAAGCCTCTATTTGGCACTGCAAAGATGTAATCCACAGTAAGGGAACCAGAGAGCACTCAACGAATGGCATGCAGGCTAGCAGAAGAACTAAGCACCAATCCAATCAGCATCAAGATTGAGTTGAAAGGCCATTCGTGATGAAGTCTTCCACAAGATGATTCAAAGAAGACTTCAACAGCTGATCAAGGAAAAGTCAGCTAATGCAGTTGCTGTCAAGAGAACAGAAGACAACGATCTTGGAAGCAACCAGGATCGTAGTGTTTGTCAGATGAAGAAAGAAATGATGGAAGGTGAACCGAGATACTGGTCAACTTCTGAAGAGCAAGGCTAAAGTGATTAAGTGCAGAGTCAGTTCATTGATGATAAGTGAGCGGAAGATCACCGGAGAAAAGCAAATTTGGATGCGCCCGTCTCAAGTGTCTTGATATTCAGAAGGGGACCAGAGCAAGGAATTATGCCATCAGTATCTGAGAACAGTCGAAGCAAATAGAAGTATTGAAGCACTGCACAATACAAGGAAGAGGTGTTCTACTTTGAAGATCCAACCAACACTCTTCAAGATCGTAGTGTTAACTCTTCTAGTCAACAAGTAAAACTCAACAAGACACTACGATCAGGTCCTTGAAGACGTGCATCAGAATCGTAGAGTTCAAATACCTGATGACTGAAGCATTGGTAATGGTTCAATCTGAAGGATAATATTTGGACAAGTGCTTATTGAGAGCATCGATGCAAAAGGACAATCTCTGATCTAGAAATCAGGAGAGATAAAGTCTTCAACCTGCCCAAGACAATAAAGTGATACATCCGGCGAGGTAGGTGAAACAATGAGAAGCTATGGCGTCAAAAAAAGTATGACAAGTCACATCAAGCGCCTACATCAAGCAACTTGAGATCCGTGAAGATATTTGAATAACCTTCAATTTACTTTCTAACGGAAGGATTGGGAAGAAGTATAAATGAGAAAGAGCTTCAAATATCCAAGGTTGCTGGAGTTATCAGTTTTAAAGAGAATGTGGACTGATCTAAACCATGTGATAGTGAGTCTAAAGGCTCACTCTACGATCCACCAAGAACACTCATAAGTCAGATAATGAAAGAAGTAGAAGTGTGAGTTCTACTATGTAGAAGTGAGAGATCTACTACATGAAGAGTGTTCTGAATCACCGAGAGAAAAGGAGAGCATCATGCCATCCGGATGTCCATCATGGGAAGACTCTAAGTCTGATAGAGAAGAGCTACGATCATCTTAAAGTCCATCATGAGAGAAGGCATCGAGTAGCAAAGAAGGATCATCACAAAAGCCATCTTGGTGTCAAGCATAAGAAAGGTTCTAAGTACTTTATGAAAAGCTTACAGTCATCTTAAAAAGCCTCTACATGCGACCATCAAGTACCAAGATAATGATCTTCAAGCGCGGTTCATCAAGGGGTCATCCTAAATAGTTGAAGCAACCCAAGAAGGTTGGAGCATCATGCAACACTCAACCGCTTCTTCAAGGATGATCAAGCCAAGTCTGCTAAGGATAGAAGATGTTCAGAGCATGAAGACATCTTAGCAAACAAAGACCGACTCCAACAACAACAAACAAATAACTCAACGAAGCAAGGGCTGAGGGTCCTTGTCCGTAGGGACTAAATGAAGCGGTCAAGAGGGTCCTCGTCCTGAGGACTAAACAAAGCAGGCCAAAGGGTCCTTGTCGGTAGGGACTAAATGAAGCGGGCCAAGAGGTCTTTGTCCCGGAGGACTAAACAAAGTAGGCCAAAGGGACATTGTCCGCAGGACTAAACGAAGTCCCAAGGTCACCGGCCTTGAAGAGTTCTTAGTGAATCAAGTCCCAAGGTCATTGGCCTCAAGGAATCGTAGAGATTTAGGGTCTTGCCCTTCCTTAGGGAAATCCTGCTAGTTGAAAGCAGAAGAGAGTGGATTAGGAGCTTGAGTCTCTCGAACCACTTAAAACCCTCAGTGTCTTTTACATTATGTCATTTACATTATGTCTATAATCGCTATAATCTGCTATGTATGTTCTAACCGCTACAACTAAACTAACCCAATGAACAATGTATGTATGATTATGAATATATCAATGAAGGGAATCTTTTACTTATTCATTTGTGTTTGAAAAGATTCTTATGTTTGTCATATACTTAAATATGAACAATATAACATTAACCGTAAAAGTATTTGAAATTAAAAGGATCTATTCAACCCCCTTACTAGATCTATTGTGCCCTCCGAACTAACAATTGGTATCGAGTAGGTTCTCATGCTATATTCAAAAGCTAATCGCTTTGAGTCCGATCCCATGCACTAACATTGTTCGAACTTAGTTTAGTAGTAAGTAACTTCGTTATATGCTTGAAGAGCTCACACGCTTGGAAATATTGTGTATAGGTAAAATGTGTATACACCGAAGTCATTTCAGATTGGTCCATATCCTCAATTCGCTATATCAACAAGACCAGATCCCAGCCTGCAATCGATCTTGTAGTCCCAAGACCGATTTGAGAGAAAGAAAGCAAGAGACATCAAGTGACAAAGAGTAAAGAATTCATCATCCGAAGATGAAGAGGTCACGCTTACTAAGAAATGCTGATCGAGAGGAGAAAGAAGATCTTCTCAAACTTATGAGTGACCAACCAACAACTGGGTGCTATCTTTGTAAACTCAAAGATGTCAAAGATCTTAATGTTACGATTCTCTTGATCTACATCTTCAAGACCACGACCGATTGATGAAAGGCCAACAAGAGCATTAAAATTTCGAAAGGAGCAAAAAGTAAAGCTTATGCACATCAATACCGAACTCTCAGTATATCTAAGGTAAATAGATCGTTAAGAAACCGACAAAGAAAAAGGTACGATTCCTCACCATTATTAATGTATACATCATATTTGCACCATCCTATGAACTATGACGAGATTCATCGAGAAGTCATAATCTACCTAAAAAGGTGAAGAGAGAAAGTAGTCTGAAGATGGAAAATTCAAATGTCTATAAACTTTCTCTTTAACCAAGTTTTAGGCTAAAGATGACATCTTGAAGAAAATCAAAATAGATCATAAGAGTATCATGCATCAAATGAATTTTATGTTAAGTAATCATTCATTGATGTCTTTAGTATGTATGTCTGAGCCTATGTTCTAAGTGTTTGACAACACACAGAGAATGATCAGTTCTACAAGAGGATCTTGTTGATTTATTGAAACTGATCACATCCATAAATCAACTAGATATTCATAAATCGTAGAGTTGATTCACACTCTGTGAACACTTAAACATTGTGAACATAACCCAGTAAATGATGAAACCATCTTAGATAAAGAGTGTGTCATTAATTGTCAAATCCTACACACACTCGCCATCATGCTTCTCAAAAATATATTATTTCAAGATAGTTGCATGCATAAACATGTCTGTTGGTGATAAACATGATGATTATCTAGTTAAGAGGAATAGGGGTTTAGAAAACTAACCTAGCAGGACCCATTCAACAATGGGGACCAAAAGTAGAAATATACTTAAACCTGCAGGTACTTGGTCAGTATGACCACACTAAGGAATGCTGAAGCAGAAGACTTCATTCAAAAGGACTCAACCAGCAAGAGGCTAAGGACTGTTCAGAGATGAGGCCGATAAGGTTCCTATATGTCCAAGCCTGTCTTTGAAGACCCTCTGAGCTAACCAGAATGGAGCTCATACGGGCAGTGATATCTCAGATATGGGAGCATCGCATGCAATGAAGATAAAGAGGATTTTATGTGCCCATATCAAGAAGGACATGCTTTATGAAAAGGATCCTCATGGAAAAGCGCGGCGCCCCAAAATAGGTATACAACACCCATTCTCGAAGTCGCCAAAATACATGGTATGAAAGCAAACTACAACTTTGACAATACAGTATGTCGTGTAGAATACGACAATACAACCGTGAGTTTGAATACAAATATAGTCTTCTGATAATATACACACCCAAATAAGTCCTCATTAATTATTCATACACTATTTTACGTAAATAGTGAGGATAAATAAAACATCTTCCTAGAACCATCACTCCATACCCCGACTGATCCTCGCTATGTTCTCACCTCCTCACGAGAAGAAAAATGGAACAAAAAGGAAAAGGGTGAGCTCAACTAGCCCAAGAAAGAATATTATGACTAAGATAATATACAACAAATTATCGTTAGTCTTCAACAGGAAAAATCTAATGAATAAAATAGATAACAAGTTTTAGATCAACAAATGCAAAGAGAAACAACAATCCATTGAAGAGTCACGTGAGAAAGAATTCTACCGCCTTCTAAGGTTTAAAAGTCCAAAGATCAATAGTTTATCCTCAGAATAACAATCAATATACATCTTTAATCATCTTTGCACTACAAAAGCCAAAAGATATTCATTTAGATCACCAATTGGGTCATGTTCATCTCAACACTGCTTCATCTTTGCACTACAGTGCCAAAGATATTCATCGATTAATCGTTCATCTTTGCACTACTGTGCCAAAGATATTCATTTATATCACCATTTAGGACCGAGGATGATGAAAACATTTTTAAAGAAACGAATCCAAAGAAACAAAATGATGAGGATTAAGGATTAAGGATTCGTACTTTGTTTTACCCAAGTCCAAAAATACTTGAAAATAATCATATTGGTGTAAAATTCAAGAATGATCAAAACATGGATACAATCAAAGCTAGTATCCGATTAGATATTTTGGACAAAAAGAAAATTTTTATTTTTAATGAATAAGGCCGATTCGTGAATAGTGTAAGATATCGTGAATAAAGGCCGTATCGTGAATAAGAACTCCCGACACAACAAGTTCCAAATTTGATAAAAAGTTCACCAATACTTCGGCATAATGATATTGAAGAAAAATATCATTTAAGAAGAAAGTAATACCCTTACCTCAAAAATAACCGTATTTCCGATTGAATTTCTAGATAAGTCTTGTAAACCAAGACCAGATAAAGAACACTCAAAGTATACTCACAAGAATACGCTCGATAATTTAGAGAGAAAAGAGAAAACTTTGTTTCGGTGTGATTTTAAATTCTAACTTAGCCTCTATTTATAGGAAAATGTTAGACGCATGAAAGGAGACTAAATTAATAAAATATTATTATTTACCAAATATTCAAGCCCACCACCAAGGAATCTGATTTTAGCCACCAACCACATGTTAAAGATGCTCACCAACCTTTGAAAAAACGTTTTTCTTGAAAATAATAATTAAAATTTCCAAAATCAATTATTTCGAAACTCAAAACATCAATAATTCACAATAAATATCCCTTTTATCAAAAATTCAAATCTCATGAAGTCTTTATAGGAATTTCAATTCTCTACAACTTTGGTAGAAGAAAATTTTTCCAAATTCCAAAATGAAATTATCCAAAATTCACAAACGGGCAATTTTACAGCCTATAATAAATTTTCTATTAAAATTGTGTCCACCGCACACACAAAACATATGTTAAACATTTAATGCCACAAAATACTCTACCTCCTCATATACTCATATATCCCACATTCATTATAAAATATCACCAATTAATATATTATTAAAATAATATATTTAAATGAATTATTTTATCGTAAAAGATAAAATATTAATTTTCAACAATTGTCACATTAAAATTTTCTCCATATATATCCACATAAAATAAATATTTTCTTTATCATAATAATCAATAATTAATTATTCAAAAATAATATTACGTAATCACAATATCGACAACCGTGCCGCTCCTGTGAGGAGAGGGGCTTTCCAATAAGGATTTCTCCTTACCTGGCGCCGCAATTAGGTTACCAAACCTCTCCTGTAGATGTAACTTTCTAGACATTGCCAATAATGTTATCCGATAATATTATTCAAATAATATGAATTATTGATTTGATAATGGAAAATACCGTAATGACAATTATCAAACAACAAAGAATACAAAATATCAACCCAAAGAATTATTGAATCAATAAAATATAATATTGAATAAGAATTCATCGTAATAATTATTGAGTAAAGCGTTTTTACGTAAGGATCAATAATTCAATAATCTCAGTCTTAATACCGGTGCCTTCTTTATGCAACCACGCCAGACATCAGATTTTAACCACCGTGTAACCCAACAAAGTTAATAATTCAGTAAATTTACGTCGTTATTTATAAAACTTAATCTTTGTCGGGGCCCACCAATGATCGCTACTGGCAAGTAAATGCGAGATTCCTTTACAAAAAGAATATTCCACGACCAAACGAATATTCCCCGACAATAATGAATATTTTATAACCACTTGCTTATTTTGTAAACTTTGCACATTTCACCCATAACCAAAGAATTATATCAAATTAACCCTTATTAATTTAGAATAATGAATAAAGGAAAATTGAATTTTATTTATAATAAGTTGGGGTCTTACTGAAGCTCACAATAGAAGATCATTGAGCTTAAGACAAAAGGAGTTCTTTACGAAGCGTAACTTCTCAAAACAAAGGATCTGTCGAAGAAGACTACGTTCAGAAGTCTTTGTCGAAATGATAAGAGAGTGATCAATCTCGAAAATACTCATATCTACGATATACAAGGAAAACTAAGCAACGATGATGATTCCAAATCGGAAGGAGGAATGTTAGGCCCTTCAAATGAACATGAAGAAGGAATCACATCTATCTCGCAAGACAAAGATCAACAATGGGGAGCGGTGATCTCATTAAGGAATAACAAAGACTAATAAACCAAGAGATGTACCATTCTCAGAGTCCCAAAACTTTGTGGTCGATGAACCAAATAAAGATCCATAGTCAGTAGGAACGTCTCAAAATGTACTACTGATAACCCTTCAGCCACCCAATCCATAATCGTGAAGTTCCTACGATCAACCACATAATCGTAGTGTAAAAGCGAAAGGACACCAAGATTTCAGCAATGCAGATATCCAGAGCTGGTAGAAAGACCTCCCCATCAGAAAAGGTCTAATGAGATGTCATTGAAAATCACTGTCTTAGTATTTCATCCGAGAGCGCCTCGTGGACAAACCCGACCTTAGCTAACTCTAAGAGGTTGGCCTTCCTTACCACCCTTATCCCAGAAGGAATGCTTGATCTAGTTCATCTCAAAAGAACCAAGTCAGTCAACGATCGTAGAGTTGAGCTTGAAGGGGACTAAACGATTGTTGTACAAACTCAACGATCGTAATGCTATCTAAACGATCGTAGTGCAACCTCATCGATCGTAGAGGACAACTCAACGATCGTAGTCCTACCAAAGGGTATTCCAGTTCACAAGGAGAATGAAGAATGAGACATCTGTTAAGCCATTCAAGTTAAGGAGATAAGTTCGAATTTATCAGTGATTGAGCTATGCTGCATCGAAGTAAGGAGGAAAGACAAAGCCATCCACTACAGCATCTCTAAGAAATTGATCGTTGAGTCATCAAATGAAATCGTAGAGTCTATAACTATCTCATCATGTTACTCTACGAATCAAAAGGTCAACGGTCAAAGCCATGTCAATTAAACGTCCACTCCTCTAATAACTAAAAAGTTGTGGGGAGTTACAGCTCATTACTGGGCAACATGCAACCAATGGACAGTTGACACATCACTGAGTATGCAGAGTTAGAAGGAACTGCCATAAAGACAAGTTCAAATCAGCAGACAGTTACCAAAAGATATCGAACCTTTCTCCCTCCCATTTTTAAAACCCTAGAAAGCTTTTCAAGAGCAAAATCAGTTAACCCACAGAGCCTTACTAACCAGACAGCCATCTAGCATAAATCCCTCTAAATCAAACACCCACAGTCTTAGAACGATTCAAATGGAGAACTGGAAAGTTATCACCGACATTCAACTTGAACCAAATCGTTTGAGAAATGGAAAGAAGTTCGAGGACATCATAGACTCGTAGCGAAGATGGGTATTCAGAATGTCTCAAGGCGAGTACTCGTGTATATATTGAACTGGTTAAGGAGTTCTACTCAAACGTCTCCATAAACTCTAGAACTCTATCTACCAAGGTTAAAGGTCAGATTCTGAAGCTGAAATCTTCTGACCTTAATAAATGCCTAGGTTTCCCTAGCCAAGGCCTGAAGAACCTTGAAGACGTCAACATCGAGCAAGCGAATGAGTTAATGGGATACCAAAGAAACCCTAGCTTCAAAGACATGAAGAAGAAGGAATTCCATGAAGAGTATGAGTTCCTAGCTGAAATTGTAGGAAAGAAGTCATACCGTGGTAAAAAACACTTTGCACGATACTTGATTGATCAACAACTAAAGATAATGTCACGATAGTTACAAGAAACAAATTGACTTTGGAGCCATTTTGTTTGATCATATCTCTAAGTGGGTAGAGAAGGCTGAGAAGAAGCCACTGACCAAGGTATTTCATGGAAGGTTGCTTTGAGTATCATTCTAAGAAGAAGAAACTAGGAGGGAAAATCAAGGAAGATGAGGGAGAAGCCTTGAATATGTACAAAGTAATGTCTCCACAGTTATTTGAAAACTGGAAGAAGAACCCCAAGGAGAACAAGAGGTCGATACCGGGAGCAAATGATGAGAGCCTCTCTTGCTAAGAAAAGAAAGATAGAGAGACAGAGAGCTCGAGTTTGATGACTCAAGAAGAATTTAAATCACACCATCCAGGAAGAAATCAAAAGTGGTGAAAAGAGCTGGTGATGTGAAGAAAGCCCAGGCCCCACCAAGAAGTCTCTCCTCCTTGAACAAGGACAAAGAAGAAAAAGTCCCAACTGCTGAAACAACAAAGAGGAGAAGCAGTAGGTTGCTTCAAGGGCCAGTCAGCAAGAAAGCTAAGGTGGATGACAAACCATCCTTAGCTTCTCAAATCAATGGATCTGTTAAAGAAAGGGACGTAGAGTCAGCAGTAGAGGAAGAAACAGAAGATGTGGTCCAATCCCCACAGTCAGCATCCAGAAATGAAAGTGAAGCTGATGAGATGAAAGAAAATGCAGCAACTGCTGATGAAGAAGAATCTGCCCCTGCAAGTGCTGAAGTCCAAAGAAGTATGTCTGTAGAGCAAGAAGAGTCAGAGCCTGAAGAAGAAGAAGAGTCAGTGTCTCCAATAATTGAACCTCCTCGAAGAAGGAAAAGCTACAGTCAGTGAGCCCGGTTACTACAAAAAGGAATAACAAATGGCCAATCAAATGCCATCATTGAAGTTGAGTGATGATGAGCCCGAATCCCCGTGAGAAAGTGTCAAGATGATCGAAGGTTCAACATGAAATGCAAAGTTAAGAAGACCTATCTCCGCCGCCGATCTAAACGGTTCGGTTACGAGAAGGAAGAAGCAGGAAATTTTGATTCCAACTCAAGATCGTGAATCGTAAAACTTCGAACTTCACCCCGCTTCTTCTCACCGCAAGATTTACCGAGAGAATCAGGTAAGCTCCCAATGAACCATCGAAACTCCTCCTCGCGGATGGGTAAACCATGGAGGTGAATAAATTTCGAAGTAACAAGAATGACTTCCTCCGACTTAGTCAAGAACTCGGAACAACATAGCTTGCTAGATCGCTCAACCATTCTCTACAACCTCGATGATTTCTTGATGAGATGGTTCTTCCAATCAATGCCTTGGTCAAGGCCTTTCTCAAGGAGATGGAAGTTACTTCAGCTAGTGTTACAAAACTTTTCCAAGCATGGAACTGGTAACCCAAAACTTTCCAAGGGTGAAAACTTATGCTACCAAGATGATAACAAACCAGCCTCACTTCAAGGTCTATCGACAGGCTAAGAATCTCTACATCCCCTACGATCGTAGAGTGGATTCTGAAGGAAAAAGAGTCATGACCAAGGAGCAAATCATAGAGTCTATTCATTCTACTGCTGATGATATTCAAGTCCAAAACCAGAAGCCTTCTTATGATAAAGCACTACTATCAGACACTCCATCATTCTCTGCAAGCAATTGGTACTCCACGATTGTTCAGATTATCCAAACCTTTGATAATTTGTCCAAAGATGATGATCGTAGAGTCCAATCCATTGCTCAACCTGAAGCTGCCAATCAAGAGGATCAAATTATTTTGGAGCAGGAACTACTGAAGAGCTCTGATGATCTCAGCAAGAAGATATCTATGCTCACCGGAAGAATCACGTAGCGACATGCGAGGAGATGATTCTTTCCAGCACAAGCTTCAAGCTATCTTGGCTGATGTATCTCTCAAACTCCAAGAGAGGGATAACATCTATAAGAAGGCCATCCAAGATTAGGCGCGTAGCTTCTACAAATTCGTAAGGCCAATACAGAGCAGTTGAAGCCCTCTCCGACAAGATTGATGATATGAGGCGGACATTTCTCAAGACAACTTTAGCTCGACCAAAGAGAACTAAATTTTGAAGTTGCTAACTCTCTCCTGCTGATGGAAGCGCAATTTATGTCCAACATGGAGCAACTCTCTCAAATGATTGATGACAAAAAGGGGAGAAAAGAGGTATAGAAAGAAGAGGAGCAAGAGGCACCAAAAGAAGAAAGCAGAGGGTTAAGGAGAAGAGGTCAAAGAAGAAGAAAGTAAGAAGAGATAAAGAATCATCATCCGAAGGGAGCAAGAAGATGATGATACCAAAATCGCAGTGTTCGAAGGGAACTGATCAAAAAGGTGATGAAGGGGAGCCAAGAAAGATAAGATCATCATCTGAGGGGGAGCAAAAGCAAGAAGCAGAATCAGATGAGTAACTGATCAACAAGCATCCTGAAAACACACATGGAGTCAAGGAGGTACATCTCTAACCTGTTAGAAATGTTCTGAATCCAAGATGTAGAATGTCTTAATGTATAAATTTCCATATCAATATAAATGACATTCATGATTAATCGTCTTAGAAATACAAATACCACCAGATATAAGATTCATTCATAACACGATATGCACTTATTATTTTTTTGTCATAATCAAATAGGGAGATTATGTCGGAATAAGCATGTGAATGCTATTCCTATTTATACATGATTTGATTATGATATATATATATATATGAATGAATAATATGCAAAGTATGCTTGTATTAAGAAAAGTTCAGAAAGTCCTTTGATAGATAATAGAAATATATGTACAAGGACTTAGAATGAATTGATCAAATATGTTTGGTTGATCCTACATGAGCAAAACAGCTTTGTAAAGTCCTTAAAAAGAAATGATGTACAATGACTATAAATATAGAAAGATCAAGCTTGTTAGGTTGATCTTATAATGTAATAGAGATAGGCCGGTCGATCGTCGAAAGACCGCACAAAAAGTCGTGAGTCCGCCAGTGAGTCGAGGTTAACTCGGAGCTATCGAGGCAGAATAGGAGTATGCAAGATATCGAAACGTAGACTACACTCGGAGTCGTAGAGTCTAGTGATGCCGAAGCCAAGTCGAGGATCGTGAGACTACATTCGAGTTCGTAGAGTTCATTAAGTGAAGGCGAGATCGTCGTGGTCGGGCAAGATCGGATGAAGACAACAAAGACAAGGCGAAATCGTGAGAGTGTCAAGATCGATCTCGGGATCGTAGTCTCTGCGCATACCAAGGCCAATCATAGAGTGCAGAACTACGACTCCAACAAAAGTGCTCACAATGCTAAGTCAGAATCGTAGAGTAGATACGGTTCTCAATGAATGAGCACTCCCAGAATATCCAAAGGAACGAAGCCTCTAGTTGGCACTGCAAAGATGCAATCCACAGTAAGGGAACCAAAGAGCACTCAACGAATGGCATGCAGGCTAGCAGAAGAACTAAGCACAAATCCAATCAGCATAAAGATTGAGTTGAAAGGCCATTCGTGATGAAGTCTTCCACAAGATGATTCAAAGAAGACTTCAACAGCTGATCAAGGAAAAGTCAGCTAATGCAGTTGCTGTCAAGAGAACAAAAGACAATGATCTTGGAAGCAACCAAGATCGTAGTGTTTGTCAGATGAAGAAAGAAATGATGGAAGATGAACCGATATACTGGTCAGCTTCTGAAGAGCAAGGCTAAAGTGATTAAGTGCAGGGTCAGTTCATTGATGATAAGTGAGCGGAAGATCACCAGGAGAAAGCAAGCTGGACGCCGCCATAAATCTGAAGTGTCTTGATATTCGAGAGGGACCGAGCAAAGGAATTAGGCCATCGATGTCTCGAGAACAAATAAGCAAATAGAAGTATTGAAGCATTGCACAATACAAGGAAGAGGTGTTCTACTTTGAAGATCCAACCAACACTCTTCAAGATCGTAGTGTTAACTCTTCTAGTCAACGAGTAACACTCAACAAGACACTACGATCAGGTCCTTGAAGACGTGCATCAGAATCGTAGAGTTCGAATACCTGAAGACTGAAGCATTGGCAACGGTTCAATCTGAAGGGTAATATTCGAACAAGTGCTTATTGAGAGCATCGATGCAAAAGGACAATCTCTGATCTAGAAATCAGGAGAGATAAAGTCTTCAACATGCCCAAGACAGTAAAGTGATACATCCGATGTTGTAGGTGAAACAAGAGATTACAAATACGTAAAAAGTATGACAAGTCACATCAAGCGATCTACATCAAGCAACTTGAGATCTATGAAGATATTTGAATAGCCTTCAACGGCTACTTTCCAACCGAAGGATTGGGAAGAAGTATAAATGAGAAAGAGTTTCAAAGATCCAAGGTTGCTGGAGTTGTCAATTTTAGAGAGAATGTGGACTGATCTAAACCATGTGATAGTGAGTCCGAAGGCTCACTCTACGATCCACCAAGAACACTCAGAAGTCAGATAAAGAAAGAAGTAGAAGTATGAGTTCTACTATGTAGAAGTGAGAGATCTACTACATGAAGAGTGTTCTGAACTGCCGAGAGAAAGGAGAGCATCATGCCATCTGGATGTCCATCATGGGAAGACTCTAAGTATAATAGAGAAGAGCTTACGGTCATCTTAGCAAGTCCATCATGAGAAGGCATCGAGTAGGCAAAAAGGAAATCACAAAAGCCATCTTGGTGTCAAGCATGAGAAAAGTGCTAAGTACTTTATAGAAAAAGCTTACATCATCTTAGAACCTCTCACGTAAGCGACCATCAAGTACCAAGGAGAATGATCTTCAAGGCGGTTCATCAAGGGTCATCCTGAGTAGTTGAGAAACCTAAGAAGTTCGAGCATCATGCAACACTCAACCGTTCTTCAAGGATAATCAAGCCAAATCGCTAAGGATGTAAGATGTTCGAAGATGAAGACATCTTAGCAAAATTTCAAAGACCGACTCCAACAACAACAATCAAATAACTCAACGAAGCAAGGGCCTGAGGGGTCCTTGTCCAGAGGGACTAAATGAAGCAGGGTCAAGACGGTCCTTGTCCGGAGGGACTAAACAAAGCAGGGCCACAGGGTCCTTGTCCAGAGGGACTAAATGAAGCAGGGCCAAGAAGATCCTTGTCCGGAGGGGCTAAACAAAGCAGGGCCAAAGGATCCTTGTCCAGAGGGACTAAACGAAGTCCCAAGGCTGCTGGCCTTGAATAGTTCTTAGTGAACTGAAGTCCCGAGGTTGCTGGCCTTGAAGAAATCGTAGAGATTCGTGGTGCCGCCTTTCCTAATGGGAAATCTCGCTAGTTGAAAGCGTAAGAGTGGATTAGAGCTTGAGTCTCCGAACCACTTAAAACCCTCAGTGTCTTTTACATTATGCCTATAATCGCTATAATCATGCATGTATGTTCTAACTGCTACAACTAAACTAACCCAACGAACAATGTATGTATGATTATGAATATATCAATGAAGGGGAATCTTTTACTTATTCCAATTTGTCTTGAAAAGATTCTTATGTTTGTCATATACTTAAATATGAACAATATAACATTAACCGTAAAAGTATTTGACATAAAAAGGATCTATTCAACCCCCCCTTCTAGATCTATTGTGCCTTCTGGAACTAATATGTACCATGTATCTCGCGACTCAAGATGGGTGATGTATACCTAATTTTGGGGGCGTCACAGTTTGTATCAAAGCTTAAGGATATGATCCCTGACTAAGATTTGAGACTAAAACTAGGAGGGGAGAGACGGGGAATTCCTTCGCTAGTATGACCTACCTAAGTTTATTTGATATTTAATTGGTCGGTCAGAGTATAGGGATAATATGTGATGTTAATTAACCCATGTTTTGTGGCAGTATTTAAAAATGACATTCGGGAATGTTGAGAATATCAATGGAGCACAGGAGACCGTTGAGTCTCCACAGATCAATAATCAGGACAATGTGCAACAGGATGGCGATAATCCTCTTGTAAACACCAACACTGATCAATTGACGAACGACGGTACGTTTAGGAGCTTTTTAGAATTCATGCAACATCAGGCAAAGTCCACTCCTGTTCATAATACAGTAGTAAACAATGGCAACCCACAATTGGTCACTACAAAGCAATTCAAGGAGCTGGGACCACCGGAGTTTTTGGGAAAGCCAGAACCACTTAAGGCAGAGATGTGGTTAAAGTAGATCACAAAGATATTTGATGTCTTGGGATGCTCCGAGGAGTAAAAGGTTCCCTTTGCCACCTTTATGTTGCGTGAAGAAGCGGATCACCGGTGGGAATCAGAAAAGCATACTTGACTGACGACTTCAAGATGTATCGGAGAAGTTCCAAGAAATTGCTCAACGAAAAAGTACTTTCCCAAAAGTCACAATGAAGGAGGTGGATTTTATCAAGTTGAACAAAACAATATGACCGTGTCGCAATACCGTGCTAAATTTACTTGAGTTATCCCTATTTCAGATCCCATTGGGTCGATAATGAGGAAGCGAATGACACGAATGTTTTTAAGAGGTTTGAAGCGAGATACGCCTAATATCTTATTTTTCATAAATTGTGTTTGTATTCGGATGTTGTAAATAGGGCTCGGCTTAGTGGAGCGATAACGATAACGAAATAAAAAGAGAAAGAAATGAACAAAAAAAATGATAATATCGGTGATAATACCATCAAAGCGGTGACAATAATGTGACACCCCCAAAATAGGTATACATCACCCATTCCGAGTTTTCAATACACTAGATGTAAATAACTACAACTTTATTATTACAACAAAGAAATCAGAAGTTTAAATACGGATATTTCCATCTGCATAATATCCACATACAAATAAATCCTCATCACAATTATTGATACATTATTTTACAACAATGGTGAGGACTACTAAACAACTCTCCTAGAACCTTCATTCCATACCCACTTGCGTACTCGCTATATTCTCGCCTCCCGAGAAGAAAAATGGAACAAAAAGAAAAGGGTGAGCTCGACTAACCCAAAAAAGAATATTATGACTAAGATAATATACAACAAAATTATCGTTAGTCTTCAACAGGAAAATATAATAGAATACAATAAACAACAAATTTTAAATCAATATTCGCAGCAATGAAATAATAATTCATTAGAAGAGTTAAGTAGAGAAATGCAAACTACTATCTTCTATGTATGAATTTTAAAGTTCATCGCCTATTTTTATTCCCGTAACATCAATCAATATATATCCGGGATCAAATATTCATCCTTGCACTACAAAAGCCAAGGACATTCACCAGATTGGTCATGTTCATCTAAACACATGTTCATCTTTGTACTACTACCAAAGATATTCATCAAATCATTCATCTTTGCACTACGGGCCAAAGATATTCATCGAAAATCATTCATCTTCGCACTACAGCCAAAGATATTCATCATAAATCATTCATCTTTTGCACTACAGCCAAAGATATTCAATAATATCATCATTTAAGACCGAGGATGATGAAAATATTTTTTAAAAAACGAATCCAAAGAAACAAAATGACAAGGATTAAGGATTAAGGATTCGTACTTTGTTTTATCCACGTCCAAAATTACCTCAAAAATAATCATAGTGGTGTAAAATTCAAGAATGATCAAAACATGGATACAATCAAAGCTAGTATCCGAATAGAGATATTTTGACGAAAAAGAAAAATTTTTATTTTTCATGAATAGTCTTAGATTCGTGAATAAGAATATCAAGATATCGTGAATAAAGGCCAGATACGTAAATAAGAACTCTCGACACCAAAAGTTCCAAATTTGATAAAAACTTCGATCAATATTTCAAAGATAATGATATTAAAGAAATAATATTATTACGAAAAAAATAATATCCCTTACCTCTGGAAAGACAAGATTTAACTCGGAATACTTGATATAAAGCTATAACTTGAACTTTCACCAGATAAAGAATACTCAAAGTATACTCAAAATACTTACAAGAATACACTCGATAACATAGAGAGAGAAAACTTCAGTTTCTGGTGTGATTTTCAATTCTAACCTAAGCACCCTATTTATAGGAAAATGCTTAGAACACCAAAACAGAAAATTTAATAAAATATTAATTTATATTAAAATTTTCAAACGCCCACTTAGACTTCTGATTTCAACAACTTAACATGTGATTCATGAGTCTTACAAATGTAAAAAATGTTTTTGTTAATATAAATATTTAAAACTTCCAAAAATCAATTATTTCGGAACTCCAAAACTTCAATAATTCATAATAAATAGCTCTTTTATCAGAAAATTTGAATCTCGCGTGTTTTTATAGAAAATTCAATTTTCTACAACTTTACAGAAGAAAGTTTTTCAAAATTCCCAACAGAAATTGACCGAAATCCACAAACGGGTGATTTTAGAGGCTATAATCAAATTTCAGTCAATAAATGAGGTCCAATTTACATGTTTAACATATGTTTTAAACATTTATTGCAACAAAAATACTCTTCCTCCTCGATACTCATATATCCCACATTCGTTGTAAAAATATCACCATTATTATATTATTAAAATAGAATAATATATATATTTAAATGAATTATTTTATCAGAAAAAGATAAAATTTTAATTTTCAACAATTGTCGCATTAAAATTTTTCTCCATTTATATCCACATAAAATCAATATTTTCCTCATCATATGAATCAATAATTAATTATTCACAAATAATATTACGTAATCACAATATCGACAACCGTGCGCCTCCCTGAAGGAGGGGGCTTTCCAATAAGAATTTCTCCTTATCGCCGCAATTAATTAGTGACCAAACCTCTCCTTAGATGTAACTTTCTAGACATTGCCAATAATGTTATCTAATAATATTATTCAAATAATATGAATTATTGCTTCGATAATGAAAAATACCGTAAATGACAATTATCAAACAACAAAGAATATAAAATATCAACACAATAATTATTGAACCAATAAAATATCGAATAAGAATTATCGTAACCATTATTGAGTAGTGCTTTCACGTAAGAGTCAATAATTGGTGCAATACCGCAGTGCTATCTTGTCAACAACGCCAGACATCGCGTGTTTTAACCAACGGGTATTCTAACAAAGTAAACGGTAATAACCACGCCTGCTTATTTTTAAATAACTTATATTTGTATTTTTCTTCCTCCAATCGCTTTTTACATGGGCCCACATTATTATCATACTAATGTATTTAATATTCCACGACCAAACGAATATTCCCCGAAACAACAATGAATATTTTATAACCACTTGCTTATTTTGAAATATTTGCGATTTTACCCATAACTATCCACATTAATCACATCAACCCTTACTATTTCAAAATAATAATTAGAGGAAATTAAATTTCATTTATTAATTATTTGGGGTCTTACAACCTCCCTCCTTATGAAATTTCGCCTCGAAATCGACATACGCACTGTGTTTCAAAAGATGAGGATACCTCGCTTTCATTTCCGCTTCCAATTCCTGTGTCATTTCTTCTATAAGCATGGTTCCTCCACAAGACTTTAACTTGTGGTATGACCTTCGTATGTAGGGACATGCTCCTTCCTATCCAAGATCTTGATGTACCTCCTCATACATTAAGTCTTCATCTATCTCAAATGCGTTCTAACTCAATAACGCGGTTCGGGTCTTTCACATATTTACGAAGCATGATATATGAAACACATTATGAACACGAGACATACTTGGAGGTAAAAGCAAATCTATAGGCTACATTTCCTACTCGGTCAAGAATTTGAAATGGACCAATAAATCGTGGATTGAGCTTTCCTCTCTTCCAAATCTTATAACTCCTTCCATAGGGCAACACGCAACAATACATGATCCCCTATACTAAACTCCACGCCCTTTCGATGAAGATCCGCATAACTCTTTTCATTTCGATCCCGTACGTTTGTATGCGCGCTGTCTAATCATTTGGATCTTTTCGTGGTCATACGTACTCAACTCGGGTCCCAACAATGTTGTTTCACCCACCTTGTCCCAACATACCGGAGAGCGACATTTTCGTCCATATAATGCTTCAAATGGGGCCACACCTATACTTGCTCGATAAGCTCATTATTGTAGGAGAATTCCACCAATGGTAAATACTTATCCCAATCGCCTTGAAGTTCAGGACACGTCTTAATAAATCTTCAAGAGTTTGAATAGTCCTCTCTCGATTGTCCGTCTGCTTTTGAGGATGGTATGCTTAATCAAACGTAAATCCGCACCCATAGCTTTTTGCAAGCTAACCCAAAATCTTGAAGTGAATCTTGGGTCACGATCGTAAACTATAGATATCGGCATGCCATGCAACCTCACAATCTCATTCACATACATACTAGCAAAGACGCTCAAGAGAATAAGTCTCCGTATCGGCAAAGAAATGTGCGACTTGGTTAATCTATCAACAATAACCCAAATAGCATTTATGCCTTGAGAAACCGTGGGAAGACCCGTGAACGAAATCCATGGTAATGTGTTCCCACTTCCATTTCTCAATCTTAAGTGGTTGCAATGGTCCCTTAGGCACTTGATGCTCCGCCTTTACACGCCGACAAGTTAAACATGTTGAGATAAACTTTGCAATCTCTCTTCATATTGTTCCACCAAAATGTATGTCAAGATCACGATACATTTTAGTACTTCCAGATGGATTACGAATGGTGTATTGTGTGCCTCCATCATGATCTTGTACTTCAAATCGTAATCGTTAGAACACAAAGTCCGGAGTGGACTCAAGTATTCCTTCTTCATCAATACTGTAAATGACAATTATTGAAACAACAAGAATATAAAATATCAATGCAAAGAATTATTGAATCAATAAAATAAAATATTTGAATAAAGAATTATCGTAATAATTATTGAGGAATGCCTTCACGTAAGAATCAATAATTGATGCAATACCACGTATCTATCTTGTCAAACAACGCCAGACATCGTGTTTTAACCACCGGGTATTCCAACAAGATAATCTGTAAATAACTACGCCAGTTATTTATAAACAACTTATTCTTGCTGCTTTCTTCCTCCAATCGCTTTCGTTATGGGACCCACATGGTCATGCTACCACCATACGAATATTCCCGACAAAGCATTTAATATTCCACCACCAAACGAATATTCCCTACAATAATGAATATTATATCACCACTTGCTTATTTAAAATATTTATGATTTTACCCATAACTAACCACATTAATCAAATCCACCCTTCTTACTATTTCAAAATAATAAATAAAGGAAATTCCTTTTTATTTAAAAAAATTTCGGGGTCTTACATTATCTGTTGAAACTCAGTTGGGAGAAACTTTCATTACCTCCACTATTTATAAATCTTGTTCAAATCAACACTTTCACGTTACTTGTCAATCGTATCTCTTTGAAAATACTTGCCTTTGATGTGATTTTAGGAATCGATTGGTTAACTACTCATCATGCTTTTCGTAAGGTTGTTAGCTTTCATATTTCTAACCAACTCATTTATGCTAATTCAAGCAACCAAATCACTAAAGTCAATCATGGTCATATCAAGCCATAAGAAAGAGTTCTTCCTCCTTTCGTTGTTGACTTCCTCTTGTGTGGAATTCACCGGCCGGACTTTCTCTGAAGCGACACTGCGAATGACGATGGCAAGTTGATAGGTATCAATATGATGTGTTACCCAAGTCTTGGATGAGAGTCACGCTTTTGAATGATATTTCTATTATTAATAAATTTCCTTACGTATTCTCAAGACTTCTTAGCCTACCCCTAGAGCGTGAAATCGAATTTTGTATCAACCCCAAAGACAAAACCCATTTCTAAAACCCTCAAATATTTCTTCAACTAAAATGAACGTAATACGCGCCAAAGACGTTGGCTCGAGCTATCAAGATTACAATCGTACCATTCAATACCATCGTGGGAAAGCGAATGTGGTAAATAGACGCGCTTAGTAGAGAAGATCGTGATGCGTTCTTTAGTCGCGATGTTGTTAACACAAAGACCCATTTTGTACGACTTACAAATGATGAAGATAGAGTTAAAGACTCTAGAACCCACGTGAAGATAACGAATATACGATTAGAATCGACTTTAATCGATAAAGTTAAATCCGCTCAAGCTACACACCTTGAGTCGATGAATGAAGAAGGTTCAAGAGGCATTATTCTAAAAGCAAGAATCGACAAAAGAGAGGAAATCTCAACCCTCGATTTAATTGGGCCATTTGAAATCCTCGATCGAAAGAGAACGCGTGGCCTATATACTCGCTTTTATCGCCAAGTATATCGCGTGTTCAAAACGCTTTTCACGTATCGATGTTACGTAAATATGTGGACGACCGAACCATATTATTAAATTAGAACTAGACGATATAGCGTAAGATTTAACGATGATGAGGAGACGTGTTAAAATCTTGGATAAGAAGGATCGTATTCAACACTCAAAGGTTATACCTCAAGAGTTAGAATCAAAATGAAGTCAAGGTATCCTCACCTCTTTGGCATATCAAGTATGTGACGTAAATTTTGAGGGCGAAATTTCATAAGGAGGGAGATTGTGAAACCCCGATTTTATGAATAAAGATTTAAATTTATCGAAATATTTTTTGAATATTATGGTGTGGATTTGATATAATGTTATAGTTGTGGGTAGTATTTATAAATTTTTCAAAGTATGCAAGTTGTTATAAAATATTCGATTGGTCTGGGAATATTCTTTTTATCTGGGAATATTCGATCGATGGCACAATCATTAATTGGACCCCAAACCAAGTATTGTCGTAGTTAAAAAACGCATGTAATTATCTTTTTATAAAAATAACAATGGAAGTATTACCGTTAAAACCGCTGAACTACTCTTAGTAGAAAAGATAAGAATACGCTGGCGGTGCATAAGAGTAGACACGATATTGATTATTGATGCTTACGTAATAAGTCACTCAGCTTATACTTAATTATTGCTACAAGAATTTCTTTGATCATATCTCTCATATTATCGATTCAATTATTGTCACAAAGATCATCTCGCATAATATGTTATTTTATTAAATCAATAATTGAGACGACAAAGTTATTTATATTATTAAATTGCAATATTTATAATGTCTAAGTTCGTTCGAGGAGAGGTTGGTCACCTAATCATGCGCCTAATAGGGAGAAATCTTTATTGAAAGCCCTCTTTCCTGGAACGACACTCGGTTGATAAATATTGTGAGTTATAATATTAATGATGAATGTTATTAAAATTGAAGTTGTGTTTGAGTTGAATATGGAGACGCGGACGTGATATTTGAGTCCTGAGCGATGAAATTAGTAAAAATAGTCTATAAACACAAAATTTTTCGTAATTCACTATTTGTCAAAAAGTCAACAATTGACTTTTTTCGAAAAAAATCAAACTTTGAAATTTCAAATTTTATATTTTTGATAAAAATGGTTTCATTATGTTGGAATTATTTGTGTTAGTGAAAATCGACAATTATTTCGATAATAATTGATGTCCTGAGGTTATATCGACTAATCCAGTATTTAACCTGGATAAATGAGAAATTGATTGCTATTATTTCACATAATTATAACTATTTGTTCACATGTGTATACTATTGTTTCACATTCTTGTTACTATTAGGGGAGTTGGTGCAAGATTGATAATACTTGCATGACTAAGTTAAAAATGGAGGTATAGATGGAGGTACTATATCAGAATTCGTATTTTCACATGTCTAGAACTATTGATTCACATAATTTACTATTGAATCATATTATTTACTATTAGGGGAGGTGGTGCAAGTTTGATAATACTTCCATGACTAAATTAAAAATAAAGGAAAAGTTGGAGGTATTGATCGAAATTTTTCGAGCCCCAAAACGCAATTATCGAAACTATATTTTTCTATAAATAAGCTCATTCTTCCTTCATTTCTAACCAATTCACAAAAGCTTTAGAGCGATTATTATAGAGAGAAATTATAGAAAGAATAAGAGAAGTCTCTTTACCTCACTATTCCAAAGATCCAATTTTTTCTAAAGGTAGGGAGTATTATTTCTTTCTTATCCACGAAGAGAACTTCATTATTCAATTCTTTATTATTCATTGGAATAACTCAGTATACACGGCTACCCTATACTTGGTGAAATTCTTCTTCATTGTTCCATTCTTTATCATTCTGTTGGAACATCCTCGTCTGCAATGCTTCTACGCCGCACTGGTTCCGCTTTTTTCTTATTCTCGTTGGAATATCCTGTCACAAGGCGCTTTTACGCCCGACCGGGTTCCGCTTTTTATTATTCTCATTGGAATATCCTCGTCGCAAGGCGCTTTTACGCCGGACCGATTCCATTATTTATTATTCTCATTGGAATAACTCGCCTGCGCGGCCTATCGACGCCTGGTGATTTCTTTTGTTATTTCATTCCTTATTATACTCAAATAAGTTAAAGTTTTGACTTCTATAATCCATGAAATTAGTGGAATATTCTTGATATTTGCGCTTCATCCAATATCTTTTCATTGAAATATTCTTCTCGAGCATTCTTGAATTTTCTTGCAAAGCAAAGATCATGTTGACAACTTCGACGTTATTAGTTCTCAATAAATTAATTCTTGAACTTGTTTTATTGAATTCTTATATCATTGTCATCATCCTCATGTTTATATTTTTTTAAAGTCATCCGTGGCATGTAGTGCATAGATGGACTTGGTATGATTATGACTGTGATTATTCTTGTATAATCACGACCGTAATGTTACAAATGATGTGGTAAAAGTCCTCATTGGCCCGTAGTGCATTGTTGACAAATTGTTGGCATGATCACGACCATTAATGAATACACAAATATTCTCGGCCAGTAGTGGTAATGGATAAATGTGGTCGTACTACTAAAGAATATCATCGTCAGTAGTAGTGCGGGGGGTGATTCGATGATGTGGATTATTTATTAAGTTGAGTCCCAAATGATAAAAGTGATGGAAAAACCTTTTAAATCATAAAGATAGTAGATTTTATTCTCTACTCAACTTTTTATGGATCGCTTGTTCACCGCAGCTTAAACTTGATGGTTGTTATAATCAGATCGCTTTAACACGTCAAGGCTAATGATAATATATTCTCGCATTACCTTAGTCATAATATTTCCTCTCGGGCTAGTTGAGCTCACCCTTTTAATTTCATTGTTCTCTTCTTGAAATGAGAACGTAGCAGGACTAATCGGGAACCGAGTTGATTTTACGAGATGATAAGATTAGTAGTCCTCACTATTCAAAGGAAATAGGAAAAATAAATGTAATAATATTGAATTTGAGTTTGAATATTGCCTGCATTTATAATATTTGTATTAAAACTCACAAATTTATGTTTTGTCGTATTTTTACACTGACAACAGATAATTAAGTTGTATTTGATTCTGCATCACGATCCTGGCGACTCAAGATGGGTGATGTATACCTAATTTTGGGGGCGTCACAATGATGATGGTTCGGAAGGTAATGAGTTGGATGATGATGATGTTGGTAATAGTAATGAGTTAAATGATGATGTTATACCTGATGAGTCCGATGATGTAGGCAATGGTTTGGATGCTGTAAACTAGTTTGATGGAAAACTGATGATGATGTTTGTAGTATAGGTGGGGTTCACAGTGATGAAGATGATGACAAAGTTAAACATATTTATTTATTTTTTCTGTGTTATATATATGTTTTTGTTTTATTGATTATTTAGTGTTTTTTTATTTTTACAGATGGGCAAGAACAATGACAACTCAACTTTTGATATTTTAAGCCAGACTTCTGGGAAAGAACTTGTTATTTTTACCCTTATTGGGGTTCACATTGATGGAGATGATGACAAGGTTAAACATATTTGTTTGTTTTTCTGTGTTATATGTTTTTATTTTATTGATTAATTAACTTTTTTATATTTTAATTTACATATTGACAAGAGCAATGACATACTAATTTTTGATATTTTAAGCCAGACTTTTGGAAAAGAGCTTGTTGTTTTTATCCCTACTAAGCTTCTATAGCATAAAAAATTAATTTTTTATCTTATAACGACGGATAAAACTGTCATTATAACCCATTCATGAGAATAATATATATATATATATATATATATATATATATATATATATATATATATATATATGGCTTATATTCAATTTATACGAAATTCACGATATTCGTATAAAAGTTGGATTATCAAGCAAAGGACAATTCAAATGTTTCTCCCCAAGCCAGACTCATAAATAAATTAATATGCGAACAACATTATTGTCTACATCATATAAATTATACTCCAATTGGGAGCAATCCATAAATTAAGATGTCTACCAAATTTTTGGTATCTATACTCTATACCATGTTATTATGAATGGTTGGAGTTGGACTACTACTTGATATCTTTATTTTATTTTAGATAACGTTTATTTCGTGTCACATTAATAATGTACAATTCAATAATTTATTTAATCTCAATCCATCAATTCCACTTGTTTGTGTTGTACCCTTCAATGTATTTATAAAGATAATAAAACAGTAATATCATTAAAATTGATAGGGACTTCTAATTACCTTTATTTGTAGTATTACATTTACTAACATATTTGTGAACTAAATACACGTGAATTACATACATTAATGATTCTCTACAATGCATTAAGTTATATAAATTACTTAGTACGAATTGTACCTAGTAGTATATTGCGATTGATGCTCCAAAAAATATTTAAGAGTATTAGTGGTAATATTTTTAATTACCTAAATAAATATTAGAGATAATATTTTTATAAAAATATGTAATAATTAAAATATTTTAATAATTTTATATATTAATAAATTTATAATTATAATTTAACATAAATTTATTGCAACACGACGTGAATTATGGATGTGAATAGATAGGGCACAATG
This sequence comes from Panax ginseng, assembly GCA_020205605.1. Taxonomy (NCBI): domain Eukaryota; kingdom Viridiplantae; phylum Streptophyta; class Magnoliopsida; order Apiales; family Araliaceae; genus Panax; species Panax ginseng. The sequence goes on along the minus strand of CM035138.1, from coordinate 2,829,937 downwards.
CATTAATGTATGGGGTAGGTGTGTGTGCATATGCGGGTCCATTGGCCATCAAATTTCATTAAACGCAGTCGTGTTCAACACGCCAAACCATCGATGTCGTTTTGTGAGTTTGAGTGAGACGGTACGTTACGTAGATGTGTAAGAATGGGATTTGTTTGCCAAGTGTTTTTTCAAATTACTAGTATAATTTATCTACTTCATTTATTAGTTTTTTTTAAATAAGTAAATATTATTTTAAAAATTGGAAAGGCACCATTTAACACTTAATATAATAAGGTTTAAATATATTTAGCTATCTTAAACTATCTGACATATCCACTTTGATGATTCACTTTTAAATTTTTTTAATTAGATGATTAAATTATTAATTTTTTTTAATTTGATCCAATTGAGACTGCCACATCAGAAATTATTGACGTGACTATTTGGGTAGGACATCAAACAGTTGATGTGTCAAAATATATATATTTTTTATGATTAAACATAAGAGATATACTGAAAGGTAAAATAGTCACAAAACTTTCATTAATGTGCCCTTCTCTGTTGGTGGATTCCCTTCTTTCTCAAGCTCTCGTTTCTTCCCTAAATCGTTAGGGTTCATAGTTCTCTTTTTTTCCCAAATTAAATTTTGATTTAAATGGCTAAGATTAAATTCAGATGCTTCGTCGGTGGGCTTGCATGGGTTCCCACTGATCAATCACTAGAGAAGGTTTTCTATAATTATGATACAACTCCTCCATTCCCCAAGCAACATTTAAAGGCAGTCTTACAGCTTCTTTTTCTCTTTGAATGCCAGAAAACAAATATGAAGAAACAACAAACACATAAGTCAAATAAGCAAATCCTGCAGATTTGATTTCCAAACACAGAAGTCTGAATCTCATCTTATTAAGACATGTCAAGTGTCCAACGTCCACCAAGGAAGTTGTAATTGATTATAAAAGTTGTAATTAATTTTCAAACATCACAAGTGTAGTCTTTTCATTCTAAATATTCAGCGATATCGTCGATGTCCGTTTGTCAGCAGAAATCGGACTCAATCCGATCTGATTGATGCTAGATCTGACTTCCTCCTGATTCTGTTCTTTACTAGATCTGGTCTGATTTGAATGAAATTTGTTATTTGGCTTAAATATTTTTTTGTACACATCAGTCTCGTTGAAGTGGTGGTGGCGGCGACGACGACGGATTCCGCAGCGGTGGAGGCGACAGTGGACACCGTGAAGGTGGAGGCGGTGGCTATGGTGGTGGCCGAAGGGAAGGCGGAGGAGGCGAATATGGAGGTGGTGGAGGTGGTCGAAAGGAAGGCTGAGGAGGTGGTGGACGAAGGAAAGGCGGAGGAGGCGAATATGGAGGTGGTGATGGTGGTCGAAGGGAAGGCGGAGGAAGCGGTTATGGTGGATCACGCCATTTCTGATTGTTTTAGGGCTTTTGATGTTTTTTAATTAGTATGATATTATTAAGAAAAGTTTTATGACTATTTTACCCTTCAGTATATCACTTATGTTTAATCTCAAATAAAAAATATATATATTTTGACACATCAGTTGCTTGATGTCCCACCCAAATTGGTCGTATCGCTAACAATTTCGATACTACAAATTTCAATTGGATCAAATTGAAAAAAAATAATAATTTAATAAAAAAATTTAAAAGTAAATAACCAAAGTAAAATATGTCAAATAGTTTAAGGTAGCAAAACATATTTAAGCCATATAATAACTTCTTGGGAAGGCATCATAATTTGTGTATTATTATTATTACGTAGAAAAAAAGGAAGTAAAGATGGGGTCAATGTGATGTGTGGAGCTGGCGATTCGATTAAAATAAAGTTAATTTTATAATAAATTGATTCATTAATTTAATAAAAAGATCACTTTCGAACTTGAGTATCGATAATGAAAATGAATTTCACACAAAGTATTTTCGGAAGTGGGGTCCAATCCGTACGCAGTAGGAAGCTTCATCACTTCATCTTTCTCAATCTCTCCGGATAATCTACAAAATGCAGCCGACAGCGTTGACATTGACCAACTTTAGTTGCAGTGCTCAACAAGTTATTGACTCGTTCAAAACCCAATTACGAATTAGGATGATATATACCCAATCCAATCCAATCCAATCCAATCCAATCCATCTGTTTTACATTACATTATTATTCTATTGTGTATGTGTCATGTTTATGGATGTGAGTTGACACCAGATTTTAACTAGTATATATATGTCTCAACTTTCTTATATCCATCCATCCATGTTGATCTTTTCATTCAGAATCAATGAATATCACTTGTTCAGTTATTGTTCGGAAAAATTTCAGTGGTTTTTGAGTTATTTTGTCCTTCATTTATCATACAGTTTAAATTTATAGGGGACTAATTACACCAAGTAGAAAGTATTTTATAAGAAGAAAATACTATACAAGATATATTGCCATTTAGTATCAAATAGAATATAGTTTTGAATACAATCAATCAACTTGATATTAAAAAAATAATAATAATAATAATAATAATTATGAATAAAGATTCAAATGAGCTCAAAAAGAGAGTCAGTACGTACATTCTTCACTTGAATACATACATTGTATAAATAAATAAATCAATTGAATCCCTGCCCGCCCTATATATATAGTAACATTAATTGAGGCTTTATATCCAAGACCACAAAACAATAGGGGGAAAAATTCATCAACTCCTCCTACAAACAACATATTTCTGCTATGTGGAAAATACAAACAAATTCCTGCAAGAAAATATACACTGATACAAGCACAAAAAAATACCAATAAACAAATGAAGCTGACTTTGAGTTGTTATTTTTGATGAAATCTTAATCCTCTTGAAAAATCAAACAATTTAGCACAAGAAGGACTCGAGGAACATGTCTTCTCTAGGTTCTTCCTTGCTTCTAGAAGAGAAACCATTTTCTTGGTTTTGCGACTGATTCATGTAAGAATTTCCAAATCCCGAGGAGAATCCAAAGCTCCCGGGCCCCTGCAACATCTCTAGCGTGAAGGGCGCTTGGTCGTCGGATGTTGGTTGCCTCAAACTGCCCATTGAATTGTTGATGATCGAGTTGTTTGATAGACGAGATGTTGCGGAAGGCCTAATAGCCATGGGGGCATTATTATTGGTGCCATTTGTAGGCATTGGCCTGTTGAGGGAGTGGCTGCCACTACCACGAGCTGCTGGAACATTGTGGTTGTGCTTTCCCTCGTAGGTTGTTATTACAGCCCTCAGATCATGAGATGCTCGTTCCACATGTTTTCTCACAGGGCATCCTGGATTTGTGCACTTGTAGTAGCTCCTATGTATGATCGATGAACAATGCACAATATTAGATATATCTTTCAAAGCACTCATGTCAATGATATAAGTGCTACGCTGCTACGCTGCTACTACTACAATACAATGGAAGAGAATCATTATACATTTTGGATCATTAATTGAACTAAAAGTATACAAGTTCACAGCAGCCTATGCATATCCATGAACCAAAACCAAGTTGAAGCATAAGCTATATATACTTTGGGGTACACAAATTTATAAAGGAGAAAGAAAGAAAAGTTGCAACTCCCAAAACAATTTGGTTGGCAAGGCAAAAATAACCTTTAACGTGATCAATTGGTGGTACCGATTTCATCCAAAAAAATGAGACCACCTCTTTCTCTCCGAGATTAACAACACCGAGGATAACAACACCAAGACACCAGAACCGGTCCCTTACAGCTAAGAAGAGAAGAAGGATATTGATGAATCATCTATCAATTTGTCTACTCAGTTTCCTATTTTTTAATTTATTTTTTGGGTTGGGTTCATTAGTGCTGTTTATTGTTGACTTGGATTATTATTTCTAACTAATGTTTTAATTATATATTTTTTGGTGCCACATAGATTATTATTATTGCCTTGTAACTAATGTCTTATTTTTATTTTGGTGACACAGGAATATTTCAATGTTTGTATAGATTTTTTAATAGAATGATGTAATTTTAACATTTTAATTAATTTAGTTACCTATTTGTAATTTTTTTTAGTTCAGTCACAAGAATTTCAATGGATTAAAGGTTATTTTTGCCCATGGGTCAAGTCCAAAAGATCACATCAAGCATAGGATTTAAATATATGCTTATGGGTGTAGTGATGTAGTAGTAGTTTAAATTAGGAACTCCTATCGAAGGAAGCTGATTCTTGAAGCCAAGACAAATGACAAAATCCACTTTCTATGTATGGTCAGTGTCTTTCACAGTAATAACACCTAGTTATGGTAGTAAATAAACTATAGACTTTCGTAAAAGCATAACACCACCTTTCCGGATGAGGGAAAAATTAAAGAAATAGTGATAAAAGTGTAAGCTTTTTACCTTGGATTAGGATTTCCCTTCACCACTTTTTGGCCATATTTTCTCCATCTATAACCATCATCAAGAATATCAATATCACTTGTTGTTTGAACTACAACTCTAGGCTCCCTCACTGTCCTATTTCCTGGTGCTGATATGATTTCATTCTCAGTGTCTCCTCTCCTGAAAAATTAAATTTAATAAAATATATATAAATCATCATCTCCTTAAACAACCAATTTACAGAATTTCATAACAAAACTTACCATCTTTTGGCATCAGGTTCATCTTCTTGAAAGTCATCTCCCCCTGATTTACTCTTCTGAGAGCTATGCTCAAATTCATCATCCCCAACTGATATCGACGAATTCTCTGGAGTTGCAGCTGAATCCATTTGCCCAGTTCCATGCGAGGCATATGACTGATCTGGGATTTCATTTGTTGGAGGATTAATAGCTTGGATTGCTTGAGAAGAAGCTGATAATGCTGATGCTGTTGCTGATCTCCTAGTTGACTGAGGCTTGGGATGAGTGTGACTACCCTTATAAACAATCTCAGTTATTTGTCCTTCTATTGACCTCTCAACTTTCTTCTTCATTGGGCAATTGGGGTAGGTACACTTGTAATAACTACGCGGATTTTCGCTCCCTTTCACTTGTTTTTGCCCATATTTTCTCCAGTTGAAACCATCTTCTGCTCTTTTCTGCTCCCTTACAGATTGTGATTGTTGATTGAATTGATTATAATCTGATTGAAATCCAGTCTTAGGGTAGGTTTGAATGGTGGCAATCTCAGGGGAGAAGCTCTGCATAGGTGGGAATTCAGATTTTACCATAGAATTCTCATCTTTCTTGGCAGGTTCTTGATAACTCCATGGCTGTTGTTCCTGAATATATATGATCACATAATTAGACACCTTTAAAAGAAATTGGAAAACAGAAGAGCAAAAAACAGAGTGAACTTGAGTTGAATGAACTGAAATTGTGAACAAACCGTGGTAATTGTGGTGGATTGAGATGGAAAATTTGTTGTTGATGAGGTTGCAGGCCTTGTTTGGGTCTGGAAAGAGAAATCTGAGTAGTTCTTTTGTTCTGTTTTGATATCTTGCTGGTGGTTGTTGCTAGAATCTCTCTTCCAATTAAAAGCCTGAAATGGAAAAGTCCCAGTGGTAGGAGAGGGCAGAATCTGCATAAATTACATGAGAACATAGTCAGACCTTTTAATTCCTGACATCAAACATAGCAATAAAACCCAAAAGTTAAAACACTTAAGTGGATTTACATTTGATATGCTCTTACAACTACAAATTTTGGGTTTACATTTGATTTCCACAGGAAAAAATCTTTTTGAAAAGATGAAAAAGCTTGAAACTTTTGTTCTATCTGTTATTTCAAAATTGAAACAGAAGCCAAAAAGGAAAGAGTACATACGTTGTTAGAAGAGAGGAGGACAGGAGAGTCCAAGAGCTCAGCAGGGCTTAAACCAGGAGGAATGGAGAAGTAAGATGAAGGGGAAACAGAAGGTGGAGAGATGGGTAGTGAAGGAGGTGGAATTGACTTGAATTTTGGGACACCGGAGCCGGTTCTCTGGGCTATACGATCGCCCAGTCCGCGGCTAACGGCGGCGGTTGTCGTGGTGGGGTTAACATCGGAGGAGGAGTTGAGGAGATCGGAGAAAGAGGTGGGCATGAAAAAGGAAGAATTATTGTTGTTGTTATTGGTAGTTGATGATGAGAAAGAGAAGGTGGATGTTGGGTATGAGTTTGCTGAAGTGTCCAAGCTCCCTGAAGAAGTCATCAGAGAGAAATTAAGGGGGGAGAGAGAGAGATCGGCCTACAGAGGTGAGAAAAAGAGGAGAGAGTTATGGGAGGGGATGAAGGTAGTTAGATTGATTGCGGGAATAAAAGACTAAAAGGAGGAAAGAAGTTGGGGGATGAATCTTGTATAGAGAGACAAGAAATATGATAATCTTTTTCTTTTCTTTTTTTCTTTCTTTTTTTCCTTTTTGGTATATTAGACTAAATTTTAAAAAATATAATAACACCCCTCTAGATAATCATAATAATACTCATCTCTTCTCTAATTTTTTTAAATAACAGTTAGTACCCTTGTAAATTTTTAAGGTTGACTAAATAGATAAAATTTACCCAAATATGTTATCAAATTTAATTCCTAAATAATATATATGTTTAATTATCCTTTTTAATGCAATACATTTTAATTATAGTTTTATTTATAATTAAGAGTATCTCATTCAAATAATTTAATTGACACATATTTTTGGATAAGTGATACAAATATTAAAAAAATTTAAATTAAATTATTAATGGATGTTTTCTAATTAAAGTGTATGTTGATAGTTTAATTTTTGGTGTTTAACAACAAAATTATTATTTGAATTCTTAGTTTCATATTATGATTTTTTATATGTTAAATTTTCTTAGGTGTATGTCAAAATTTGGGGTGTTTATATATGATTTTAATTACATTTTTTAGTATACAGTTGGTGTTATTTTTATACAATATTAAATTAAAGAAAATATATAATATTTATTACTACCTCTATCTTATTAAAATAAATTTTTAAATAAATTTTTTTTTTATGAGTAATAACATTTGTCATTTTTATTGTAAATAATTATGCTTAAGAGTGACTTATGTTTAATTTAATATTTGTGAAAAATAATTAATATAGTTTTTAATACTTTTTATATAAATAATAAGATTTGTTATGTAATAATAAGTTTATTTTACGTAAATTTTAATATTTGAAAAAAATAATTATAATATTTTTGCATTAATTTGTACTTTTATGCTTATTAAAGTTTTACTTTTAATTATAAAAATATATTTGAATGTATATTACGTAAATTTTTAATCTTTAAAAAAATTTAATTAGCAAAAAGTGACTTTATTTTCTTGATAAAATAAATATTTATTATTTTTTGAAAATATGTTATTTATTGCACAAATTCATAATTTAATTAATTAGATCAAGTTAAGTAACAATTATAACATACAAAATTTATATTTAGTGGATATATTAAATATTATAACTTGAAGGGTATGTTAGACATTATATTAAAAATATTTTTTAATATTAGTTGATCAACCACACTATGAGTAGTGAATGTTACATATTATAGGTCAGAGAGATATAGATTATTATTTAAAAAATTAAAAAAATAATAAGTGTTATTATAATTATCTAACTAATGTATCAATGTATTTTATTCAATTTTAAACACACTCACTCATACATCTTATTTTGACATGTGAATACAAGATTCCTCAATATTATAGTAGTTATCATGGGTTGAGTCCTAACACTACCAAAGACCTTTGTTAAAATCTTGATAATTTTTTTTCTCTACTTTTTTACTTTGAAAAAATTATACCCATCGTTCTATATTATTTATTTTTTAAAATTAATTTTAGAGATTTATAAGCTCAAAATAAATATAAATTCTTTTAATTTTAAGTAATACAATAATAAATATTATAAATTATCTAAAAACTCAGAACTTTATTATTTTATATTTTTTAATAAATTATCTAAATTTAAATTTTAAAAATATTTTAAATTGACTTTCAAAAATTAGTAATGATTAAATATTTAGAACTGATGGAATATATTAGAGGAAAAAATGATATATATTATAGATTTATAAAGTTATTCGCTTTTATTAGATTATAAATAGAATATATTATATTTTATTTAAAAGATTTTGCTTTAAATATGGACCGTCGATTAAAGTAAATCAATCTGGACCATTCATGAGTTAGTTACTATATACACCCATTTTCTATAAATGTAAGCTCATTCCTTCATATTTTCTTACGAATTCAATTTAAACTCTGTAGAGAAAATTATGTAGAGAAAGAAAAAAGATTTCGCTACTTAACTACTCTTATATTCATTTTTTTACTGTAAGGGGTGTTATTCTTTCTTATTCATGAAGAGAATCTGTTGTTATTCTATCGCTTATTATTCTCGCTGGAATAACTCAGATACGCTGCCTACCCTATACTTGGTGACATTCTTCTATTATTCCGCCTTTACTATTCTCATTGGAATATCCTCGTTCATAAGGCGTTTACGCCGGACCGGTTCCGTCTTTATTATTATTCTGTTGGAATATCCTGTCTGTGCGTTTTATGTAAGACCCCAAAAAATTAATAAATGAAATTTAATTTCCTCTAATTATTATTTTGAAATAGTAATGGTTGATGTGATTAATGTGGATAGTTATGGGTAAAATACGCAAATATTTCAAAATAAAGCAAGTGGTTATAAAATATTCATTGTTGTCTTGGAATATTCGTTTAATGTGGAATATTCGTATCGCTTCGGGAATATTCGCATTTACTTGCCGCTAAAATGACGTGTGGGCCCCATAACTAAAAGCGATCGAGAGGAAGAAAACGACAAATATAAGTTGTTTAAAATAACGACGTAGTTGTTACCGCTTTACATCGTTGGAATACCCGTTGGGGTTAAAATACAAAGAATACGCGTTGTTGTCAGACAAGAAGACACTCAGATTGCACCAATTATCGACTTTTACGTAAGAAGGCACTACTCAATAATGGTTACAATAATTACCGCTCAAAGATTTTATCGGTTCAATAATTGTTGTGTTGATATTTTATATTGTTGTTGTTTCAATAATTGTCATTACACAAGATTTTTCATTATCGAAGCAATAATTCATATTATCTCGAATAATATTATTAGATAACATTATTGGCAATGTCTAGAAAGTTCGCTCAAGGAGAGGTTTGGTCACCTAATCAAGCGCCAAGAAGAGAGAAATTCTTATTGGAAAGCCCCTTCCTGAACCGCCTGGTCACAATATCAGTGATTTCCGTAATATTATTTGTGAATAATTAATTATTGATTCATATGATGAGAAAAATATTGATTTTATGTAGATATAGATGGAGAAAATTTTAATGCGACAATTGTTGAAAATTGAAATTTTAACTTTTTCTCGAGAAAATAATTCATTTAAATATATATATTATTATATTTTAATAATATAATAATGGTGATATTTTTACAACGAATGTGGGATATATGAGTATACGAGGAGGAAGAGTATTTTTTGTTGCAATAAATATTTAAAACATGTTAAACATGCTCATGGACCCAATTTATCGATTTGAAATTTGATTATAAATTTCTAAAATCACCCGCTTGTGGATTTCGGTCAATTTCTCATTGGAATTTGGAAAACTTTCTTCTACAAAGTTGTAGAGAATTGAATTTCCTATAAAAACTTGCGAAATTCGAATTTTTGATGAAAGGACTATTTATTATGAATTATTGAAGTTCCGGAGTTCCGAAATAATTGATTTTTGGAAGTTTTAAATATTTATATTAACAAAAACATTTTTTACATTTGTAAGCCTCATGAATCATATGTTAAGTTGCTGAAATCAGAAGTTTAAGTGGGCGTATGAAAATTTTAATATAAATTAATATTTTATTAAATTTTCTGCTTTGTGTTCTAAAGCATTTTCCTATAAATAAGGTGCTTAGGTTAGAATTGAAAATCACACCGTAAATCAAGTTTTCTCTCTATGTTATCGAAATTATTCTTGTGAGTATTTTGAGTATACTTTGAGTATTGCTATACGGTGAAAGTTCGTTATAGCTTATATCCAAAGATTCCAGCTAAATCTTCGCCTTTCCGAGGTAAGGGATATTATTTTTTTTCGTAATGATATTATTTCTTCAATATCATTATCTTTGAAATATTGATCTGAAGTTTTATCAAATTTGGAACTTTTGGTGTCGAGTTACTATTTACGATACTGAGACTTATTCACGATACTCTGATCTTATTCACGAATACGACACTATTCATCGAAAAATAAAATTTTTTCTTTTCGTCTAAAATATCTATTCGGATACTAGCTTTGATTGTATCCATGTTTTGATCATTCTTGAATTTTACACCACTATGATTATTTTTGAGGTATTTTTGACGTGGATAAAACAAAGTACTTAATCCTTAATCCTTAATCCTCGTCATTTTGTTTCACCGGATTCGCTTTTTTTAAAAATATTTTTCATCATCCTCGCCTTAAATGATGATATTATTGAATATCTTTGGCCCGTAGTGCAAAGATGAATAATTTATGATGAATATCTTTGGCCCAGTAGTGCAAAGATGAATGATTTCGATGAATATCTTTGGTCCGTAGTCAAAAGATGAATGATTTCTCGATGAATATCTTTGGTCAGAAATAGTAAAGTGCAAAGATGAATGTGTGTTTAGATGAATACGACTAATCGTGAATGTCCTCGGCTCAGAAGTGCGGATGAATATTTGATCCCGTATATATATCGATTGATGTTACAGGGATAAAATAGACGATGAACTTTAAAATTCATACATGTAAGATAGTAGTTTGCATTCTCTACTTAACTCTTCTAATGAATTATTACTTCACATGTAATATTGATTTAAAATTTGTTGTTTATTGTATTCTATTATATTTTCCCCATTGAAGACTAACGATAATTTTGTCAGATATTATCTTAGTCATAATATTCTTTACTAGCTAATGAGCTCACCCTTTTCCTTTTTGTTCCATTTTTCTTCTGGAGAGGCTAATATAAGTGAAGATGAGTCTTGGGAAAATGGAATGAAGGTTCTAGGAGAGTTGTTTTTAGTAGTCCTCACCATTGTTGTAAAATAATGTATCAATAATTATGATGAGAATATATTTGTATGTGGATATTGCCAGATGACAATATCCGTATTTAAACTTACAGCTTTTTTATTGTTGTAATAATAAAGTTGTAGTTATTTCATGCATCGTATCGACAACTCGTAATGGGTGATGTATACCTATTTTGGGGTGTCACATTTTACGCCGGACCGATTCCGCCCTTATTAGTATTCTCGTTGGAATAATCTGCCTACGCCAAGCACTACACGCACGGTGATTTCTCGTTGTTATTCCATTCTTTATTATTCATGCTGGAACATCCCGCTTGGCAAGTAATTTCACCGACCGGTTCTCGTTATTTAGTATTCTCGTGGAATAACCTCGTCTATGCCAAGACCGCATTTACGGTGATTTCTTTTGTTATTCCATTCTTTATTATACTTTCGGTTGGTTAATGTTTTGACTTCTATACTTCATGAAATTAGTAGAATATCCTCGATATTTGGCGCTTCATCCAAAGATCTTTTTCATAGAAATATTCTTCCGATCATTCTTGAATTTTACTCTACAAAACAAAGATCATGTCGATAATTTGACGTTAATAATTCTTGGATAAAATAATTCTTGAACTTGTTTTATTGAATTCTTATATCATTGTCATCATCCTCATGTTTATATTTTGTTGAAAGTCATCTCGTGGCTTCAGAAGCATAGATGGACTTGGTATGATTATGACTGTGAATTATTCTTGTAATCATGACCGTAATGTTACAAGTGATGTGGTAAAATCCTAATCAATTCGTAGTCATCGATGGACAAATGTTGGCATGATCATGACCTTTAATGAATACACAAATATTTTTGGCCAGTAGTGCATGGATAATTGTGGTCGTGATACTAAAAAATATCCTCGGCCGTAGCTGCGGGTAATTCGATGATGTGGAATATTTATTAAAATTCTAGTCTCAAATATAACAAAGGATGATGAAAACCTTTTAATCATAAAAGATAGTAGATTTTATTTTCTACTTGACTTTTTAATGGATTGCTTGTTCACCGCAGCTTAAACTTGATGTCTATTATATTTTATTAGTTTAATATTATCGGAGACTAATGATAATTTATTCTGCATTATCTTAGTCATAATATTTATTACCGCTAGTTGAGCTCACCCTTTCTTTCACCGTTTCTCTTCAGAAAATAAGAATATAAATGGGACGAGTCTGGAACTGAGTGATGGTCCGAGGAGGATAAGATTAAGAATCCTCACTATTCCGTGAAATAAGATGATAATAATTATAATGAGGACTCTTTTTGAGTTTATATAATCTCTAGTAGATAATATTTGTATTCAAACTCACGCTTTATGTTTTGTCGTATTGCATACGATAGTTGTATTTGAATTTCAGATCTACGATTCTGGCGTACCCAAGATAGGTGATGATACCTAATTTTTGGGCGTCCACAATTTATATATCAATTTTTTTTTTTGTTATTAATTACGTAAATAAGTATAAGTGATAAGTCTTGTCATTTTTATAATTCAATTTAAATTTATGTATCGATATATTATTTTTTTTATTTGTAAAATATATTATTTTATTTACTGGTAATAAATATATTTATTCAACACATTATATAAATAAGTATAGATATTTAAATAGTAATGTATTTGCGGGTCTATTTTTGTTACATCATCCTGCCTCCTGGCTCCTTGTCTATTAAGGGAGATAGAGACGAGGTATTTTCCTGGAAGCTGGAGATATTTGACTACAGAAAAAAAAAAAAAAAATATATATATATATATATATATATATATATATATATATATATATATATAGTGGATCATATAAAAGATCCTCACTTTCTTAAAATGGCGATTTTTTTTTTTTTTTTTTTAAAAATAACTAAAAAAAAGTTTAATATTTTATGGAATTGAAATTTTTTATAATGAATGTTTTGGGTGTGATTTGAGTGACGATATAACAAAATATGTATGCATATCCAAAGCAGACTGTATCACCACTTTTTGTATAGGTGATTCAAAACACGCCTAAAACATCAGATATGAAAAAAATTCGGGCCCATAAAATATTAAATTTTTTTTAGTTGTTTTAAAAAAAAAAAATCCTCATTTTAATAAAATAAGGGATCCCTTACTTTATTATTTATATATATATATATATATATATATATATATATATATATTATTGCGGTCAAACCTCGTGGGTTTGACTGGATAGTATGGCGGCTGGGTGGGAAAAATATCTGTTGGAGTACAATTTTACTTCAATTTGCGTTCTTTGGTTCCGGGGTGGAATGTTTATGTACTCCTTCCTTGTCCACTACTAATATACTATAGCATAAAGTTTTAAATAATTTTATTTTATTTTAAATTATTTGATATTTAATATAACTTAAGAAAATTAATTATAAAATTTTCAAAATTATTCTGTATGAAAAAATGTTACATATGAGATGAGATTAGTATATAATAAAAAATATTATAAATAATTAATAATATATAATTATTTTTTTAATTTTTATACTACAAAATTATAAAACGACATAGGAGTGGTGGAGTAAATCATTAATCATATGAGATTGATTCTATCGCTGCTGCGCTGGTGTGTTAATTTATATTTTAGAGTAGTTATGGGGCGATCGTGTATCGCGATCGAATTTGGCGACCGGTCTAATTTTTTATTTTTTTTTATTTTTTTTTAAATGTCTCCTAAATAATTTATAAGATTTATTGAAATTAGAATTTTTACAGAAAAATATTTTGGATGTCATTTGGATACATGTAAAAAATATGTCTGTATGCAGATCTGTCTAAGATATATTTTTATAAGATTTATCGAATCGAATTTTTTACGAGAAAAAAGTATTTTGGATGTCATTTGGATACATGTAAAAAATATGCATGTACAGACTGTACATGCATATTTTTTACATGTATCCAAATGACATCCAAAACACTTTTTTTCTGTAAAAATTTCAGTTTTAATAAATCTTATAAATTATTTGGGAGACATTTAAAAAAAAAATAAAAAAATTTAGACCGGTCGCCAAGTCTGGTCGCTATACACGGTCCTCCTAGACTTTTTCTATATTTTATATGCATGCAACCGTACCAGGACCAACTATCTTATACTCCCTCCGTTTCAGGATAAAAATCCATATTACTATTTTGGATAGTCCCATGTTAAATGTTCACTTTCCTTTAATAACTAAATTTTTACACATTTTTTCTTATTATGTCCGTAGTATTAAATATCTCATACTTTTCTTATTATAATTCTCTCTCCATATTTAATAACATTATTATGGATAATTTTGTCATTTTATTCCTCTTCTTAATATGCGTGAAAAGTCCACTAAAACTTTTATCTTGGGACGGAGGGAGTATATATTAATAATTAAAATTTATTTTAATTTAGATTAGTTAATTTTACAATTATTTACTAATTTAATTGTTAATTAAATTATAGTTTCCCCCTTTTAATTTAAATATTTCTTATTTAATTTATAAATAATACATTAAAATTGATGCATAATATTATAAACGTTACCGTTTAGAAGAATAAGCTCGAAGTTTGCTTCAACAAATGGGACTTATCATGTAACTTGTTGCAACCTAGTAGACATGTTTTGTTATTATACAAATGAAAAAGTCTAGGGGGACCGTGTATGGGACCTGAATTGGTGATCGATCTAATTTTTTTTTATTTTTTATTTAAAATTATCTCCTAAATAATTTATAAGATTTATTGAAATTAAAATTTTTATAAAAAAAGTGTACAGACATATTTTTTACATGTATTCAAATGATATCTAAAATACTTTTTTTTATAAAAATTCTAATTCCAATAAATTTTATAAATTATTTGAGAGACAATTTAAAAAAAAAAAAAATAAAAATTGAACCGGTCGGCAATTCCGGTCGCCATACACGGTCGCCCCAGAATAACTCCAAACAAATTGGTACACTTAGATCCTAACCGCGATGCTTGTAGTCTTTTCTTTTGGCTGACGGACGAGAAAGAAACTGATCTCGTTGGGACTTGGGACATTAATTAAATTACATTATTGGTCACATCTTGGCCTTGTTCACGTCTACTCATCATCATTCATCGCTATAACTAAACCTTCATTTTCATTCAAAATTAAACATATATTTTAATATATTAAATTAAACCATTATTTAATTCGTTTCATATAAATAGACTATATGCAAAAATATCATATTTTACTGAAGAAAAAAAAATCAATTTTATTTGTTTTTGACCATTACAAAATTTGTATTTTAAAGTACAAAGTGATTATGAGTACTATCATATTGTCAAATACACATTTTATTAAATCACTACATTTTCTAAGATATTAAAAATAATAATCCTTTTGCATTTGCTTAGGTAATGTAGTAGATACAGTTAACTTTATGATAAATTGGTCAATTGATCAATACAGTACTGATACGCAAAGAAAAAAAATATATCACCTTTCAACTTCCTATATTAATTAATTAATTTAAATTAATTTTATATTAACCATTCACAATAGGTGCCAAAAGGAATAGGAGTAATTTGGAAGAAAGAGCATATTGTATTTTAGACAGAAGAAAACAGCAGCAATATGGTCGGAAAACGTTTATTTGGGTGGGTCATATTCATATCATCTTCTAGAGGAAGAGGAAGAGGAAGAGGAAGGAACCTAATAGCCCAAAAGTGGCAACGCGTTTATATTAGCTGACTGACCGACTTTTGTGGAAAAACCAGACCACCTTTTGGCATTTCATAATCATAGGAACTTAATACACACAAAACAAAATACAGGTTTAACACCATTTTCAGCAGCTCAACTATTTCATGTGGATTATATTTAATTCATATGATATAGCACATGTTCTTTAGTTTTTAATTTTTTCAGTAAATGGACTATTTTATAGAATACAATATTAAAAAATTATATTATGTTTAATGAATATAGTCTACCAATCATCCTTCCACCAATTTCACCGAAAAAATCCGATTGCTAAAGTGAAATATGAATCTTAGACTATATTTAGTATCTAATTGTTATTTCTACGGCCTGCTGAAGATGCTCTAAAAGACAACAATTTTATTAGATTCTCTTGATTATATAAAACAACAATTGACGGTAAAACAGATTTCTTCTTTAAAATATAAGAATTACATCGACTTCTTATCCCAATATCTTGTATTTTGAAACTAGTGCTAGTCATAGAAACAACAACAAATTTAGTTGGTAAATTTTTTAGATACATACAACCTTACACTTACAAGTCCTTAGAAATTTTTGTCATAGATATAAAATATTTAACAGACTAGAAAATTGCAAGTCAATGCGTATCAGATCCAGACGATAAAAGAAACTTTCACAGTTAGAGCAATAAAAGTTCTACATGATAACAGGTACATACAACTCCTCAACAGTTACAATTCCTCGGCCCAAAAAATGAATGGACACACTTGCACAAACTGAAACACTAGACTACTGGTTACTTCTTGGCATACATGATAGCCATCGGATTTTGAGGGGTGATTTTGAAGCCTTGAAGAGCCTGCATAGCCACTGAGGACTGGATATCATCTTCAAATTCTACAAAGGCAATACCCGGCTTGGCATCAATCATTCGGACTTCCCTAAAACCAGGGTATTGTTTGAAGAGAACTTCCAGCATAACGTCTGTCGTCTCGCGTGGCAGATTCTGTAGAAATAGTATATTGTTCGGATCTGCAGCTGATTCTTGAGGCTTTCCTTGGCGGGAGGAACCCTGAACATAACACATACCAGCAATTATATAGATGTGGATAATCACAAACAACATATTCAATTCTTCAAATACTATATACTTACAAGAAGGAAAGAGCCCCATAATAGGTTAAACAGCTGGGTGTGTGTGTGTGTAAGTTGAAATTGGAATATATAATCCTTAGTTTAATAAGTTAATTAAAAACTCCAAACATATCAAGTGAATACATTTCAGAAGAACCATTTAAGGGATGGAAGGTGCTTGATATTCAACGTGTTTTTTATATTTCCACATAGTTCTCTCTCACATCAGAATAAAGTGGATCCCACTTTCATGTAAGAGGGGACTATGTGAAAATATAAAAACACATGTGGAAATAGTGCCCTCAAACTAACTAGCAAAAAAATTAAAATAGTACCTTCAAATTAGAAACTTCCATTCTCTTTTATACAATAAGAAACATCTGGGAGGGAAAGACGGGGGTTCAATGAAATAGAGATGTGGAAATAGTGCCCTCAAACTAACTAGCAAAAAAATTAAAATAGTACCTTCAAATTAGAAACTTCCATTCTCTTTTATACAATAAGAAACATCTGGGAGGGAAAGACCGGGGGTTCAATGAAATAGAGATGGAGCAAAGCAAATGTACCATTGGGCCTCCATTAGTGTCAGCTCTTACACCATTAGCACCGGCAGATTGCTGTGACTCTTGTCTCTTTCTTTCAGCTGGACATGCAGATTTAGTCAAAAAATTTAGAATACACCACAAAATAACATTCAACTGTTTATAGCAAGCACTCTTGAAAGGTCAAAACAATAAACACAAAAATAAAAAAGTATAATCTCAAAAATCAAGCCATTCATTAAAGATTATCAATTTGGTGCATTGTTAAACTCGTATTAATTCAACTGAAATATAAGCAACTGGCATTAAACTACAATTACCGAGTGAAGCTATTAATTCAACTGAAATATAAGCAACTGGCAGTAAACTACAAATTCCGAGTGCTTCACTAGGTAGAACCACATTTTCCACTGAATAGTGTCACACAGATGTCATACACCTAAACTTATTGGACACCATAGTTGTCACGGCACCACGGCGGTAGTTGACCACCAAGACGCCTACGCGATAAAGCATCCGCAATGACGTCCATATAGCGACAAGTCATTAACAATGTGCAATTTATACATTATTTGTTTTACTTCAAAAGTAGTATATTCCACAATAAAATTTTATATATATTAAAACTCAAAACATAATAACTAACTATGAAATACAATTAAAAACACAATTATATGAATACTTCACAATCAAAATTCAAAAATAAAACACTTGACATTGAAAACTAGTAGAATATGTTAACAAATACATAATAATCAACCAAGTCAACATTCATCACACATTACAAGTCTAATAAGTAATAAAATTTACACCATATAGCTAGTCCACAAGTTATGATGAGTCATGAGTACAAAATGACTTAATCACTTGACTTGGGCCAGCTACCAAAACGTAAGCCTTGGTGGTTTGGCATCCAAGTCGTTGCCTTATTCTAGCACCAAAATGCCTAATCATCGCCTAGGCTAACTATGTTGGACACTGCTAGAAACTTGTTTGATACTTCTTGTACGTGTCATGAACAAGAAATTTACTTAACTCTTGTCATTGTTCAATACTTCACCAACATGACCTATGTAACCTGGACCTTAAACAGAGAGCCATATCTGGGTTGAACACATGCCACATACTTAAAAACTTACTGGGATCTTTCTATAAAAGGTTTGATACTTTCAGACGCATCATCATTTGAATATAAACTTTATTAACTTCGACCATTTTGGTAAATACTTCACCAAGATGACCAATGTATCATGAACATGTTTTTGACAGGAGCTCCAACAGTTCTTGAAACTTCGGAGAGACAACTTCAATTCATCCCTTTTTCGAACAAGTTTTGCACCGTCACATAACCAATCCAAGTGAAGATACAAGGATCCAAGAAAAGCATCATATACTTTTGCTGAATTCCTTTTTATCTGTAATCATTCTTCTGTTTTTAATGAGTATTAAGATCTACAAAAGACACACCTGAATGTAATTTTTTGTTGAAAAATGCCCACTAATAGATTTTAATTGTTAACTTCTTATTGCTTAATATTTGAAGGAAAAAAACTCTCAAACAAAATTGTCATTGAAAAAAATAATGAAATGACAAAACTGCCATTAATGAAAAATAATGACATGATACAGCATACATCAATAAAAACTTCGAAAAAAGAAGTCGCTATGGGTCATTGCCATAACTAATTAGTTGTGGACCGTGGCAACCACAACCATCTTACCCCTTGTATATACATATGTGCATTGTAAATAGAATATTTTTGAGTTTATGACAACTCAACACCATTTACTTGCTCTCCTAAAATATATTAGTTTTTTATCCAAAATTTTGTCATTTGAATGTTGTATCTATTTCTACAAAGCAGTGAGTCAGAGGGTGACTCTATTCAATAATATTCATCTTAGTATTGTTGTATCGTCTCTGAGTTTACATTAAGAGTGGTTATGATGTCATGTCAAATTGCCAATGTAGCACCTTGATGCTAAAACTACATAGCTTCTTCATATTACAAATGTTTCCCCATTGCCCAATCTACCTCAATCATGGTTCAAAGTGTGGTAGCGGCATAGAAGTTTTTTTTTTATTCGGTTTCGGCCTTGGCGTCGGGCGATACACACCGTTACGCTAAAGCTTCAATTTTTTTTATTATTATTTATTAGTTAATATGAAAATATACGTATTTTATTTATTATTATTACTTCTTCAACTCTACAAAAAGTGTCCTAATGTTTGATACTATTATAATTATTACTCCCTTTTCCTACAAAAGAGTCTGAGTCCCATTTGTCGATTTTCCGCTATACCGTTATTTCACCTTAATTCCTCCGTTACACTGTTATTTCTACTTGATTTCCCGTTACACCGGGATTTTTTTATTTATAGCGAAATTTTGCCTATACACAACTTTACATTGATACTGCTTGAAATTTTAATTCGTGACTTGTTATTGGATCGGTAAGGAAACCAAACCGATACGCCAAGATTTGGGTAACTCAGCCGATACTTTGAACCATCCTCAATGTTGGGGGACCTAGAAGTTGTAAGAGGACTATGTCCATGTACAAGTAATTTCATTTAATTATCGCTCTAGGAAACATGTGCTATACAAATCTTATGACTTTGCTTTATGTTCAGTTTTCCTGGTTTATCTCCAAACATAAAAGGTTGATATGATGCATACAGAATTACTTATAATATAGGATAGAAACAGAAGCAACACAACAGAAAAGGTAAAACTGCATAATGAATTAGACTGACCTTTTTGCTCTTGCTTCTTTTTCTTATCTATTGGGACGAAACTACCATCTGCTTTAGCAACACAATCTGACTTTGTTTTTGCATATTGTATTCGCTATATTGAATCACAGAATCATATTAGTCATTGTGACAATATAAAATATTCTAAATGAACACATGGCATCTTTTTTTTTTGTTAGATTCCAACAGAAGTGACAGAACTGATCATAGAAATATAAAAAT
Organism: Panax ginseng; assembly: GCA_020205605.1. Classification (NCBI taxonomy): domain Eukaryota; kingdom Viridiplantae; phylum Streptophyta; class Magnoliopsida; order Apiales; family Araliaceae; genus Panax; species Panax ginseng. Next base: position 2,809,528 of record CM035138.1, on the reverse strand, counting down.
AGAGTGCACACTGGCAGAACAGAACTGAGACAGTATAAGAAAATTCTTGAAATTGATCCATTCTGAACCACTATGCTATTGATGTAAGAGGGGAGTAATTTTCACCCTGTTGTTATCTGCTTTTTCACTTTTCTAAATTAAGCTAATTACTTAGAGCCACTAGAAACTTTTTTGGCAAGATAAAAAGATGGTGCCAACAGGGACTACTTGAAAGCGAAGTTTGAGACAAAAATATTCATCAGATCAAAAAGCACAAACTTTAAGACCCTTATTACCCAGTAATTTAAGATTTATATTTGATGCTAAATGTTGCTCAGCAAAATGTTTAAAAGATACAAGTAAGCAAATAAACACATTAACTAACTTCTAGAAGTTTGATCTTAAAATGAAATTCACATGCATAAAAATTAAAATGAAAACTTTCAGTTAAAGGTATTAGAACTTACCATGGGTTTATCATAAAATGGAAAGTTTTGCATCTGTCGAACTGCATTACTGGCAGCTGTAACTTCACTAAATACAAGCCATGCTTGTCCTCGAAGCTTGGCTGTCTTCAAGGCAACAATGTCCAAAATCCTCCCATACTGCGAGAACAAGGCATAAAGTGACCTCTTCAACTCTGTCGAATAAATAAAATAAAATGTGAATATTGCTCAACTCCATAATAAGTTCATAACTACTCCTTTTTAGTGCATAATAAAAGCTTCAACTATGGTTGTGAAGGAAGGAGTGCAGCCATGTTAAAACAATAAGATAACGAGCATTTATCAATACAATAATTGTAGGAGCAATAGAATGCTGCTAGCCTTTGTCAAACACAATAGGAGTCCCAGTTCCCACAAGTCATGAAAATCCTTTCACGTAGATAAAAAGATAAATACTTGCAATAACCCCTTTGGCCGCATAAACTATAAGTGAAGTTTAGATAAGCCTTTGGCCGCATAAACTATAAGTGAAGTTCAGATAAGCCTTTGGCCGCATAAACTATAAGAGAAGTTCAGATAAGTTTACATGACAGATTGTATTCCCATTTACCAAAATATTTGCTGCAATTGGGAAAATCATTGGTTTTTTGGTCCGTAGTAGAACAAATTTGATAATCAACCCATACCTTTCCCGGCATATTATTTCCGAGTAACTAAATGGTGGGAAACTAGCTTAGAAATTATATAGATTCATAAATAAATCCTTCAAATGGTTGAAAACGTTCTTTTAAATCGATCATAAGTAAATCATCGCGCACATTATTTCATAATTGTATATAAAATTACAAAAAAAAAAAAAAACTCAAAAACTAGGGATGATTAAATCACCTTCTTTCTTGACCTTTTCGTTGAGATTCTTTATGTATATCGTCTGATTAGGCGGTATGTCCCCAGTTAGCATCGTTGCTGAGCTTCTGTTCGAGAGAGAACTGGTAGGAGCCCTAATAGAGAACTCGTCAAATACTGGGCATTTTAAAATTTAAGGACAGACATGGGCCCAAAACTAAAATTGGGCTTCATGCACCAAAAGATTAGTTACATATTCTATTATATTTTTGAAAAATATTATAACAATAGTGCACTCATAAAATATTTATATAATTAATACATTTTTCATATTTATTTATAATATTAATGCAATTAGAATTTCTTATTTTAAGAAATTAGTATGTAATTAGAATTTCTTAATTTAGGGGATTAGTATTGATTTACTTATTAAATTAAATAATTAATATATCTAACAAAATACAACTGATTTGAATGCACGGAACACTAGGAGTGAGTAAAAAACGGATAAAACCGAATTACCGAACCGAACCGAATTATTTTAACCGAATTATTTCGATTTTTCGTTTTTTTTTTAGAATTTCGATTATATCCGAATTATTATTCAATATTTAATTTCGGGTTCGGGTTAAGCTATTCGGATATCCGAAATTCCGAATTACCGAATTTATAATTATTTTATACTTAATTCTATTCACAGGCCAAGTCTATCTAAACTAAAATCCTTTTCAGTTCCTATCTCAGCCTCCTCTCGCCTCTCCCAGTCTCTCGCCCCTCTCATCTCTCATCCCAAATCCCAAATCCCAAATCCCTTAGCCTCTCGCCTCTCGCCTCTCGCCTCTCGCCTCTTCGCCTCTCTCTTCTCTCCGCCTCTCTCGCCTCTCCGCCTCTTTCATCTCAGTCGTTGAACGGGCTCTTTCATCTCAGCCGCTGAACGGGAAGCACTCTAGATCTGATCCAGTTCTGGAAGAACTCTTAGATCTGATCCAGTTCAATTTCTTGTTTTCGTTGTGTTTTTTTTTATCTGATCCAGTTCTATGATTTCGTTGTGGTGTTTTGAAATTGAATTGCCATTAATAATTTGGTTTGGTTTGGTTTGGTTGGTTGTTCCGTTTTAGATCAGAATCTGTGTACGGGAAATTGAAAGATTATATCTGTGGCTTTGTTTTTTCTAATCTATGTTAAATCTGTGGCTTTGTTTTTTCTTTTTCTGGTAATGAGATTTTTATGCTGATAATATGTTGTATATATTATTTTCATTTCGGTTATTAACCGAATAATAAATTCGGTAATTCGGTTATCTACTATTTCGGTTATCAGTTCGGATATCAAAAATGTGTTATTTTCGGTTTTCGGTTATAACCGAATAAGCTATTCGGTTCGGTTATAACCGAATGCTCACCCTAGAACACAGTCTCTGATCTCTAACATTACTGCGTAACAAAATTACTGTGTTTTATTAATTATTTTATCGGTCCAAACTCCAAACTCACTTCTCTAAAAACTAACGGATGATTCATTGTCAATTCATAAACTCCGACGAGAAGAAATTTCCGGCGATATGCGAGATATTTAGCCACCGATTACATGGTCTCAGCATTTTCTGCCCAACTAGTTTTCTCTGGCTCTATTCGTGCTTTCCAGGTCGCTCCTTCTTCTTCTAGGTATTTATTTAACCAGCTATTAGTTGGAGCTGCTACTTATTTTAATTCTACTCTTTTAAGCATTATGTAGAACAAAAACAACAATCTCAATTATGCCTTAAAAAATGTGAATAGAGAATAATTTTATAACTTTATATGATGTGCTAATAAAAGAAATTAAGCTTATTTCTAGATGAAGAACACTTTATATGATGTGCTTTTTTGAGATTAGAGTCGAAAAAATTTGGGGAATTTTCAAAAATAATTTTCAGATAGGGACTGATAAAAGTTTTTAAGATTCAGTTATACATGGTTATAACATTGAATCAACTCTAGCTCAAGTGCCATCTTACAATTGGGTATAAAAAAGCCTTTTGTACTTGGTATCTCTCTTTGCACAATGTAACTTTTTTTTTTCTTTGTGGGAGGGTGTGTGTGGGTGGGTGGGTGGGTGGGTGGGGGATAGGGATCACCTAGTGCTTGTGTCATCAAATTTAGTAATATCTTTAACACAATGTGTTATTGAGTGTTCGAACAGGGGATCAAGGTTTGACCCAACACTAACAGTTAAGGAGCCAACCCACCTTCAAAGTGCTGTTCCAATCACCACTTCCCTTCCCACACTGCCATGAATGATGTAATGAAAATTAACATTTTTTGTACCAGGTAAAACTATGATTCTTGCACAAACCTTTAGCAAGGTGGAAATTGCTGATCAATATTGGATTTTGATATGTTCCATTTCTTCTCGAAAATGCCAGTTACTAAGGGATATTATATTTCAGTCTTTGTACTTACTTTTTATCGTGACACGAACTTCTGATGTCAGAATTATTTGCTTCCACAGGTTAGTTTTGAGCAAGACAGTTCATATGCACGCATGCAACCTATAAATTCTCATTCTATGAAGTTGGGATCAAGTAATTCCACTGATTCAACTTTTAGTTGCTCAGGAAGACTTTTTACATCAAGATATCATTATGCATCATGTTTTCCTGCCACACAACTTTGTAAACAACCTTCAGTTGGTTACCGAAGATTGAAGTGCATAAACTCCGTGACAAACGTAAGTTCCTTAGTAGTTGATCCTTTTTTTAGTTGACATTTTTATGTAGGGATTTGGATGTTTATTAGAGACTCAATTGTAATTCGTATAACGTCCCTCATCCGTATCACTATCATCCTCTCCAGTCTTTAGTTATAAATCCATAACTGCAGATGGTGCAAGTTTTAGAAAGCAGGCCAAACTGTGGTTATGCGAGAGCGTTTTCTAGTAGCTGGTCCTTAAGGAAAACTGTATATATTAAAGTAACTGAGGGTCGAATTGAAACATGCAATTGTTAAATTGGAATGATATGATTAATTTTCATGAATAGTCGTTAGAACTCGGATTTGCATGGGCATAAACTACATGTAAGGAAGATAAATTTTGACGCGTGGCAACTCGGGATTTCATAAATAGACCACTCAAGCTTTTACCGCAAAATTGAACTACAGTTTTGATGTTTTCATAATACACTTTGATCGTATGTCTGTCTGATGGTGGCCAAGATATAAATGGTTTGGCGTACTTAAATGTTTTAGTTTTCCTTTGTTTAGGATGTGGAGGTGCAAGCCAAGGTGACAACCAAGTGCTTCTTTGATGTAGAAATCGGGGGTGAATCTGTTGGTAGAATTACAACGGGCCTCTTTGGAGATGTTGTTCCCAAGGCTGTTGAGAACTTTCGTGCTTTGTGCACAAGCAAGATTTTCTTCGAAAGCCTTCCAAATGTTTGGCATATATTCTTCTTATTAAGAAAATTTTGACACATATACAGATACCTAACATTATGATGTTATTGCCGACAAATTTAGCTGCACCGCGTGATAGAATTGTCTTTAAATTAGAAAATCACTTGCAGGAGAGAAAGGATATGGTTACAAAGGATGCTCCTTCCCCCGTATTATTAAAGATTTCATGATACAGGGAGGTGATTTCACTGAAGGAAATGTGAGCGCTTCTGTCTCTCTCTCTCTCTCTCTCTCTCTATATATATATATATATATATATTAAATTAAGAATAGTGTTGCAAATTTTGGGAGCCAACCGTAGATGCTTGTTTAAATAAATGGCAAAATTTAGTTGATGATAGTCATAGTGTTTACTAACTGCAGGGTACAGGAGGAATCAGTATCTACGGTTCTAGTTTTGAAGATGAGAGCTTTGCTTGGAAGTGTTTTCCTGATAGTGAATGAGAGAGCTGTGTTTTCAATGATGAGCATTAAATTTTCCATTTCTTTGTCACTGTCATCCCTCATCATCTTCAGCATGTGCGTTTTGTGTAATATCCATCTTATAGATAATATTTCAACTTTAATTATTTGCAGTGACGCATGTTGGGCCTGGAGTATTGAGCATGTCCAATGCTGGTCCTGAAAGCAATGGGAGCCAGTTTTTCATTTGCACAGTGAAGGTGCGCTAACCTCCTATTTATTGTTGTTAGTATGTGTAATAATTTAAGCATAGGATCAATTTGTTATTTCATGGATGTGCTTGGCTGCTTGCAGTTGAAAAAGGGATGATCATTTCTTATGGTCGAACCATAAATTAATCTATAACTAACAATATTACAATGAGAATATTTGAAATGAGTAGACAAATACAGCTGATCGATTTATTCAAGACTGTTGAAACAAAAGATGATGTTAATCAAGGGTGAAATTTTCAATAATTATATGCAGCAGATCATACTCCCTCCATCCCATTTCTAGTCTAACTTCATTTTTTTGCGACTAGCTTTTATAAAATGTCAAATTTGTTCCCCCTTTTACAATGGTGTCAACAAATAATAGATGTACGAGTGGAATAGAGGTAGCAATAGGGAATCAATGAGCATTGTGGAAAACTGTATAAAAATACATACATTGAGACGTGGAAAAAGGGTTTGTTGTACGTACTTAAGTTTGTACATTTTATTACTTGGATCTTTATTTTATTATAATATGTTTCTCTTTTATGTGAAACTTGTGTTTGGATTTTGCAAAAAGTTTTTAATGAATTCTTTTATGTAGATTCCATGAACGCGATGTTATTTTTGGACTTGTCATCGACGGACGGAAACAAGCAAATGAGATGTCCCTGTAGAATTATTAATTCTGGGGGACTGCCTACCGTTGGATGCCTGATTTGTCTGCTTACTGTCACGTTTGTGGTTAATTTAAATATTTTCACAAATACAATGGTTTCATAAATTAGTCATGTATGTGAAATTAGATCTGAAAATTTAAAGGCATTCTGTAATCTCATTGTCTGGCATATACATTTCTTTTAATCCGTCTATCCGGCTGAGTTTGCATTATACAACTGCTTACTGCTTACTAAACTTTATTCTTTTGAATGATCTGGGGACTCTGGATATATTGAGATGCATCATGTTAAATGACTTTTCAAGTATTGCTTCCTAAATAGTACAATAATTCCTTCATGACAGTTTCAAATTAAAATTGACACGTGTCGATGACAAAGTGTATTAATCGATATAAAATTTATTGTTTTAGCAAGTAGTCTTAATTTTGAGTTTGAAAATGTCAATAAATTAGAAAATTTGTATTTATGAATGAAAGGAAAGTACAATATAAATTTAACTCTCTAAATTATATATAAAAAGTAAAATAAAATTGTTATTAAATTAGAAAATAATATTTATAAAGTATATAATCAAACACTATTTAACTTCTTCTTTTTTTTAATCAAAAAAATGAAAATGATAAAAATTTCACCTCAGTCCAACAAGTTGAAACGGAGCCAAAAGCCCAACGCTTATTGGGTTTAAATTTAGTTCGTAAAAGACTGCAACAGTTAGTTATTCTCTATATGGATATGGAGTATATCTATAGATTATAATCTATCGACTATCTACTGGCCTTAAATTAATTATGGGAGGGAAAAAAATTTAAAATCAATTGATTGCATGCGAATAATGCAACTAAAATATTTACTGCATTTCCATAAATCGCAACTAAAATTCATTATCTCTCTCTCTCTCTCTTCAAATCTCCACCTCGTCGGTCGGTGGTCAGCTGGCGAGAAAGAGAAACGAAAACAAAAACACACCTTTCCATCCTTTATTCACTTTACTCTTTTTCTTTTTTTAATTTTTCTATTATTTTTTGCTTCAATTTTTGTGGCTCAAAAAGCAGTCAAATCAAATCTCAGTGTAGAAGAAGAAGCGCAGAGCTTGCATTGGAAGTAGTGAAAGTCTGTAACCGGAATATGGCGACGGCGGCGACGGCGTATGTGTTTTCAGTGTGTTTTACACTACTAATATTTATCAGTAGAATCGAGGTTGCTGCATTAGCACCGGCGGCGAGCAGATCGGGAGATGCTGCTCTGTTTTCGCTGGAAGAGCAGCTGGATTTTCATGTGAAACCTGCTGCTGCTGCTGCTTCTTCTATTACGCCTCAATCACAACCATTGATGGTCCCTCTTACTCTTCTTCCATCTGATCTTACTTCATCTAAAGGAGCTGGTAATTGATAATCAATTCATTTTACACTACTAATTCTTTTATTTTTAAATTTTAGAATTTTTTTTTTGCGACCACAATTCAAGTTTTACATTTTTAATACTCATGAAAATGCAGTAGTAAATTGCTGAAATTTGTTTAAATCAATATGCTGTGTTTTTCTTGTCTATACTATAGATTCTATTAGCTTTGATTACTACTATTAACGTGCCTGATGTTTAGGTCTCTCGGATCTCTGTTTCCTGTCTTTTAATGATTTGCAGTTTGCTTAGATGGAACCTTACCTGGTTACCATTTGCACCGGGGTTATGGATCAGGTGCAAACAGCTGGCTTATACAATTGGAGGTGAGTTAAGGGTACTTGTTGTAGTCTATGTCAAGAGTTATTAATTTTTATGTTTTTGTTGAGAAAATGTCAAGGGTGTTTTTAAATTTACATAACAATTGCTGTTATACTAATTTGTCAATGTAGAGTTGTAGACCCACTGAATGAAGTTTACACCACTTTGTTTTAAAATTTATACTTTATAGAAATTCCATGGTAATGGTATTAAGGTCAACCTCTACTATGTTGGGAATACTTTTTCCTTTTCTCCTTGTTGATGGTTTAATTCTAAATCAGCTTTTTGGTCATTTTCCTTCATCCTTTATGCATGGTGTAAACTTCACTTTTTCTTTTTGGGTAATTCCATATTGTAAATTTTATGCTATTTCAAATTTAGCCTGCAATTATTTTAATTTTCTGTGCAGTATATTGCTGTTTGATCATTGGACATCTTTCATGCTTTCTGCATATGGTGAACTTTGCCCCTGATTTTTATGTAATTATACTTGCACCATTTTTCTACTGCATCCCAAAATATTAAGTATGTTATTTAAAGGCAAGCAAACTGAAAAAAGAGCTTGAGTTTCTGTTTCTGCTTCTTAATTGGGTACCAGATTTTTTGCCTTGTAAACTTGACCTCTCATTCTTCCCTCTGTCTGTTATCATATATTATTAAGATTAGTAAAGTGAAAATTAATCATAAAAATTAACGCAGAAGTCTTTTGCGTGCACTACGTGCATCATTATTGTGCCCAAAAGACGGTCAGAAACACATTTGAAGTTCTATCAATTTTCCTGTATTCTGTATATTAAATGGCATGCAATGTATTTTTTTATATATCTTGCATAGTTTGTGTGTCATGTTTGTCATGTTAGAGCCTTAAAGCATTGAGAGCGTAAAGTTGGTTCTAGAGTAGTTTACATACAAGACGATTTAAAATGAACTTCTAAGCATTAAAATCGAGTTCTTTAGCTTTCTGATACCAGCTCACGCTTCTGTAGTTATATTAAGGGAAAATGATGTATACTTACCCATATAAGTATATTTAGAAAAACTTGAACTCCAACAAAAAGTTGTCAATTTTGACCAAATTCTGTTTCCTTGAATGAGGCTTCATGTTTTTTGGGGTCTTGATGCAGGGAGGTGGTTGGTGTAATACTGTTCGAAGCTGTGTCTATCGTAAAACAACTCGTCGTGGTTCTTCAAAGTATATGGAAAAGCAGTTAGCCTTCACTGGAATATTGAGCAATAAGGCTGAAGAAAATCCTGGTTTTTACTCGGGCTACAAATTTAGCAATATAACATAATTTTGTTTCTTTTGACGGTTATTACTGTAGTTTCCTTAAAAATAATGATCCTTTACTATATTGTGGATGGATCCTTTTTGTTGCAGATTTTTTCAACTGGAACAGAGTTAAGCTTCGTTACTGTGATGGTGCATCTTTTACTGGGAACAGTCAAAATAAGGTTTTTCACCTTCTATCTGCATTATATGTATACATTTTTCTTGATAACCCTGCTGCAGTAGATTTTCTGCAATAAAAATGACCTATCATCCCCCCTAAATAGATGCTTAACAAGTGTCTTTTTTTCCACCGTTCCAGACTTGCATATTATAATAGTAAATTGTATGCGGTTTTCTTTGCTTTAGTGACCTGTTCTTGTATCATATATAAAACGGATTAGAGAATTTTGGTGGTGGGATTCTTGGGTTCTTATTATTCTTCTTACTTATTTTTCTTTCAGGATGCACAACTCTTTTTCCGAGGCCAACAAATATGGTTGGCTGGTATGGAAGAATTAATGTCACAGGGAATGCATAATGCCGACCAGGTTTCCTAATACACCTTCCAATAATTTTTTCTTTGCAAATTATTTATTTATAATCCTCTTGTCATAAATGAATTTCAGGCTCTTCTTTCTGGATGCTCTGCTGGGGGCCTTGCATCCATATTGCATTGTGATGAATTTAGGGATCTGTTAATGAATACTACCAAAGTGAAATGTTTAAGCGACGCCGGGATGTTTCTTGATGCGTAATATAATATGCTTCAATGATTTCTATTAGTGCAGCTACCATTCCTTGAAAATATATCATCTAAATTATATTTCATTTTGTTTCTTTTTAATAGAAATGATGTATCTGGAGGTCACACTTTAAGAAATATGTTTGAAGGTGTCGTGAACTTGCAGGTAATGTGAACTAACTTTAAGAAAAAAGGTTATGTTCTTCTTTGTTACTTTACTGAGATACTATTGGTGCAGTATCAATATATGGATTAGTCTCCCTTACAATGGGTAGCAGGTATCTTCTTTAATTTTAGATTTTTTGTACAATTTCAGGGGCTGCAGAATAATTTGCCAAAGACTTGCACAAACCACTTTGATCCGACTTCAGTATGATTTTTCCTTCTCTTGAACATTCATTATAAATATACATGGAAACTGTAGTAAAGCATTTCAAATTCTTTGAACTCATGCTGTCTCCCTCCCTCTCTCTAGTGTTTCTTCCCTCAGAATTTAGTTGCCAATGTGAAGACCCCACTTTTTCTTCTCAATGCAGCATATGATGCCTGGCAGGTAATCATGTTGTCAATCAATTGTTCATCTATTTCCCTAGTAAGTTGATCTGCTACTTAGAATATATCAAGGGTCAAGGCATGTTTCACATTGATGCCCAAGTTAATGAGTCAAAATTGTATAATGGTTAATCAACTCTCACAGTCCACAAAAGCAGAATCCATACTAACAATTCCCAAGCCACCAGACTGGTGTATAGTCACCATCTTGGACCTCTTTATATGAGGAAAAGAGAAGGATAAAATAAAGTAAAGAAAAAAGCAAAATGATGGTACCTGTATTATGCATTTTATGAGCCCTATACTGTGTTTTTCATTTAACTGCTTATTATTTAATATGTTTTTGGATTTGTTTTCTTGATGACTGAAATGTATACCTTTAACCAGCTCCAAGCTAGTTTGGCTCCAGCATCAGCTGATCCTCATGGTTATTGGAATGACTGCAAATCCAACCATGTACGTTGTAACACAACACAAATCCAGTTTCTTCAAGGTGATTTTCTTGACTACATCAATCATGATCCTTGGTTTATGTATTTTCCATTAATCGTATAACCTGAAAACATGTTTCCATATTTTGAATCAGACTTCAGGATTCAAATGCTCAAAGCCGTAGAAGACTTTTCCTTGTCTAGTCATAATGGTTTATTTATAAATTCCTGTTTTGCTCATTGCCAAACTGAGAGACAGGATACGTGGTTCGCTGATGATGCTCCTCTTGTTGAAAACAAGGTATGGCCAATTGGACTAGCAGTGCTTAGTTTCTATTAGCATGCATTATTAGAGCGTAATGCCAACTTTTTAATGGTTGACCTTATCTGTTTGTAGATCTTCCATTTCCAGGAGATTTTTCTAGTTTTTAGAATTATGTTATCACTGTTTCATATTTGGATACATGCTATTTGTCATAAGAAGACGCTAAACAAAAATTGGGCACATGATATTTGTCATAAGAAAACACTCAGAATACAATTTGGATAAATTCTGTAAAAGTGAAAACAATGAGCTTGCACATGTCATTATGATTGTGTTCAAAATCTGAGCACCGAGATATAAATTAAAATAAATAAAAGAACACATCAGATCTGATGAATATAAAACATAACCTTGGAACCTACAATGCTATATGAATTGAAAAGAGAGGCCACAAAACCATTAGGGAAAGAAACTACTAATGTTAGAGCAGGTATGTTTTATAAGAGGCCGGAACTAGTGAAATATGCATTCCTAGTGTATAGAGAATTTCATTAAAGTTGAGGAAGTTGATTCAAATGGTTTTCACCTCGTGAAAGTTTACATCTTTACGAGGGCCTAGTCTAGGGGCATGGTTCATTCCTTCTTGTTCCAAATTAGTTGAATATGAGTGTCTATCTTAGTCTGATGAACTTTTTCTCTGTGCAGGGTGTAGCTCAGTCTGTTGGAGACTGGTATTTTGATCGAGTCCATGTCAAAGCTATCGATTGTGCGTATCCCTGTGACAAAACATGCCACAATCTAGTCTTCAAGTGACAAAACATGTCACAATCTAGTCTTCAAGTGACTGGGGGATGATACCATGATTTCATCCTGTATTCTTGCACATCAAGTCTTGCATCCTTTTTTCATTTTTTTTTTAATTTATAAATTTGGGCAATTGCTTTCTCTGTTTGATTTTCTCCTACTAAAAGTCAAATTTCTCCATTTCTTCAAGGCCACAATAATTCAAAGTAGGACCCTCATTATTTAATAGGCTTAAGCCTATTGCTTCGTATTTGTATGTGATTGTTTTAAACTCACTTTAGGAAGTCTTAATGTGCGAGGCACAGCGAGCTTGTGTATTTGTGATACTATTAACAAAACTAAAATTATTACCTAATTAATGGTTTTAAATTTATGTATTGGGTGGTAAATCCTGAGTTATAGATAACTCTGGATAGGAGTGGCTCTCTTGTCTTGAAATGATTATAATGAATTAGATATGGCTAAATGAAGATTATTACTCATTTACTCTTGCTTTTGTGTATATTTAAGTATATGTTTATATTGAATAGGGTGCATGATTTTGAATCCTTTTTCCAGATGTTCAAACACTAGCTAATTCTTTCGAGCTGCAGCTCATTTTTTCTCTTGAACGTACGGTGGGAAAAATAAAAAGTTAAACACACAAGCAAGTCTCATGTGGAGCTCCATCTAGTAGTAAGTAGATAGATTATCTGGTAGTTCAGCTAGGCTATTGTTCTTAAGTAGCTGCTTGGTGGAAAACCAAAAAAGAAGCTATTTTGGGTGCCAAAAGAAAAGTAGGAAAAAATATGGTTATAAAAAATTAGATACAAGTCAAAATGCAAGTAATTGATGATTCACAATACAATACCAACAATTGTTATGACTTGTAACTAACTACAAACTTTCTGTTTCACCAAAACAATAGTGATTATTAATTGTATTAATAAATTATAAAATAAACAGATTTTATGTATAAATAACGTAGGTTTTTGGACAAAAAGGTTCATCTGAACACGGTTGTAACTGCCAAATCTCCATTCCCGCAACAAAGATTATGTGAAGGGAACTGATGCAACTACTCCAGAACAATGCTATACGCCCTGAAGAAATGTTCAAACTTGAAAGAACTGGAATGTTTATACGCCTGCATGATCAAGAACAATGCTATCCAAGATTGCTTCTTTATGAACCAATTCATAACCGCATGTTCGACCCTTTGTCGAACAGATTACGCAGTTCGAGGATTTACCCAGATGGACTACCCCAATGTTTTTGTGTTCAATGCAATGGTTAGAGGCTTTGTTCATTGTTCTCGCCCCATTCAAGCTCTACAGTTTTACTTGGACATGCTGAGAGCTCGAATTTGCCCAACTAGCTATACATTTTCCTCAGTAATTAAAGGATGTACATTATTATCTGCTTTAGGGTTCGGAGAATCTGTTCATGGGTATATTTGGAGGATTGGGTTTAAGTCACATGTATTTGTTCAGACTGCTTTGATTGATTTATACTCTGGTTTGGGTAGGATTGTCGAGTCAAGACAAGTGTTTGATGAAATGACGAAAAGAGATGTGTTTGCATGGACAACAATGGTTTCAGCTCATGCCCGAGCAGGGGATTTGAGTTCTGCGAGGAGATTGTTTGATGAGATGCCTGAAAGGAATACTGCTACTTGGAATTCTTTGATTGATGGATATGCAAGAGTGGGGGATGTAGAAAATGCTGAGTTCTTGTTTAAAGAGATGCCCAAAAAGGATTTGATTTCATGGACAACGATGATCACTTGTTACTCTCAGAACAAGCTTTATAGAGAAGCACTGTCTGTTTTTAGGGAAATGAGAACCAGTGGGATTAGACCCGACGAAATGGCCATGACGATTGTTATTTCAACCTGTGCTCATCTAGGGGCTCTCGACCTTGGGAAGGAAATTCATCTTTATGTTGTGCACAATGAGTTTGATCTTGACGTTTATATTGGATCTGCACTGATTGATATGTATGCAAAGTCTGGGAGCTTGGAAAGATCCCTTGTGGTATTTTTTAAGTTGCGGGAGAAAAATCTTTTCTGTTGGAATTCTATTATTGAAGGTCTTGCGGTTCATGGATATGCCAATGAAGCATTGGTAATGTTTAGTAGGATGGAGAAGGAGAAAATAAAGCCTAATGCAATTACTTTTATTAGTGTTCTTAGTGCTTGCACTCATGCAGGATTAGTTGAAGAAGGCCGTAGAAGGTTCAGAAACATGACTTGTGATTTTTCCATTGCTCCTCAGATTGAACACTACGGGTGCATGGTTGATCTTCTGTGCAAGGCTGGTCTGCTTGAAGATGCATTAGAACTGATACAAAGCATGAGAATGGAACCAAATGCTGTTATTTGGGGTGCTGTACTAGGAGGATGTAAGCTTTACAAGAACTTGGATATTGCTCAAGTCGTGGTTAATAAGCTGATGGTTTTGGAGCCAAACAATAGTGGATATTACACCCTTCTAGTTAACATGTATGCTGATGCAAATCGTTGGAATGAGGTTGCTAAAGCCAGAGCAGCTATGAAGGAACTTGGAGTTGAAAAGACTTGCCCTGGCTCCAGTTGGATTGAGATGGAAAGTAAGATTCATCAGTTTGCAGCTTCTGATAAGTATCATCCAGCCTCTAGCAAAATTTACTCTCTGCTGGATGAACTAGATGGGCAGCTGAAGCTGTATGGCCATGTGCTTGAGTATGATTTTTCTAATAGTGTCTGTTCTTTGTGTGAGGTATTTCATTTATAAAGGCAATGTGACTGTTTTACACTGTCAATGAATCAGTTCTTAAATCTTGTCCTGGTTCATGGAGGGATGCAATGGCTTGTGCTTTCTTAGATGATAAACTAGAACCTGAGGAAATACCTCAGGATTTGCAGGTTTGTTTCTTTCTGTTATATTGATTTATTAGTCCTAGTCTTAACTATTTTCAGTTGCCAAATAATGTGGATCCTACTCTGTGTTTACTTTCTTTTATGATATTTTTTATTTTTTGGAAACAAAATTTTGACAAACTTGTGGGTCACTATTACCCGCCTTATCCAGAACTTGACTTTAGGCATGAACAAGCATTATGACCCTTGCTTTCTGACTATTCTCTTGCAAGAACATTGGTGGCCTCCAAGTCTTTCATCAGAATCAGTGGGTAGAAGTGCTGCCTGTGCAGGGAGCTCTGATAGCGAATATTGGACACCTAATGCAGGTATAATGTACTCCTATAGTCCTATCTATAAATAAGTAAGCCATCATAGTTTCATTATTATACCACACTAGTAAAGTAACAAGTATTAGGGAATACAGCTTTTGTTTTTGTTTTGTTTTCCTGTTTTTATTGTTTTTTTCCCGGGTTTTGTTTATTTGTTTGTTTTCTATTCTTGTACTTTATTTGTGTCTGGAAGATTAAATAATTAAACTATACAATAGCTTTCAAGCGTGCTGGAATCATAAATTTGGTATTGAACTTAATCCTTTGTATGTACATATTAGGCTTCAGCTTATATAGAGATGGGCCCCTAACATCTCCATAAAACTTATATCCAACATTTAAATTATGGTCAACCTGTTGAGTCCTTGATTAGAAAAGAAACCATTTTTGTTTTGTTTTATTTGATTAAACTGGGGTGAGGAAATTGATTCTCAAGGAGGCAGATTTGACTATCTTGGCCATTTTTATTATTAATATAACTTGACATGTGCCATTTTCTTTTAATCTTGTTTCTCTCCTTCAAAGCTTTTCTTCAAGAAAAGATGCTTTTTGGTGTCTGTTTATCACTTATAGCCACAAATATCAAGTTCATTAGTCTATTAGAATCAGTAGTTTTGTCCCCCTATCCATATTGCATTGTACAATGGAAACCATTGCTAATGGTGAAAAAGCTGTTCCTGAAGATAGGCCAGTTTATGACAGACTAAAAGCAGTCAACAGT
Organism: Panax ginseng; assembly: GCA_020205605.1. Lineage (NCBI taxonomy): Eukaryota > Viridiplantae > Streptophyta > Magnoliopsida > Apiales > Araliaceae > Panax > Panax ginseng. The sequence goes on along the minus strand of CM035138.1, from coordinate 2,793,773 downwards.
GTTTGATGAAACAAAAGCAGGAGTTAAGGGACTCGTTGATTCTGGTGTATTGAAGATCCCAAGAATTTTCATCAATCCACCGGAGAATTTACCCAAGGCAATGAGTAGTGATGTTCACCTAGAGGTACCTGTGATCAACCTTGAAGGTTTTGAAGGCAGGCGACGAACAGAGATTGTGAATGAAATTCGTGAGGCATCTGAAGCATAGAGTTTCTTTCAGATGGTCAATCATGGAATTCCAATTACTGTAATGAACAACTTGTTGGAATGCGTAAGGCAATTCCATGAGCAACCAAAGGAGTTGAAGATGGAGCTTTACTCACTAGATTTTACACGAAGAGTGAATTATTATTCCTCAGGAGATCTCTATGCTACTAAAACTGCACATTGGAGAGACTCAATCTCTTGTGACTTTGAAGATAGCATAATAAACCTTGAAGGATTGCCTCTGGTTTGCAGGTACACAAGTTGTTAATTTGATATTAGGAGCAGTCCAGAGGAGGGGCCTATCATCTAGGCAGTTTTGTTTATTTATCTTTCTATTGGATATATATTTGTATATACTACTAGATGTAAAGATTCTAAATTTTACTTGAAAAAATTACCCAAAAAAACAATATTATAATGCAATGCACAACAATATATTTCAGTATTGCAGAGCTTCTCAAAACTTTCATTAAATAGATGAGCCTTGAAAGGAATTTAGAACACTGCTTAGGACTCTAATATGTTTACAAGAGCAGCTAAACTAGCTTCGATATTCACTTCATTGAATTATGTAATTGCCTAATTTACTTTCTCTTCATTTATTTATTCTTTATGAATGTAGAGAGGCTATGGAAGAGTATGTCAAACAAAGACCATCAAGAACAAATTAATTAATATTTATTGGTTTTCATTAGATATTTAAACTAGAGGCAATCTTTTTCACTTCTTTTTCTAATTATAATTATATACACCACAAGTTTAAATTTCAATACTAAAATAATTGCATGAACATGAAATAACCTTAAAAACTTGACTGCTGAAAAACAATCTGGTTGTCAACTTGGGACCAGGAAAAAATCTGGTATGAAACTTGAGTGATAAAACCAAAATGCCACTGCTCCCGTCTTCTTCAAGCCATTGATGATAATTTACATATCTAGATCTCTCTCTCTTTTTCTCTTTTCTCACGTACGTGTTCTTCCTTAATTCATCACACAGAATTTACAGGCACCCAAGTCGGAGAATAACATTGTTAACTAAGGACCTGAGGTATGCTGCTCCTCTCTCTCTCTCTCTCTCTCTCTCTCTCTCTCTCTCTATATATATATATATATATATATATATATATATATATATATATATATATATATCAGCTGTGCTACTCCTAGTGATAAAATCATCGAATTTGAATTAAATTTGTTACTCTCTCGTGTTTTGGTGCTCGAATTTTAGACAAAAATATGTTTGTCAACAACAAGCTTCATACTCAAGTCCAAACACACAGGATTTGACTTTATTTCCTTGTAGAATTTAAGGCTATGTATTATTAAACCCTTCTCCTAGTTAAACCTTTATCCACAAGATTCAAGTCCAAACACAGAGGATTTGACAGGTCTGAAGATATTTTCAGAATTTTGAAGGCTTTATGAAAGAAGACGGATATAGCTAGAATAAAGCCAGCAAGCGTCATTGTTTTACCATTTTTTCAAAGCTGATCCCATCCCAGAGCTTCTAGCACCATCTCTCAAGGCTGCGCATATTATGTGGAGTAGTATGTATTATTGAACGGCGTATTTATGATTAGTATCTGTCATGGTCCCATAAATTGGCGGCTGTGGCTATACTTCATTTTTTCAACACTTGGTTGCCTATTAATCAACAACCAATAATACTGTTACAGATTCATTATTAAAGCTGATATCGTCGAAGTAAAAATAAGTTTAAACTATTAACCATCGTTAAAATAGTATCTCTAGATGTATATTTGCTTCCACAATATCAAATAATTCCATGCTTTATTATTGCACACCATATCTAATGTGTACAAAGCTTGGAACTAAAGATTCTGCTGCACCATTTATTTAAAGGATTTGCTAAACCAATCAATAATAGGGCATACATATATATATATATATATATATATATATATATATATATAGAGAGAGAGAGAGAGAGAGAGAGAGAGAGAGAGAGAGAGAATAACAGTTAGAGAAATACTGATAGATACACCATATATGCCATTACTCGACTTGAATAAAATCATTAATTGGTATAAACAGTTGACATATACATGTCATCTACAAATTTACATACATCCATATCTACATAATCCATGAGCTTCTGGAAAATATCGACAGAGAAAGCTCAGAAAATATAAGCAATCAACTTCACAATATATATATATATATATATATATATATATATATATATATATATATATAAGCAATCATAAATGCCTCCCGTTTAGCCCGATTTCATGTCTTTACTCATTTTGTTGACACATTTAAAGATTTTTCTAGTTGCAGAAAGGGGTTGGATACCTCACTCTCTATACATCTCTATCTATCTACATTATACACACACATATATTATGTGTTATATATTATAATATTATCCATCATATATATATAGAAGTAGCAGCCATGTCATGAACTCCAAAATAACCACGAAATTTTCCTCCCCAATTTCCTAAAGCGATCTCTTTCTGCCTACAGTCACCTCCTGTAAACCACCACAACTGTATGGAACTCATGGATTGGACCAGGAAATTCACTAGTAACCAGCCATCTAATTATGATAGGGAAAAAGAAGTGAAGGAGTTCGACGAAACAAAATCTGGAGTTAAAGGACTTCTAGATTCTGGGATAGTCAAAATTCCCAGAATCTTCATCCATCCACCAGAAAACCTTCAGAACGCATCCACCGACACTTCCCTTCAAGTTCCGGTGATAGATCTTCAAGGCTTTGAAAGTTTTAGACGAGCGGAGATTGTGGATGTTATTTGTAAAGCATCAACAACATGGGGATTCTTTCAAATGATTAATCATGGAATTCCACTGAGAATCATGGAAGAGATGCTAGAAGGTGTCAAGCGTTTCCATGAGCAACCAAAGGAGGTGAAGATGGAATGGTATTCACGTGATCCTGAGCAAAGTGTAAGGTTCTACTCTAATGGAGATCTTCACATTTCAAAAGCAGCAAACTGGAGGGATTCGATAGCTTGTAACTTCGACGATGGTATGTTGGACTCGGACATGTTGCCTCTAGTTTGCAGGTAGATTTTAACAACTTCACTTCCCAGTTTTACACATACACTTGTTTTGTATCATCTAAGTTTTACTTTACGCTATGATATGCAGAGAAGAAATAGGCAAATATATCAAGTGCTTAGTAAAACTAAGGGATATACTATCTACACTACTTTCAGAAGCACTGGGGATTAGCAGCGACTTCCTTGCAAGTATTGATTGCATGAAAACTGCATCACTTGTGTGCCACTATTACCCCTTTTGCCCCGAACCAGACTTGACTCTAGGTGCAACTAAGCACTCAGACCCAGCTTTCCTAACTATCCTTCTTCAAGATAATATTGGAGGCCTCCAAGTTCTTCACCAAAATCAATGGGTTGATGTGCATCCAATGAAAGGAGCCCTAATAGCAAATATTGGAGATCTTATGCAGGTACAAGTTTTGGGTTACTTCTGTACTTAAAATTTCAATTTCCAATCACCAGACCTAATTTTTATTCTCTCGACTATGTAGCTTATCACCAATGACAAGTTTAAAAGCGTGGAGCACAGAGTACTGTCTGGACGAGTTGGACCCAGAAAATCAGTAGCAGGTTTCTTCTACCCAAGTACTGCCAATAGTTCTAGACCTTATGGACCAATACAAGAGTTTCTATCTGAAAAGAATCCACCTATATACAGGGAAACACACCACAAAGAATATCACACTTATTACAGATCAAAAGGACTAGATGGTACCTCAGCACTTCCTCACTTCAAGCTGCAACAAACTAATGGCTACTAGGTATATATGTATATCAGACAGACATTATGACCCTGCTAGACACTATAATCACTCTGTTCAATAGTTTCTTATATTGCTTCATGAGTTGTTGTCTACCACTAATTTTTTCAACAAATCTGGTCTTTTTTGTGGAATGCGAATTCGGACTTCTCAACAAACACTAACAGATGTATTCCAAACTAAAGTAGCAGAAAGAGAGCTACAACCAACAAACTTTTATACTGGTAAATACACTACTATTATCAAAGTATCAGACTCCTCAACAACCAGTGAACCATAGGCGAAATTAGATTACAGCCAACATAAACTAATATAAGTAACTAAACAAAATAAAACGAGAGCAACATTAAGTAACAGGATGTCATCTCCACTCACTTGTAGCAGGGGAGGACTGTGGTTTGCAGAGAAGAAATGATGAACACAAAATTGCACCCAAATAGATTTCAAGCTTTGGATCCATATCCATCAGGCTGTTGTTCTGGTTGCAATGTGTGAACCGTCTTTCAGCTCTTCAAATATTTTACTTTCTTCATAGTAATGACCGATAGACACTGTAGCACTTAAACTTCTGTCTTTGGTTGCAATATCTGCACGAGTGACCATAATATATCCATCCGCTGCGTGTTTCTATTGTTCTGTCCCTGCAAATAAATCAATTTAATATTTCTTTCAAGTCAGAGAATCCAGAAATCTCATCAAAAATACAATTAAGAAGTCCAAATACTTTTCCTTGTGAAACAGAAATTTCAGACACATTAGAATTTTTTTATTTGACAAGTATTTTAGCACAGTAGAATTGTACCTCAACCACAAAACACATCCAGATTTTCTCGTCGTAAGCTTCTGTTGCACCTTTCAAAATGGTCAGACCTAAGTTCCTGATTGCCTCAGCAATCTCAAAAAAATGGTTGCAGTCCTCACACAATACCTGCATGAAAATGCCTAGAATAAGATTATGAAGCATATTCTAAATAACGGGTGTGGCTTTTCATTTTAATTCTTCTACTTTCCAAATGTGGGAGGATTTTGATTCTTGAAGCACCAAACACTAATATATTTAATTATCATTAGGAAAAGATGTATGCATCAAAAACATTAATAGTCTGAAAGTGCATACCTCTACCAGCATTTGCCCATTCATGTTAATATTTTGTACCATTATTGGAAAAACTCCCGAGTGATTTTCCACTTCCATTGCCCAGCTTGAACCCTGCTCAAAACTGGAGGATCCATGCACACCGATCTTCTTGTCAAACAACTGCAGAAACATAACTAAGCATAAATTAACAGTATAACCTTAATTGAAATCATCAATACTGATCATTATTATTACCAGGTGGAGACTACCCCAAAAAGAGAGAATACTTAAATTAAGACGGAAGGCATCATATATGAAAGGAATAATTGCATTGGAAATTATAAATCATTAATTTTTTTTAATTAATATCTTGTAACTAAAAGCCTCACAGATTGCATCTTCAACATAGCATTATCTTAGGCAGGCCAACTTGGGTTGGACTGGAATGGGCAGAAAATATTTTTGGCAGGACTTGGGATAGTTCAACCCAATCAAATTCTTCCGAATTCCATAACACCCTTGTCCACCAATCCCACCCACCCACCCACTCCCCCCAAAAAAAAAAAAAAATGCGTGGCCCTTTCAAACAAAATAAGTTCAAAAATCAATATAAGAATTTAATAAGTTAGGTAATAGCCAACTGAACTCATTTTGAACTGAAACAACAGGAGTCTGATCAAATAGATTCCAAAGGCTTACTTTTGATTCAGCACATTTATCTAGCTTGTCAGCATGCTTGGAGGTACATTGCATAAAGAGCATGTGCTTGATTGTTCGCTCCAGAAGAGAATCAATACTGCACTGTGTTATTGCCACATGTTTCAGCACATAGTCAACTGTAAGATAAATAGAACTAGGAGACCAAGGAAATGTCTCATGGAAGCTACCTTTGACCCATTGGGCACAAGTTCGCGCAGCTCCTTGATGTGATCTTGGATCAACTGTCTGTCCCTTGGCCTGGGCCTACAATTTTCACCAGGTCTAGCCCTCTTTTTGCTGATCTTCGCTTGTTCTTGAGGCCTTTCTAACTGTTCACTACATCTACTAGAACTTGCTGATGAAAATCCTTTTGAGGACCTAAAACCACATGTCCCAGAGGAGGCCAAGCAGTGCAGCGAGTCTTCTACAAGGGAAGACTGATCATATGAATAACCTGCTGAACCAATAGTATGGGTATCACTGGCGGAAGGCTTTAACTCTTTCTCAGCAGTCAAGAGGGACTTTACTGATCCCGATGTTGGATTTTCACATTTAACTTCGGAAACGCTATGGCAAACATTAGTCACCATTGCTTCTAGAAGGTACTCCATACCAGGGTTTACTGTCAGAAGATTACTGCTGCTTGTTCCTTCATCAGACATCGAAACAACTGTTCCATTTTCCCTTTTTTGAGTTTTCCAGTCACAGTTGGTATTTTGTTTCTTAAAGGATGGTCCTAGAGCTTCATACAACTCACAGCCAGAAGAAAACCAAGTCTTACATGCATCCATATGATTAATTTCTGTTTGGAACTCTAAGGTCTTCACTGTAGATGCTTGACTGTCATGGGAAATTTCAGGTGCACATAAAATCCCATTTTGATTAATGCTTGGTGCAGTGCCATGAAAAACTGAAGGCAAACACGAGATATTTACCTCATAATTATCAGTAGGAAGTGTAACATTATACAAATTACTTTTGTCACTACAGAAATTGAGTGAAGATGGAGTACCATCATCTTCAGATCCCACTCCCACATCCCTCATGCCACTTGTCTCCCCTTCAGACTTCCTGTCAATTGTCAATTTCCCATATACTTGTTTCTGTGTATCCATTGAAGATGATTGAAGTAAATCTGTACTTTCACCAACCCCCAACACTGAGTACTCAGGTGGACCATTATTATTAATCATTTTCATCTTCCTTGGATAAACTTCAGGTAATGGAACAGAATAAGAATGATGAACAGGTTTTTCAAGAGATTGAAACACAGGAGACCATATATTTGTTTTCTGGTTCTTCATATTTTTATACGCATCCCGTGTGCTATCATGATAATTCTGTGAAGCTGAACTTCTAGTAGATACATTTGACTGAGCAAAAGAGAAGTACCAAGAGATGCTTAGATAGAATGAGATATATTGAACGGGTGTTTGTGGGTGTCTGCAAGATGCGTATGGGTTGGGGTTGGTGTTGGTGTTGGTGTGCGAGAGAATATGCATGTTTTACATTATATATATATATATATATATATATATATATATATATATAGAGAGAGAGAGAGAGAGAGAGAGAGAGAGTTACCAGACATGAGGAACTGTCTATGCGACTAATATGTCCTGCCTCGTCTTGAAGCTTAAAAAAGAAATCTCTAACATGGTTCACCAACTTCAAGTCTTCCGCAATCTGCACCACTCACATGTAGGGGAGAAAAGAACAGAAGAATTAAGAAAGAAACGTAGAAAGAAAAAGAAGTCAAAGTAGTGTGTGAATGATTGAAAAAGTCAATGTGACTGTATCAAAGTGACAACATACATATAACCATTAACTAGCCAGAATTTGCACGAGAAAAAGCAGAAAATTTACAAATTATGAAATGCATGGAAGAGGGCTAGAGGTCCAGTAAAATCCAGCGCCCCTATTAGATATAAACTCACCTTCGTTAAAGTCTTTCATAATGTAGTGATGAATAACTATTATGGGGCTATGAAAATAAATGCACGAGTACTTACTATCATGTAGTCTGGGGATACTAAAGGACTCCATACTCAAGTTGGAACTCAAACTTCTTCCCCTAAAGTGTGAAGGGGATAACAAGTTACTTGGGAAGTTACTTAAGAGTGTGTCAGGATCGTGGATCGTAATTCTGATTCCAATTTGTTATGGAATCAAGGGAGACCACGAAAGGACTCAATACTCAAGTTGGAACTCAAGATGACCCAAAATCGTAAGGTGTCCTAGGCCCAACTTTGTATATTAAGACGTCGACTTCACACTCGAACACTGAAGCGGGAATATAACAACTCACGTGTACCTTAATACTTACAAGTTTGGAAAATTACAGATATCATCAAAAAAATCACTAAATTCAAACAAGGTATCTTAAGGTTCAAACATTTGTAAAGTTGATCTAAAATCTTCATGTTAATATATTAGGCTCAATTTTTTTAAAATTTCTAGCTAGTTGAAAACGAGCAGAACTTTTATCTTCTTGTTTCATTATGATATTGAGCTGAAGGTATATTACATTTACGTAATGCAATCTTATAGTAACTTTTTCCCTTTGTTTTCATCTATTCTTCTTTGTGTTAAATCATAATGCAGAAAGATGAGGGAAAGAAGATACAAAACCAAGCCACAAAATATCAACTAACAACAAAATAAATTGCATAAGCTAGGCAACTACATCTTACTATGGCAATATCCTAAACATATAAATAAAAACAAGATTACAGATAAAAATGAATCAAGTTAAATTTTGAACATGCACAAAAATTAAGTCAGCTTACGTTATTAAAAGAGCCAAGCTGTACCACCCCATGGGGAACAACAGCCACAACAACAATAGTCTGGCATAGTGGAAAGGAAAAGAAGCATTACAATCACCTCAGCAAAAAAAACTTAATAACACAAGTCAACATATTATTAGCAATTAAACGCAAGAATAATGGCAAAGAGAAACCGAAAGAGAAGCAATCACACACGAAATGGAGTACATAATTTATGTGGTTCACCCAAATATTGAGCTACATCCACGACAAGCGAGTCATCAATCAGCGACAGCGAGAAATTCTTGTAAGATATCATCAAAGTTGACATTCAAAATATCTCTATTACTGCCAATAACAAGCCTTTATATCATAATTACAAAAAAAAAGATTAACATAGAAAATGTTATCTATGATCAACTGGAATGCGCAAATGCAGATTCAGAAACCAATTGCTATAAAATAAATGGACCATTCATTTGTTTGCCTGTGTGGTGTGTGCATGAGTGCAATGAAGAAACTGTCACAACAATACGACTGAATATATAGAAATTAATACAAGGAACTTAATAAAAAAAACATACCATAATCCCAGCTGAAAACTGAGTAAGCCACCCATCAGAGTACTGAAATAATACAATATCACAGAATAAGAATTAATGCAAGTCGAATTAAAATTAGAAAATGTAAAATTCTACCCATAAGGTAGTTTAGAGAAGCATCATTATGGTATCATAATAAAATCACACTAATACCTCACCTCTAACAAGGAACAGGATTCCATTGCATGCTTATTTGCAGATATCCACAAATGCTTACCGGTAACTGCAACCTGTCCAACAATCCTATGTCCAACAAAGAATTGATGTGAATACAAACAAATATCATACTTAAATAACTTGATTGTCCAGTTTTAGAACAAAGATTAAACTAATTGAAAAACTTGAATAAAGAGAGAAAGAAAACAATATGAAAAGAGACTTGTATGAAGCGACATTTAAAGGTGAGCACCAGAATCTATAGGATTATTTTTAACATTAGTAAGAATGTCAGAAATCACCTACTGCCCACCAAAACATTTAATGTTCAAGATAAACAATTGCACTTGGTACAAAAAAAATTCATGTAGGCTGTAGATAGCTTATGAGTTTATGATAGCTACCATACCCTTCCCCAAGTGCATATACATGATACGACATCTTTGCCACAGCTAACCCAAGAGAGTCATGTGATAAATGACCATTATAAGAATTGCCAGCTATGTCACCAAACCACTTGTTCTCTGAAGGTTCACATTGCTCATGGCTATCATAGTAAGCATCCTCCCAATTCAAGACCCTACAAGAAGTTCTTTGATAAGTAAAATACTAAAATAAGTTCCAAGTCAAAAAATAAAGTAGAAGATCACTAAAAAAATAACTCTTTCTAAATTTCTAATTTCCACCAATAGGTCTAATCCATCCCTGAACCAAAATAAGGAAATATATCAGCTATATAAACGAAAAATCCAGCATTCATGAACCTACTGTCCGTTGAGCATGTACTCAAAAAATTGAAATTTTTAGAGGTCACTTTAAAATAGTCATACTTTAAATATCTGAAAATTGTTTTTGCTAGTATGAGCCATAAATATACGAATATTTCCATAAGGGAAAAAAAGTTATTTTTCTTGTCAACCCATAAATTATTCAAGAAAATGGTAAGGAGATTATAATCAGTATATCAAGAATAGCAAAAGCACAACAAACAACAAAGTACAGTGATAAGGAAAACATGAACAACAGGTTGAGCAAAACTTGAACTTACATTTGAGCTTGATGCTTGAGTTTCCAAAACACCGCATAATTCCAACCAGTGTTAAAACACAAATTCCTTAGTGCTTGGTGCAATTGACTACCCATTTCCTCCCACGATAAAGAAATTTTAACACCCACCTACTTAAAAAAAAAATCCGCCAGGTTAGATCAATTAGACCGCCAAAACTCCTTCAACTCCAAATTCTAGCTACCTCTGTAAGAACCTCTTCCTGCTTGCTTCCTCCGCAACCCAGCTCGCCTCTTTATTGGAGGTCCCACAGTGGGAAGCAGCAGACTATCCATCCCCATCCTCACCCAACAACTTAAGCCCTATACCCTAACACCCAAATACAATCCTCCAAGAATTCACCAACACGAGCAGAATATCCAATTTGAAAGATTAATCGCAGGAATCTCCATGTAATATACTTTGTTCAAAGATTTTCGCATATGTACCAAGAACTATGAATTTCTTCCAATTCAACAACTTTTCTAAATATTGAAACAACAATGCTAAACTTTAAGAATATCACCAAGTAAAACCACAAACCCACAATTTTCAATTTTCCAAGAAAATCACCAACACATCAACCAAATCAAACTTAAAAAGACTCTCAATGTAAATTACTCATATCAAGAAGTTTTAATTTTCTTCAAATTGAAGAATCTCTAAATGGGGTTGAAATAAAAATGGTAAATTTATCGTATATCGGTCGACATTAATGAATAAAAAGGCAAGGTTTTTAGAAAAATGAAATATACGAGGGGCTTAGTTCTGGTGAGAGAAAGTGACAACTTTTTTGTCTGCCTCTTTCAAAATCCTATCTTTCTGAAGGGAGTAGTAACTTTGTTCCTTAAACTTACCGTCGTGGGAATCAGAACAAACTGGAGCCTCTCAATTTCAACTCCCGCCATTGATTCAAAGATTTTCTCCAAGATTTGCACTGAAGAAAGTAGAGAGAAAAAAGGGAAATGGATAGTTTAATAAAAAGTAAGTTTGAGAGGGGCGAAAATGGCTTTTTGGGTTTGAACTTTGTTTTATACATGGAGAAGAAAGCAGCAGCTTTATGTCCAATGTACAAGGTTACACTTTAATTCTTCTTTATATACTACTACAGCACTACACTACACAGGCTGATTAGTATGCGCCCCTTCACTCCCCCGCCGCATTCCCGGCACGGCAGCACTTTATTCAATTTTTATTATTATTAAATCCCCATTTGGAGTGACAAAAATATAAATAAATTTTATGATAAATAAAAAAAATCGCTCAATTAGTAGTACAATATTAACAAACTAGATGTGTTCCGTGTTTCTGGCATTGGACGGTGAGGTTTATTTCAAATTTTGAACGGTTCAAATAATTTATTGAGTGATTGGAAAATTCAAAATTATTTATATTTTATTAGATAGATTGAAAAATTCACCCAAATAAAAGTGAGAGGATACGGTAAAAATACAAACTCCACTATATATATTATTTGTGAGGAATGACGAAAAACAAAAAGTTGACTTATAATTAAAATTACTCCCTATTCAAAAAAGGAATAAAAAAATAAAAATAAAAATCCTCAAGTTTTTCATTTAAATTTCATTAAACTTATCAAACTTTTCACTAAAATCATCCATTATTGAGTGACAAAATTTGGAAAGAAAGTGGGGATTATTTTATGTTGTTTTTCACTTTTCTACTTTTAAAACGCTTGAAGAATTATCATTCACTCGTTCTTCTTTAATTTCTCCTATTTTTCTATCTCTTGCTTTTTATTAAATCAAACGGATTAACAAACCATCTTATCAAAGATCCAAGAAGTTAGTCCAATGATAATAAATTTACTTAATATTTGAAGTGTGATAATTTACTTGGTAATTGTACGAGTACTGGAATTGAAAAATGTATGGATGTTGAATGGAAAATTATGTAGATAACATTAATAAAAAGTAAATATAGTTTCAAAATTCCAATGAGTGATTTTATAGAGGGAGTGAATATGGCCAACAACATGATCGATCCCCAATTAATTAAGGAAATTTGTTTATCGTTTCAATCTATCTCCCCTTTTTAAAAACCATGAACCTAATTATATACTCCGTATATTAGATTAGATTTAGAGCCGATCGATCTCTGACAGCCAATGATTTTACCGCTAAAAGTTGTGACAGTTACACACCTCAAATTCCATTGTCCCCTCCAAGTGTAATTTTGATGGCCACTAAACAGCCAACCGATGATCAATTGAGTGGCATTCAAGAGCCATCATTATTAATTTATCCCGGCCCGGCCACCTGACCAACCATGCATTGCATTGCATGGTGCTCCACTCCAACGAATTTGTATGCAAAATTAAGTTAGAAGCTGACTGACTGACATTATCTACTAGTAGTAGTAGTAGTATCTTCTCAACGTATGTACTCCATTTCGTTAGTTTTTAAGTACTTTTACATTAATTGAGTAAGTTATGTTAAGCCACTAACTTATTATTTTGTTTATAGTCCAAAAAGCTATAATTAATTAATTGATAGAAACATATATAGCTAGTTATCTTTCTTGTACACCACCAACTCAACATTCTCAACACAGTAGTACTATATGTCCCAATGATTCACCTCAATAGTGTGATGTGATCTCAAGTTATCTATATATGATTTCCAATCATTTTCCCCATTTATATACTTACATATATACATACTTTTTTCTCCACCCTAGCTAGTTAGGTATGAGAATTAATAGAAAAATAAATTTAAAGAGAAGAGCTTTCTTATATATATATATATATATATATATATATATATATATATATATATATATATATATATATATATATATATATGTATTTAATTTTTATACATAATTAAATCATAAGAAAATATATATTTTCAGGTCTTTCAGCTAATTATATATATAGACTAGATTATTAGATGTCTTTATGACGATGATTTAAATGGAATATTATAATGGCCAATTAAGTTGTCCGTATATATATATATATATATATATATATATATATATATATATATATATATATATATATATATATGCAAAATTAATACTCAGAAAAAGAGTATCTTTATGACGATATAATTTAAATGGAATATTGTATCTTTTGCATGCAAAAAAAGAGTAAAAGAAATTGAATAACATAAAGACCCTATTAAATATAAATTAAACTATAAGAATTGTACATATAATTAAGAAGCCAAGAGAACAGTTAATTAACAAATTGAGTGTGGTGGTGAACGTACACATGCAGAGAGACAAAAGGAGAAGAATATTTAATGCCACACTTTCATTAATTACATCAATCCTCTCATAGAATGGAACATATATTAATTAATGGGACGCGCTGAATTATAAGGTTTCTTCAACATTGTCTCTAGTCTCGTATCAGCTACCTAATTACTACTACGCACTTACTATTATGTAAGGAATTGAAGAAGAAAAAAAACAAAGTAGTGGAGTATATCATATCATAGGCGACACCTTTATTTATATATATATATATATATTAGATGTGTTCGCTAATATAAGACCGTTGTATGATTTTATGAAATTTATTTTAAATTTTAGATGGTCCAGATAATTTATTAAGTGAGTGAAAAATTCAAAATCATTTATATTTTATTAGATAATAGATTGTAATCCATGCTAGTTGGAACCAGAATTAATCATCCCTCCTGAGTTAGAATTCATATCTTAGCTTTTGACTAATATTATAAACATATATAAATTCTAGCAGGTTATATTAATTACTCCTCAGTCATCTTAATAATGACTAATGCTTTGATCTCTTTCTATTCTCTGTCGATGGTCGATGATCCCATAGATACATCCATACACACAAACTCAATAATGACGGCGAATATATATACCTTCTTTTTTGAAAAAAGATTTTCACCTTTGGATGATTTTGAGGCAAATTAATACTCCCTCCGTCATGTTTAAATCACGTTTTATAAATGGACACAAGAATTAAAATAATTATTGGAAAGAATTAAATATAATATTCAATTATCTATAATACCTTTAAATCATTAATTTATCATAGTACCAAAAAATAGGTAAAGTAATGAAGAGTATATAATTTTGGAAAAATTATCATTAATTCTCCTAGATTTGAACAAATGTCAATTAATTAGGGACAAACGGAGGTAGTAAAACCAATAATTATACCAGTAATATTTACCTAAAAGAGAGAATATATATATATATATATATATATATATATATATATATATGAACAATGAGATCTATATCATATATAGGATTAAAAATAGAAAAATAGTATCTCTACCTTTCATTATAAAAAGCAAGGACTGAGATTTAAAAACTGACTGGTGGACTGATTTTAAAATAATTTTTGAACGATTATGCACAAGTCAAGCCTAAACTCGAAAACATAGCGTAGAAAGAGCAAAACAAAACCCTGAAAACCCCAAAACACACTCCCTCATCCCTTTCTATCTCAAGTTCTCTTCCAGAAAGTATCTAATCGTTCGTCTACTTGTCTAGCTCTCCATTTCAGCATGTTCAGTGCCCACTCTCTTCTTTATTACATTTTTTGTTGCTATCATGAGTGTTAACGCCAAGATTTTTTGCCACGTCCCAATCACATAAAACGCCCTGATCCTGCACAGTAAACACAATCAACACCACAAGCTTGACGGCTTCGACCGTCGGGATAACTCAGGCATGAGAGTCAGTATGGATGTTCACGAAGTTGACAATGGAGGATAAAATATCTAGTGTATTGAGAGAAAAAAATATCAGTCACCTGTATATGGAAGACATCCTTGCTATGATATACTTTCCAACCCGGTTTACCGTGCCACCCACTTCTTACTAACACCATCCATCCCCACATCCGGTGACTCACCTGCCACTCCATCACCTTTGTTCACTGTTTTCTACCGCCGGCCGAAAATCATCCCATCCACATTAATGATTTGCAGTCAAAACAGTCAATCATTACCTTTTTCATCATTACAAGTCAAAGATGGATATATTTAAATGTATGATGGGTTAGCCCATTAACCCAGTCCAATATTGTAAGAATATAACAAAGATAATATAAGGATTAAGCCCAAATAACCTTGGGCCTTAATATCAAAGACCCAACGAACTAAATACATAAGTAGACCCAATCCGTTCGGCCCAATAGGTGAAATATCATGACCCAACATTACCCCCTAGTTTTTTATCAAATGGGATATTTAATGGAAAACTATAGATGGTCCATGATATTATAGAATCTAACAGGATTGAAATGGGCCCAAAATAAGATTTACCAAAGCCTAACCGGTTAAGGATAAAAATAAAAATAAAACTGAAAAGATGGATTAAAACCAGAAATCCAATTGAAGGGCCCAATCTGTTAAGTATTTGAACTTTAATCCCAACGCAACCCTTTCAAATTCGTGATTATGACTACCAATTAAATATGCCGCCCTCGTGTACCATGTAACCGTCAGTATAAAAGATAAGCTTTACCAATTTTGGCAGTTTTACCTGCCAATTTGAATTTTGAACCTTCGAGCTCCCTTTTTCTCTGCAAAACTTTCCTTCTATTCTCTGCAATATATCATCAATGGATTCCCAAGATTCTGAACAAGGTTCACCTCTTCTAGTGACACCGATTAGTGTCGTTCCTCCAAACCCAAGTCCTAACAAGGAAGCTTCGAGCTCTAACCCGACAACTGTCACTCCTATTAAGAAGCCTATAACGAAACCCCCTCCCAACCCTTCTGCCTTCTACAGGAGTAAGGAACGATATTTCCATGCCAACACTCCATCAATAGTTACAGAGATTGATTTGAAGAAGGTTCGAACTCGATGTCACATTCCAGATACCCACTTGGTGAGAGCCCCCAGATCTGAGGAACGAATGTATCAACGTCCTGAAGGATGGACGGCTGTTCTGGTGACTATTTTGGAGAAGGGGGTTCGGTTCCCTCTCCATGCCTTCATAGTGACTATATTAGGATTTCTGGGTGTTGGGTTCAGTCAATTAGTACCAAACTCTTACATTCATATCCTCGCATTCATTGCCTTTTGCCACGAGCTTGGTGTCGAACCTACACTCGACTTCTTCTTCACCGTGTACAAGATCAGTCAGTCCAAGGAGAAAGGCTTTAAGGCCATAAGTAAGCATCCTTCGAAGACAGGAGAGAAGTTTGAGAGACGTTCGTTGGTGAACACCCCTTCAAGCAATAAGGGATGGCATGAGAGGTGGTTTTTCATTAAGGGGCCTGAAATCACCTCTTTACCGGACTGGGCCACCGATGAGAAGATTTCTATCGACTTCGGAGACATTCCTGAAGAACGTGAGGCCGAAATGATAGAACTTTTTGACAATTTTCGAAGGAGGAATGGAACTATGGACTTCTTTCTAAGCAGGCGTGGTTATATGACCATAAATGTAAGTACATATTTATTTTATGAATATTTGAAAATTGATGTGATATGGATTCTGATTTAAAACTGTTAATCTTCTGTAGTAACTTTGATTAAACCATCATCTTCGGAGGTGAAGGACTTGGAGAATTTTCTAACTGGAAAATCTGTAGAAGTCACCTCCGACCCCCCACAACAGGAAGTCCCATCCGAAGATAACCTGACAAGAAAAACTGCAAAAACCGCTACAGATGCTCCTATTACAATACAAACCACTGAAACACCCACTGTCGGACCTCAAACTATTGATCCAGAAGCTGAAGACCTTCTACCAGAAGAGTCTCTCAAGCCTCGTCGAAAAATGAGAGCTGTCCGAAAACCCAAACCAATTTTCATCCCATCAGATTCCGAAGCTCCTTCCGAACCTGAACCAATTGTTAACCCAACACCTGCTCGAAGAAGTTTGCTCGATCTATCCGTAGACGAGCGTAAACAACTCCTTCGAGTCAAGAAATTAAGAACAACAATTACTCCTCTAACTTCTGACGACCTCAAAGTACCTTCTTCAACGATCATCCCCTCTTCACCCCTGTTGGACACTCGAGTGGCTAATGAAGAAGAGCAACTCGAGCCCAACTGCAAAGACCATCTCGAAAGAGAAACAACCATCCAAAGAATACCCAGACTTTAACCCCTAGCAGCCTTCACCATCCACGACCCCCTCCAAATCGATCGCTTTCTCCTCCAAAATATATACATGACCCTTCTCCAACCCGTGACGAACCTATACCTTCCCCCTCAAAACCCTTGTCACAAGAATTTCATAATGAGGCAACTGAAGCATCGACCTTATGGACTCGGTTCAATGCCAATTTTCCCTTTCAGCTCTTTGATGCCTTCGTTTGGGAAACCGACGATCACAGATTTGATACTCATTCGAACGGGAATTTCCTCGATGAAGGCATGAGTTATTTGGCAAAGGTAAGTAACGGTTTTATGGGTTATATATTTATTTCTTTGTTCAAATATCTGAAATTGACTGGATACCATAAATATATGCAGGCAAATGCAGTCTTCGGGCGTTTACGTCCTAAACATATAAATGCTGAGTCCGATGAGGAGGCTATGAGAAGGGAGACCAACATGTTGAAGGCTACATTGGCTCGGGAGAGAGATGAACACGAATCCGTTCTTCATGCCAATGAAAGTCTTCAGAGGGAATTGGCCCAAAACAAAGAGGATCTAAGGAAAACTCATGATGTGCTGAGCTCGGTCAGAGAGGAATTAAAGACGATAAAAGCCAGCGAACGAAAATTAGCTAACATGAATGTCAGTTTTGTTGCAGAGACCAAAGCTTTGAAGACTACCAATGAGGGGCTTGCTGCAGCCAATCAAAACTTGACACTACAAGTCAACAGTATTCAAGTGAAGGCCCGTGAAGAAAAAGAAAAACATTCGGCCAAACGTCGGAAGCTTCGTCATAAGTTGAAAGCTTCAAGAGATCGAAGTCCTCTGTTGATCGAAGAGATGTGTAAACAAATACAGACTGAATACCGGGCATCTGATGAGTTAAACGCAAAAATACTTCGGGTATACTCGGAAGGGTATGAGGAATGTCGAAATCGAGGTAAGGAAAAATTGGTGGCAGCCCAATTAGATCCGGCCTTGCTTGACTTTGAAGATAATGTTTAAATAAGATCTTGCTGTTTTTTATCTTTAGAATTTTGTGTAAAAATTTCGGACTTTTTATGTAATCTCTTAAATATCAATGAAATATTAAGTTCGTGTCTTATGACTTCTGTGCAACTATTTTTTATTAATATTTCAATATCAATAAATTTTGAAAAATGTACAAGCTCTTCACGAACTTAATTTAATTTGCGAATCAGATAAGGTATATGACAGTTAAGTTTGAAAAACAACATTGATCATAATAATTTGGACTTACTAAACTTACCTGAATGAACCGAACCCAACACTTGGGTAAAATAGAGTAATGGATTTTTATCATTTCCGAAGTGTAAGACAGATTAGACATAAGATGAATTCGACTGATCCTTTCTGCACCATCGGGATCTTGTTTACCACTCGGGGTAAAACAAGTATATAAGGACCATGGAATTTGTTTACCATACGGGGTAAAATAAATTCATAAGGACACACCTATTAATAAGGCTACCATCGAATGGTCAGCAAGTCCGACCGAACCTCCTTACACCATAGTGAATTTGTTTACCGCACAGGGTATAACAATGTTAGAAGGACTATGGATTTTGTCTACCACGCAGGGTATAACAAATCCATGAGGACACACCTGCCGATAAAGCTGCCATCGAATGGTCAGCGAGTCCGAACGAACCTCCTTAAACACCAATGAAGTTTGCCTACCACGAAGGGCCTGAAAAGTTCATAAGGACACACCTACCAAAAAGGCTACC
The DNA here is from genome assembly GCA_020205605.1 of Panax ginseng. NCBI lineage: Eukaryota > Viridiplantae > Streptophyta > Magnoliopsida > Apiales > Araliaceae > Panax > Panax ginseng. Next base: position 2,774,583 of record CM035138.1, on the reverse strand, counting down.
ATCGAATGGTCAGCGAGTCCACCCCGTCCTCCTTACACCATAATGAATTCAGGATCAACGAAGAGAAGATTAATATGAAGGAAAACGAATCTTTTATTGATAAGGATCTAAACATTTACAAACTTCCAGGACATTGACTCGATCTCTACTGAAAATACTTTTGAAGTCTGCCAGCGTGCCAAATGTTCTTGATCTCGGATCCATCCAATGTCCTTAACCGATAAGTTCCAGGTTTCGAAACTTCAATTACTTCGTACAGTCCTTCCCAGTTTGGCATCAGCTTTCCCAAGTTCTGAGGCGTAGAAGCTTCGACTTCCCTAAGGAAGAAATCACTCACTTCAAATCTACGAAGCTTTACCCCTTTATTATAGTGTTTGGCCACTCTTCGCTGATATGCTGCTAGCTTGATCAAATCCACCTCTCTGAGTTCTTCCAACAGATCCAAGTTGACCTTCAATCCTTCTTCGTTATAGAGCTCTTTAAACCGACTAACCCGAAGGATGGTGGACCCGATTTCAACAGGAACCAAAACATCAGTACCATAAGCCAATCTGAAAGGTGAGTCCCCCGTAGTGGTCCCTGAGAGTAGTTCGATGGGCCCATAATACACCGGGCAATTCCTTCGGCCATCTCCCCCAAATTTCATCTAATGACGCTTAATCCCATTCGGCAGATTGCTCATAAGTCACCTCGACCGGCCCATTTGATTGTGGGTGAGCTAAAAGTCTTCCCGTGTTGAACCCCGCTTTTTTCAGAAATCCTTCAAACTTTGATCCCACGAAACCCAAGCATCCATCAGAAGACCCCAAATTATTAATAAATGAAATTTATTTTCCTTTATTTATTATTTTGAAATAGTAAGGGTTGATTTGATTAATGTGGTTAGTTATGGGTAAAATGCTAAATATTTTAAATAAAGGTGGTTATAAAATATTCATTTTTGTCGAAATATTTGTTTGGTCGTGTGGAATATTCTTTGTTGCTTTGGGAATATTCGTATGACGGCCAGCATGATTTTTGTGGGCCCCATAACGAAAAGCGATTGGATGAAGAAAACGACAAGTATAAGTTGTTTATAAATAACGACGTAGTTATTCACAATTAACATTGTTGGAATACCTATGGTTAAAACAGAGTAATACACGTTGTTGCATGATAAGAAGATTACCAGATTGCACCAATTATTGATTGATTCTTACTTGTAAGGCACTACTCAATAATTGTTACGATGAGCTCTCGCTCAAGATTTTATTTTATTAATTCAATAATTGTTTGCGTTGATATTTTATATTATTTGTTGTTTCAATAATTGTCACTACACAAGATTTTCCATTATCGAAGCAATAATTTATATTATCTCAATAATATTATTAGAAAACATTATTGGCAATGTCTAAAAGTTCTCATCCTCAAGGAGAGGTTTGGTCTCCCTAATTGCTTGCCAAGAAGAAAAAAATTCTTATTGAAAGCCCTCTTCTCCGAGAACGACACGTTCACAAGATCGTGATTCTGTAATATTATTTGTGAATAATTAATTATTAATTTATATGATGAGAAAAATATTGATTTAATGTGGATATAGATGGAGAAAATTTTTAAAGTGACAATTGTTGAAAATTGATATTTTATCTTTTTTGATAAATAATATTTTATTATATTATTATAATATAATAATGATGATATTTTTACAATGAATGTGGAATATATAAGTATATGAGGAGGAAGAGTATTTTTGTTTCAAAAGTTGTTTAACACATGTTTTGTGTGTCGGTGGACCCCATTTCTTGACTGAAATTTGATTATAGCCTGTTAAATCGTCCGTTTGTGGATTTCGGTCAATTTCTGTTTGAAGTTTGGAAAAACTTTCTTCTGCAAAGTTGTAGATAATTGAATTTCCTATAAAAAGTCGCGAGATTCGAATTTTCTGATTAAAGAGTTATTTATTGTGAATTATTGAAGTTCCGGAGTTCCGAAATAATTAATTTTTGGAAGTTTAAAATACTTTAAATAACAAAAATGTTTTTTTTTCATTATGGTGTGTTCCACATGTTTGTTGAATGGGCTGATTTCAGATTTTCTAAGGTTGGCGTAGGAATTTAATTTTAATATATTAATATTATATTAAATTTTCTGCTTTGGTGTTCTAAGCATTTTCCTATAAATAGGGTGCTTAGGTTAGAATTTAAAATTACACCGAAAACTATAGATTTCTCTATCTTTCTCTCTCTATATATCGAGCGTATTTTTGTTAGTATTTTAGTACTTTGAGTATTCTTTATACGGTCTGCAAGTTCTTTCAAAGACTATATCCAGAGATTCCAACTAGAAGTACTATTCTAGCTAAGGTAAGGGATGTTATTTTCTTCTCAAATAATATTATTTCTTCAATATCATTATGCTGAAATATTGGTTGAAACTTTTTATCAAATTTAGAACTTTTTTATGTAAAGTTACTATTCATGAGCTTCTTATTTATGAGTTCTTATTCACGAAGTTACTATTCATGAGTTATTATTCACGAGTACTATTCACGAAGCATGATGATGTTTTTGTGAAATTTCTATCTTTTGGTGTCTGAGTTACTATTCACGTGTACGACACTTCCTAATACTTGACACTATTCACGGAAAAATTAAATTTTCGTTTTTCGTCCAAAATATCTATTATGGATACTAAACTTTGATTGTATCCATATTTTGATCATTCTTGAATTTTACTCCACTATGATTATTTATGAGGTATTTTTGGACATGAAATAGTCAAATACTTAATCCTTAATATTTATTCTTTTGTTTCACCGGATTCGTTTCATTTAAAATATTTTTCATCATCCTCCGTCCTAAATGATGATATAATTGAATATCTTTGGCCTGTAGTGCAAAGATTTGTAAGAACTAGTAGGGGAGAGACGGGGAATTCCTTCGCTAGTATGACCTACTTAAATTTATTTTGTATTTAAATTGGTTGGTCAGAGTTTAGAGATATTATGTTACAAGTCAATTAACCTTTGTTTTGTGGCAGTATCTGAAAATGACATCCGAAAATATTGAGCATAGCAATGGAGCACAAGAGACCATTGAGTCTCCACATATCAATAATCAGGAGAATGTACATCAGGAAGGCGACAATCCTCATACAAACAACAACACTGACCAAATGATGAATGATGGATTGTTCAGAGGCTTTATGCAATTCATGAAACAAAGAAAGAGAGCGGTTCTCCAAAAATGTAGGTGGAAACGCTGAAACTCCCCTGGTGCAGTCACCGCTAAACAGTTCAAGGAGCTAGGACCACCGGAGTTTAAGGGAGAGCCAAAACCACTTATGGCGGAAGCATGGATAAAGCAGATCACCAAGATATTTGATGTCTTAGATGTTCGAGGAGCAAAAGGTTCCTTTACGCCTTTTATGTTGCGTGAGAGGCAGATTCTTTGGTGGGAATCGGTAAAATGTACTCAACCTACCGTACTGAAGATGTCATGGGAGAAGTTCCAAGAGCTGTTCAACGACAAATACTTTTCCAAAAGTATTCGTCACATGAAGGAGGTGGAGTTTATCAAATTGGAGCAAAACAATATGACCGTGTCGCAATACGAGGCAAAATTTGCGCAGTTATCCCAGTTTGCGTCCCACTTGGTGGATAATGAAGAGAGAATGGCGCGAATGTTTTTAAGAGGTTTGAAGCCGGAGATACGTCCAACATCTTATTTCTCATAAACCGTTTTGTATTCGGATGTTATAAATAGGGCTCGGTTGGTGGAGCGCTTGCGAGTCAACGAACCAAAAGAGAAAGAAATGGCAAAATGATAATACCAAAGGAAAGCGGTATCGAGCGGTGACAACAAACGTGGAGGAATCAACAGGCCGTAAATGGTAACCACTTTGGTGGTAATCAAGGCCAAAATAATAAGAATGGACATTTCAAGAAGAGAGATTCAACAATGATGGAAAGACGTCAACACCAGCACCCGTTGTTAAGGAAGGAGAAAGACCACCTATCATATGCTTCAAATGCGGAGGGGAGGGACACATCACTCCAAATTACGCGATGCCATCCAAAGCGTGTTATAATTGTGGAAGAGAGTTCACCTGGCCCGATTTTGTCGCTCAATCAAGATAAGTTCAATTTAGGATGGAGGCACCAAAGGCCGCTCCGGAAAAGTCAAAGCCGGTGGTGCAAGGGAGAGCATTTGTCGTGACCTCCCAGAAAGCAAGAAACCCGAACGAGGTCATCACGGGTAAGCTAATCATAAACTCTAGCGAAGTTTATACTTTATTTGATACCGGTTCTACCCACTCTTTCATTTCTCCTACTTGTGCTCAACGTTTTGACTCCGGAGAGATTGGACTTTGATTTATCTGTTGAAACTCCGTTGGGAGAAACCTTTATTACCTCCACGGTTTATAAGTCTTGTTTAGTTCAAATCGGCACCCGCACGTTACCTATCGATCTTATTTCATTGAAAATACTTGCATTTGATGTAATTCTAGGGATTGATTGGTTAACTACACATCATGCAAAAATTGATTGTTTTCGTAGGGTTGTTAGCTTTCATATTCCTAACCAACCTATTATGCGAATTCAAGCAACCAAACCATTAAAATCAATCACTGTTATCTCAAGCCATAAAGCTATTCATTTATTGAAAAACGGATGTCAAGCTTTCTTAGCTCATGTCACGAGATCTAAACAAAAATACGTCGCTTTTAAATGATATTTCATTGTTAATGAATTTTCCGACGATTCTCTCAAGAACTTCTGGCCTACCCCAGTGAAGCGTGAAATTGAATTTTGTATCGACCTTGAATCCCAGATAAAACCCATTTTCAAAGCCCCATATCGAATGGCTCTATATGAACTTCGTGGAGTTAAAGACCCAACTGCGAGGAATTGTTAGACATTAGCTTTATTCGTCCTAATACTTCTCTTGGGGTGCTCTCTGCTTACATTCGTGAAGAAGAAAGATGGGAGTATGCGACTTTGTATTGATTATCGGGAGTTGAATCATGTCACCATCAAAATAGGTACCCATACCACGCGTATTGATGACTGTTTGACCTTCACCAAAGGGAGCCAAATTCTTTTCAAAGATTGATCTTCGTTCCGGATATCACCAATTGAAGATTAGAACCGATGATATTCCAAAGACGGCTTTCGTAACTTCGATGCGGGCATTATGAATTCTAGTTATGTCCTTTGGATTGACTAATGCTCTTGTTGCCTTCATGGATATGATGAACCGAGTATTCAAGAATATTTGGATCACTTTGTGGTCGCCTTTATTGATGACATCCTTATTTATTCCAAAAGCCGTGAAGATCATGAAAGAACACTTTGAGGTCGATACTCCAAAAGCTTCGTGAATATAAGCTTTATGCCAAGTTGAAGAAATGCGAGTTCGGCGAGGAAGTAGCATTCCTTGGGCACGTGGTGTCAAGTCATGGAATATCTGTTGACCCAAAGAAAGATTGAAGCTATTCAAAGCCGGGAGCAACCTAAATCGATGATCAAAGTCGTAGCTTTCTCGGTTTAAATTTGGTTATTATCGGAGATTAAATGAAGGATTTTCTCGAATCGCTACTCCACTAACTCAAATTGACTTTGAAAGATACAAAGTTCTTTGGAGGCGAGGAATGTGAGAAGATTTTTCAAGAACTCGAGAGAGACTCATTTCAAAGACTGCTCGACAATACCATCCGGTTTGGAGGATTTGTCATCTACGATGCTTGAGGCAAAGGGTTAGGATGTGTTCTCATGCAACACGGGAAAGTCATAGCCTTTATGCCTCACGACAACTCAAAGAATATGAGAGGAATTATCCTACTCATGATCTAGAGTTAGCAAATTTGTTGTCTTCGCACTAAAGATTTGGAGGCATTACTTGTATGGGGAGAAGGTGGAAATCTTTACGGATCATAAAAGCCTCAAATATTTCTTCACTCAAAAGGAACTCAACATGCGACAACGACGTTGGCTTGAACTGTTGAAAGATTATGATCATACCATCCACTACCATCCTGGAAAAGCGAACGTGGTAGCTGATGCATTGAGAAGAAGATCATATGCGGGTACTAGTGCGATATTGTCAACGCAAAGGCCCATTTTGTGCGACTTGCAAAGGATGAAGATAGAGATAAAGACTCCAGGGACCCATGTGATGATGGCGAACATACGAGTGGAACCGACTTTAATTGATAAAGTTAAAGCTGCTCAAACTACAGACCTGGAGCTGATGCGTATGAGGAAGAAAGTGCAAGAAGGTGCGATCTTAAGCAAGAATCGATGAAGAATCGAATACTTGAGTCAACTCCGGACTTTGTGTTCCTAACGACCTGATTTAAAGTATAAAATCATGATGGAGCGCACAACACACCATTTGCAATCCATCTTGGGAGTACCAAAAATGTATCATGATCTTCTACATACATTTTGGTGGGGCAATATGAAGAGAGATATCATTTGTTTATCTCAAGGTGTCTAACGTGTCAACGAAGTCAAGTGGACATCAAGTACCAAAAGGTCCATTGCAACCACTTGAAATTCCGAATGGAAGTGAGGAGCACATTACCATGGATTTCATTCTGGGTCTTCCCAAAGTTTCTCAAGGCATAGATGCAATTTGGGTCATTGTTGATAGATTGACCAAGTCTGCTTTCATTTCTTACCGATCTGAAACTTATACACTTGAACGTCTTGCTCGTATGTACATAAACGAGGTTATAAGATTGCATGGTATGCCAAGATCCATAGTTTCGATCGAGATCTAAGATTCACTTCACGATTTTGGGTTAGTTTGAAAAAAGCTATGGGCGCAGATTTACGATTTAGCTTTCGGCGATATCATCCTCGAGACGAGACGAGCGATCGGAGAGGACTATTCAAACTCTTGAAGATCTATTAAGACTCGTGTCCTTGATTTCAAGGAAGTTGGGACAAGTTCTTCTGGTTGGTGGAGTTTTCATACAACAACGATTATCAAACAAGTATTGGCATGGCTCCATTCGAGGCGAGTATGGAAGAAAGTGTCGCTTCTCAGGTTGTGTTGGGATGAGGTGGGTGAAGCAACGTTGTTGGGACCGGAGTTGGTACGTATGACTACGGAAAGATTCAAATGATCGACAACGTATAAAAACCTCACAAGACCGACAAAAGAGTTATGTTGATCTTCATCGAAAGTGGAATTTGATATTGGAGATCATGTGTTGTTACGTGTTTGCTCCATGGAAAGGAGTTACGAGATTTGGAAAGAGAGGAAAGCTCAATCCTCGATTCAAATGACCCATTTTTAATCCTCGATCGAGTAGGAACTGTGGCTATGTACTCGCTTTCTGCCAAGTATGTCTCGTGTTCATAACATTTTCACATATCCATGTTACGCAAATATATGGAAGACCCAACCACATTATTGAGTTAGAACCGCACGAAAATAATGAAGATTTAACGTATGAAGAGGTTCCCTTCAAATCTTGGATAAGAAGGAACATATTCTACGCCCAAGGTTATACCTCAAGTCAAAGTTTTGTGGAGAAACCACGATGTTGAGGAAATGACACGGGAGTTAGAATCAAATGAAATCAAGGTATCCTTACCTCTTCGATATACCAGTACATACCCTAATTTCGAGGCGAAATTTCTTAAGAAGGGAGGTTGTAAGACCCCAACTTTTGAATAAAGATGAATTTTCTATAATTATCATTTTTGAATATTATGGAATAAATTTAATATAATGTTATAGTTGTGGGTAGTATTTATAAATTCTGCAAAGTATGCAAGTTGTTATATGATATTCGATTGGTGGGGAATATTCGTTTTAGCGAGGAATATTAAATAACTGCCTTAGAATCATTGGTGGACCCACAATAGAATTATTGTCGATTAAGAAAACGACAAAAATATTTTATAAAAATAACTGCGGAAGTTTTACAAGTTATCTTGTTGAACTACTTCGGTAGTAAAGAAATACGATGTCTGGCGTGGTTGCGTAAGTAGCGCACTGTATTGATTATTGATGCTTATGTGAGAAGTTATTCAGCTTTACTTATTTTATGGACCCCCATTTACCCATCTTTCAAAATAAGCGGTAGAAATTATTTAAAGGTGGGGCCCACATGTGGGGCCCATATGTGTTGAAAAATTGATTTTTGAAATAGGGGTGAAAGGAAGTTACGTAAAGGAGAGATAAAATATATTTATAAGTATGGTATGTGTATATATATAATGTGAGTGGAAGAGTGATGATATGATAATGATAGGTGTGTGTGTGTGTGTGATAGTGATGTTAGTGGAGGATGGTGGAAAAGGTGGTAGTGGTTTTCTTTGTTGCTTTATTGCATTATAACTTGTGTTGTATATTATATATATATATAACATTTGATTGCTTTGATCTGATTGGATGAAGGATTGACTTTTGCATCCTTAGGTTATAAGAATTTTATCCGTGAATTATTGCGTTTGTGATATTTCCTTTACGGTGCCCTTTCCATTCTTCTATAAATGAAGCTCATTCCTTCATTATTTCTTATGAATTCACTTTGAAACTCTAGAGAGAGAAATTATAGAAAACTATAGAAAAGTATTACTCGCTACTTCCTACTCTTATATTCAATTTCTTTTCTAGTAGGGATATTATTCTTTTGTATTTGAGAAGAGAACTTCATTATTCCATTTCTTTATTATTACATTGGAATAACTTTGTATCTGCTAATACCCTATCACGTGGTGACATTCTTCTATTATTCTGTCTTTATTATTCCGTTTGGAACATCCTCATGCATCTTTATCTGTTTGGACTGGTTCCGCTTTCTATTATTCTGTCTTTATTATTCCGTTGGAACATCCATCATCTTTATCTGTGGGACTGGTTCCATTTTATTATTCTGTTTTATTATTACGTTGGAACATCCCAGCCGGTTGTGATTTTCACCGACCGTTCCATTATTATTATTCTGTTGGAATAACCTTCTTATCGCAAGCTACCGCATCGCACGGTGATTTACATGTTATTCCATTCCTTATTATTCTCGGTTGATTAAAATTTTGACTTCTATACTCCATGAAATTAGTGGAATATCCTTGATATTTGCAAGCTTCATCCAAATATTTTTCATGAAAATATTCTTACGAGAAATCTTGAATTTTACTCTACAAAGCGATGATCGTGTTGACAATTTGGGCGTTATTAGTTCTGAATAACTTAATTTTTGAACTTGTTTTATTGAATTTTTATATCATTGTCATCATCCTCATATTTATATTTTTTTGAAAGTCATCTGTGGCTTGTAAAGCATGGATGGACTTGGTATGATTATGACCAGGGATTATTCGGTGTAATCATGGTCGTAATGTTACAAATGATGTGGTAAAAGTCCTCATTGGCACGTAGAAGTGCATTGATGGACAGTTGTTGGCATGATCATGACCATTGATGAATACACAAATATCCTTGGCCCGTAGTCCATGGAATTTGTGGTCGTGACCCTAATGAATATCCTTGGCCGTAGTGCAAGGATGATGTGGATTATTTATTAAGCTGAGTCTCAACGATAAAAGTGATGAAAAACTTTTTAAATCATAAAAGATAGTAGATTCTATTCTCTGTTTGACTCTTTTAATGGATTGCTTGTTCCGCTGCAGTTAAACTTGATGTTGTTATATTTTATCAGTTTAACACTGTTGAAGGCTAATGATAATTTATTACGCATTATCTTAGTCATAATATTTCTTACTTAGGCTAAATTTGAGCTCACCCTTTCTTTCACTTTTTTCTCTGGAAATGAGAATATAGCTGGGACGAGTCGGGGAACGGAGTGATGGACCAGATGATAGTATTAGTAGTCCTCACTATTCTGTGAAATAGTGTGTTAACAATTGTAATGAGGACTCCTTTTGAGTTTGTATAATCTCTAGTAGACAAAAATTGTATTCCAACTCACAGTTATATTTTGTCGTATTGTACACGACAGTTGTATTTGTAAGTTGTATTTGAATTTTGTACCATGTATCTGACGACCCAAGATGGGTGATGTATACCTAATTTTGGGGGCGTCACATGATTAATGATTTCTGATGAATATCTTTGGCCCGTAGTGCAAAGATGAACAGGTGTTTAGATGAACATGACTAACTGGTGAATATCTTTGGCTTGTAGTGCAAAGATGAATATTTAATTCCAGATATATATTGACTGATGTTACAGGGATAAAATATCGACGACGAACTTTTAAATTCATATATAGAAGATAGTAGTTTGCATTCTCTACTTAACTCTTCTAATGAATTATTATTTCCTCTCGAGGATTGATTTAAAACTGGTTGTCTATTGTATTCTATCGATTTTTCCGTTGAAGACTAACGATAATTTGTTCTATGTTATCTTAGTAATAATGTTCTTTCTCGGGCTAGTTGAGCTCACCTTTTCCTTGTTGTTCCATTTTTCTTCTCAAGAGGCGCGAGAATGTAATGAGTACTAGTCGGGTGTGGAATGATGGTTCTAGAAGTGGTTCTAGTAGTCCTCACTATTCGTAGAATAGTGTATTAATAATTATAATGAGGACTTATTTGAGTGTGGATATTGTCTAGATGACAATATTTGTATTTAAACTCACAGCTTTTTATGTTGTATTAATAAAGTTGTAGTTGTTTCGTATCATGTATTTGACGACTTCGAAATGGGTGTTGCATACCTATTTTGGGGGCGCCACAATTAATATCGAGCTTAGGGATATGGTTTCGGCGGAGATCGGGAATAGTACTTGTAAGGGGAGGACGAGTAATCTTTATTTAGTGTGTCATAACTAAGCTTATTTGTTGGTCATTGAAGTATATGGTTAATATGTGATATGTTAATTTGTTTAATTAACCCTTGTTTTATAAGCGATATTTAAGAATGGCAACCGAGAATATTAACGGTGGAGTTAATGAGGCCGTGGAAACACCTTTAATCACCACCTGGGGAACGCAACAGAAGGCAATATTCTCCCATAACAAACACCAATTGAAAGCGAGCGATGAACGACGGATGTTTAGGAGCTTTTTGCGCTTCATGCAAAACCGATTTGAGGAGACTTCGTGTATACGAGAATACTGGTGGAAATGATAAGAACGCTGCCATTGTCACCTGCCAGTTAGCTTCAAAGAGTTGGGACCACCGAATTTAAGGGAAAGCCGGATCCGATCATGGCGGAAACATGGGTCAAAAAATTACCAAGATATTCGATGTCTTGGGATGCGGGAGGAACAGAAGGTTCCATTCACCACCTTTATGTTCCGTGGCGAAGCGATCATCAAGGTGGGAGTTTGTGAAAGCGGACCCACTTACCGCAGACTTAAAGCATGTCTTGGGAAACGTTTCAGAAACTTTTCAACGAAAAATACTTTCCTGAAAGTATTCGCCATATGAAGGAGGTAGAGTTTATTAGACTAGAACAAAACAACATGACGGTGTCCCAATACGAGGCGAAGTTCGCAGAGTTATCCAGGTTTGCACCTCATTTGGTAGAGAATGAGGAACGAATGACGAGGATGTTTTTGAGAGGTTTAAAACCCGAGAATCGACAATATCTTATCTCTCATAAATTTGCTTTATATTCAGATGTTGGCTCAATTATTAGAAACGAGATAATGAAAATCACGTTGAAACAAGGGACCGCAACTGTGGTCATACTCGGCAAAAGAATGCACGTCCTGAGTAATGAAAACCAGCGGGGAGGAAAATATTCAGACAAAAGTGGTAACCACTCTGGTGATAATCGTGGCCATAAAAATAGAAGAAGCGACTCGGGGGGAGATTTTAAAAAGAGGAGATTCAACAATGATAATGTGAAGACGTCAGCATCAGCTGGTTCCAATGGAGGAGAACGACCACCAGTCATATGCTATAAGTACGAAAAAGAAGGACATATCTGCCCAAACTGCCCACAACAATTTAAGGTATGTTATAACTGTGGAAAGGAAGGACATATCGCCCGAGATTGCCTTTAATGTGAAACCAAGTCCAATGGATGGTGACTCAAAAGGTCATCCCAAAAAAGTCAAAGTCAACGGTTCTCGGAAGAGCGTTTGTCGGATCGGTCAACACGCGAGAACCCAAACGAGGTGATCACGGGTAAGCTAACCATAAATTCATGCGAAGTTTATACATTACTTGATACCGGTCTTTACCCATTCATTTATCTCTCCTAGCTTGTGCTCAACGTTTAAACTTGACTCGGAGAAATTAGACTTTGACTTTATCTGTGGAAACTCCATTAGGAGAAACTTTCATCACATCCAATCGCTTATAAATCTTGTTTGATCCAAGTTGGCACCATCACATTACCCGTTGACCTTATCTCTTTAAAGATACTTGTTTTTGATGTGATTTTAGGGATTGATTGGTTAACTACTCATCATGCCAAAATTGATTGTTTTCGTAAGGTTGTTAGTTTTCATATTCTTAATCAACCTGTTGTGCGAATTCAAGCAACTAAACCATTAAAATCAATCACTGTAATATCAAGTCATAAAGCTATTCGTTTATTGAAAAACGGATGTCAAGTTTTCTTAGCCTATGTTATGGATTTGAATAAAGACACGTCAGCTTTGTTGTTAGTGACTTTCCTGACGTATTTCCTGAAAAACTTCCCGGTCTACCCCCAGAACGTGAAGTTGAATTCTTTATTGACCTTGAATCTAGTACAAAGCCCATTTCTAAAACCCCATATGGAATGGCTCTATTAAACTTCGTGGAGTTAAAGGTCCAACTACGGGGAGTTGTTGGACATCGGTTTCATTCGTCCAAGTACATCTCCTCGAGAGTGCTCCTGCTTTATTCGTTAAAGAAGAAAGAAGACGGTAGTATGCGACTTTTGTATCGACTATCGGAATTAAACCATGTCACTATCAAGAATAGTATCCGCTACCTCGTATTGATGACATGTTTGACCGATTCTGAATGAAAGCACAATTCTTTTCAAAATTGATCTTCGCTCGGATATCATCAATTGAAGGTTAAAACCGAGGATATTCCAAAGACCGCTTTCGAACTTCATGACGGCATTATGAATTCTTAGTCATGTCTTTTGGATTGACTAATGCTCCTCTTTCTTTCATGGATATGATGAACCGGTATTCAAGGAATATTTGGATCGATTCGTTGTTGTCTTTATTGATGACATCCTCATCTATTCCAAAAGCCGAAGATCATGAGCGCCCAATTAAAGTTCGGTCTTGCGCAAAGGCTTCGTGATAACAAGCTATATGCCAAACTAAAGAAATGCGAGTTCGGTTTAAGGAAATAGCATTCCTTGGGCACATGGTGTCAAAACATGGAGTGTCTGTTGACCCTTGAAGATCAAGCAATACAAAGTTGGGAACAACCAAGAAGGCGGTGGTGAAGATGACGTAACTCGGCTTAAATTGGTTATTATCGAAGATTCGTGGAAGGATTTTCTCAAATCGCTACTCCGTTAACTCTGCTAACTCGTAAAGATACAAAATTCGTATGGAGCGATGAATGCGAGAAGAGTTTCCAAGATCTCAAGAGGAGACTCATTTCAAGACTGTTTTGACAATACCATCCGGTTCGGATGGATTTGTTATCTACAAATGATGCTTGAGCAAAGGGTTAGGGTGTGTTCTCATGCAACGTGGGAAAGTCATAGCCTATGCCTCATGATAACTTAAAAAGAATATGAGAGGAATTATCCTACCCATGATCTAGAGTTGGCGTGATCGTTTTCGCTAAAAGATCCGAGGCACTATCTATATGGGGAGAAAGTGGAGATATATTCGAGACCATAAAAAGCCTCAAATATTTCTTCACTCAAAAGAACTCAACATACTAAGAACGACGTTGGCTCGAGCCGTTGAAAGATTACGACCACACTATTCAATACCATCCCGAAAAGCAAACGTGGTAGGCGGACGCGTTAAGTAGAAGATCATATGCACGAGGAACGAGTGCGATGATGTCAAATATACGATAGAATCGACTTTAATCAAAAAGTTAAAGTTGCTTCGAGCCACGTAATCTTGAGTCGATGCGTATGAAGAAGAAAGTACAAGAAGGTGCTATTCCAAAAGCAAGAATCGATAAAGAAGGAATACTTCGAGTCCACTCTAGACTTTGTGTTCCTAACGATTCTGACTTGAAGCATAGAATCATGATGGAGGCACACAACACACCGTTTGCAATCCATCCTGGGAGTACCAAAATGTATCATAATCTTCGACATACATTTTGGTGGAACAATATGAAGAGAGAGATTGCAAAGTTTATCTCGAGGTGTTTAACTTGTCAACGTGTAAAGCCGGAGCATCAAGTGCCAAAGGGTCCATTGCAACCACTTGAGATTCCGAAATTGAAGTGGGAACATATTACCATAGATTTCGTTACGGGTCTTCCCACGATTTCTCAAGGCATAAATGCTATTTGGGTTATTGTTGATAGATTAACCAAGTCTGCTCATTTCTTACTAATACGGGAGACTTATTCTCTTGAACGTATTGCTAGTATGTACGTAAATGAGATTATGAGGTTGCATGGCATGCCAGTATCCATAGTTTCGGATTGTGACCCAAGATTCACTTCAAGATTTTGGGTTAGCTTGCAAAAAGCTATGGGGACGAATTTACGATTTAGTTCGGCATACCATCCTCAAATGGACGGACAATCAGAGAGGACTATTCAAACTCTTGAAGATCTATTAAGACTCTGTGTCCTAGACTTCAAAGGGAGTTGGGATAAGTATTTACCATTTGTGGAATTCTCCTACAACAACAGTGGTCAGACAAGTATAGGTGTGGCTCCATTTGAAGCATTGTATGGACGAAAGTGTCATTCTCCAATATGCTGGGATGAGGTGGGAGAAGCAATGTTGTTGGGACCAGAGTTGGTACGAATGACTACAGAAAAGATCCAAATGATTCGACAACGTATACAAACGGCACAGGATTGACAAAAGAGTTATGCGGATCTTCATCGAAAGGACGTGAAATTTAGTATCGGGGATCACGTATTATCACGTGTTCGCTTCCATGGAAAGGAGTTACAAGATTTGGGAAGAGAGGAAAGCTCAATCCACGATTTATTGGTCCATTTCAGATTCTTGATCGAGTAGGAAATGTGGCCTATAGACTCAGCGTTACCTCAAAGTATGTCTCGTGTTCATAATATTTTCACGTGTCCGCAAGCTTCGTAAATATGTAAAAGACCCGAACCATGTTATTGAGTTAGAATCCTGGACGAGATAGCAAGACTTAACGTATGAAGAGGTACCCATCAAGATCTTGGATAGGAAGGAGCATGTCCTACGACGAAGGTCATACCACAAGTTAAAGTTTTGTGGAGAAACCATGCTATTGAGGAAATGACCTAGGAGTTGGAAACGAAAATTGTATGACCCCGAATTTTATGAAATAAAAGTATTCAATTTTTCTTATAATTACAATTCAGTAAATTGTTAAATTGATAGAAAGTTAAAGTTAAGGGTGATATATGAAATTTTTCCAAAAATACGCAAGTGGTTATAAAATATTCATTGTTGTCGAGGAATATTCGTTTGGTCGTGGAATATTCTTTCTGTTGGGGAATATTCGTACGACGGCGCGGCCATTTGTGGGCCCTATAACAGAATAACTGTCGGATGAAGAAAAAGACAAATTAAAGTTTTTATAAATAACTTGGCGTTATATTCAAGTATTATCTTGTTAAAATACTTTTGGTTAAAACACAAGAAGACACTCAGTATTGCACCAATTATTGATTCTTACGTAAGAAGGCACTACTCAATAATTGTTACAGAATTATTGCTCAATATTTTATTTTTGATTCAATGATTCTTTGCATTGATATTTTATAATTATCATTACTACACAAATTTTTCATTATCGATCAATAATTTATATTATTTGAATAATATTATTAGATAACATTATTGGCAATGTCTAGAAAGTTCTGCCTCTAAGGAGAGGTTTGGTCACCTAATCATTGGCGCCAAGAAGGAAAAATTCTTATCGAAAGCCCCTCTTCCCAGGAACCGCCTCGTTGTCAATAATGTGTTTCGTAATATTATTTGTGAATAGTTAATTATTGATTTATATGATGAGGAAAATATTGATTTTATGTGGATATAGATGGAGAAAATTTTAATGTGACAATTGTTGAAAATTAATATTTTATTCTTTTTCGATAAAATAATTCAATTAAATATATTATTTTAATAATATATTAATGATGATATTTTTACGATGAATGTGGGATATATGAGTATATGTGGAGGAGGAGTATTTTGTTACCAAAAATATTTAAAGCATGTTTTATGTGTCGGTGGACCCCATTTCTTGACTGAAATTTGATTATAGACTGTAAAATCGTCCGTTTATGGATTTCGGTCAATTTTTGTTTGGAATTTGGAAAAACTTTTTTCTGCAAAGTTGTAGAAAATTGAATTTCCTATAAAAACTCGAGAGATTCGAATTTTCGGACAAAAGAGTTATTTATTATGAATTATTGAAGTTCTGAAGCTCCAAAATAATTGATTTTTGGAAGTTTAAAATATTTTTAATATGAAAAACGTTTTTGACATGTTTGGGGGCATCTTTAACATGTGTTTGATGGCTGAAAATTTGATTCTAGGCATGCGTAAAAGATTATATATATATATATATATAGTAATATTTTATTAAATTTTCTAACTTTTGGTGTTAAAGCATTTTCCTATAAATAGGTGCTTAGGTTATAATTGAAAATCACACCGTAAACTCAAGTTTTCTCTCTCTATTATCGAGCGTATTCTTGTGAGTATTTTGAGTATACTTTGAGTATTGCTATACTCTGAGTGCAAGTTCGTTCGGTATTATTCCAAATGTAAGTCTCGCTTTTTTTTGAGTAAGGGATAATAAGGATTTTAAGGGTTATTATTTCGAAATTCTTCTGAATCTTCAAAAATTCTGTAAAAATTTAAAATGATAATTTGATGAGTTTTGTTGATTGTGTCCAAAAATGGCGATTTTTGGATGTATAGATTAAGAGTTATGAATTTTATGAGGAAAGACTATTTTAAAAGTAATCACTTATAACTCCTTGTGATTAACTCCAAAATTGATGAAATTTTTATTGTGAGTACATCTATATAATATCAGTATACCGTATAAATTTCAGAATTTTTGGATAAAAATATAATTTATGATAAATGTCTGAATATTCGGTGGTTTTGGCCATGTGAAAAATAGTAAATTAATTTTAAAAATTTTGAGAAAAATATATATTCAATATGAGACTATATTCTTCTAAATCTCAGAAAAGAAATATTTTTGGAACTGATTTGATATTTTTTATGAAAATGTTCTAGTTATGAGTAAATGAATTAAATATGTTTTATGAAGTAAGAAAATTAGAAAATATGATTTTATGGCTTGAGAATCATATATGAGGTATATGCAGATTTTTGATAAGGGTTTTGGTTATTAATGATGAGATCTTATGAGTTTGGCATTTTAAGATGATTAAATGCATTCATTAGTAAAGTGTAAACAATTAAAATAAATTGTTTATAAGTTTAAGAAATGATTAAAATATTGCGGTAGTATTAATAATATTAGATTATGTGATTATTAAGTGATTTATAACATTTTGATTAAGTTGTTATGAAATCATTGATTTATGAATCTTACTCTTGAGATTAAATCTATATGTTGATT
Source organism: Panax ginseng (assembly GCA_020205605.1). NCBI lineage: Eukaryota > Viridiplantae > Streptophyta > Magnoliopsida > Apiales > Araliaceae > Panax > Panax ginseng. The sequence goes on along the minus strand of CM035138.1, from coordinate 2,756,903 downwards.
ATATTATTTTTATATAACATTCTTATAACCCTAATGATGATATTTCTCTTTGACTTGAGTGTAAAGATGGATAGATTATTGGTATGATCGTGACTATAGGTTCTCTTTTTGGCCAGAAGTGAAAAGTTGAATTGTGGATCGGTATGATCGTGACCATCAATTTATAATTGAATATCTTTAGCTTAAGTGCAAAGGTGAATTGATCAACATGGTTATAATTATTGTTTATATAAATTCGAAATGATTATATATTTCTTTGAGATATTAATATATTTGGCTCAGTAATGCAAATATGAATCGTTGAGGAATATCTTTGGCTTTATAGTGCAAAGATGAATTGTTGATGAATATCTTTGGCCTCAGTAGTGCAAAAGATGAATTGTTGATGAATATCTTTGGGTCAGTAGTGCAAAGATGACTGTTTGTTGAATATCTTTGGCCCGTAGTGCAAAAAATGAATCGTTGATGAATATCTTTGGCCCGTAGTGCAAAGATGAATTTATTAGTATGATTATGAATGTGAACTGTGATTTGGTATAACCATGATCTTTGATATTTCGTAAAGACAAGTGATAAAAATTATCTTCGTTCCGAATGAGAAAAGGAATTTAGAACAACAATTACGATTATGAGTTATACATGTGATTGTGGGATGAGAATTGTTGATTGATGTTACGTGGATAAAACATTGTTGGTGGACTTTTAACATGGAGAAGATATTAGACTTTATAGTCTATTTGACTCTTCTAATGGATTGCTTGTTCAGCTGCAACTATGGTTGAAATTTTTTATCATCTACCATATGTTCTAAATCTCTGATTTATTATTGATGAAGGCTATTGATAATTTAATTATCTTTAGTCATGATATTTTCTCGAGCTAGTTGGTTTCACCCTTTTGCTTCACAATTCCTTTTAGTAATAAAAGTGTAAATTTGGATGTTGAGGGAATAACGATTGGAATAGAATGGTGGTCATAGATGTTGAGGGTGAGGTGAATTCAACTTTGGAAGGGTGTTTTGTCACTATTATATAAGATGTTTAATGACATACAACCTCGAGTCATCATAAAGACAGGATTGTGGTTCATCCACTTGCTTGGTATATATCTACCAAAGACTACCTATATGATCTTGGAGTCTATTTGAAATTTAACTCTCAATTAGAGACAAGAGAGATAATGATATGTCAAGAAAAACTCACCATTGGGAAGAATATGATAGTAATCTTCTCATTTTTCTTTAAGGGTCTATTGGGTCAACCAAGGATAGTTCGTGGCCATATGATATCTATCATAACCTGTAAGCATGGCCTCCCATGTATGAAGCTTTCTTAAGACTTCCCAAAGATTCTAATTTCTAAAACAGTTTTCGATTATACCTTTATGTAAGGTGTCATTGTGACGTCTTCTACAGCTTGGTATATATTTGTATCCAAACTCACAGCATATGTGTTGTTGTATTTTGCACGACAATTGTTGTAATAAAGTTGTAGTTATTTTTCGCATCATGTATTTTGACGACTTAGAATGGGTTGGATGGAATGGACCTATTTTGGGGTCGTTACAAAAATGAAAGCGAGGTATCCTCATCTTTTCGAAACACCAGGTACGTACGTCAATTTCGAGGACGAAATTTCATAAGGAGGGGAGGTTGTAAGACCCCAAATTATTAATAAATGAAATTTATTTTCCTCTATTTATTATTTTGAAATAGTAAGGGTTGATTTGATTAATGTGGTTAGTTATGGGTAAAATGTTCAAATATTTTAAATAAGCAGGTGGTTATAAAATATTCATTTTTGTCTGGAAAGATTCGTTTGGTCGTGGAATATTCTTTGCCATGGAAATATTCGTATGACGACGCAGCATCTTTCAGGGCCCCATAATGGAAAAAACGATTGGATGATGAAAACGACAAGTATAAGTTGTTTATAAATAACTAGTAGTAGTTATTTACCAGTTAACACTTGTTGGAATACCCTTGGTTTAAAACACACGAATACTGGCGTTGTTGCAGACAAGAAGATACCAGATTGCACCAATTATTGATTCTTAACTTCTGAAGAAGGCACTACTCAATAATTGTTACGAGAAGTATCGCTCAAAGATTTTATTTTATTGATTCAATAATTGCTGCGTTGATATTTTATATTACTTGTTGTTTCAATAATTGTCACTACACAAGATTTTCCATTATCGAAGCAATAATTCATATTATCTCGAATAATATTATTAGAAAACATTATTGGCAATGTCTAGAAAGTTCTGTACAAGGAGAGGTTTGGTCACCTAATCAAGGCTACAAGAAGGAGAAATTCTTATTGAAAGCCCTCTTTCTTGAGAACTACCGTTCAGCTAATATCGTGATTCTGTAATATTATTTGTGAATAATTAATTATTGATTTATATGATGAGGAAAATATTGATTTTATGTGGATATAGATGGAAAAAATTTTTAAAGTGACAATTGTTGAAAATCGATATTTTATCTTTTCTGATAAAATAATATTTTATTATATTATTATAATATAATAATGATGATATTTTTACAATGAATGTGGGATATATGAGTATATGAGGAGGAAGGGTATTTTTGTTACAAAAGTTGTTTAACACATGTTTTGTGTATCGGTGGACCTCATTTCTTGATTGAAATTTGATTATAGCCTGTAAAATCGGCCGTTTGTGGAATTCGGTCAATTTCTGTTTGGAATTTGGAAAACCTTTCTTCTGCAAAGTTGTAGAGAATTAAATTTCCTATAAAAATTCGCGAGATTCGAATTTTCTGATAAAATGGCTATTTATTGTGAATTATTGAAGTTCCGGAGTTCCGAAATAATTAATTTTTGGAAGTTTAAAATACTTTAAATAACAAAAACGTTTTTTTCATTATGGTGTGTTCCACATGTTTGTTGAATGGGCTGATTTCAGATTTTCTAAAGTTGGCGTAGGAATTTAATTTTAATATATTAATATTATATTAAATTTTCGCTTTGGTGTTCTAAGCATTTTCCTATAAATAGGAGCTTAGGTTAAATTGAAAATCACACCGTAAACTACTGATTTCTCTCTCTTTCTCTCTATATCGAGTTTATTTTTAGTTAGTATTTTAGTACTTTGAGTATTGTTATACGGTCTGAAGTTCTTCTTTCCGACTATATCCAAAGATTCCAACCGTAAGTACTATTCTAATGCAAGGTAAGGGATGTTATTTTCTTCTCAAATGATATTATTTCTTCAATATCATTATCTTTGAAATATTGGTTGAAACATTTTATCAAATTTGGAACTTTTTCATGCTTGGGGTTACTATTCATGAGTTACTTATTCACGAGTTCTTATTCATGAGTTATTATTCACGAGTTACTATTCACGAGTTACTTATTCACGAGTACTATTTACTAAGCACGATGATGTTTTTTTGTGAAATTTCTATCTTTTGGTGTTTGAGTTATTATTCACGATACGTCACTATTCACGAATACTGGCACTATTCACGTAAAAATTAAATTTTCATTTTCATCCAAAATATCTATTATGGATACTAGCTTTGATTGTATCCATGTTTTGATCATTCTTGAATTTTACTCCACTATGATTATTTATGAGGTATTTTTGGACATGAAATAGTTAAAATACTGAATCCTTAATATTTATTCTTTTGTTTCAATCGGATTCGTTTCATTTAAAATATTTTTCATCATCCTCCAGTCCTAAATGATGATATAATTGAATATCTTTGGCTCAGAAGTAAAGATTAATGATTTCGATGAATATCTTTGGCCCGTAGTGCAAAGATGAACAGTGTTTAGATGAAATACGACCAACCGGTGAATATCTTTGGCCGTAGAAGCAAAAAATGAATATTTAATTCCGTAAATATATTGATTGATGTTACAGGATAAAATATCGACGACGAACTTTTAAATTCATATATAGAAGATAGTAGTTTGCATTCTCTACTTAACTCTTCTAATGAATTATTATTTCCACTGCGAGGATTGATTTAAAACTGGTTGTCTATTGTATTCTATCAGATTTTTCCTTGTTGAAGACTAACGATAATTTGTTCTATGTTATCTTAGTCATAATGTTCTTTTACCGGGCTAATTGAGTCACCCTTTCCTTGTTGTTCCATTTTTCTTCTCCGGAGGCGAGAATGTAATGTAGTACTTAGTCGGGGGTGTGGAATGATGGTTCTAGAAGTGGTTCTAGTAGTCCTCACTATTCGTAGAATAATGTATTAATAATTGTAATGAGGACTTATTTGAGTATGGATATTGTCTATATGACAATATTTGTATTTAAACTCACAGCTTTTATGTCAGATTAATAAAGTTGTAGTTGTTTCATCCATGTATTTTGACGACTCAGAATGGGTGTTGTATACCTATTTTAGGGGCGTCACATCCATTGTCTGATATTACCACCTTAGGAATTCCGAAACGAAATATTACCGACTCCTTCATAAATTTCAAACATTCTTGTTCCGTAATCTGCCTAAGTGGTTTCGCTTCTACCCATTTAGTCATATAATCAATGGCCACTATAACAAAACTGACCTGACCTTTGGCTTTCGAGAATGCATCCAATATATCTAGCCCCAGATGTAGAAAGTGAATAGGAGATAAGATCGAGTATATCTCTTCCGTATGCGATTTGAGGATCGGACTATTCAATTGACATTTCTCGCATTTCTTCATATAATCTGTAGCTTCCGCGAAGATGGTGGCCCAGTAGAAACCCTATCGAAGCACTTTGTAAGCTAAGTACTTGGCAGCCATATGGTCACCACAAATACCTTCGTGGACTTCCTGAAGGGCATATTCGGCTTCGGATGGAATTAAACATTTCAATAATGGGGACGAAAAAGCCTTTCAAAAAGATCTCCATCAATGAGAACAAAATTAAAGACTTTATACTTAACTTTTTTTGCAACATTTTATCCGGGCTGGAAGGACGCCATCTGCCAGATATTCTATGTGACGGAGTCATCCAAATAGCTAGAACATTCAACACACATCACCACCTCGTCTTTGGATAATTTGGGTCACGGAGAATCTCTAGATAAACCGATCCATCAAAATTGTTAACATCTCAGAAGGGCCAATTTTGACAATGCATCAAGAATGGAATTTTCGTTACGTTCAATTCCACAAATTCATAGGAGGTGAAAATTGTTTCGATCTTTTAACTCGCCAAGTATTTGATCATTTTCTACCTCGAGCTTCAACTATCCCGAACTTGCTTGACGACTATCCGAGAATCACCGTAAATGACCAAACACGAACTTCAAGACTTTTCGCTTAATCGGACTCGGCTAAAGATCGCTTCATACCGCCTCATTATTTGTAGCTCTGAATCCAAATTTGATGGCTTTCTTGTACCTTGAATCCTCCGGACTTGTTAAAATAACTCCCGCCTTGCCGACGTCCAAAGTAGAGGACCCATCTACATATAGCGTCCACGAGTTTGGATTATGTTGGAGAATCGCAATCGCCGATCGACGCTTTTCACAGCGGCAATACAAGATTCGCTTTTAGAACGAGCATTCTATTATGAAATCGGCCAAAACCTGCCCTTTAATAGCCGTTCGGGGATGGTACTCAATAAAAAATTGGGATAATTCCATCGTCCAAGCAGCCAACCTCCTCGAAACTTCAGGTTTAATCAGAATCTTCTTCAAAGGCTGATCCGTAAAAACAATCAGAAGCCGACCTTGAAAATATTGCCTAAGCTTTCGACTAGCTATTATCAAAGCAAAGGCAAATTTTTCAATATTCGCATCGGGTCTCAAATATCCCTGTAATACGACCGACATAATAAAGCGGATGTTGCTTTACCCCCCATCTCTCGAACTAAAACAGCTCCTACTGCTAACGAGCTAGCTGCCAGATATAAATACAAAGTCTTAGTATGGGCATGTTTCACCAATAAAGGAGCCGAAGACAAATACGTCTTTATGCCTTGAAAGGCATCTTCACACTCCGAAGTCCATTGAAACGTCTTTGCATTCTTCGGTCCTTTCAACGTATCAAAGAACGGTAAATATCTCTCTGCTGATTTGGACATGAATCTCCTCAAGGCTGCAATCCTCCCAGTTAAACGTTGAATATCTTTGAATGACTGAGGAGTCTTCATGTTTAGAATAGCCTGGATCTTTTCCGGATTGGCTTCGATACCCCTTTGACTGATCAGATATCCCAGGAATTTCCCTGCACCAAGACCGAATGTGCACTTGGTAGGATTGAGTCTTAACTTATGATGGTGGACCGTCTGAAAGCACTCTTTCAGATCATCCAAGTGCTTTTGGACGATCATGCTCTTTATTATCATATTATCGACATATACATCCATATTTCTTCCTAGCTGCCTCTGAAATACAAAATTCATCATCCTCTGATAGGTGGCTCCAACATTAATCAAGCCAAATGTCATCTTCTTGTAAGCGTACACCGAACGATGTGTGATAAATGTTGTTTTCGAAATGTCCTCTCTGCACATCGAAATTTGATGATAACCCGAAAAGGCATCCATAAAGCTTAGTAGTGCATACCCCGAAGTTGCATCAATAAGTTGATCAATATGGGGTAAAGGATAAAAGTCTTTAGGGCAAGCTTTATTCAAGTCTGTGTAATCAATGCAGACTCACCACTTTCCATTGTGCTTCTGAACTAGCACCACATTGGCCATCCACTCTGGTGTAAATATTCGCCTTTTCTGCCGAACTGGCTTCTTTGATGGATCCACATCTAAACGATGTTCGGCAACCTTTCGGCTGATTCCAGGCATATCTTTCGGTTCCCATGCAAAATGTAAGTTCCATAAGATTGGTTCGAAGGGGGTCCGGCAAACCCAAACCTATCTTCACTGTCTTATCCGGCTTGCCAACAATCAATTCAATCTCCTCCGTCTCTCTTGCCGGCATGACCAATGGCTCCGAACTGCTTTCGGTAAAGGGCTCAATTTTTATTGCCATGGCCTGCTTCTATTTACTGACGTCTATCCCCAAAGCAATTACAACATTCTTATAACAGCGTCTGGCCAGATCCAAGTCCCCTACTACCTCTCCAATCCCATGAGTCGTTGGGAATTTAATCTTAAAGTGAGGAATGGAAGTTACAAATGGAGAGTCACAAAGTAGTCTACCTGAATGGCGTTATGTTCGAATCTACATGCACAACATAAAACTTACACGTTATTTTCATCTGCCGAGGGACTGTGCCGAAGATTACTGGCAATTCAATAGTGCCTGCAGCTTTGACTAGATCATTACTGAAACCATATAAAGGGGTCTCCTGCCCAACTTCCATCTTTCGCCCATCAAGATGCATCCTCTGATAAGCATGTGCATATAGAATGTCAAAAGAAGAACCATTATCAATCATCATTCGTTTCATGTCCACCGAACCTACTTGAGCGGTTACCACCAATGCTCCTTCATGAGGTTCGATAGGTTCCGAAGGATAATCTTCGTCAGTGAATGATATGACTGTCCCAGGAAATGGTCTGTCACTCTTCGGGTGAACACCCGCCACGGACATAACCGAATCCAAATAACTTCGTCTTTTCTTCCCTACTATTTTTCCTGCCGTCCCACCAGTAATTACATCAATGACATGCCTGGGTGGTTGATTTGGAGCAGGTTATGCAAAGTGGAACTAGTTGAACCACTTGAATAAAGATGGTCATCATTTCACGCTTTCTTTGCGTTGATCCTTCCTACCACATACTGAATTAACACACCGCTCTGAACCTTCCTTTCAACAAAATCTTTCAAACTGCAACATTCATTTGTATCGTGACCTGTGGCCTGATGATAACCACAAAATTTTCGAGTATTGCCCTGTCCTGGTTTAAGATTATCACGAGGTGGTTCAAAGTCGGCTGATTTCGGATCTGATCCAGTATTATCGATCTATCCGTATTCAACTTGGTATATACCCTATTCACCTTCGAAGCGTAAGAACGTACGATTCCTCCTCACGCCAGATTGTTATTATATTTCTTTGAACTACTTTCTGGCCGATCATTATTTCCCCCACTCTTCTTCTGGTCACCTTCAGTTTTGACTTCTACCTCCTTTATCTTGTTTGAAGAAGGACGCCTGTCGCTCATAGCTTCTTCCACTATAATATAGCCTCCGCCTTTATCAAAGGCTTCTGACAAGCTCTTCTTGGATGATGAAACATCAACTTCATAATTTCTGACTTCACTAAATCCAATCCATTCAAATAATCCGACAACAGAAATCATTAAGATCCGCCACTTGGCCAACTACTTCCCTAAACCGTTTCACATACTGGCCCAAAGATTCATTAGAGAATTGTCGGACTTGTGCCAAAGAACCCGTAGGCTTTCCTCTTCTTCGGTTGCTCCCAAAACGAGCATGAAATTTGTCACATAGTTCTGACCACGAGGAAACAGAATCTGCAGGCAAGGTCCCCATCCACTGCCTCGCATCTTTCCTCAATGTTGTAACAAACGTATGACACTTAGCAGCATCAGTGAAATCATAGTAATCCAATAGTCTATCGAAAGCCTGGTTATGATCATAAGGATCCCCTGATCCATCATAACTCTCCATATGGGGCAACTTTTTAGTAGGATCTGCCTTTTCCTTAAGAATATCCGAGGGAGAATCGGAGACGCCTTTTTCCCGGAGTATCCTTTTTACTTGTTGAACTTCTACCAACCGCTTTCTAAGTTCCTTTAACTCCTTAACCAAAAAGTCTACACCTCCTAGCTTCGATGAAACTTCTTTCTCCTGAGACATCTTCTTCTTCCGAGTAGATCTAATTCTCCCTCGTAGACTATCGCCTCGATGAACTCCTCGGATCTACTTCTACGAGTTCTCTGCTATCACGATGAGAATACTCAGTTCTATACACCTTCTTTGTATTCTTCGGAATATCCTCCCTTGATCTACTCCTACGCTTGCCATCCCCACGACCACGAGAACCGGGAATATGAAGTGATTTCCTAGATACCTTAGGAGTTTTACTTCTAGATTTTCCCCGAACCTGAGGACGGCCTCGAGATACATATCCGGAATGTTCTGGTTCCTTCCCTTCTCTCCGATGTACATCCTTGGACTTACTACGCCTTTCCGATTGCACATAAACGGACGACTCGTCCTTTAACTCAGCTATCCAAAGCATCTGCTCGGCTATGTCCTCTCTCTGTTTCAGAAGAATCTCTAAAGCCTTATCCGCTTCGTCTACCATTTTTGCCAACTTGGCAGCTTTGTCATCTCGACCACTTCGGTGATGGGTTCTAGGCGGAGTGCCTTCTACCCCTTTTCGGTCATGCTCTTTACCCTTCTCAGCACCAAAGACCAATCTTCATCTGGTGTCACCATGAGCTCTCACTTGAAAACTCTCAGAACCATGCTTAGAAGCAGTGCTCTCATGAGCACTCTTTGAAGGACCCATATGATCCTTAGCAAAAATATGTTGAATGACGGCTCACATCCCCTACCGTCTTCCGTGTATCTCGCTTCGCTTCTTCCCCATCACTTGTGACGTAAAACAAATAACTATTTGTGATTGCAAACTCTTGAACACTAGAACTCAGCCCTCCTTCTAGCGACAATGTTAACGCCAAGATCTTTTGCCACATCCCAATCACATAAAACGCCTGATCCTCGCAGACAAAGAAACACAATCAACACCACAAGCTTCGACGGCTTCAATCATTTGGGATAGCTTTCAAAGCGTGAGAGTCAAGATGGATGTTCACGGTTAACAATGGAGGATAAAATATCTAGTGTATCGAGAGAAAAAAATATCACCACCAGATATGGAAGACATCCTCATGCATGATATACTTTCCAACCTTGGCCATCTGTGCCACCCACTCACTTATCGACACCATCCATCCCCACGTCCCAAGTGACTCACCGCCACTCCATCACCTTTGGTCACCGTTTTCACCGTCGAATCGAAAATCATCCCATCCACATAATGATTTGCAGTCAAAACAGTCAACCATTACCTTTTTCATCATTACAAGTCAAAGATGGATATATTTAAATGTATGATGGGTTAGCCCATTAACCCGGTCTAATATTGTAAGAATATAACAAAGATAATATAAGGATTAAACCCAAATAACCTTGAGCCTTAATATCAAAGACCCAACGAATTAACTTAGACCCAATCCGTTCGACCTAATAAGTAAAATATCATGACCCAACAATGAGAAATTACAAAACACTTTTTACTACTCAATTCGAAACAGCATAAAATCCTAAATTTAATGTTTCATCTTTCCTCCTCCTTTTTTACTTAGCAAACCAAAAGCTAGAAAGAAATAAAGGATTTTTTTTTTTTTGAATTAGAGAAGAATGCTGCGGAAAGAGCTTTTTTGATATGCCCGCCTAATTCAAAATGGAGTATAATGGAAAATATAATTTTGTTCTTTAATTTCTACGCCATGTTTCCGAGTTTAGGCTTGACTTGGGCATAATTGTTCAAAAATTATTTTAAACCAGTTTGCTAGATATTCTAGCCAAGAGCGTGGTCAGTTTTTAAATTTCAGATGCTATTTGCCCATTTTTAATCTATAACAAATACATATAATAAAAAATGGCAAAAATTCCACTACTTGTAATACTACTATCGTGCTTCACTTTCTATTTTCCATCCTAATTATCTCTGTGAGATAGTTTAGAGAAAAAATATACACTTCATCACTTACAAAAGATTGAGATACATTTTAATTTTTTGACATCCATTTACAAAATCTTAAAACTCAAAAAATGGATACTAACTTATTTAATCTTGAATAAATTAAATAAATATATATATTTAAGCAATTAGCTAGCTAAAAACTAGTACTAGTTATCATATTTGTTACACAAATAAAATTATATCAATTGACCAATACAGTGTCGACACATGTATGAAAATTGGCCAATAAGATTTTCTTATTTGTCGACACATTTGAGCCAACTTAGCATAAACCGCTGGAAACAAAGTTGGAGGCAAACATGTTAACATCAGTATGGCCAAAAATCAGAGAATTTGCCAACCTTGTTGTTGTTGTTGTCGTAATTTCTTTGTTTTTACGTTAAATCCATGCTATAGTTATGATTAAGATGCAAAAGGGATTCTTTGGCAAAAAGAAGACCATAATTAGCACCTGAGGCTTGTTTTGACAGAACCCATCTCCCCCTTCTTTCCCCCCTCTTGGTAGCATGGATTTAACTTTTGAGCATGAAATTCTCTAAGAGAGAAACATGAAAGAATGGATATTTGATTACTCAATTTATCATAAAGTTAATTCCATTTTTTTATAATTAAAAATCAAAATTTGCAAAACAAGATTCTGGGGGTGTGGGACAATGCAACCGCTTAGAGGCTAAGGGGAGTAACTACTAAACTCCAAGCATCTCAAGCACTAAAATATTGCAAAGAAACCATTTCACTAGTTTAATTCACAAGACATGAACAAATTAATACTATAAGAAATCTACTATGCAGCTAACAATATCAACCAAAATTGATAAATTGCTGTAACATTTCTGGCGACTGTTGTCATATACGCAGAAATGTTGCTAACTACAAGAAGAATACTAGAATACAGTTCAAAACAGCCAATTCACACTGACATTACCAAGCCAAACAAAGAGTGGGAACTGAGCTAAGGCAATGAAAAGCAAGAGGTAATGATGCCTACTAGAATCGTAAGTCCTCACCTCTGCAAAAAGAACTCTCTTCATTGTCTTCACCAAGAAAATTCCCATGCATAAGCAAGTCCACGGCATCAAAAAGTAATAAGAGTAGCTCCACAAAATCTTTCCAAGGACAGCCAAACACATTCCCGTGAAGGTATACCCAGCGTATGCCACAATATCCAGTAAAGGTGCCTCCCCACTACCCAAAGAAAACAATGACATTTTGAGCAGCGAAACTTGCAAAAACCAACCAACCAACCCCTTGACGAACAGCCAGTTCAGAGTTTCTGGGCTAAACCTGGCAGTTAAAGAAGAAACATCATGTAAAATGATTTCTCTGCATGATTTTGCGTGCGTGTGTGAGGGAGAGAGAGAGAGATGGAAATGATGATGCAGAAGATAGTAATCTTTATTAATTCCAGCGAAAAGAAGTTTAAAGTTTTCAATGTAAAAGGGGTCAGCATTGATAAGCCCAACATGACCATATACTACCCAATAAAGAGTTCTGATATATATATTCGTGTTGCCAAGGAGCACAATCATCATTTAAAGAACCAACAAATTTGATAGAGCATTTGTCAGAGAGCTACTTACTTTAGAAGCAGACAACACAACAACATCAGCAAAAAAAATAAGAAAAAGAAAAGAAAGAAAGAAAAAGGAAGGAAACTAAGTGTGAATGTGTTCTCCATAAAAAAGAGCTAGACATGACTTTAAACATTCATGAACAAAGATAAATTCTTTGCAATGATATACACAGAAGCTCGTTCATTCTGATACTTACTTCCCATGAAGACCCAATGAGAAGCCAGCAAGAACAACATAGGTACCAAATGCCATGAATGGAATATACAGATCTGGAGCATTTATATCATAGATTGGGGGCTTATATGACAGCCTACCTCCCACTGGTTCTGTGATTCTTGTCCAATGACCCTGACATAACAAAAAAGGAATAAAGACAAGGTTAACTATTATTGAAGAAATACGACTTCTTAATGGGGAAAAAAAAACCATAGTTGCATAGCACTTACCCTGTGCAGGAAAGGAAAAAGAATGACCTTCAGTTTGTTTCTCACGTAGTGGTCATTGACTTGGAAATAGTATTGGGGATCAGAGAAATACCTACTTATCTGCTCTTTATGAAAGAGACTATCAATGTACACCTCAAAATCAAATCTAAAAATAATGTCAATTTCTGCATCTAAAACAGTTCAAAGGATCATAAGACGAGGTTACTTCATCAGCAGCAATTCCAAGGAATAGTTAGTTATCCATAGAGATGGAGCAAAAGAAAGTTTTGGGAAACATACAAGGATCATGGAAACCCTTTAACGTGCAGTTCATACTTCATACGACTTCCACAAGTATGAACAAAATTGCATTTATGTTTGATGAGGGATGAAGCTATAGTTTTTGTCTCTAAAAATGCTAATTAATGGTTTAACTATATAAACAGACCCGACCACCACAGAAAAAGTAGGAGGAAAGGAAAATGAGTGGAAAAAAGAGCTTGGTGTGTCCATGTGAAGAAATTTTGACTGCAGGGTTTCCCCAAAGTATCAGAGAACCATGTTAGGGGGCATTAAAACTAAGCCACAGACCCACATAAACGGTCTTGAAGCCAAAGAATCTACAGAGATCACAAAAGAGAATGTGAAGGTCTCCCAATAGAGCATAGTATACATTCCAAGCAATCACAATTGCACGTCTTTTAATTTGACTGGATGGCAAATAATTCAACATACTCTCTGAAATAATAAGATAGGTGGAACCCACAGCATGCTACTTACATTGCTTTGCACATACTCTGAGCTTGATCCTAAAATTTTCTCTCCATAAGCGCCCAGTCCGCCTCTGATAAGTCCTGAACCAGCGCCATAGAATGCATTCCCAAATGGACTTTGTTGTGCATTTGTGGGTGGTCTTGAAACCCTTGGTTGGTTCCCGAGATTATCATACATTTCTGCCTCTGCATTAGGATACGAAAGGTGGAAACATTATTAGGCCAACTTTTCTTGGTGGAAAACAACACTACCAGATTAAACTAACACCTATTCATTAGGCAACAAGCTTATCGTTTTTGGTTAATTTAACTACAGAACAATCAAATAGAAATAAGACTGTTAGCTCCTTTGCAAACAACGAAAATGTAAAATGATGTAGGAAGCCTCAGACTGAATAAGGGATACAACTCTCTTAATCCCAAGCTAATACAACTAGAGACCATATATAGCATTCAAATACTAATAATAATGTATGATATTATGCAATACTGCCTGTTTTCATATTTCAAAATAAATAAAAATACATTTCCGCATCCTTTTCCCTATACGTAACATTGGTGAAAATCTTATATATTGTTCAAATGAAAATCAAAGTAAAAGTTTTTGGAGGATGAAATATAACTTTCATTCTCAACTAGCACTACAAGACCATAAACCACAATTCTCATTTCATAGAAACATATCATCAATCTTACAAAGAGACGGAAGAAGTTACGGACATTGTAATTGAAGCCAATTGAGAAATTATAGCACTAGGCTTCTATTTTCTGAGAAAGGAACCGTAGCATAATAATTTGTAAATCACTTATAGTAGCACCAACTACAAGTAGAAACATGAAATGCTATGAAAAGAAATACAAGTAATAAACTCCCATTACAAACGAAGTCGTGTTCAACTGAAGTTTTAATAATCACACAGGAATGAAAGAGACAGCATACAAAATGTAGGGAGTCTATGTAAATTTATGATTACATCTAGCTCTTCAGGTAAGTATATAATTCAGGCAATTACACCAAATTAGAGAAAATTCAATAAATATGATGATACATAGTTGCATCAGATTACTTATCAAGAATTAGGGAGCAAACTCACATAAATCAACAAAAGAACACAAAGGAAAGACTCAAACTCATACCTACTTAACATAGTGATAGCTTACATTAATTGGACAGAAAGAAAAAAATCATCAAAGACTGCGAATCTGTTGAACTATTATTCAACATGCAAAACCTCGAAAAATATTTGATTGTAATTCATAAAAAAAAATTGACTATATTTTATTGAATCTGCGGATATAAAATGTTGTTGAATCTGTGGTCATAAGTTTCAATCAATAGTAAAAGATATCACACAAACACATACGTATACATAAATTTAGAGAGAGGAAAAAAAAAGACTTACTGGGACCACAGAAAGGAAACTGGTTAGGGTTTGGAAGGGAGAAGATGAATCAGATCTGAAGGAGCGTTTGATTAGATAAAAGAATTTGGACGAGCTCTCACTTTTCTTTCGAGTTAAACTTTCTAGATCGATGAGAGAGAGAGAGAGAGAGAGAGAGAGAGAGAGAGAGGGTCGTTTGTCGTATGTTTAACTGAAACTCCGACCCGGGAAAGATCTTTGTACTAATATGATCTGTTCTCTTACTTCATTCATAGTCATGGGGTTTGTGAATTTTGCAGGCAGATTATTTAAATAGAATTCATTAAATAATACTATTACTACTACTGGTACTTTATTTCAATAAAGAAAATACTACTACAGCAATTATTAATTATTAAAAATCAGTAAAAAAAGTTTCTTTATACTATCATAAAACTTTGTAACTTAAAATTTTTTTTGATAATTTTATATTCGTAATATTTTAAACTCATTTGAAAGGGGGTGAAAATATATTTATAAAAATTATGACAGTGACAATACAAGTTACAATCCGATTAAAAAAAATTTCTCTTGCAAAAGTACTATAGAGGAAAGTCTTGTGAAAGATAGAGAAACAATATTTGAGTTGGAAAAGTCAAAAGAAATTCCTCCTCCAAAAAAAAATGATGTTGAAGAGGTGAAGTTGAAGGAATTGAAGCGAGAGGAGGAGATGGCTAAAACTAAGCAGGCGTTGGAGAGGAAGAAAAAGTTGATAGAGAAAATTACTTGTGTATCCACAAATTTCAAGATTATGTAAACAAGAAACTTGGTGTTGGACTTACAATTGATAAATTTTGTGATTTTTTTAACTGATGAAGCACTCAAACAACTTGAGTTAACTTATAACTCATGTATGTACATCGATTTACAGAGAGAACCCATTAATTTTCATGTTTTAACCTCTTTATGATATTTATACAAATACATAGTATGCACACTTTAAAAATCATAGTTTCATGAAATCCAAGCATATAAACACATAACCTGCATACATAATTTCATTCTTATATCATCTGAATCCTTTTATGGTTTCATAATCAAAACTCCCACAACTAATTTCACATCAATAATAAATATAATCCATCTAATTTATATAAATTTTTTTTAAAAAAAGTAGAACATCATTTGTTTGATAAATTAATTAGTTGAAAACTTACCTCAACTTTGATTGTAATTGAATTGAATTCCTCCTATAATTTCATTTGCTCTGAATTTCCTTTAATCTCAGTTTAAACAGGGGGTCATATGACACCCCCCAGTTCCGCCTGTGCATACACTCATTCCTTCACATTCTAAAGAATCGAACCTCAAAGTTCACTAATACCAACTAAAACATTACTTGCACTCATTATTATACTAGTATTAAATTCCAAATTTTGCTTTGCTATAAAAAAAAAATCTCATCTTTACATTTTGAGGTGGGATTTGTGAAATTTGCAAAATACAAATAAACTAAATAAAATATACACAAAACAAAGCATAAATTAAATTTAGAATATCTATAAACTCAAAACGTAAAACTCATGGAATGTTGAGTAATATATTTTTCCGCATTCATTCGAATGCAACTCCCTGGCATTACTAAAACATAGACCAAATTAATTGCATTATTATTGTCACCAGCAATAGTAGCTTAAAATTTCTTAAATTTTTAGATTAAATAACAGTAGTGATCAGTCCGAATTCATGTGGTAAAAGTAGCTTTTTCTTGTTAAGATTTTATCATCGGCATATAAATATTTTTTTTTTTGTATGATCTGATTTGATTTGAGCTGAACTGAATACAGAAGTAATTAACATACAATACATTAACAAGAACAGAAAAGAAAATGAGAAAAACAACAAATGATTAATTCTATTTGCAGAACAAACAACGTTAATGATATCAATCCAATCCTGCTATGGTCGCTCACTAAAACGTAACAATCCTAATTCCTAAGCAAGCTAGCTAGCTACCCATACAACCACCAGCTAAAACCCAGACAATTCCTGTTTTGTTTTGATTTGATTTCAGAACCTTGTCCTTGATACACTCCAATCAACACCAACCTTGAGGCCACCTTTTTTTTGGATCCCATTTCGGAAACCATTTCTTTTTATTCGGGGAACCAAGCGTGGCACCACCATTGTCTTTCCATATCAACTTCAACAAGATACCCCTGCGGCTGCTAGGTGTAGGTGTGGGTGTGGGAGGGCATTCAGCCTTTTTGAAAAATTCATGATCCAGAGCTGAAAATATTTCGTCGCGCCTTGGGATTGCGTTGAGGTTCAAATACCTTTGTTCCAGGGATTCCTTGGGCACATTTCTTGCTAATAAAGGAGAAGCACCACCCCAATGGTTTGTGCCTAAAGATGGGTGTTGGGGAGTCCTGAAATCCAAGACTTCCCTTTGCCTCATATTTTAATTTCTCCTCACATCTCCTCCTGCTAAAGGTATCTTTATGTAGGATGTATGCATAGAGAGTTTTTAAAATCCCCTCCCTCCCTCCTTCCTCCCCCGTTGGGTACTTCTTCAACAATGTAAGAATCCCAACAGAAATAATAATAATAATATTAAATAGAAATAACAATGTTTTCTTTGTGAATTGATAGCGACAAGCCGGTTGTAGAATAATCATTATCAATCATGACAAGCAAATATTTAGCATGCTAATTGTTTAAAAATACTGATTTAGAGACAAAGGGGGCGGCTACTTTCAGAACAAGGAAAATTACTAGTAATAAATGGCAACCAAATTAATTAGCATGTGTTTAGCTTTTAAATCCTTGTTTATTCTATAACCTGATTTTGTATTTGTTCAAATGGAACTTGTAATTTAATGGCAAGCTCAAAGCTTGCATTTCTCTCACGTCTTTACTATCCCCTCGTACTCTCCTCCGCAAGCTCATACAGCTTTATCTGATAATGCGGCTCCTTTTATGATATAAACAAGAATAGATTAGGCACTATAAAAACTCCAAAATAGTAAACATTGCCATCATAACAGATAACACATCCTACAGTACAAGATGTCTATTTTCCAACAATTTACTAGAAAGGAACCTTAAATACATGTCAAAATTTCTAACAATTTACTAGACCAGCATCTCAAAACCCATCACAATTTTTTTGATTCAAGTTGAAGATTAAAGACAAATCAAGAAGATGCCTCAAATCCTGCTTGTGTCAAGTTCCAACTAAAAGTAGAACTTAACCTCCTCACGGTAGCAGGTGTTTTAGAATTTCCAACTGGATTTCACCATTTAAATTTACAGAGTTAAAAGTATTGAACTGGATGATGGTAGTGTACCAAAATTCCAAAATGAAAGAATAAAGCTAACGTTAAACCCAGAAAGATGAATGCACAAGCAATCGGAGAATTCTTTTCTAAATAACTTGAGAATTGAGCTTCCATTGAGACTTATTTCATTTTGCTTCAGCTAATTTTGCACGAAGCCACTCAGGACTTGATGTTTTATTGATGCTACAAAAGCACACAATATATGAGAAATATAGAAACTATTACTAATATTTTCAGAAGTCAAACTAAAATATATCCATTTCTTTTAATGATCAATAAATGGACTGCAATTATCAAACATGAAAACTGACAAGTTTTTACCATAAGAGAATATCCCCAGTAGATGCTGACTTCTCATAAATCCATTCAGGAACCAGTTCTTGTAACAATCTAAGCCGCTCTTCAAGTTCTCCTGGATATGCAAAATATTATTAGCTCAACAAACAATTGCCACAATGTTGGTGGTTTTCTATTCAATTTGAAGATGAGAACTAAGGGTTTACTTCTGTCAACAATATCCAAGTGGCTTGCAATTATCTTGTGCATAAGCTCATCTTTTGTAATGGTGGAACGCTTGATGGATTGAAAAAAGAAATGAAGCGTGTCGAAGAGCTTGGGTAAGCTGGCAATTATCTGTTGCCGCCACTTTGCTTGTGAGATTGCTGGATCCTGATCCTCTAGTGCCTTTTTCTCCTTCTCACTTATCTGCAACAAGGAATTTTACTCAGTACCATTTTTCAAATAATTTAGCATATTATTTATAACGCACAAAGTAAGGTGGAGATGCAAGAGCAGCAGCGGAGCATACTGGATGACATTCCATAGATAAATGTTTATCTGAATGATTATCTCTAGCATGCTTTGGGCAGAGATATAGCCAATCTCTTTAATTGTTCTAGGAGACTCTAGATAACTAATATAAAAACCCAAAATCATGGAACAACCAAATTGTCCATGAACAACATAACAAAAGATTTTATTAACACTATGTCTGTGAAAGGAAGCTACTGATACTCCTTATTCATATCTCATTTGTGCCGAGTCACTTGAACAGTAGTTTAATTAAAACAAATTTTCGCCCAAATGTTAAATTTGAAGATGCTTTTAGGCATGTCTAGTTATATCTATGAAGCAGTTCTAGTAAATTTTTCAGGCGTTATTACAAATTCAGCTTCAAGCAGCAACAATATTTAGTGAAGTCACAAAAGGATCTCTTATGTGACAAATGTTTCTGAAAAGCAGAAAGATGATCTTCCTTCTTGATTCTTCTGATTAATTCTCACCTGGGAGTTCATCGTTTTTTCTTTTCTTTTAAATTTAAATCATGGGTTCCGAACCTCTTAGAGCATTCAGCACACCTGTTTTTAGAAGTCGTCTCGTATACACTACTTAAATACTAATGCTAAATTTAACCTACCTCGCTAAATCTTGGTCTCCTATCCTGTATCTATAGTCAAGAAAGAAAAAAGGGTAGCTAAGTTTATAGCCTAGGTCTTATGCAAGATAGAATTTACAGATACCATCAAATGCAATGTTTTAAAATGATACTCATGGCAAAGAGTATTTACAATAAATAATGCATAATAAGCTTACCGATTGCAGAAGATTCTCAGGAAGTAAATCAAAAATATCGCTGTTCATCAATAAATTTCCACTCCCATTGATTTCCTCGACATGTTCATTTTTCAAACGAGTGTCAAATTTCAGGGACCTGCTACATTGTGGACGCCTGACCAATTTGTTAGGTGATATGGTTGAATCACCATATGGGCTCATATAACACCTCATTGGTGGCTGCAATGCAGGTGTAGCACTCATAAGCTTTGCTGGAGTCGAAAGCGATTTTGCAGGAGTGCCTTGGATGCTAGCAGATTCCATGGAAGAAAACTCATTCTTTGCGGAATCTAATGTTTTGACTGGAGTTGCAGGAAGACAAGAAGACAGTGAACAAGCTGGAAAATCCTCTGACGCTAGGCCTTTTTGAGAGATGGTTGATTTTGAAGATAAGTTGAAAGATGTAGAGGCTTCCTTTTCAGAAAAACATTGGTCAAAGCGTGGCTCTGAAACTGGAAGAAATGGATCTTGGACA
The DNA here is from genome assembly GCA_020205605.1 of Panax ginseng. NCBI lineage: Eukaryota > Viridiplantae > Streptophyta > Magnoliopsida > Apiales > Araliaceae > Panax > Panax ginseng. The sequence goes on along the minus strand of CM035138.1, from coordinate 2,736,646 downwards.
GGCACCATTGATGGAACTGAAACTTTCTTTGAAAATCCCCTCCTGAAAGATTGTGATAGATGGGAAGCTGCTGCGGACTGCTGTAGCGAAAGAACTGATTCATCATTTGTCAGGGGAAAATTTGAGGCTCCGATCGTGTTTGTATCCAGCAATTCGTGCTTTGACTGATTAAACGGCTCTGGTAGTATTTCCTCAGGAACTTCATCACCCTGAATGCAGAAAATTGGAATTTTTAGTAACATGGTATTTCAGAAGTTTGATGAATCTCATACTAGAGACGGTTCTTCGAATGATTCTCAGAGAAAATCTATAGACTGTAAGTAGCTAGTAACCAAATATACTTGGAGAGAGAAGGATAAGCTTCCTAGCTTGGAAACAAGGTCTAATGGTGTATCAACCATGTAAAATGGGTTGAAATGAACTTTCACTCGAATAACTTTTGGACTTTAGGCCATAAAATAAATTAGCCCATTATGTTTTAGTAATCAAGCATGGCTTGGTGTTTTTTGAAACAGGCTATAATTCACCACTGATGAAAGTATTTTCAGAATTTGTCTATAATTACTCCCACCATACAAAATACTCACTTTTACTGGAAATGAAAGTCCTATTTGACATTTTGACCTTTTTTAAGGTTTGTCTAAAACAAACACTTGAACATAATTTTACTTTTTTTTCCCAATAAGAATTTTTAACCCTAAAGTTTGATGATAACAAATTTTTTTAAAGCCAAGTCTGCTTGTCCCCTATGATCTTTTGAGAGAGGGAGAGTATATAACAGCAACGTACTCACTACACAGTATCAAGCCTAGGAACTAAATGCTACACAACTTGATATGACTAATTAGTACTACTACATAGTTAACATATTAGTATAGTGCATAGTAAAATATAATGAAAAGTATAACACAGGCAAACCTCTGGATGAGCTTTAGAAAAATCCAAAAGCCGAGCACGAAAGACTTTCCTCAGAAGTAAATTGCCACTGTTTGATTTCATCTTCCCATCATTCTCAATTGCATTGATGTTCAAAGTTACATGAAGATCAGGCTTCATACAACTTGTACGCTCGTCACGTATAAGAACCTTCTCCAACTCAATTGCCTCGGGCAATATAAACTTCAACTGAGCTAAGTGACCATAAGAAAACCTCCTACATAATTAATTAAATAAATCAATAAAAAATAAATTAGTATAAACCTCCACAAAAATGTCTTCAATAACAGATTATTGAATTACTCCAAATATGAATAAGAATTATTTTACCTATCAGTTAAACACTCAATTTTGGGGCTAATGTTGGTAAATGTTGACATAGTACCCTTAATGATGAGGAGTCGAATTGAGCTATCCAAGCTACTAAAAAACTTATCCAATATCTCGTACCTGAAAACATTTACAGAATTTCACCATATATCAGAAAACTAAATCAAAAAATTCTTGAATTAAACTCAACTAAGCCTAGACCTAATTATTGGGTTTCATTGCGTGAACCTTACTTTTGCCATTATGTTTTATTTAGGGCGAAAAATTGTTAAACAATATTCGCCCAATTACGCTTACCTTCATTTGGCTCTTGACACATCCGCGGGCGTTCATTTTAGATACAGTTCAGGTACATTAATCATTTTTCAAAGAAAAATTAACCAACATTTCTTAAATTAACGGATTTCAGTTTCGCAAATCTGTAAATACAACAACATTCAGATATACTGTGGAATTCATAAAAACACTTACTTTTCTAGGAGTTTTATAGAGCCATCGGATCTTTTCGATTTGGTGACAGGAGTTTGACTTGGCCGGGAAGAAATCTGCTTCTTTGGGGAGCTGCTCAACGGATCGGGGCGATTAGACGGATCCTGGACTTGGAGCTTCTTCGCAAACTGCCGAACTTCTTTCAGGGAGAGAGCCGCACCACGGTTGCGTAGTCGGCGAGAAGGGTTCAAGGGCTTTTCGGGGGTTTTGGAGCTCCATGGACTCTGAACCGAAGCTTTGACAGGTTGATCTGACGGCGAGGTTTTGGAGCTTGAATGCAGTATTTTCTTTGATTTAAAGGAATCAAAGGATGATGTTTCAGATGAATCCATAGCAGAAATATAAGTATATATATATATATATATGTGTATATATAGAGAGAGACTGAGAGAGGCGAATTATAACGGACAGACATATTTATACACAGATGAGATGGGGAAGGTGATGATAGGGCTTTTGGAGCGAGTCCGAGCTGGACGCTGACATGTCGCGCTGCCAGGTCAGGTTTCGCGCCAAAATAAGTCGCGCGAAGAGTCGCGGGATAGAGTTCGCGACAAAGTATGTGTAGTAGTATAGTATAGTATAGGGTGGAGTGTCGGTTAATGTGGAAATATTGGGGCTTTTTCCTTTTATGATATTTTAGAGCGTGGGAGCCCAATAGGTATTTGGAAAATAAAATTAGAAATTCCCTTATATGCTAATCTTGACCGTTGAGACATAATTGTGGTATGAATTATTTTCTTGCAACCTATTTATGATTTTGGACCGTTACAAAGATTGTAGAATTAAGACTATTAATTGCAGTTTATACATTTAACAACTCAAAAAAAAATGTTTTTTTTATTTCCTTTACTTGTTCCATGAATCATTGTTACTCTCTCCGTTTATTAAGTCGTTTTAGAGAAATATTTTTGTTTCTTAATATAATTCGTTCGAAAATTTCAAGTAAGCATTAATTGCTTAGTTTTCAATATTATCCCAAATATTAAATACTATAACTTTGATCCTTTAACTATTCTATGTCCAATAAATAACATTATCTTTTTTTAATATAAAAACAATATAAACAATTAATATTATAATTAATATGTTTCAATTATTTTTTTAATTTTTATGTGCAAGTCTAAAATCACCTATATTAAATTAAACAAGGGAGGGAGTATATGACTAACCCATACATGAATTGAAGAACCAATATTAGATTGGATTGTAGTGTCCAAAGTAAGTGCCACCTCTTCGATGTTTTAGGAAGGAAGGAGGTGTTGTTGTAACTTGTAATGATTGGGTTCTATTTTTAGCAAGGATCCAATGCATCGTAGGTATAGACATTTGGGCTTAGTCTGATGGCCTACTCCAAATCACATGGGCTGAAGAACCCATAAAAGTCTACAAGGGCAGAGATATATAGAAAGAAAGAAAGAAAGTCATAGGAAGGAAGGAAGGAAGGAAAGGGAGGTGGTAATTGTCAACTTCCATTGCCATTGCCATTGCCTTTTCCTACTCGGAGTCGGAGTAGGTGTACTGTACGACAATTAAAAGAAGTAATATCCATCTTCACGTCTTCTTCGTCTTCTCTATAATATAATAATAATAATACTCCTAAAACTAATTTTTTGGGGCTAAAAGGAAGATTTGATTTACATAAAACTATTCCAATTTCTTCCACGCAATCAATCAAACACCTTTCGTCTCTATCTCTGTCGTGGAATCAAATTCAATCCGTTGGCCTCACAGTCGAATTTTATTGATTTGGGTGCCATTTTTTTTAACTCGGTTTCTCGCTTATTTTTGTGGGTTCAAGTTTAATTGGGTTTCAGGTAATACTGCCTTGCCTTTTGTGGTCTTGATTTTTGTATTTATTATAATTAATTAATGGGCTTCCAAGGATTTATTCAAATTTCAAGCTTTAATGTACACCAAAAATGTTTCTTGTTATGGTTTTGGGGTCGTGTTCCTTTGGGTATGGGTAATTATTGGTTAGATAGCTTCTTATTCAGCTGATTATTACCAAAATCTTACATGTTCAGCTATATATATAATGTTTTCCACTTTTAGTTTTCTGTTATTACATAAATATGCAATCTTTATGTATTTTTAGTACAATGATTATGCACTTGTTGATTACTACATGCTTCATGAGTTCATTTGTATATATGGGTTGTCTGTTTATAAGTTTACTTATCCCATTTCTTGAACATTCAGTCCTTTGCATTAAAAGGAAAGGTGGATGTTTTGTGCTGAATTTTATCACTCTTCTTGTTCTAAACTTTTACATAGTCTATTGTTTAATATCCCATAGCCAAAACCTTTCAATGATTATGCACTTGAAATCAGATACCTGTTTACGTTTCTAGCTTCTTATGTGTTTAGAACGTTTTTAGTTAAATTTGGCTTTGTTTCCAATTGTTTTTTCCTATAAAATTAAGCTCTACAAGTAGATTGTCTAGTATTGATCCTTTTTAAGAAAATCAATTTCAAAATTTTGGTATTCTTCTGTGTGCACGTATGCGATTTTTATAAGTAGCAATATATTATAATATCACGGATAGGGTGTGGTTAAGTTTTAAGTAGGAAACAGTAATCAGGACAATCCAAGTGTTCAAGGTGCCATATTAATCAACATGGTTCTGTATTTAATTTTTTCTGGTTGATGGAAGCATAACCTAGTTCTCCTTGCAATTACTGGATTCTGAAACTTCCCTCATAGCTTTTTTCTTCTTCACAATATAAAAAATATATTTACTTTTCCTGTATTTTCAGTTTTGTTTATGTCGAAATCTTGATTCTTTGTTTGCTCCCATTGTCCGAGGGAATCTCCTCAAGAACTACTAGGGAGTCTTTGCCTTGACACCTTAAGATAAGGGAATTCCCCTCTCCTCTCTTCTCTTCATGTACGTGGGATGCCTTCCCCATCCCGAATATTTTATTGCAATGAATTTTTTTCACACATCTTGATCAGAAACTCACTTCTTTTTTCATTTAAGGATAGCAGAAAAATATTGCAGAGTAGATTTAATTACAATCTGACATTTGGAAAGGATTCTTGAAAATACTTGAAAAAAGGGTTCTGGTGCAATATATATAAAGTATGCGACTTGTTTTGATTATTACAAGAATGTAGTATTAGTGTATTTATCACAATTAGTCATCTGAAAAGGAAAAAAAAGTTAATATTTAGGGAGCTATTTGCTAGGCATATGTAAGCCTTTCTCATTTAGAGAGTTGAACTTTAAGGGAAGGTTTTAGATTTAGTTGAGCCAATGTAATATGTTAAAGCTGGTCCATATTGTGTTTGCCTTTAATACGTTAATAATATGTCTCTTCTTGTTTGCATGTATTACACTTCCTTGTTTATTCTCTGCTTTACTCATGTGACTCTACTTCTACTTCGTGTATTCATTGTAGATCATAGAGGGAATTATTTGATTTTCTCCTGCTTTTGAGCACCATGCTGTAACCATTCAAGCACTTCGGGGGATGGACTGGCTATATTTGTCTACTGTTTTTGCCTGTGAATGATGTTCACTAGTCAAAAGGGTGCTAATGCACTTGATATTTTTAAATGGAAATCGCGTGGTGAATCATCCTTAACAATAGGATTGTTTAGTGATGTTCCTCCTGAAATCGAATTGTCCGATTACCACAGAGCACCAAGTCCTGGTAGTGAAAGCCCCTCCGGGCTTCTTAATGGCGATAGTTTGAATGTGGAACCTATTGCTGATTTGGATCTGTTCTTTGAGAGGCTGTACAGCTACTATTGTGAGAAAGGTCTCTGGTGCATTATAATAAAGTGGATAGTTGAACTCTTGAGCCTTGCTTTCACCATCTGTTTCTCAGGATTTTTCTTATTATATGTTGATTGGAATGGTCTTCGCAATGCAAAGTGCGGTATGGATGCAGTTGAATCTGGAATTAAACCTTGTGACTTGGCTAAGGAAGCTCTTCATCAGCATCCGTTGACTCCTTTTACGTTTTCTAAAGCTGTTATTGTTGGGTATTTGGGAATATTTTCCATCTACTGGATCTTCTGTTTTTTAAGGTTTTTTGCACAGCTGAAGGTCACTCTAAAAACCCGTCACTTCTACTGCAACAGGTACTGATTTCTGTGATTTCTTCCTTCCCCCTGCAGGGCTCTCTTACATCCTGTGGTCATTTTCATCAGCCTTATGTTTCAGTAGCATTTGTCGTTACCTAGTTGACATTATAGAAAGATAAATTTTGTCATGCGTGATAACAATTTATAATTTTGTGCAGTCTCCATGTTACGGACAATGATATACAAACCATGCCATGGGCATCGATTCTTGAAAAGGTTGTTCACTTACAGAATTCACAGCAATTATGTGTAGTCAAGGACCTGTCTGCTCATGACGTTGTAATGCGATTAATGCGGAAGGAAAACTACTTGATTGGAATGCTCAACAAAGGGGTGCTTTCTTTTCCGATCTCTCAGTGGGTTCCAGGTGCTGGTCCAACTGTCAAATTTGGTCCAACTGGTAAACGACGCCGTCTCATACTAACAAAGACCCTTGAGTGGACCTTAAACTGGTGCATATTGCAGAGCATGTTTGACAGGTGTGTGGTTTCCCCCTTTAGCCAAGCATATCACAAGCAAATATGTATTTTTTTGGTAATCAATCTTCAAAATAAGGTCTCATATGTTCCAGTTCCTATCCATTATATGCTTGGGATTTTACTATATTGGTCCTATCAGTAGTATGCTTGGGATAACACTATATTTTTAGTAACCAAATAAAAGGGGATTCTTTTTTTCTTTTTTTTTTGCAGCGGTTATATTAAGATCCATTCATCAATCTAGTTTGACTATCCTGTTTATCTGCAGAAACTTCTGTGTTCGGAGGGACTTTGTTTCCGATCCTAAAACATTAAAGAGAAGCCTTATAGTAGTTGGGCTTGCAATGCTTATCCTTTCCCCATTTCTTGTCATATTCATGTTGGTGTATCTCTTCCTGAGGCATGCTGAACAATTCTATAATCATCCAAGCACGGCATCATCTCGAAGATGGTCGAATCTTTCAAAGTGGGTCTTTAGGGAATTCAACGAGGTATCTTCTTTACCATTACTTTAAATTGAGTTGTGAAATATTATCTCTCTCTCTCTCTCTTTTTCTTTCTTTGAATGGGACACAATTAGTGTGGTGGTAGGATTGTGGATGGAACAATATGCTACTATGCTGGAACACGGAAGATTTGAAATCTTAGATCAAAACACTAATGTATGGATGGAATGAATGCCTGTCTTTACATCACCTGATTGATCATAGAATTAACTTTGACGCATTCTTTACTCCACCCAATATCATGTTAAAGTTTAAACTTGTTGCACTTGAGTTCACTGTTAAGTAAGAACTGTAAGCAAGATGACAAACTTCATCTTTTGGTTGTTTGAGATTCAGTGGTTGTAAATGCCCGTCTTTACATCACCTGATTGCTCATAAAATTAACTTTTATGCATTATTTACGCCACCCAGATATGACGTTAAACTTGCTGCACTTGAGTTCACTGTGATGTAAGAACTGTGAGCAAGATGACAAACTTCTTCTTTTGGTTGTTTGAGATTCAGTGATTGTTAATGGCCTCCTTTGTTCTTTCAACACTGGTTGAAGGTCATTTGGTCTCATCAAATTGAGGTATAAGAAGGATGGATCGATTACGGACAGAAAATATGCAATTAATAATACAAAGTAAAATGACTGCCAATCTGCCCTGGATCTCAACCTATATCTCCCCTTTGCCAACCTAAGCTTATAACATTGAAATGCTAGTTTTGAACGCACTGAGTTCAAGAACATATCGTCTAGGCCTGTAGGGTCCTTGTTTATCTATGACAAGTTCTACATATGCATGTCATTTTTTTTTCACCTGTATCCAATTCTACAATTAAAATATTTCACGAGATATTATTGTATTTTGTTTCAGGTTGACCACTTGTTCAAGCACCGGATCAACAGTAGTGTAGTACATGCTTCTGAATATCTAAAGCAGTTCCCCTCTCCTATTTTATCTGTCATTGCTAAGTTCATCTCATTTGTTTCTGGTGGATTTGCTGCTATTTTGATCATCATAGCATTTCTGGAGGAGTCCCTACTGGAAGGCCATGTAATGTATTTCCTTTAAAATATCTTATCACATGCAAATTGATAATTACCAGAGAAATTATTGGAGTTCTTCACATTTACCAAGGTAATCTTTTGACATTTCAGATTTTTGGTCGCAATTTGTTTTGGTATGCTGCTGTTTTTGGAACCATAACAGCTATTAGCCGGGCTGCAGTAACGGATAACCATCTAGTCCTTGACCCACAAGGGGCGATGTCTCTAGTTGTTCAACATACACACCATATGCCAAAGAAGTGGCGTGGCAAAGAAAATTCTGATGTTGTTCGGATGGAGTTTGAAACTCTATTCCAGGTAATTCTGCTGAAGTGGTGTTTCGTTCTATAAGCAAAACTGGCTTAATTTATTGAAGTAAATGTCTTGAATTAAAACTTTGGAGGTTGATTTTCATCCTAATCCATTTGTTTACAAATTAGCAACAATTAGAAAAAGTTTACAGTATAACTTCCTACAAGCCACCCGTAGCCTATAGATAGTCTCTCTCGGTTGGAGGATTGAATTATTGTGATTTGTGCCTGATAGTCAGTGTATGATGTCTTGCCCCACCCAACAACCAACAACAAAAAAAAGTTAGTGGCCACCCAATCATAGTTTGCTTTTGGCTTATTTGGTGTGTGTGTTTGTGGGATATTCCATGCACCTGGTGATTTACACCCCAAAGATAGTTTTTCCAGGTTCCCGTCATTTAAAAAAAATAAAAATAAAATGTGAAGAAGTTAATGAGATTCTTATTAGTTGTTCCAGTGTTGGCCTCATATGCTTATTGGCATATACCATCACCATTTTTTCAAAGAGGGTTTGTATCTATTCAGTTATTGACTTAACTGAGCTTTCTATGATGCAGTATACTGGAATGATGTTACTGGAAGAGATGGCCTCAATTTTTCTTACTCCGTATTTACTTATATTTGTTGTCCCGGAGGTAATGATTCAGTATTTTATTATGAAAGCATTAAATCATGTACCTCTTATGTTAGTTTTTCAAACTGAGAATCTGTTACTATTGCAGCGAGTGGATGATATTTTGCAGTTTATTGCCGATTTCACGGTGGATGTTGAAGGTGTTGGTCATGTTTGCAGGTTAATATTTTAACTTTTCTTTAGATATACTTCATTCATGCTTTCCTAGTTAGTAGGCCATGTACCTAATCTTCAGTTTCTCATAAAAATTTCCACAAACTTCTCAAAAATGCAAAATAAAGAGAGAAGATAACTGTATAGGTGTACTTTTTCTCTGCGTTTGAAATGTACTGCATTGCCTGTATTGACCCTGTATTCACCTTGGCTCAATTATTATCTTGTGATTTTGGCAGCTTTAGTGTTTTTGATTTTCAAAACCATGGAAATATCAAGTATGGCTCACCGCATAATTCACATCGCATCCAGAGAAGTTCCCAGGAAAGATGGAGAAGTCATTCTTGAGGTATATTTACTGCCCATCAGTATTTCTCGTTTTGATTGATCATAAATCCTAGTCTCAAAATTATATCAATTGCTTTTATCTTGTAATTGTTTGTAATTTGACATCACGTCTGTAGATTTCTGACTTGTAATATTACTACTACTATAATTTCATCTTCTTAATTTGCTTGCAGCTTTCAAAGTAACTATCCTTCATGGGAACCAAATAGTCAGGGAAAGCAATTCCTCTCAACACTCAAAATATTCAGGGAGCAGAAGTTGCAAGGCCAGGAAAGAATACCTGCATATTTACCCCCTAGAATGCAGCAATGGAATCCAAATTTGAGAGGCCAAGGTGATCTAAACAATTTCTTTTCGAGAGAAGCACTTCACAATATTCCGGAAAGGGCCTATCAATTAGGTTCCTTGTGGCTGATTGATTCCGACCAGAAGAATTATCTTAATGTTCTTGATTGGTATTATACCTCTGGACCTCATCTTGCAACTGAGACTCAAAGAGATGTTCCATCAGGATCATTCAATGTTGCTGCGAGCACAAGAAACTGGATTCCGCCCAACATGGCTCATAATGAAGCAACATATGACAAAAACTGGGGGCAATTGTTCGACGATCGATCAGAGAGTCACCTGGAAGCTTCTACTGCAGCTCCGCTCTTCCAGAGAAGTGTACTACATCAAGATGACTCTGTTGATGCATCACATCACCCTAGTAGGAGCCATTGGTGGGCTAGAAGCACTGCACCAGGTGGGAACACCCAAACAAGCTTTCTGGAGCCTCCAACTTTCAACCGCGACACTGATCATTATTATGATAACTTATCTGATAGAAGCATAACAGAGGAACAAGACCACTTGTACTGGAGGAGGTCTAACAGGTTGTCCCAGACATTTTACATGGATGACTTGGAAGGAGGACAATTTAATCTTCCTTTTGATGATATTTATAGTAGACATTCTACGAGCCCAGTACCAGATCCCTCGAATCTTGTATGATTGATTGCTTCCTAATGATATGCCCTCTTATTGTTCTTAGATTCTGGTCCTTCTGGCATCAAGATCCTGAAATGTGTATATGGGTTTCCAATTTGCTCTTTAGATCAAGGAGGAAGCTCAAAATTCTTTGTTGTATATATAATTCACGGGGAGGTCATATTCTGAAACAGGCCTCTGACTTCATTTGGAACAGGTGATTAGGGATGTTTTAGTTACCACATTCCCATTGCAGATGTAAAATAACTAGTGTAATTGTTATTAGTCATTTCAGATAAAACACAAGTCTGATTTATTCTTTTGGATTTTAGGGTTTGTTTTTGCACTTGTTATATTGTGGTTTAAGTCGTAGCTAAGCAGACTGGTACTCTGTTAAAATAAAAAAAAGAAATTGTAAATCATTTTAACCTTTTGTGAAAGAATATGAAAATGACTTACTGACCTGGGCAAATGCCACCTCAGTTTGCAAGGTTTATTGGTATGATTTGCTAGTAAATTATTTTTTCATTTTTGAACATAAAAGTCAAAAAAGTCATAATAGCTAATTGCATGGATTAACTATGAATTTCGGCCATCATCCAATTCCTTGATTATTGTGGTGCTTATTTTGTTATTACTAGTTGGTAGCCCGTACAATTCACGGGTTAGTTGGAAAAGTTGATTATATAATTTATTAAAATTATAAAAATTTAGAATATATTTTTATATGACATATAAACTTTAAAATATTAAAATATTTTCCAAACAAAAAATTACTACTTATATAATCAAGAAATCACAAAAATGTTTGAATCGAAATTAACAATGTACTTTGCAACTACAAAATTGAAATACCAACTAAAATTATAAATCAAACCAACATAAAAAAAACTAAGTCCGATCCATATGTTTAACATTTTTAAAGGTTCCAAAAGCTATATAAGTGATACAACTTAAATTATTAATTTGATGACACCAAAACTAATTATCAATTTAATATGATAAACCATCTATTTTCATATGTTCCTTAGTAAAACATGGGTGTTGAGAACTCATAAATTCTTTATTCTCATCAACCAAGGATTCTTCAAGTATTAACGCCTCCTTAGGCCCTAAACCATGATAATCTGCCAATTGATCACACTGAGCAGTTGAAACTTGCTCTACTCTGTTGCCGCCATTATCCTTGTTCCAAAAGAGAGAAATAAAAACACAAAAACAACATAAATGAATAAAAATCAGTAGATTAGTTAAAATTTCATTGCTCAATTTAAGATAGATGAATATATCTCAATGATCTACATTCTATATTGTCTTTTCTATCCAAAAGAAAAAAATATTAATTCATCTGAATACATAAATAAGAAATCACCAAACAATTTCAATACTTTTGGTTAATACTTGGTTCCAATAACTTATTGTTTCAATTGCACTTCAACTACAATATAAGTAAATAACCAAACAGAGCAAATTGATATGTATATCAAACATATACATATACATACTACCATTGACCATTGAATGATTGAGAAATAATGCAAAAAATAGAAAACAAAAGCATATAGGCAAAAAAAACTGGATAGAGAGATGTTAAATTCAAACCAAATGTAAGCAGATAAATACTCACCAAACCAAAAATCCATATTAACATAGAATAATTTATTAAATAAAAAAGAAGAAGCTAATAACAAAAATAATAACTAAATATTAAAAAGCAAAACAAATCCACAAAATTGAAAATGTAAAAAAAAAATTGAACTAATTTAATTCTGACTAACCTTTCCATGGAAAATTTTGCTGGAGAGAGAGAAACCCCAACACCATATAATCCTCTATTTTCGCTGTTTGCAATGTGTAAATCCATGAGATATAATATCACGAATTTCATTCTTCAACCACCATACCAAGCAAACTTCATGTTTGAATCTCCACCAAAGGTGGTATATTGCATTTATCCTTAAAGAAATTATACATGCATGTAAATATTATACTATAAACATATATCACATGGATACGTGTCCCTATTTTTGCGCCTGTATTAGGAATCACAATGTGTACTATATATATATATAAATATATATATATATATATATATATATATATATATATATATATATAATAATGTAATAGAAAACTCACTCAACATTGATAGCCATAGTGAGTTCATCACCATATGTATATTGAGTGAAAGAAACACACTAAATATCTTCCATGGTCAAAATCAAAATTGTAGAATGTTTACCTACATAAATAAAACATAACTTCAAAATAAGAAAAAATACCACCGCATAAAAAGAACAAAATGTAATATCTATCTACAAAGGTGCAAGGAGAAATTAGAAGCACAATTTTATTTATGTTAAAAGTTCTCTTACAAATAGTCCTGTTTCTATGGAGTACTACAGAACAAAAGTAAAATAGAAAGAAAATCAGCTCTCCCGTTTGTGTTTCGAGATCATTCTTGAATGAGTTTCCAACCGAGCTTTTTCCAATAATCCAGAATATGAGTTTCTATGTATTGCCACAACCTTGGTATCCTTATGAAACGGTCCCATACCATTGATAAAGCAATTTTTGATCATTTTGTACTCATTATTTTCTTCATCGATTTGTTTATGGGTTGATTTTGAAAAAATAAATCCAACAAAAAATTGATAGATGATAAATTAAGAATTGGCCCAGATAAACAATCTGCAAGAACACAAACTGACTACTAAGTTCCATTCAAATTGTAACTTATCATAACAAAGAAATTTTGCAATAACAACAATAAATTTCTATATGTAATTCAAGTTTATTTTTTGAGTAGACAAAATCCAATAATCAACATTAGACATCATGATATTGAATCAATGCATGGTCTGCAAAAGTTGGCCTAGAAGAGGTCTACAATTTCCCAAAAACAGAAACTGATATTAGAGGTTATGCAGGGAGTAGGTGGAGAACATAAATAAATTTCGAATCAAGCATCAAAACTAATGAAATTGATGTTTTAGACTCAATGTACCCTGATCAAAATTTTATTTTGAAGCAAAAAAGTAATTCAGACTAATAATAGGTATGTTTATGGATATGCTAGCATTTATATATCCAAGATATTTAGAAAACCTAAACTAAAGAGCATATATATACATAAGAAATTGCACCTTCAAGTAGATATCTATGGCTCTATACATTCCATCTTCTGTTGCCCTGGATTGTTCAGGCATACCTTCAACAAGATTAACGAACCTTGAAACAGTTAACTCTCCATTAACTTCCCTACCCGCTCCATGTCAGTTCGGGGAGGCGAAACAAACAATTCTTCTCCCATACGATTTCCCTCCTCTTCATGCTCAAGGTAATTCATCATTATCCATTGCACAGTGTCAACATCAAACAATTAAAAATCAATAATCCAAACCTCAAATTGATTATATATAAAGACAATTATATAAACATAAAAAGAATTAAAATCTCATAGAAACCACATCAAAATCATACCTTATATGTGAATTGACAATTGAAAAACTACAAAATAGATCTCAAAATGTGTCAAACCATTAGGATTAAAATGTGGTCCTGTAATAATGCAATTGTACCAAAATTCACAACATAACACCAACCAACAATAAAATCTAATATAATAAATTACCAAGCAAAACACATAGCTAAAACCAAAACTTCAACCAATTAAAACTCAAAAGTAAAAACACAATCAAATCCAACCTGTTGAGATATTACCCAGCCAGGTATCACCAAATTCGTATACCCAACAACCAAAATAATTATAAAAATTTCAGAATCATGTGATTTTCAGAAATATAACAACAACAACAACTTCACACCAAGTTTACTAACTAAATGAAACCCATGAGGTCACAGGAGTAACTTCACTGTTGTTGGACCTGTAAAAGAATACCCAAAACAAATCTCACATTATACTGAGAAAATATAAATACATGTACATGAATTGATTATTCTTTTCCCAAAAAAAAAAGTCCCATTTACCAATTTTTGTCAGATCAAAAATTAACAACTTAACATTAACAAATTTTGTAATGAGACTTTTTTCAGAGATTGATGGTGTATATATAAGCAATAAAATCAGTATTGAACACAAGAATTACCGTGTCTAGGCACAATTTCAACTTTATTAAAATAAAAATCTCACACAAAGAAATTCCAAAGAAAGTATCAAGCTTACAACTATACCACAAATTTTGATCAGGCTTTATTCTATTATGGGGTGGGGTGGGGTGGGATGGGGTGGGGGGGGATTCATGTGTCACTAAGATATTACTTGTACATAATTAACTCGCAAACATCATATTTTAGCAATAATTGTGCTACACACATCACCACCGCTTTTGTTTCTCATTCTACACATTTTATTTCCATTCTATTTATCCTCGATGCGCCATTATCACTGCAGAAACACAATCAAATAGCAAAATGTTAAATGCTAACTTTACATGCAATATTCATAATGTAAAAACCGAAATCGATAATCATGGCAAAATCCAGCAATTGATGCATAAATTAAGAAGAAAAGAAACCATTTCTTGAGAAAGAGGATCGACGCCGGTGAGTTTGCATCATGGAAACCACTATGTTTTGTAATCGATCAATCTGGGTCATGAATAGCTCTTTTGTGAATCCACCAAGTCCTCGAAATGGCGCCTGGGAGTCGAACTCAGGTAGGCCAATCAAGCGCTGATAGATTCAAAGCTTTATCTACAAAGAATTGACGATTTCATTCGGCAAAGTCACCGCTTTGAAGCAGATAAGACCATTAAATTCCTACAGATGATTTAAGAAATAAATTCAGCACCAAAAACAATAAAGCTAATGAATAGTTTCCTAAGTAGCGCCATTCACATTATTAGAAAAGAACAGAGTCATTGGGGAAAAAAAGTAAAACAACACTCAAGAAAGAAACAACTATAGAGCTAACCTCAGATTACTCTATCACAAGATCTTGTAATGCTAGGATAGACTCAATGTAGAAATGTAAGAAACATGTCTCAGTAGTAGATTCTCAAGGAAGAGCCACCGCAATATTAAAGAAGAACTAATGCAATTTGAAAGAACCACTTTACTTTTAATTAAAAACATAAAAATTATACACCACATACTTATAGTTTTTTGCAATCACTCCTTCAACCTAATTAGAGATTCACTTAGATCTAATCATTAACTAACATAACCAAATGTATTAAACATTCATCTATACAAATGAAATAAAAGAACACACCAAAAGCTTCTGAAATACACACACACACACTCTTCTCGCAGATTCCTTCGATGATGTAAAGGTAGGCATGTATACGAAAGACACCGCATCCACGCATACGTATTTTAGCCTAAATATCGGCCAAATTTTTTGACATGCAGCTTAAATCGAGAGAGAAGCGGAAGGGATCCCACCACCCACTGGAGTCGGATAAACCCATGTCGAAAGTGTAAGAGAAGTGATGCGCCGTTGGTCGGGATCGACGATGGCAAGTGATTCCTCCACGGGCGAAGAAAGCAAGGATCCCATGAGTTGAAATTTCAAAGTGGAGAAGAAAGGGAAGAGTTATGGCAAGACGCACACACATATGCAACCCAGATCAGTGATGGAGGGAGGCGCAACCGAGATTTGAGATCTGTGATAACGAAATTGGAAGAAGAAGAAGAAAATCAAAGAAGAGAAGAGGAAGAGGAAAATAATTGGAAAAGGTCGAGAAACCGAAATCAAAGAAGAGGATGAGGAGGAAGAGGAAACATTCTTGGAAGAATCGGAAAAGGCGAGAAAAATTAATCGACTTTTTCAATTGACTCAGATTAAGATTGCCTTTGCTGATGAGAAATAACCTAGTTAATTAAGAGTTGACTCGGTGAATTTTTCAATTGATTTGAAATTTAGAAAAATTAATCGATTTTTTCAATTGACTCAGATTAAGATTGCCTTTGCTAATGAGAAATAACCTAGTTAACTCTTAATTAGTTAAGAGTTGACTCGGTGAATTTTTCAATTGATTTGAAATTGAGTTTTGTGCTGTATTTATATATAAAGATTGATGTGACTTGTTTAGTCAACTAGGCCGGTCTACTTTCACGTTCTAATTCTATATTATGGTAGTATAATAATTTTGCTTGCCAAATATTTTAGAAATGATATTAATGATTGAAAAATCATTATAAATAATAATAATTATTTAAAAATTATTATGAGCTTCTGAAAAATATTATAAATGATAATTAAATTATCTAACATACTATTTAAGATTTTAAATAGAGTTTTATTGAAAATAAACTCGATAATTATCCGATAATGCAATCGAGATGTCGAAATAATAACGAAATCAAACCAGACTGAAATAATTTGACTTGAAACCTGTTCTTATGTGTTCTAACGACTGTTAGGAATACGTGATAATGTATTTAAACTGTATGGTGACTGTAAATAGTAGTAGTATACATTATGATGTATTATTCTAATTGAGAGATTAATAATATTAATGATAAGTCTTTCAAACAAAGTTAAATTAAATTGTGTAGCTGTAGTCAACGACCAAGGCAAGTTTCCTAACTCAAACTCGAGTTATTATGTTTTAAGCATGCTAGTGGTTTAATTATTTACAATTATTCCACATCTTTGATTATTGATTCGCACATAGTGCATGTTGCATATGTTCATCAGGTATGAAAGGCTGATCACCTTGATTACCATAAGGTTAAGTTGAATTTGTTCATGGTCATTGTTGACCACTCCGCATTATTGGTTCAGTCATTCAATTATTGAAATTCTGATTCATGCTCTTTAATTTATAATCATTATATTGTCAAAAATTTGACAATTTATTACTTTTCAATCATGATATATCTTCATTGTACTTAAACTTGTTGGGCAAAATAATTGTTTACCCTTGCTATATCATGATAACCAATTTCAGATTAAGACGAAGACTCGAAGAAAGACAGAGGCAAAGGCAAATTCCAAGAGTAGATTATTATGTATTTAGAACTATTAAGTTATCTGATGCAAATGACATTGTAAACCTTTTAAGTTATTGAAGGTATGTATTAAGTTAAGGTTGTAGACCTTGGGATTATTGTGTAAAAGTTTATTGTATAAACAATTTATATTTATATCTTCCGCAGTACGTAGTTATAGAAATGATGTATCGTGACGTACAAGATCCGAGGTTCAAGATACCCGGATTTGAAGGCGTTACATCAACTATTAATTAATTTAACCTTGAAATTTTCAATTGTGCTATCAAGTTCTATTCATCATTTCCCATTAAGATTGGGAATTTAAAATATTTTGGCGAGTAGATAAAAATGGCGAAACATGCTTGAAGCTGGTTTAATATTGAAAATGTGCCTTGCAGTTATGTATTTCCACAGGAAGATAGACCAGGTCCCTAGATGCGCTACTATTCCTGTTCAATATTGACATTATATTGGATAAGCTATGGATGGAGAAAAACTCCAAAATATTCACCATATCATGGAGGCTGCAGCTCAGGACTTTGGATTCTTCCAGGTAATTTTTTTCACTAGTATGAGCAGTATACATTAGAAACAAGGAATATCCGGATCTTAATTGTTGGTTTAGTTTATGCATGGCAAAAAGACTCCGTTTTGTGTTTTTGCATTGGTTTGCAGTTTTACTTTTAACCACACTCTTTTCTCTTATGAATATTATTAGCCTATCAGTTATTCCTCTATTTGAGGAGAGCTTGTCTATCAAAAATTTACCCCCCTATTATATCACATGAACAACAAGATCTACAAAGTAGTCATTAATATTTAGAAAATACTTTTAGAGCGGACACAAATATATAGTAATTGCTACATGTTATACACATTAATTATGTTTTTTTTAAAAAATCAATCCCCAACTTTAATCCATTAATCAATAGATTAATCGATACATGTCCAAAATAATGGACTCCATATTTTTTGTTGAATGACCAAAACTTTCTCACCTCGATTGGAAATATATATAATTTCATTACCTAACAACATATAATCTATAATTTCATCCATGAATAAATAAATACTTCAACCTTCTTAATGCAACAAGTAATTCGATTTTCTTATAATATTATAAACGTACCCCCGGAAGACTTTTATTTAATTATTCTTATGATATTATATTATAAATTAAACATACGCCGGCTAAACCCAAATCCTAGATCATAACTCTAGGGTTATGTTTGTTTACAAGGATTATAATCTTAGGATTATAATTCATGGGATTATAATCCTAGGATTATAATTATGAGACACTACACCAAAAATGACCTATAGCGAAGGAATTTATTTCTTCACATAAAGAGTTGTTTAGCGAAGGAACAGTGAAGGAAAAAAATATAGTGACAATATAGTTATTAGCGAAAGAAACATCCTTCACAATTTATATTTTTTTCCTCAAATTGGGGCGATAGAAAGATTTTTGGAGCCAATTTATGATGAAAATTTGGGAGGAAAAAATATATTTAGTGAAGGAATTATTACTCACTATATATCATTATTCAGAAGTTTTTTGCGAGGGATAAAATTGGTCGCTATCTTTTTCTAAATAACTTTTTTTGAATTAATTGTAGTGAATATAAATACCTTAAATTTTTTATAATAGTAAATTTAATTTTAATAACAGTTTTTTAAGTAACTTACAATATCAACTATTTATTTTAATAAACTATAAAGTAAATAACTTTACATTATGTTAAACTTTAAAAATTCTCCATAAAAGTTTATTTTTATGATCATACTTAAATAAAGTTAAATTTAAATAAAAATAAAATTAAATAATCACTACAAGAAACTAGGAATGTAGTGAAAAAAAATTTGTGAAGAAATTCATTCTAACAATGAAGGGAAAAAAATTAGTGACAATATAGTTATTCTGAACGAAACATTCTTCACAATTTAGATTTTGTTTTTTACAAAATTGAGATGACAGAAGGATGTTTAGCGCCAATTTTTGATGAAAATTTGCGAAAAATAATATTATTAATTAAGAAAATTATTACTCACTACATATTATTTGTGATAGATTTTTTGCGAGAGATAAAATTAGTCACTATTTTATTAAAATAAGTTTTTTAAAATTAATTATAGTGAATATAAATTATATTATATATAAATAAATTAATTTTTTAAAAATAATAAATACGGTCGCTATAAGAGTATAAACCAAAATGAAATTATGTTCGAAAATGTTCCCCCATTATTTTCACGCCTGCCCTCTCCCTCAATTTACACTCCCTCAGATTAGAAAATACAATCAGTCGAGCCCAAATCCCCCATTTCCCAGTTTTGTTTTCCAACTCTCTAATCCCTCGTTTCACAACCCATTGTTGAAGCCAGTCCTCTCTCCCCTTTGTGCCACTGCCGATCTACCATCTTAGTGCCGATTTGTAGAAAGGTGATTATAATGATCTACTCTCAATTTCTTAATTCCACCAAAAAAAATTGCAAAAAGGGCAAAGCCCTAGCTAATTCTTCACTCGCAATCGGTACTTAAGATTTTGTCTCGTTCTCTCTCTGCCCTATTTTTCTTTCACAGTATTTTCATAGAGATATAGGAAGGTTTTTGTGCAATAATTTTAAGGCTTTGTTTTTATTTGAATTAGATTAATATTGGGGTCTTTGTTTGGTTCAGATTCATCATGAAGTTTACAAATTCCAGTGTTTACTTCATTTTGTAAAACGGACAGCTCATCATTACTAAATTCTCAGGTAAATACCTTTTTCTACTGTAATTTGGTGTTGAATTTTGCGTGTGCTTGTTCTGTATATATTGAATTCAATTTTTCTTCTTTTAAAGTGCTTGTATTTGTTTCTATGAAATTTTTTTCTTTCCCTTTTTCTGTTTTCTTTTGGTTAATTCCACACAAACAATTGCTAGCGGCCAAATGTTGGTTTAATAAGGAATGAGATTGACGAGGTTACATATTTGTGGGTTGGTTAGTTACGAGATTTATATTTGGTGTTACTTCCTTTAATATTAATTTTATTGATCAAGAGAAATCATTTGACTTAAAACATATTGTACTAAACGAATTATCAAGGTACTTAACTAGCTAGTTGGGTATGATCTTAAACTTGTGATATGAGTGTCACTCATGTTCAGCTATGATTGTTTCTTTAATGTGAACACCTACTTTAAGTTGTACTCTGTTTACAGAAATGTTCAATATATTATATACAAAGCGTATGCAGTATACCATACTAGAAATTCCATGGTCAATAATTTGGTAGGGATGGTTATAGCTTTTCTTTATTTGTCAAGGACCTTATTAATTTCTTTCTTTTTTATTTTATTTTTGTGGCATGTACACTTTAGTTTTTCTACAGGTGGATTTAAAGTGTATTTGGGTTTATACTCTTTGGTGTAAAAATTATTTGGTACTATTTTAACTAGCTAGAACGTTATCCAATTACTTTTCCTTTACATAACGCTCACGTTATAGTTGGTTCATTTGCATCTTGTCTTGTTTCTACCAAGTTTTATGAAACATTCCTGCTCCATAAAAGAGTCACATTTGTTATTAAAAAAAATTTGATAATTGTAAAATTAAAAGAATCCTCCTTTTATTGGTTTTAGTATAAAATGAATAATATCCTCAAGTTCATCATTATAATTTCATTATCATGCCACCGCTACATCGTAAATTACACTTTATTATTTAGAGGTCAACATGAAACAAATATACATCCTTAATATTTTTATTAGACTTTTTTTGTAGGTCGAAGGAACTGGTAATTATGGGAAGATAACTTAGAGCAACTTTATGGGTATTTTCCCTTTATTTTATTATTTAGAGGTCAACATGAAACAAGTATACATCCTTAATATTTATATGGGACTTTTTTTGTAGGCCGAAGGAACTGGTGATTATGGGAAGATAACTTAGAGCTACTTTATGGGTATTTTCCCTTCATTTTGCACTTGTAAAATGCTCTTACTGTCTAACATATATCCTATCCCTTTTCCCCCTAGTATCATGTTTTTTCCTTCTAGGTATTGAGCTAATCCCTCTCTGATTTTTATTGTTAACTCTCAATCTCAATCCATTTGTTGATTATATGTGCTGGACATGGTAATAACCTTAATCCTTTTAATCAAGGCTCTGAGAATTTAAAGAAAAAGTTGATCTGCTGATTACTGTACTATTAAGTGACAATTTACTAGTATTAATCATCAGCACTTGCATCAGTGAGTGGAAAATTGAAGTTGGGGGTGAGGACAGCAGTCATAGTAGAACGAGTCTTACAGTAATTGTGCTCAATTTAAGACACTATTGAGTGGTTCTTTGATGAGAAATCTTCACTGTAACCGATTTATCAATCATTTATCATATCTTATTTTTTTGTTCTGTTATTCAATTTCATTACTTATTCGTACACCTAATGATGAATATCTTTTTGGTTCTATTAAATTTTTGTTTATTGGATCATGGGAATAATCGGTCATTGGTTTGATTGAAAGTGTATTGTGGGGAGTACTAACAATAGGGTGTAGCTGAAAGTGTAGATCACTTGTTATGTGCACTACTTTGATTTGGTTTGATAATTCCTGTTCCGTGTAGTCCATCATGAGTGGGAGGATCACTTGTTGGGTCTTACTTGTTGATTTCTACCTGCATCCCACTGTGTTTCACTTTTGTCTTCAATGATGGTGGTATATTGGATGGATTCATATTTCAGTTTTCCCTTTCCTTGATCCTCTTGCCGGACTTGATGTCTCAGTTATGATCCTCAAAGCTGTACTTGAAACTGGTTTAGGAGGTATTATTCTTTCTTCTTCTTCCTTTGGTTGCTATTTGATTTTTTTTAATTAATTGCTAAATGATAGACTAGTTTTTTTTTTTGAAATTACAAGCTTAAGCGAGGGATGATTCCATCAACTGAGGGGTTGATTGTCAATGATAGCAAGATGAATTCTACTCATTGCTTCTTCTTTACTTACTTCATGGTTGTATTGCTCATAGGTTCATTTTAGATAGGCTTGCGCAGCCACCTTAAATGGATAAAAGGCTCATTTAAGAGCAAGTATACTTGCCTCGCAAAACCAGGGACAACTTTGCATAGTTGGCTTTTATTCACCTGTCCAAACTGATTTTGTGAATCTTAAGAAGGTGATTAGTAGTTAAACTAAGATTATGAACTCACTGAGTGGCAGACTATAAATCTCCATATGTGACATGTTTCTGAATTTTTAATGTCTTGGAACTGGTGGATGCTGCAGTCCCATCGCATCTTTTGGATCCTACAAGACTAACTATTCAACAAGTTCATGAATGGCCAGTCATCATATTTCAAAAACGTGTGATCGCTTATCAGGTTAATGGTTAATCTCACTTAATTTAAAATTTTCAATTTCATCTTTCCTTATTCATCATCTCATTGAATTTTGGTGTTTGTCTTGCAGCATGAAGTTTACATGCACAACGTTGATTTACTTGAAGAAAATGACATGAAGTGGACCTAACATGACACACTTCATTCCTTCTAGTTCATTGTTATTCTTTTAATTTTCTTATGTTAGTTAATAAATATTGTAGATACTATGGTCTTTTAGACCAAGATACAATAAAAAATTATGTACTTATCGTGATTCGAGCATTATCTATTTATATATGGAGTATTGGTTTTATTATCTCTTTATGCATTAGTTTATCAATTAGTTTGAAACAAGTAT
Organism: Panax ginseng; assembly: GCA_020205605.1. NCBI lineage: Eukaryota > Viridiplantae > Streptophyta > Magnoliopsida > Apiales > Araliaceae > Panax > Panax ginseng. The sequence goes on along the minus strand of CM035138.1, from coordinate 2,713,677 downwards.
GACATTTATATTTATTTAAAATATTAAATTTAATATTTCTTATAGAGATTAATAATAATAAATACGAAATCACTTATTTGAAAATTAATTATAATTTGCAATGAATTTTGATTATTTATCAATTAATTTTTTATTTACAAATTTATAATTTGTGAAGGATTTTACTTGAGAAATGGACATTAATGAAAGATTATTTTCCTCACTGAATCTCTTCCAGTTAATTAGTTAGTCATCAATGAAGGATTATTTCCCTCACTAATTTGATGATACATTCTCAATTTATAATTAGTGAAGGAAAATTTTCTCTCATTAAATAAATTTGTTCTTCACTATATATTATTGTGAGGGGATAAAGTTATTCACTAATTTTAAATAGTCCTTCTTAAAATATTATTTGGGAAGGAAACCAATCTTTCACTAAATAACAATATTCCATTACTAAATACAATTTGTGAAGGAATAAGTTATTCACAATATATCCTTCACAAAAAACATTTAGTAACTACTTAGCGAAGGATACCCAATTGCGAGGAGGTCTAATGCGAGCACTCGTGTGAAGGAAATATTTCTTCGCAATAAATCACTTGTGAGAGCCTTCACTAGAGGCCATTTTTGTTGTAGTGAGATTATAATTATAATGTCAAGCCTATTAAGCCATTTTATAATTCCGAGGTGTTTGATAAAAACTGAATAAATCTGAATTTGAATATGAATGAGTTGAATCTGAATCTGAATGAAAAAAGCTGTTTGATAATTGACATGTCTGGAACATCTGAATGACAAAACTTTATTATTTTACCCTCTCTAAAAAAATTCAAAATTGTTGTAAATTTATTTAATATTACTTAATATAATAGTTAATATTTTTTTTTAATTTTTTTAATTTTTTTTACTTCATTCATCAATTCAGATTCAGATTCAGCTTCATTCAGCTCTAAACAAATACCCCATAATAGTCTCAAGTTTAAATTAAAAAATAAACAAGACACTTGTGATTAATAATCATATCCTAAGTATAATTTTAATTTGCAAACAAACATAGCCTAAGTGATAAAATAGAATAATAATGTGAGTTACGTTCTCCCTTCTTAATTATTCATATATAAATATTTAATATTGACATAAGTTTAATTACAATCTGAACAATGAATCTACCAACCGAAAATTTGTTTTGATACAAAATTTTGCACAGAGTTTGTTAGATAATTTCCATTAATTGCTAACTGAACCTTCAACACTGCTGTACAATTTTATCATCTTAGGCTAACAACATTAAAAGGAAAGAAGAAAAAAACTCCATCCTTCTGTTGATCGGGACACTACAAGATATATAATTTTCTAAACAAAATTACATATTACTACTATCAATCACCACATGACTCAAAGTATTGACATAACAAGTAAAGGCTGGTTCGGTTTCAAATCCTATTGTCAATTGCCCAAGAAATAGGGGTTAATTAATAGTAATGCAAAAAAGAAAAGAAAGTAAGTTGTCCGGTCAGAATATTTATAGTATGTTTTAAGAGAATGAATTTCTATCTTTATGAATTCCCACTGCCAGCCAGCCATATTAATTATAATCAAGGGTAGTGAAAGCAACATGCATTTGTCCAAACTATTTTTTTATGTGCATAAATTGTGCACAAAAAAATGTGCACTACTCAATTTATTTATTTATTGCAAGTTCTACCTTCAACTACGTTAAGTTGCATTGTTTTTTTCTTTCTTAGTAGGTAGCAAGTAGTATTTATAATTAGAAACATTAATATATATATATATATATATATATATATATATATATATATTTATATATAATAAGCAAAGAAAATTTAAAAATTAATACATTAGTATTCATATTTCCAGTCTGGGTCCCAACCCAAAAAAACCACTGGCACTCTTATAGAATTTCTAGTTGGGAACCTTAATGGTGAGTTTGTGAGGGACACCAAAGAAAAGTTAAAAACATTTTTTTTATTTAATTTTCACACGCAAGTTGAAAACTTGGCAATTATAAAGTACTTTGGGAAAATAAAAATTCAACTGTCATTTGTGGTTACTTTAAATTATAATTACAAAGTTCGTTAAATGTACAAACAATTATTATAAGCCATTATAAATATTCTTTTCACGAACTTATTTATAAACTATGATATGATAAAGATTTTGTTTCTCTTTTTGATTAATGAATTCATGATAAAAAAAATAAAATTACTCTAATATATAGTGGTTAAATTTATATTATTTTTTTATTTATTAAATATATTGTACCAAAGCCTACGCTAGACCCAAATCATAGGTCCGTCCCTGGGATGAATTAATATGAAACTTAGACAGGAAATTTGTACGTAAAATGTTCTCATTAAAACATTTTTCTAATTTTTATAAATTGACAAAAAAAGTAGAGTTTCAAAAGATTAAGGTAATTAAGTATATATTTTCCTAATTCTGAAAATAAATGATACTTAGATGGATGAAACTTATGGGCCCAAAAGTGCTTGTAGAGTGTAATTTACACGTTCAAAAGTTTAAAATTTTGTAGGAGTAGTCTTGCATTTTTGAAGCTTAATTAATATTTTAAAAAATATTTACTATTATTAAGACAAAATATGACTACAAAAAAATGAGAAAAAAAGAAAAGGAAATACTAATTAATAACTGTAATTTGTAAACCTCTATACTTGGTAGGAATAAGAGTTCTTAACAGAAATATCCCTGGAAACAAACTGTGCATGAGGAATCACCTATTCAACTTATATGACCTTGTTATCTCAGGACATTCGATCATTAATTATAATACTAGCATATACTGATTCAAATCTAAGGTCGTAACTATTTATTTATTTATTTTTGAAAAATTATTTAGTTATAAGTTGCATAGTTGATTTTCCTTACAGTTGTTGCCAGGCCGGATGTAATAACCTTAATTAATTAGTATTAGTACGTCGTTAATCAGTACCAGTTGATACTATTATTCTCAAATTAATTACCAGCATTGCAAGATTAGTAAAACAATTAACTTGTCGGACAGAATATATTCTTTTAAACAAAATTTCCACCTTTATGATACTATTCGGAATATTATTACTGCCATTGCCAGCCACGTTATTATTTTATTATGTAATGATAGCAACATATGCTTATAATATTGTGTGTGCCCAAGATTGATCTTAGTAGTGATTACAAAGATTATTATAGTAATTTAGAGATAGAAAGTAATCACATGGGGTTGAACCAATGACTTAGAAATTTCCGGTTTGTTTCCCTTGTTAGAAATTACCTGCAGGCTAATCTATAGACCACCAGTAATTTTATTATATTTCCAGTTGGGGGAAACTTGGTCTTCAAAACTTGCAACTTGGGATATAATAAGCTCTCAGAAGGTACGTATCCAATTTTTTTTTTTTATATATATATATATATAATCAAATTATATATATGTGTGTATATACAGGTGATCCATAGTAAATGATGGCTATATATAGACCTTAATTGATCATCAAATCTTGTACCATTAGTTTCAACACTATGTTACGGAAGACCCCGGCCATTTTAAAAAAAAATCTAGGCCGTCAAATTTATAGTTGATGGTGCAAGATCTGGTGGTATTTTTAAGGTTGGTTGAAAAATGATCATTGAGGGCAAGCTTGCAAAATAATATATAAAGTAACCCGTCTTGGTCAACTCTTTTTTCATCACAATTAATTCTTGGATTGAGAACTCAACGTTTTCAGGAGTTTTGAATGGGAAAAATGGAGAAACATGTTACAAGCTGGTTTAATGTTGAAGAAGTGCCTAGTAGTTACATATTTCCGCAGGAATATAGACCAGGGAAGCTCCCTATTCCAATATGCAACACTATTCCAGTTATTGACCTTGGAAAAGCAATGGGTGCAGAACAAATTCATACAATTCAGCGCATCATGGAAGCTGCTCAAGTATTTGGATTCTTTCAGGTAATCAATAATTTTAGTTCCACTTTGGCTTGAAATTGATTAGTTATATGGAGTACCTTCAAATTTTATTAATTCTTTGTCCACTAAAAATGCAAAACTATCCCATGTATTTGTGTTCGATCATGTGATTGTTTCGTTCTTGAATTTAACTGATTAGCAAACCTCTCCCTCAAGATACAATTATAAATGTAGAATTAATGGTATCCTTTAAATTATAATTACTAGTGCAAACCGGATAAGTGTGATCATAGATCGATTTGCACTATTAATTATTATTTGTACCTTGAGGAAGGGTTTTGATTAGTCTTATGTGAAAGATGTGTGTGTATATATATATATATAGTTGTTCAAATATGTGTATGGGTGACCTTTTAGAGAATTGTGTTATTAGAATATTTATCATGGCAGATCGTAAAACAACAGGTGGTCAATCATGGAGTCCCGGAACGTATAATAAGCGAAGCGATGAGTGTATTGAAGGAGTTTTTTAACATGCCTGCTGATGAGAAGGCAAGTTCTAATCCTAGTAAAAGTGGTTGGGTCTATACCGGCAGCACTGGTTACACCAAAGATGGGGTTCATTTGTGGAGGGATAACATAAAACTCAGTTGTCATCCTTTGGAGGAATGCATGCAACGATGGCCTGAAAAGCCAACTAAATATAGGTAAATACTAATAATTAATTAAGGTGTACGTAGTAACTAACTAACTAACTAGCTGCAACTAAATTAACCATGCATATAAACTAGCTAATTAACGCCTTTCGGTGGGTCTCTATTTACTATTTATTCGATTTATCAGCTTGGCAAATTGTTTATATATATATGTTGCGCGCACATGCAGGGAGGTTGTTTCAACATATTTAGCAGAAATAAGGAAGTTGAGTTTGAGGATTCTTGGGCTGATTTCCAAAGGTTTGGGACTTGAATTTGGGTACTTTGATGAATTAAGTGAAGTTCAATTACTGTCAGCCAATAATTATCCGCCCTGTCCTGATCCAAGTTTGACACTGGGGATACTGAAACACCATGACCCTAGCCTCATAACCATTCTGTACCAAGAGGATGTATGTGGCCTTCAAGTGTGCAAAGATGGGGTTTGGATTGGTGTTGGGGCTCAGCCTAATGCATTTGTTGTTAACATAGGCAACCAGTTAGAGGTAATATTATATATATATATATATTATTGGTTATGATTACGCATGCATTTTGATTACTAATTAAATGCATGATTTTCTCAATTAATTTTAATTGTGGGTGCAGATTATTAGTAACGGGAAGGTAAAAAGTGCTGAACACCGAGCAGTAACGAATTCAAGTGAAGCTAGGACAAGTATTGCTACCTTCATTAATCCTTCTCCAAGTTGTGTGGTAGAACCTGCAAAAGTTTTGGTTAATGAGCTCAATCCACCGCGCTATAAACCCACAATGTACAAAGACTTTGTTTACACCTCTAAAGCATTTGGTCCTGATACAGAAACTATTCAACGTAGCACTATGACACTACTATAATTAACTAACTTTGCTATTATATTTGAGGCCCTGGAATAATATATTAATTAATAAATGTGGACATATTAATTTGGAGCAATTATATATGCAGAGTGATATATATATATGGAAAATCATCCATAGCAAACGTTTGCTATGGACATTGTTCAACAAACAAGTTTTCATCCGTTGATCTGGACAATGAAAGGCCTAGATCTGGTCAAGTAATACTGCCGCATTCTACAAACATTGTGCATGACAATCCCTATCTTTTAAATGATAATTTATTACTTTACTGCCCCTGCTTTTAAAATATTGCACCCCTGCCGCATGAGCCTGTAGCGGCAGGGTCCGAATTCCTCTAGTAGCCTGTACCTGTAGTATGCTTTTAAAACTATTACTATAGTTTTATTATAATTATATAGTAATTATAATAAAACTATTAATTATATAGTAATTTTATTCTAAACTTTTATTATAATTATAGTAATTACTATAAAAGTTTTATTATAATTATAATAAAAGTTTTATTATAATTACTATATAATTATAATAAAACTATTAACTATAATTACTATATAAGTAAAATAAAAGTTTTATTATAATTACTATATAATTATAATAAAAGTTTTATTCTTAAAAGTCAAATTATATATTTAATTGTGAAAATACTAGACTTTTAAGAATAAAACTTTTATTATATATTTAATTACATATATTTAATTAGAAGTATATATTACTATATTATTTAATAAAATACTTCTTCCGCTCCACAATTAAATATATAATTTGACTTTTAAGAATAAAACTTTTATTATAATTATATAGTAATTATTCTAAACTTTTATTATACTTATATAGTAATTATAGTTAATAGTTTTATTATAATTATATAGTAATTATAATAAAACTTTTATTATAATTATAATAAAACTTTTATAGTAATTACTATATAATTATAATAAAAGTTTAGAATAAAATTACTATATAATTATTAGTTAATAGTTTTATTATAATTACTATATAATTATAATAAAACTATAGTAATAGTTTTAAAAGCATACTATAGGTACAGGCTCACTAGAGGAATTCGACCTCCGCCACACGCCATGCGGCGCAGGTGTAATATTTTAAAAGCAGTAAAGAAAGTAATAAACTATCATTTAAAAGATATGGATCATGCCATGACAGAATGTGGGTATTACTTGACCGATCTAGCCTTCCATCAACCGCATCAACTGATGAAAGTTTGTTTGATTGAATGTCATTCATAAAGAAACGTCATATGGATGATCCTATATATATATATATATATATATATATATTTATTTTCAGTTTTTTTGGTTGTTGGTTCCTTTTCCTTCCAAATATGAATATAATAGTAGTGCAGTGCTATCTAGTCTAGGAATTAATGGAAAAGGCTAAGACATACAATTAAGAAACTTGAATATGTACATATTCTCAAATCCTAATTGCTAGCTGATACTAAAATATTAAACATGTAGATGATTTAGAGTAGGATCATTTGAAGGAGGCTAGCCATAGCAAGGTAAAATTAATGTTAAGATTGGAGCCTACACATTGCCTACGTCAGTCAGCCCATACCTACTTCCTTCAGCCCAATTCTGGAACATAAAAAACTCTTTCCTATCGCAAACATATGATAATCTTGCTCCACCTTTTAAAGTCTATTTAAGATTTTTTAAATTTAAAGTTACTAATAATTTTATATAATACAATTATAAATTTTATAATAAGTACTATTAATAACAAAATTTCTTATTTTTAAACAAATTTAATAAATTACATCAATTTTAAAAAATATTTTAATTGACTTTCAAAAATTAAATTTGATAAAATATACTTATCGAGCAAACCCAGAATATCAGCGTATATAATGGCAATATGATAACTCAATATGTATAGCTAGACTCTACTTTTTAAAATAGAAATTTTTTGAACATTTATAATGGCAATATGATAACTCAATATGTATAGCTAGACTCTACTTTTTAAAATAGAAATTTTTTGAACATTTGGAAAGTACATTCTCATAAAAAAAATATCATTGACACATTTTTATTTTTATTTTAGATTGAACGGTAAAAATATTATGAGACTAACTTACGTGTCTATGGAAAGTAAATTCCTTCTTAAAAGTTAAAACTCAATAAATTAAGTAACCGAACAAACCTTCTTTACCATAAGGTCAATTTTATTACTCTCACATAATCTTCTGCATAGCCAACTCCATATATAATCCATGGGGCACACTTGTAGGCATTGTACCATCATTATGTTGGAGAATTAGCTAGTTTAAGATTAATTTTAAGGTAGATAAGATCAACGTAGAGATCAATAATTTCTTATTTATTTAGAAGATGTACAATTAATATTCAACCAAGCAATAATTTGGTGCATGGACCACAACAATCAACAAGGATTAATAACTAATTAATTGCCTTAGCAATAGAGCTAGCAATAATTTACAGCATGGGCCATGTACAAGAACAATTCACGGGGACTAACAACTAATTGCCTTGGCTAGCAATAGAGTAATAATTTTGCTGCATGGACCACATGAACATTTCATAAGGAGGACTAATAACTAAGTGTGGAATCTAATATCTTTGATTCTCATTAGAGTAACTTTGTCTTTAACCTTAAAATCAAAGCTACATGACACAACAAGAAAAAACACTAATTTCAACGAAATATTTTGTCAAAAATGAGTTTATTTCGCCGGAATAACCTTATTTTCATTTTCGACAGAATATTCCGTCGGTCATTCGATCAGAAATAAGAGTGTCGACCTTAAGTCCGTCGAACATTCTGTCGAGACCAAATATGGTCGACGAACTTATTGTTGACGGATTGTTCGTCAGAAAGAAGCTATGTTTGACGGATTATTAATTACCGACAAAATAATTTCGCCGAAAATAAGAATGGACACATGGAACTTTGTTTTTGCTCGGATAAGGCTATAAGTACGACGGAATATCCGTCGAAAATTAGGGATATTCCGTCAGAAATAGTGATTTTAAAAAATAAATTATAAAAATTATTCCCAACGGAAATTCAGTCGGTTTTACCTTATTCCGTTGGAAATATCATATTTTTTTAAAATAATTTTTTTGTTTTTACTATAGTTTAAAGGTTTTTAAGTTATTATTTTTGAGTCAGGAACTTTACATTACTTGTACTTTATATTTTATCAGGAATTCTAATCGATTTTCTGGATATCATGTTAACAATTTGGACTCTAGATAATTAAGTTGAAAATCACTAAGATTTATTTTATCTCTTATTATTCTGATCCATTTATTATATATATATATATATATATATATATATATATATATATATATATCATCCTCATGTTTATATTGTGGTAAAAAGTCCTCATTGGCCCGTAGTGCATTGATGAACAATTATTTGGCATAATCATGACCACTGGTGATACTAATGAATATCCTTGGCCCGTAGTGTATGAATAATTCATAGATGTGATACTAACGAATATCATTGGCCCGTAGTGTATGGATAATTCGTGAATGTGATAATAATGAATATCTTTGGCCCGTAGTGCATGGATAATTCATGGATGTGATACTATCGAATATCATTGGCCCGTAGTGTATGAATAATTCGTGGATGTGATAATAATGAATATCCTTGCCCCGTAGTGCATGGATAATTCGTGGATGTGATAATAATGAATATCCTTAGCCCGTATAGTCATGAATAATTCATGGATGTGATACTAACGAATATCTTTGGCCCGTAGTGCATGGATAATTCGTGGATGTGATAATAATGAATATCATTGGCCCGTAGTGCATGGATAATTCATGGATGTGATACTAACGAATATCCTTGGTCGGCCCGTAATGCATGGATAATTCGTGGATGTGATACTAACGAATATCCTTGGCCCGTAGTCCATGGATAATTCAGTGATATGGATAATTTATTTTACAGACAAATGACGTGGTAAAAATCTTCTTTGGCTTACGTGCAAAGATGGATTAATAATGTTACAGACAAATAATGTGGTAAAAGTCATCTTTGGCCCATAGGGCAAAGATGGACTGCTGATTATTGATTTTACAGTTGTATATATATATATATGTCGTTGGCCGTAGTGCAAAGATAAATTTAATGACATAATTATAAACATAAACTGTAAATTGGCCATAACCATGAGCTTTGTGTTTCAGGTAAAAACAGGTGGTGAAAGTTCTATTTGTCTTGGGTACAACGAAGAACTGTTGATTAGTGTTACATGAATAGAATATTGATGATGGACTTTTAATTTGGAGTATTTAGTAGACATTATATTCTACTTGACTCTTCTAATGGATTGTTGATTTGAAAACTTTTATCATCTACCGTATGTTCTAAATATCTGATTTATTACTGATGAAGGCTATTGATAATTTAATTATCTTAAGTCATGATATTCTTTACTGGGCTATTTGTGCTCACCCTTTTACTTCATCGCCCCTTTCATGTAATAAAATTGAAGCTGAGACTAGTAGCGAGAACATGAGTATAAAATGGTGTTACGAATTAGTCACAATTCTAATCAAATTATGAAACGGTATGACATAATAATTGTACTCAGAACTTAAAATGTGTGTGACATATTTTATACATTATTTAATATTTAATTTTGGTGAACAACAATAGGGTGAGGCGAACTCAAATTTGGAAGCGTCAAAAATGTACTCCATTAGAATGAGGAGGACATAAATCTTCTCGTGTTCCTTTGGAGACTTGAAATATTTGTTGTTGTACTTTATATGACATTGTAATAATTTGAGTATGAATATTATCGTATTATATATGTTACAATATTTGTATTGAAACTCACAGTATATGTGTCGTCGTATTTTGCACGACAGTTGTATAAATTAAATTGTCAGTATTGTTATTTCTGAAGACCGAAGGTGAGTTGTGTATACCTATTTTGGGGGCATCACAATTGCAATTATTTTATTTTATATTAATTGCCTTATGTTATCTTATGTTATTTAATTTATTATAGTTTATATATATATATATATATATATATTATATTATATCATCTTATATTTTATTATGTGAATTTAGTTTATGTTATTATATTATTTTATTTTATTTAGTAGTGGCAAAATTAAGTAAATGCTACTTAGTTTATTTTAATATTGAGAAACTAATTAAATAATGTGAAGCCCCCAAAATTAGGTATACATCACCCATCTTGAGTCGCCAGATACATGGTACAAAATTCAAATACAACTTAATAATACAACTGTCGTGTATAATACGACAAAACATAAACTGTGAGTTTGAATACAAATATTGTCTACTAGAGAGTATAAAAACTCAAAAAAAGTCCTCATTACAATTATTATCACACTATTTCACAGAATAGTGAGGACTACTAATGCAAACATCTAGGATCATTACTCGTGTTCTGATTAGTCCCACCACGCTCTCATTTCACGAAGAGAACAGTGAAAGAAAGGGTGAGCTCAACTAGCCCAGTAAGAAATATTATGACTAAGATAATGCAGAATAACTTATCGTTAGCCTTCAACAGTGTTAAACTGATACAATATAACAAACATCAAGTTTAATCTGCGTGACAATCCATTAAAAGAGTCAAGTAGAGAATAAAATCTACTATCTTTTATGATTTAAAAGGTTTTTCATCACTTTTTATCGTTGGGACTCAACTTAATAAATAATCCACATCATCGAATCACCCCTCACACTACTGGTCGAGGATATTCTTTAAGTATCACGACCACGAATTATCCATGCACTACTTTTAAGATAATCATGTTTTCATCAACTATCCCCGATCATGCCATAAAACAATTTATCTTTTGCTACTACCAAAAGAGAATTCATAGCCATAATCATACCAAAAACCGTCCATCAATGCACTACGGGCCAATGAGGACTTTTTTCACATCATTTGTAACACTACTACCATGATTACAATCGAATAATCCTCGTCATAATCATACCAAGTCCATCTACGCACTACTGCACCATATATGACTTTAAAAAAATATAAACATGAGGATGATGACAATGATATAATAATTCAATAAAACAAGTTCAAGAATTAATTTATTCAGAACTAATAACGTCCCAAATTGTCAACATGATCTTGCTTTGTAGAGTAAAATTCAAGAATGCTCGGAAGAATATTTCCATGAAAAGATCTTTGGATGAAGCCTTGAATATCAAGGATATTCCACTAATTTTATGGAGTATAAAGTCAAAACTTTAACCAACCGAGTATAATAAAGAATGGAATAACAAAAGAAATCACCATGCATACGGTGCTTTGCGATGACAAAGTTATTCCAACAGAATAATAATTAACGGAACCAGTCACATGCGTAAAACGCAAGCGTGGATGTTCAACAGAGAATAATAAAGAACGAATAATAACAGAAATCACCGTGCATGCAGTGCTTGCAGATAGACATGTTATTCAACAGAATACCAATAAAGATTTTAAACCGTGTCCCAAAAAGCATGCATGAACAAGATATTCCAATAGAATAATAATAAAGACGGAACCGTGTTCTACGTAGTAAACGCATTGCATGTGATATTCCAACAAATAAATTAAGAATGAAATAACGTAAGAATTTCACCAAGTATAGGGTATCCGTATACTGAGTTATTCCAATGAAATAATAAAGAATGGAATAATGAAGTTCTCTTCATGAATAAGAAAGAAAGAATACCCCTTATGAGTACAACAAATAATATTCCCTACCTTTGAAAGAAGAGTACTTTCGATTAGTAGGTCGAGGATATACTCGAAGAAAACTTGCAGACTACGCTTCAAGCTTTCTCAAACTCTAAAGAAATACGCTCAAGATTATAGAAGTAGAACTCTCTCTATAGTTTCTCTCTAGAGTTTCAAAGAATTCGTAAGAAATAATGAAGGAATAAGCTTATTTATAGAAAAATGGAATTTGATAGTAACTAACTCATGAACGGTCCAGTTGATTTACTTTAATCTGACTATCCATATTTAAAGCAAAATCTTTTAAATAAAATATAATATATTCTATTTATAATCTAATAAAACGAATAACTTTATAAAAGATTTTACTATGTAAACACTATGTAAAGACTTATCTGCAAACACTATGCATAATAAAATATAATATATTCTAATTATTGTATAATAAAACAAATAACTTTATAAAAGTATTCTATTTTATATAAAAGATATTACTATCAAAATACTATGCATAATAGAATATAATATATTCTATTTATAGAATAATTTTATAAAAGTATTACATTTTATATAAAAAGCTTTTACGCTTTTATTACATTAATAATACCAATAAAATAAAACTTATCACCTTTATTATAATTTTAACCAACTATTCTAAAAATTAAAGACATCTCTTCATGGAATAATATTGTACTTAAAAATGATTTGAATTTGAAAAGAAATATATTTTTTCTAATTGAATAGTACCAAGTGAATAGTAATTTGGGAATAAGACCACATGAATAGTATCTCGACACAAAAAGTGTCCCAAATACCGAGTGAACAATACTAGAGTGAATAGTAATTAGGTGAATAGTAACTTAGTGAATAAGAACTCGTGAATAGTATTCCAGAGCACAAAAAGTATCCCGAATACCCGATTGAACAATACCTTGGTGACTTTTCACATAAGAATCAATAATCAATCTCTGGTGCTTCTTATGCAACCACACGTATTATTAACGTACTTTTAACACCGAGTGTTTCAACAGTTAACGATAAAACTTTCGCCGTTATTTCCATAAAATATTTTTGTCGTTTTCTCAATCCGACAATAATTCCGTTGTGGGGTCCACCAATGATTATGCCGTTGTACGAATATTTCTTGTTAAAACGAATATTCCCCGACCAATCGAATATTATACAACAACTTGCGTACTTTGCAAAATTTATAAATACTACCCACAACTATAACATTATCTCAAATCCACACCATAAAATCTGGGGTCTCACAATCTCCCCTCCTTATGAAATTTCACCCTCGAAATTTACGTACGTACTTGGTATGCTGAACAGGTGATGATACCTCGACTTCATTTCAAATTCTAACTCTTGAGGTATAACCTTTGAGTGTTGAATACGATTTTTTTCCAAGATTTTAACACGTATCTCCTCACACGTTAAATCATCCGCTATCTCGTCCGGTTCTAAATTAATAATGTGGTTCTGGTCATCCCTATATTTAAGTAACGTCGATTCTGTATACCCCGAAATAGGTATACAACACTCATTCTGAGTCGCCAAATACATGGTACAGAAAGCAAACTACAACTTCAATAATACAATTGTCGTGCAAAATACGACAACACATATACTGTGAGTTTAAATACAAATATTTTCTTCTAGACAATATCCACACTCAAATAAGTCCTCGTTATAATTATTCAAATACTATTTTACAGAAATAGTGAGGACTGCTAAAACATCTTTCTAGAACCATCACTCACGTACCCATTAGTTCTCGCTATGTTCTCACCTCCGAGAAAAAATGGAACAAAAGGAAAAGGTGAGCTCAACTAGCCCAAGAAAGAATATTATGACTAAGATAATATACAACAAATTATCGTTAGTCTTCAATGAAAAAAAATCATAAAATATAATAGCCAACAAGTTTTAGATCAACAATCGCAATGAAACATCAATCCATTAGAAGAGTCAAGTAGAGAATGATTTCTACTATCTTCTAATATTTAAAAGTCCATCATCAATATTTTATCCCTGTAACAACATTTAATATACATCTTTAATCAAATATTCATCTTTGCACTACAGGCCAATGATATTCATTTTGTATCACCAATTAGTCATGTTCATCTCAACACTGCTCATCTTGCACTACGGGCCAAAGATATTCATCGATTAATCATTTATCTTTGCACTTCATGTCAAGATATTTAGTAATATCATCATTTAGGGTGAGGATGATGAAAAATATTTTAAAGAAAACGAATCCAAAGGTAACGGAAGGACAAATAGTAGGGATTCAGTATAACAGTTTATACAAGATCAATAATACTTCATAAATACCAATTTTGAAGCGAAATTCAAAAATAAAGATCAAAACATGGATACTGAAACAAAGATAGTAACCATAATAGACATCTTGGACAAAAAGAAGAAAATTTCATTTTCTATTGAATAATTATCGTGATTCGTGAATAAAGTCTTGATATCGTGAATAAGTAACCCCGACACAAAAAGTTCTAAATTTGATAAAATTGAGATCAATACTTGGCATAATGATATTGAAGAAATAATATCACATATGAAGAAAATAACATCCCTTACCTCAAAATATCGATTTACGATCGGAATATCGGTATAAAAAATTTGAAGGAAACTTGCACTAATAAATAGAAACTCACAAAGTATCTAAATACTCACAAAATACACTCAATAATCTAGAGAGAGAAAGAGAGAAGGCTTATGTTTCTGGTGTGATTTTCAATTCTAATTTAGCCCTCTATTTATAGGAAAATATTAGCGAGACTTGACTTTTTGACTTGACGATGGCTTTACCTGCTACTATTCCCACCCACGACATTTGAAATAAAATTCAGCACATTTTTTCACCAACCACAAGTGGGGCCCACCAATTCTAGAATTTTCTACCCAAATCATTTATAAACCTAATTTCCGAATCAGTCACCTCTTAAAATTCATAGCAAATCATACGTTCATTTTTAACGGTTCAAAATTTGTGGACATATACTCAACTTATAAATGTATAACATATCCAAAAATTACAACGATCCAACGGTCGGATTAAAAATTATAACTCACAAAATATATCTCAAAATACTGGTTTAATTTTTAATACCTCTATTCCGACAAAAATACTGATAAAACACATCAACATTAACTCCTTTATTTTTAACCACAATAAATATATCCAACATTTATATCCACATAAAATAAATATTTCCTTATCATATGAATCAATAATTAATTATTCACAAATAATATTGCAAAATCACATTTATGACAACCAGTAGTTCGAAATAGGGGCTTTCCAATAAGAATTTCTCCTCTTCAAGCCTATGATTAGGTGACCAAACCTCTCCTTGACGTAACTTTCTAGACATTGCCAATAATGCTACCTAATAATATTATTCAAATAATATGAATTATTGATCCGATAATGGAAAATACTATCACGGTGATAATTATTGAAAACAACAATAATATAAAATATCAACGCAGCAATTATTGAATCAATAAAATAAAATATTGAACGATAGAATTCACCGTAATAATTATTGAGTAGTGCCTTTTACGTAAGGATCAATAATTCATCAATCTTTGTGCATCCACGCCAGACATCGTATTTTAACCAATAGGGTATTCCAACAAAGTGTTATCAGTAATAACTACCCCAAGTATTTATAAAAACTCAAACTTGTCATTTTCTTAATCCGGCCCGGTTATTATGTTATGGAGCCCACAAATGATCAAGCGTAAATGCATCATTTAATATTCCCAAACAACAAGAATATTCCACGACCAAACGAATATTCCCAAACAACAATGATTATTTTATAACCACTGCATATTTTACAAAATTTGCACATTTCACCCATAACCGTGAGAATTATATCAAATTAATACCTTATTATTCACAAATATAATTAGAGGAAATTCGATTTTATTTATAATAAGTTGAGGTCTTACAACCTCCCTCCTTATGAAATTTTATCCTCGAAATTGACATATACGCACTGGTGTTTCGAAAGGTGAAGATACCTCGCTTTCATTTACGATTCCAACTCCCGTCATTTCTTCAATAGCATGGTTTCTCCATAAAACCTTAACTTGTGGTATAACCTTGAGTGCGTAGGACATGCTTTTTCATATCCAAGATCTTAACAGTACTTCTTCAGATGCGTTAAATCTTCTTCTTATCTCATCTGGTTCTAACGCAATAATATGGTTCGGGTCTTTCACATATTTACGAAGCATGGATATGTGAAAAATATTATGAACACGAGACATACTTGGAGGTAATGCGAGTCTATAGACCACATTTCCTATTCGGTCAAGAATATCAAATGGACCAACAAATCGTGGATTGAGTTTTCCTCTCTTCCCAAATCTTGTAACTCGCTTCCATGGTGCAACATGTAACAATACATGATCCCCAATATTAAATTCCACGTCTTTTCAATGAAGATCCGCATAACTCTTTTGTCGATCTTGTGCCATTTGTAGACGTTGTCGAATCATTTGGATCTTTTCTGTAGTCATGCGTACTAATTCTGGTCCCAACAACGTTGCTTCTCCCACCTTCATCCCAAAGATCTTTGGAGAACGACACTTTCATCCATACAACGCCTCAAATGGAGCCATGCCTATACTTGTTTGATAACTCGTTTGTAGGAGAATTCCACCAAAGGGCAATCTTATCCCAACTTCCTTTAAAATCTAGGGCACAAAGTCTTAATAGATCTTCAGGGTTTGAATAGTATTCTCGATTGTCGGTCAGCTTTGAGGATGGCATCTTAGAATCAATCGTAAATCCGTGCCCATAACTTTCTAAAAGCTAACCTAAAATCGTGAAGTGAATCTTGGGTCACGATCCAAACTATGGATACTTTGGCGTGCCATGCAATCTCATTAATCTCATTCACGTACATGCGAAGAAGACGTTCAATGGAATAAGTCTCACGTGTCGGTAAGAAATGGGTAGACTTGGTTAATCTATCAACAATAACCCAAATCGCATCTATGCCTTGAGAAACTTTGGGAAGACACATAACTTGAAATCCATAGTAATGTGTTCCCACTTTCATTTGAAATCTCAAGTGGTTGTAATGGACCCTTTGGCACTTGATGCTTCGCCTTTACATCGTTGACAAGTTAAACACCTCGAGATAAACTCCGCGATCTCTCTCTTCATATTGTTCCACCAAAATGTATGTCGAATATCATGATACATTTTGGTACTCCCGAGATGGATTACAAACGGGTGTTGTGTGCCTCCATCATGATTCTATGCTTCAAGTCGAATCGTTAGGAACATAAAGTCCGAGTTGAATCTAAGTATTCCTTCTTCATCGATTCTCGCTTACGGAATAGCTCCTTCTTGAACTTTCTTCTTCATACGTGACGTACTCAGTCCGTAGAATTAAAGTAGCTTGGCGAACTTTATCGATTAAAGTCGATTTACTACTCATAATTTCGCCATCATCATCATGCTGGGTCTACATGGAGTCTTTAATTCTACCTCCATCCTTTGCAAGTCATACAGAATGGGCCTTTGCATTAACAATATCGCACTTTTCGTCTTTCGCGATATGATCTTCTACTCAATGCGTCAAATTCTTTCGTTCGTTTTTCCAGGATGATATTAAATAGTGTGATTGTAATCTTTCAATAGTTCAAGCCAACGTCGTTGCCGCATGTTGAGTTCTTTTTAGGTGAAGAAATATTTGAGGCTTTTATGGTTTGTATAAATCTCCACTTTCTCCCCATACAAGTAGTGTCTCCAAATTTTCAACGCGAATACGACTACTGCCAACTCTAGATCATGAGTAGGATAATTCCTCTCATATTCTTTGAGTTGTCGTGAGGCATAAAGGCTATGACTTTCCCATGTTGCATGAGAACGCATCCTAACCCTTTTGCTCAAGCATCATCAGATATAACAAATCCATCCGTACTCGGATGGTATTACGAGCAGTCTTAAAATGAGTCTCTCTTGAAATTTATTGGAAACTCTTCTCGCATTCCTCACTTCATACAAATTTTGTATCTTTCCAAGTCAACTGATGATTTAACGAGTAGCGATTCGAGAAAATCCTTCCACGAATCTCCGATAATAACCAGTAAGCTTCAGAAAGCTACACTTCTTTGGCCACCGACTTTGGTTGCTCCTAACTTTGTACTACTTCAATCTTCGCTTGAATTGACGAGATACTCCATATTTTGACACCACGTGCCCAAGGAATGCTACTTCCTCGAAGCGAACTCGCATTTCTTCAACATTGTCATAAAGTTTGTTTTCACGAAGCCTTTCAAGTGTCGAACTTCAAATGGTGCTTATGATCTTCACGGCTTTTGGAATAGATGAGGATGTCATCAATAAAGACAACAACAAAGCCGATCCAAATATTCCTTGAATACACGGTTCATCATATCCATGAAAGCGGCGGGAGCATTAGTCAATCCAAAAGACATGACTAAGAATTCATAATGCCCGTCTGGGGATTCCGAAGGCGCCTTTGGAATATCCTCGGTTTTAATCTTCAAATGATGATATCCGGAATCGAAGATCGATCTTTGAAAAGAATTTTGCTCCTCAGAATCGGGTCGAAACAGTGTCATCAATGCGAGGTAATCTGATACCTATTCTTGATGGTGACATGGTTTAATTCTTGGTAGTCAATACAAAGTCGCATTCTCCGCCTTTTCTTCTTTACTGAATAAAATAGAGAGCACCCAAGGAGATGTACTGGGACGAATGAAACCTATGTCTAACAATTCACGTAGTTGGACTTTTAACTCTCGAAGTTCAATAGAGCCATTCGATATGGGGTTTTAGAAATGGGTTTTGTATTCTTCCAAGGTCAATAAAGAATTCAACATCATGTTTTGGGGTAGGCGGGAAGTTCTTCGAAATACATCGATCGTAAAATTCTCTAACAACAGAAATATTATTCAAATCTGACTTGTCTTTGTTCAAATCTATAACATGGGCTAAGAAAGCTTGACATCCGTTTTTTCAATAAACGAATAGCTTTATGGCTTAATATGATAGTGACTGATTTTAGTGGTTTAGTTGTTTGAATTCGTATAACAGGTTGGTTAAGAATATGAAAACTAATAACCTTACGAAAATAATCAATTTTGACATGATGAGTGGTTAACCAATCAATTCCTAAAATCACATCAAAAGTAAGTATTTTTAAAGATATAAGATCAACAGGTAATGTGATAGTGCCAACTTGGATCATGCAAGATTTATAAACCTGTAGATGTAATCGAAGGTTTCACCCAACGGAGTTTCAACAGATAAGTCAAAGTCCAATTTCTCTGAGTCAAGTTTAAACGTTGAGCACAAGCGGAGAGATAAAAGAATGGGTAGAAGCAGGGTATCTAGTAAGGTATAAACTTCGCAAGAGTTCAAGATTAGTTTACCCGTAATCACCTCGTTAAGGTTCCTCGCGTTTTGGCGACCACGACAAACGCCTTTCAGAACCACCGATTTTAACTTATCCCGGATGTTCTTGAGTCACCATCCCCGTTGAACTTGGTTTTGCTCTGAAAACAATCCCGAGCTATGTGGCCTTCCTTTCTATAATTGTAACATACCTTGGATTGTTGTGGAGGTTTAGTTGATATCCTCCTTCTTTCGCGATTTGTAACATCTAACTAAAAGTCGTTCTCCTCCCCAGAATTTGTTGTTGTTGGTCTTTGGTCTTTGCTGGCGATGTCTTCCCGTCATTGTTGAATCTCCTCTTTCAAATTTTCACTTGACTCACCTCTCCTATTATCATAGGCCACGATGACCACCCCGAGTGGTTCTGCCTTTGTTCGTATTTTTCCTCCTCGTTGGTTATCATCGCTCGATGATCATTGTCACCCGGTATGACCACAGTTGTGGTCCCTCGGTTGAACATACTCATTATCTCGCTTCTAATAATTGAGCCACCACTTACAACATCCTAATATAAAGAAAATTTATGAGATATAAGATATTAGAGATCTCGGGCTTTAGACCTCTCGAAACAACCTCGTCATTCGTTCCTCATTTTCGACCAAATGAGGTGCTGAAACCTGGATAACTCTGCAAACTTAAGCCTCGTCTTTGGGACACCGTCGTGTTGTTTTGTTCGATCGATAAACTCCACCTCCTTCATATAATGAATACTTTAAGAAAAGTACTTGTCATTGAATAGTTTTTGAAATGTTTCCCAAGACATCTTGAGTCTTGGTGGTGGTGAGTGCACGCTTCACGAGACTCCACCGAAAGATATCTCGCCTCACCGCAGAACATAAAGGTGGCGAATGGAACCTTCATTCTCCGTGCATCCCAAGACATTGAATATCTTGGTAATTTGCTTGACCCACGTTTCCGCCTATGATCGGATCCGACTTTCCCTTAAATTACGTGGTCCCAACTCTTTGAACTGCTTGTCATTTGTGACAGTCACAGCATTCTTAAGATATCTACTCAGATTCGCACGAGTTTCCCTCGTCGGTTTTTCACGTAAAAATGCAAAAAAACTTCGAACATCCCATCATTCATCATTTGTTCGGTGAGTGTTGTTTACGGAGAATTATTGTCTTCCCATTGCACGTTCTCTGGTTTTGAACTAAAGGTTATTCCACGATCTCATACACTCCATTGTTAACGTTCTCATCGACCATTCTTAAATACGCCCATAAAATAAGGGTTAATTAAACAAATTAACATATCACATAATATCCTTATATTATGACTGACCAATAAATAAGCTTAGATAGGACACATTAGCGAAGGATTTACTCATCTCTCCCCTCCTAGTTCTATTCCCCGATCTCCGCCAGAGACCATATCCCTAAGCTTTGATACCAACTGTGACGCCCCCAAAATAGGTATACAACACCCATTCTGAGTCGCCAAATACATGGTACATAAAGCAAACTACAACTTCAATAATACAATTGTCGTGAAAAATACGACAACACATACTGTGAGTTTAAATACAAATATTATCTTCTAGACAATATCCACACTCAAATAAGTCCTCGTTACAAGAGTCAAGTAGAGAATGAGTTCTACTATCTTCTAAGATTTAAAAGTCCATCATAAATATGTTATCCCTGTAACAACAATCAATATACATCTTTAATCAAATATTCATCTTTGCACTACAGGCCAAAAATATTCATTTGTATCACCAGGTTGGTCATGTTCATCTCAACACTGCTCATCTTTGCAGACTACGGACCAAAGATATTCATCGATTAATCATTTATCTTTGCCACTGGGCCAAAGATATTTAGTAATATCATCATTTAGGGTGAGGATGATGAAAAATATTTTAAAGAAAAGCGAATCCAAAGGAAAGCGGAAGGACAAATAGTAGGGATTCAGATAATACTATTATCGAAGATCAATACTACTTCATAAATACCAATTTTGAAGCAGAATTCAAAAATAAAGATCAAAACATGGATACAATCAAAGATAGTAACCATAATAGACATCTTGGACAAAAAAAGAAAATACTCACAAAGTATCTAAATACTCACAAAAGTATCTAAATATTCACAAAATACACTCAATAATCTAGAGAGAAAAAGAGAGAAAGCTTATGTTTCTGGTGTGATTTTTAATTCTAACTTAGCCCTCTATTTATAGGAAAATATTAGCAGACTTAACCTGCAACCTGATGGCTTTACCTGCTACTATTCCTACCCACCACATTTGAAATAAAATTCAGCACATTTCTTCACCAACCACAAGTGGGGCCCACCAATTCTAGAATTTTCCACAAAAATCATTTATAAACCTAATTTCCGAATCAGTCACCTCTTAAAATTCATAACAAATCATACGTTCATTTTTAACGGTTCAAAATTTGCGGACATATACTCAACTTATAAATGTATAACATATCCAAAAATTACAACGATCCAACGGTCGGATTAAAAATTATAACTCACGCAATATATCTCAAAACACTGGTTTAATTTTTAATACCTCTATTCCGACAAAAATACTGATAAAACACATCAACATTAACTCCTTTATTTTTAACCACAATAAATATATCCAACATTTATATCCACATAAAATAAATATTTCCTTATCATATGAATCAATAATTAATTATTCACAAATAATATTACAAAATCACATTTATGACAACGGTAGTTCCTGGAAGAGGGCTTTCAATAAGAATTTCTCCTTCTTGCGGCAAGAATTAGGTGACCAAACCTCTCCTCGATGAACTTTCTAGACATTGCCAATAATGCTACCTAATAATATTATTCAAATAATATGAATTATTGATCCGAT
This sequence comes from Panax ginseng, assembly GCA_020205605.1. Lineage (NCBI taxonomy): Eukaryota > Viridiplantae > Streptophyta > Magnoliopsida > Apiales > Araliaceae > Panax > Panax ginseng. The sequence continues at coordinate 2,691,150 of CM035138.1, read as the reverse complement.
AATGGAAAATAATATCTGATGATAATTATTGAAACAACAATAATATAAAATATCAACGCAAAGAATTATTGAATCAATAAAATAAAATATTGAATATAGAATTCACTGTAATAATTATTAGTAGTAGTGCCTTCACGTAAGGATCAATAATTCATCAATACTATGCATCCACGCCATTCATCGTATTTTAACCACTTTGGGTATTCCAACGATTAATTAGAATAACTACTACCCCGTTATTTATAAAAACTCAAACTTGTCATTTTCTTAATCCGACAGCTTATTCTTATGGGGCCCATAAATGATGGTGAGCCGTCGTCTTTAATATTCCCTCGACAACAAGAATATTCCACGACCAAATGAATATTCCCCGACAACAATGATTATTTTATAACCACTTGCATATTTTACAAAATTTGCACATTTCACCCATAACCAGAGAATTATATCAAATTAATACCTTATTATTCACAAATATAATTAGAGGAAATTCGATTTTATTTATAATAAGTTGGGGTCTTACAACACGTAAGGAAACAACACATACACCAATTAGTCATATACTTGACTTATGCATTGGTTTACTTAACTTTACTTCTTAAGGTTCACGTTCTTACAACTAAGTTTACGCGACCAACTTTCTTTATCGGTTTACGGTTTCATGACATACGGAGATGTCTTACTCAACACGTTCATCATCTTTGATGATTCACATTCTTATCTTTTTCGTATACTTCTCTAGGACTCAGTACACATCGCTTCTCTGCTAGTAGTCTATATGGTACTCTGAGTGGTTTCCCACAAATAACCAATAAACAAGTTCCCGTCTCATCTATACTGCCATCACAGTGAGTTAGATCGGTTGCCAGTTTCGTATATACCTTCGCTCTCTGAAGGAATTGTTTAGCCCAGTTCCCATATGTCAACCATCAAAGGTTACGATTGTACCACAACTTAACTTTCTCTTAACTTATACGAACCATTTAACTATAATGTTCGTTAAGTCAACTTCTTATTCCTTATGGCTTTCTGGCAACTAAATGCCATACCTCAGGATTCATTCTTTATCGTGTAAGTCATACAATCTTTTGTATACTCGGAACGATCATTCAATGTCAATACTATGAGAGCATAGCGTTAAACATTTTATATTAACATATTCATACCTTACAACGTCCGGTTCATTCAACTCGGAACGTTGTCCAAGTTATACTTATTGACTCGGCTTTTTAACGTTATATGTTATTATCTTTAACTTAGTTTCTTCACCGTTCACGGCTAAAACTTAGTCTTCATTACATTACTGTTAAACAATACACGAAGTGTAGGTTCTGCCCGTTTAACACTCTCTTACACTCAACCCTTACGCTGGTTAAAGTGTTCAACGCTTACTTCATTCTAACATTCTCATCCGAATTATATTCGGCTTTCTTTAATCTCATTACCGTTTGTTACGGCTTTCCTTGATAATACATATCTTACTTACTACCTCGTCAACATCTAAGTTATACAACCAGGGTATACTTAGAACGTTCGTCAAACGCGAATACGATTTACAAGGATCATTTACGTATTCAACGCGTCACGCCGTTCGCCTTTTTAATCTCTCATTCAACCTTTACTCAAGGTTTTAATTGCTTTCGATAGTTATCCATCCCATGAACCCCATGTTCATTATTCTTTCTTAATGTCAAAGCCATACGGTTCGCTGTATGCTAAAACCGATCGTTCATCGCAACAATGTTACGTTCACAGCGTTTAAACGCTTTACATTCTTCTCTCAATGCCATGTCATAACATCAAAATGTTATACATTAACATCGTCAACCAACGTCTAAGGAATCACATCCATAGCAATCCCTCATGTTTGTTTATCGTGACTACGGTCCCCGGACATCGGTTCCGTAACCCGCATCTACATTCTTTATCTTTTATTCTCGTTTAATCTTTTCGTTCAACCTTTATTAAAGGTTTAAAACACTTGATTAAGAGTTACATTAGTTGAACATTATGTTCTTTATCTTCTTTCTTGCACATCCTCCATTATCTGAGAACTAAAAATCTCATTTCTATTGCTCTCGCCTGCCGTGGCGTTGCGTGCTTCCCTTTCTCTCTCGTGTTGCGGCCACCCTTCTCTCTCTCCTCTCTTCTTGGATGGGCGCTTTGGCGCCAAATCCTTTGTTATCTCTCGTATTTGTGGCACCACTCTCCAGACGATTATAGCTGAGTTCAAGACTTGCAGGCGCCACTTCTCTTTGCATGGTGCACGAGCCCAAAAACCCTAAATTTTTTTTTCTAAGTGTTAAGTCAAGTTTGAGACGCGTACTTTACGATCTCATAACTTCTTCGTTATAACTCAGAACGAGATCGTTCCAAAGCCATTTTCTTCCTTATCTTACGTACTTTAATATGCCTCGGACAGAACTTTGTTCTGAATCCGTTAACATACCATTCAATTAGCTTAATCTTTGCTCTTCGTTCATTTTTACGCGTTTACGTTCTTCGTTCGTTCGTCCGTAATTCGGTCATCCGAACTCGGAATTCGTTCATTCTTGAGTCCACAACTCACGTTTTATACGTTATCTTACATTTTTATGAAACCCTACACTTTTGGGTTCATTTACTAACTTTCAAATTTTCGTTCTTCTTTTACAAAATTTTTCGCCATAACTTCGTTATAGCTTAATTTTAATTCGTTCTTCATGAACGTTTCTAACGTTCCTAACCAAGCAATAAGCATCTAACTTATACGCGATGGTTTTAAACTTGTCCATCAATAACATCTATACTACGATGGTTTTAAATTTGTCCATCAACAACGTTCTTCGTGTTCTTCGCGTTCTTCGCGTGTTCTTCGCGTTCTTCGTTCGTTCTTCATTTTTAATCGATATTTTTGATTACGATTTCATTTTTTCTTGGAATTTGATGTTATATAACACCATTCCTTACTTATTCGACCTACTCATTCATAAAATTCATTCGGATCGCTCAAAATCCTTACAAATCTTATATTTGCTTAAGAAATTTATAAACTAAATTTCTTATTTCTTATTTTCTCATGATTTCAACCATATAAAATCATTACTAACATCTTTTACTCCTTAGTCTTATTAAGTTATGTTTTAAACATATTAAACTTAAAGAAAATATTAGAAGAAACTAGGGTTGGGATTCACGCTCTTCTTTATTTATTTCTCTTTACAAATACTAATGTGATTTGCGAGCTTTTCATTACACGATCACTTTGGATCCGAGCCTTCATGCTCATACTCTTCTTCTTCCTCTTCCAACCCTCTCTCTCTCTCTCTCTCTCTCAAGTTATAGGATTTTCAAAATCTAGAAAATGAAAGTTTAGCTTTCTATTTATAGATTTTTGGTTAGGGGCAAAATAGTCATTTTGCCCCTAAAATCACTATTCACACCTCCTTACTTTCAAGACTTAAGGACTAAGTTAACTTAGCCCTCAAGTTTCCTTAGCCTTAAGTTTCAGTAGTTCCGTCTTTCGGTTTTAGTCAAAAGCTTTAAAAAGCTGCGATTCTCGGAATCCAAATATTTTTGGATATTTCGTCTTTATTGGCCGAAATATTATTAAATATTCCATCACGTCTCAACATTTTACGTAATCTATAACTTCTCCGAATTTCAAAATAAATCATGAAAGCGAAGCGGATGAATAATGCTATTTCATCTTTTTCCCCAAAATATTTTGTTCTTTAAAACTTTTATTTTCGTCTTGAAAATTCTTACTCGTTAAATCTAGCTCGTAGCCAGAATACTCCCGACTTATAATCATCCTAGGTATAGAACGATTAATAAACACATAGCACAGAATAGTATTAATAAAAATTCATTTTATTAATAACTAATTCTTTAAATCTTAATTTCTGGACAATCCGGATTTCCGGGTTGTCACATTCTTCCCTCATTATAAAAATTCCATCCTCGGAATTTCTTAAAACCAACCCTTACCCGGGTCATCACAAATATTCCACTAATTTCATGGAGTATAGAAGTCAAAACTTTAACCAATTGAGTATAATAAAGAATGTAATAACAAAAGAAATCACCATGCATGCGGTACTTCGCATAGACAGGTTATTCCAATAGATTAATAATTAACGGAACCAGGTCATGCGTAAAGCACCGACAGGATGTTCCAATAGAATAATAAAGAACGGAATAATAACAGAAATCACCATGCATGCGGTACTTCGCATAGACATGTTATTCCAATGTAATACCAATAAAGATTTTAACCGGTCCCACGTAAAACGCATGCATAAGAACAAGATATTCCAATAGAATAATAATAAAGATTTTAACCCGGGTTAGGCGTAAAAACGCATGAGTGGGATATTCCAACAAATAAATTAAGAATGAAATAATGTAAGAATTTCACCAAGTATAGGGTATCCAGCGTATCAAAGTTATTCAAATGTAATAATAAAGAATGGAATAACGAAGTTCTTTTCATGAATAAGAAAGAAAGAATACCCTTATAAGTACAACAAATAATATTCCCTACCTTTGAAAGAAGAGTACTCACTAGTAGGTCGAGGATATACTCGAAGAAAACTTGCACTACTGCTCAAAGCTTTCTTAAACTCTAAAGAAATACGCTCAAGATTATGAAAAGAACTCTCTATAGTTTTACTCTCCCTAGAGTTTCAAATGAATTAAATAAGAAATAATGAAGGAATGAACTTCTATTTATAGAAAAATGGATTGCATAGTAACTAACTCATGAACTAGCGGTCCAGATTGATTTACTTTAAATCGACGGTCCATATTTAAAACAAAATCTTTTAAATAAAATATAATATATTCTATTTATAATCTAATAAAATGAATAACTTTATAAAAGATTTTACTATACAAACACTATGCATAATAAAATATAATATATTCTAATTATTGTATAATAAAATAAATAACTTTATAAAAGTATTACATTTTATATAAAAAGATATTACTATCTTAAAACACTACACTATACATAATAGAATATAATATATTCTATTTATAGAATAACTTTATAAAAGTATTACATTTTTATATAAAAGCTTTTACGCTTTTATTACATTAATAATACCAATAAAACAAAACTTATCACCTTTATTATAATTTCACCAACGATTCAAAAAATTAACACATCTCTTCATGAAATAATATTGTCTTAAAAATGATTTGAATAGAAAAAATATATTTTTTAGAATTGAATAAATACTTCTGAATAGTAATTAGGAATAGTACCACAATGAATAGTATCCAGAAACACAAAAAGTGTCCCAAATACCCGAGTGAACAATACTAGAGTGAATAGTAATCGGGTGAATAGTAATCGGGTGAATAGTAATCCGTGAATAGTAACTCGTGAATAGTACTCCAACATAAAAAGTGTCCCGAATACCCAATTGAACAATACTAAGTGACTTCTCACATAAGTATCAATAATCAATATCGTGTGCTACTATGCAACCACGCCAGATTCTCGCATTTTTTAACACCGGGTGTTTCAACAGATTAACGATAAAACTTCCGCCGTTATTTCCATAAAATATTTTTGTCGCTTTTCAATCCGATAATAATTTCATTGTAGGTCCACCAATGATTGTGCTTGGTTATGCGAATATTCCCGTTAAAACGAATATTCCCCGACCAATCGAATATTATACAACAACTTGCGTACTTTGCAAAATTTATAAATATTACCCACAACTATAACATTATCTCAAACCCACACCATAATATTAAAAAAAATATTTCGAGAAAATTCAATCTTTATTCATAAAATCTGGGGTCTCACAAATAATACATAAATACATGTAGGACCAATAGATTTTTAAATAGAATAATTCTGACAGAAATTTTGTCAAGAATTCTATCAAAAATAACAAATATACCAAATAGCATAAATGATCATCACTCAGTATCAAAATCAATTAACCTAAGGCATCAAAATTATAAACAACATACAAATTAATCTAAAAATTTATACTATACAAAAAAAAAGAAACAAAAAATTTCGCAAGTATTGATCTAATGTACATTGATAGAAAGTTCCAAAGTTCCAAATAATATGAAGTCCCAAATTAAATAATTTAATGCAAATACATAAATATTAATCCCAATTTTCGCACAACATTTCCAATTAATTTTTTGTACTTGGGCAATATACGTTCAAAAAGTAATTCACCAACAGCAATAACTTAAAACTTAATCCCAATTTTAGCAACAATACCAAAAACTAAATATTAAAATTTCATAGGTTCAACAACAATATATTCACAAAGTAATCTCATATCAAATTAAAAAAAAAGTATACATTGAAAAAAATTAACCATACTAAAATTAATTAACCACTAACCTTTCTAGGTAACAAAGTACCTTAAGGAGGAGGAGAATGTGGAGGAGACGCCGCCGGAAGTGGAGAGACAACATTTCCCGATGTCTCAATTAGTCGTTGCTGAAGGTGAGGAGAGAGTTGAGGTGATGCGGTGTCGGAGGTTGGGAGGCACACACAGTCGCCATTGTTGATGATAAATGACAGATAAAAGACTGAGACACTGATGAGAGAGCGATGAGAGAGAGAGAGAGAGAGTTTTGAAAGATAACAACAGAGGCGGTTGGGGGAATTGAAATATTTTTAAGTTTTAAAGGTTATTTCTAACGGAATATTCGGTCAAAATATTACATCCCTCGAAATTACGTTATCCTCGACAAATATTTCGTCGGAAATCATTATCATTTCCTCGAAAATATGGTTTGTGCTAGCGGGAATATTGGCGTCAATAAGATGATTGCATTTTTGACGGAATTTCATTTGAAATAAATTATGGTCGAGGAAATTAAACTCGACGAAATATTTTATCGAAATAAATTTATTTCCGATAAAATATGTTTCGTCAAAATTAATTTCGTTAAAATTATGCCTTTTTCTTTTAGTGTGATGCCTGCATTAACTCAATATATGACGCCCCCAAAATAGGTCCATTCCATCCAACCCATTATGAGTCGCCAAATACATGGTACAGAAATAACTACAACTTTATTATTATAACATATAAACTGTGAGTTTAAATACAGATATTGCCATCTAGACAATATCTACACGCAAATAAATCCCCATTATAAATATTGATACATTATTTTACAAAAATGGTGAGGACTACTAAACAACTCTCTCTAAAACCTTCATTCCATACCCCACTAAGACTTCATTTACATTCTCGCTTCTTGAGAAGAAAAATGGAACAAAAGGAAAAGGGTGAGCTCAACTAGCCCAAAAAAGAATATTATGACTAAGATAATACGTAACAAATTATCGTTAGTCTTCAACAGGAAAAATCTAATATAATACAATAGACAACAAGTTTTAAATCAATACTCATAATGAAAAAATATTAATTCATGTAAGAGTTACGTAGAGGATGAAATCTACTAATATCTATGAATTTAACACCCATCATCAATATTTTTATCCCCGTAGTAACATCAATCAATACACCTCTTGAATCATATATTCATCCTTGCACTACAGGCCAAGGATATTCATCAGTTGGTCATGTTTATCTAAACACATGTTCATCTTTGCACTACGGGCCAAAGATATTCATCAGAAATCATTCATCTTTGCATTACAGGCCAAAGATATTCATCAGAAATCATTCATCTTTGCACTATAGGCCAAAGATATTCCATAATATCATCATTTAAGACTGAGGATGATGAAAAATATTTTTTAAAGAAACGAATTCAATGAATCAAAATGACAAGGATTAAGGATTAAGGATTCGTACTTTGTTTTATCCACGTCCAAAAATACCTCAAAAATAATCATAGTGGTGTAAAGTTCAAGAATGATCAAAACATGGATACAATCAAAGCTAGTATCCACAATAGATATTTTGGACGAAAAGAAAAATTTTCATTTTTCGATGAATAAAGGTCAGATTCGTGAATAAGATCAGATATCGTGAATAAGGCCAGATACGTGAATAAGTAATTCACACCAAAAGTTCCAAATTTGATAAAACTTCATCAATATTTTAGCATAATGATATTGAAGAAATAATATCATTACGAAAAAAATAATATTCTTACCTCGGAAAGATAAGATTTAACCTGGAATAATCGGATATAAAGCTATAACTCAACTTTCACCGTATAACAATACTCAAAGTATACTCAAAATACTCACAAGAATACGCTCGACAATATAGAGAGAAAACTTCAGCCTACGTGTGATTTTCAATTCTAACCCAAGCACCTATTTTATAGAAATTGCTTTAGAACACCAAATCGTAAAATTTAATAAATTAATAATATATTAATTAATATTCCTTCGCCAACATTTGAAGAACTGAAATCACCATTAACATCACATATAAGACCCACCATTAATGCCAAAAACGTTTTTCATATTAAAAATATTTTAAACTTCCAAAATCAATTATTTCATAGCTTCTAACTTCAATAATTCATAATAAATAGCCCTTTTATCGTAAAATTCGAATCTCACCACTTTTTATAGGAAATTCAATTCTCTACAACTTTGCGTAAGAAAATTTTTTCAAATTCCAAATGCAGAAATTGGCCAAAATCCACAAACTGACGATTTTACGTGCTATAATCAAATTTCAAACTAATAAATGGGGTCCAATGACATGTTTAACATGTTTTAAACATTTATGGTAACAAAAATACTCCTCTTCCACATATACTCATATATCCCACATTCATCATAAAAATATCATCATTATTATATTATTAAAATATAATAATATATTTAAATGAATTATTTTATCAAAAAAGATAAAATTTCAATTTTCAACAATTGTCACGTTAAAAATTTTCTCCACCTATATCCACATAAAATCAATATTTTCCTCATCATATGAATTAATAATTAATTATTCACAAATAATATTACGAATCACAATATTGACAACCGATAGCCCCTGGAAAGAGGGGCTTTCCAATAAGAATTTCTCCTTACAGTAGCGCAATTAGGTGACCAAACCTCTCCTTGATGTAACTTTCTAGACATTGCCAATAATGTTATCTAATAATATTATTCAGATAATATGAATTATTGCTTCGATAATGAACAATCTTAAATGACAATTATCAAACAACAAAGAATATAAAATATCAACGCAAAGAATTATTAAATCAATAAAATAAAATACCTAATGAAGAATTGAGTAAGTGCCTTCACGTAAGAATCAATAATTGGTGCAATACCGCAATGCTTCGTGTTTTTAACCACCGAGTATTTTAACAATGATAATTGAATAACTACGCCAGTTATTTTTAAACAACTTATTCTTTGTCGCTTTCTTCCTCCAATCGCTTTCACATTATGGGCCCATTATGATGATCAAATTAAATGCATTTAATATTCCCCGACAAAGATTTAATATTCCACGACCAAACGAATATTCCCCGATAACAATGAATATTTTATAACCACTTGCTTATTTTATAAAATTTGCGCATTTTATCCATAACTAACCACATTAATCAAATCAACCCTTACTATTTCAAAATAATAAATAAAGGAAATTCCATTTTATTTATAAAAAATTCGGGGTCTTACACAAATGCTCACTGTTTATAATGTGATTAATTGGGATGTAGCTAGCACATTACTTTTTATCGTGAAACCTTTATTTAAACTTCACCCAACCATAATTATACACTAGATAATTCAAACTTATGCATGCATATTAATTTGTATCATATATATATATATATATATATATATATATATATATATATATATATATACACTACATTTTGGAAGTGATCAGTGTTTACTTTTTCTTGTAAATTCGCTTTGTCGAGATGTTTTATTGCAGTCTTTGGTATTAAAGGTAATATGAGTTCCACACTTGTGGCATGTGCAAACACACACATGGACAACAACGAACACACATGTACTGATTCAACACAAACTAGCACAAGGATTGCAACAGATTGCAAGACATGGACTCAGACATTGGGAGTAGTATACATACACGCATGTAATCGATTATAGATGATAGGAATAGTTAATTAGCCCGATTGTATTAAGTTCTATTTCCTGTATAAATACTCTTGGGTTAGCACTCAGAAAGTAATAAAAACATATATGTTTTGTACTAGTTAGATCATGAAGATATACACAATTTCTCTGTTTCTTCCATTTCTTTAATATCTGATATTCATAAAGTTTATATGGTGTCAAAGCTCAGATTCTGTTTTCGGCAAATGTAATTGAAGTTACTTCATTACTAAATATCATATTCTCAAATCTCAAAACATATAAATATCAAAATCCTAGACAAATGACTTCTTACGCAGCTATGGTAGCATCATCCAGTGGAAATAACCAGAATCAAACTCAGAATCAACAAAGAAATCCATCTCAATCAACACACAATCAAGCAGGTCAAGCATTCTTGAATCAGGTAAATGATTTGAACTCACCACTGATTCTGTATATCATCCTTTGTACCTTCACACAAGTGACCATCCTGGATTAGTCTTAATTACAAAGAAACTTACCGGAACCGAGAACTATACTTCGTGGAAAAGATCTATTCAGATAGCATTATCAGCAAAAAATAAGCTAATAATCATAAATGGAAGTTATGATAAACCAAACTCTGATAGTCCTCTGTTTCCACATTGGGATAGAGTGAATGACATGATAATTTCCTGGATATTGAATACGGTTTCAAATGAAATTGGAGATAGTTTGAACTTCATAACTAGTGCTTCTTTAATGTGGAAAGAATTACAAGATAGGTTCTCTAGTATTGATGGACATAGAGTTTACCAGTTACAAAGAGATTTACATTCTCTGGAGCAAGAACACAAATCAGTTGAACTATATTTCTATAAGATGAAAGGATATTGGGACGAATTTACGTCTCTAGAACCTGTTGTTGAATGTACATGTGGTGCACATCAAGTGCTTGAAGAAAGAGAAAGAAGGAGAAAATTACTTCAATTCCTAATGGGTTTACATGAAAACTTCTCAGCAGCAAGGGGACAAATACTCATGATACAACCATCACCAGATGTTAATCATGCTTATTCTTTGTTGAAACAAGATGAAAAGATGAAACAAGGTTACATACCTGAAGCTAGTAACACATTTATAGCTAATTCTACTATCCACAGTGCTGAAATGGCAGTCAATTATGCAGGCCGAACATCTAGTACTAAAACAGGATGTGCTAATTGTGGAAGGGAAAATCACACCATCGATAAATGCTTTCAGATTATAGGTTTTCCCCACAATCGTCCTGCACATCCTGCTAACAAGGGAAAGAACCAATTCATTAGAAAAGGAGGAGATTATGGTCAATCAGGTTATCAAAGAAGATTTTCTGATTCAGGTTATTCTCCACATACCAATCATTCAGGTTATTCTCCACATACTATCCACCAAAGCAACACTTTGGCAAAAGGACCTGCTAAGGGCATTTACCAAACAACTGGAAATGCTACTTTCAAAAGATATAATCCCAGAGCAAATTTAAACATCACATCCAATGAGGGTCATATGGACATTTCAATGTCACAATCACAAAATATGCCCACATATGAGCAGTTTCAGCAACTTCAAAACCAAATAAATCACATGATGCAATTGATGAACACTGCAAGTATGCCCCATTTAACTCCTGAAGATCATATTGCAGGTTTAACCACTTCTTTTACTTTTTCAGCCTCTATTCATCCACATTCATGGATCATAGACACAGGTGCAACTGATCACATATGTTCTCATATTGATATCATGCATTCCATTATCACTTTGTCTCACCCTGTTTATGTTTCACTACCTACTCAAACAAAGATCATGGTCACTAAAATGGGATCAGTGGTTCTAACTCCAGATTTGACAATTCACAATATTTTCTTTGTGCCTTCTTTTCATTATAACCTCCTCTCCATTAGTAAGTTGACCAATGATACTAATTGTAGAGTTTTGTTCTTTCCACATCACTGTTTGTTTCAGGACCTGAACATGATGAAAATCCTAGCAGTTGATAAAGAGAAGGAAGGCTTATATGAACTTCTACCATCCAATCCAGTTCTACCATCCAATCCAATTGTTCCATCCAATACAGTTGTAGCTTCTAAATCAATTGTCAATACTACTACTTCTGGAAATGTATGGCATTATCGATTAGGTCATGCATCTGATATTGTTCTTAAACATATAGATGGCATTTATTTTGTACTTTTCCATGCTTGTAATAAGTCTTGTGCTGTTTGTCCTTTTGCCAAACAACACAAGCTTTCTTTTCCCATCAGTATTAATAAAGCTACATTTCTTTTTGAGCTTATTCATTATGACTTATGGGGTCCTTATAGAATCCAAACACATGCAGGATGTAGGTATTTCCTTACTATTGTTGATGATTTTAGTAGGGCTACCTGGACTTATTTGATGCCCACTAAGTTTCATACTTTTCAACTTTTTAATTCCTTTCTTGCTTATGTCAAACTCCAGTTTAATACATCAGTAAGAATAGTTCGAACTGACAATGGCACTGAATTCTTCAATACTAGAATGAATACTTTGTTAAATTCTCTTGGCATGATTCATCAAAGTTCCTGTACTGAAACCCCTCAACAAAATGGTAGAGTCGAATGTAAACACAAACATTTGTTAGAAGTGTCAAGAGCTCTTAGATTTCAGTCTGGTGTTCCTCTCACTTTTTGGGGGGAATGCTTGCTTACTGCTACATACATCATTAACCGGTTACCTTCTGTCATATTAAATCATAAGACTCCACATGAATTGTTGTTCAACACTACTCCAACTTATAATCACATGAAGATTTTTGGTTGTTTATGTTATGTCTCTATTCATTCTTCAGACAAATTTTCTGCACGAGCTCTTCCTTGTATTTTCATTGGTTATTCTTTTGGAAAAAAGGGTACAAAGTATATAACCTTCATACTAACACTACCTTGGTCAGTAGACATGTCATTTTTCATGAACATATTTTTCCATACTTGAACAAACAGTCTCTCAACTCTCAGTATATTCTCCCTTCTACATCTGTTTTAATGGATGATAATTCACTTACAAATTTCCATTTTGATCTATTACAATCCTCTAATCCTATGCCTCATAATATTCCAATCTTACATCCTGTTTCTCCTATTCATTCTCCTGTTCCACATTCTGTTGAATTTTCTGACTCTATTCCTCCATATCCTGATTCTATTCCACATCTTGACTCTATTCCACATCCTGACTCTATTTCTCCAGCTCCACCTCTTATCAGACAATCCACACGACTCAAGCAAAAGCCTAATTGGTGGAAAGATTATGAAGTTCACACTAATCCTACTTCTTTATTTTCCACTGTAGATGCTCACTCATTTCAGGTACATTCTTCTACACATACCATCTCTAAATATCCCATTTCTAGTTATCTTTCATATCAACATTTTTCTCCTAAACATAAAGCTTTTGTTACACTTCTTGATGCTTCTCATGAACCTTATACTTATTCCCAAGCTGTGACTAATCCTAAATGGGTTGAGGCAATGCCAAGAGAACTTGATGCTTTAGAGGAAAATCAGACTTGGACCTTGATGGAATTACCTTCAGGTAAACGAGCTATTGGATGTAAATGGGTATACAAAATCAAGTATAACTCAGATGGTACCATAGAGAGATATAAAGCTAGGTTGGTGGCTAAAGGTTTCACTCAAGCTGAAGGTATAGACTATCATGAAACCTTTGCTCTCAGTAGTCAAAATGATCACCGTCGAACCTTACTTTACTGTGTGCTTCAGAACAATCGCATATTCATTAACTAGATGTTAACAATGCTTTTTACATGGTGATCTTGAAGAAGAAGTTTACATGGTTCTTCCACCGACACACTTGTTCTCGACCTTCATCTTGTCTTCAGAAATTGGATAAATCTCTATATGGTCTGAAACAAGCAAGTAGACAATGGTTTTCCAAACTAACTAACTCTCTCAAACAAGTTGGTTATGTTCAATCTCATGTTGATTACTCTCTCTTTACTCAGTCTCAAGGATCAATTTTTACTGCAGTCTTGATCTATGTAGATGATATATTGGTGGTTGGCAATCATGAACCCACAATTCTGCAGCTCAAACAATTTCTTGATGAGGTGTTTAACATTAAAAATCTAGGACTCATCAAATATTATCTTGGTTTAGAGATATGTCAATCTTCTACAGGTATTTCTTTGAGTCAGAGGAAATATGTTTTGGATCTCCTTATTGACAATAATCTCCTCAATTCTAAACCATTGGCTATTCCTCTTGATCAACATGTGAAACTAAATGATAAGGATGGTTCTTTGCTTTCTGATCCTTCTCAATACCGAAGTATTGTAGGCAAGCTTCTTTATCTCACTATTTCTAGACCAGATATTAGTTATGTTGTTTAGTTGTTAAGCCAATTTATGCAATCACCTCGCGATCCCCATCTTAAGGCTGCTACACGAGTACTCAGATATCTTAAAGGGACTGCTGGACAAGGGCTTTATTTCCCTCGAAAAACTCCTATGCTGCTTCAAGCATATTGTGACAGTGATTGGGGTTCTTGTTCTCTTACTAAACGATCTGTCACAGGTTATTCAGTTATGCTTGGTTCTTCCTTAATTGCATGGTATTCCAAGAAACAATCTGTTGTTTCCCGTAGTACAGCTGAAGCCGAGTATAGGGCTTTGGCCACAGTCACTTGTGAACTCATTTGGTTGGTTGCATTACTCAAGGATTTTCAATTTTCAGTTCCTCAACCAATCACAGTGTTTTGTGATAATATTGCTGCTATTGACATTGCTTCCAATCCTGTTCATCATTCTAAAACCAAACATATTGAGCTTGACTGTCATTTCTTTCGGGAAAAGGTCCAAGCCCAATTTATAACTCCTACATATATTCCTTCCCAGTTACAGCTAGCTGACATATTCACAAAACCTCTTGGTAAAGTACCCCACTGGTTTTTACTTTTCAAGTTGGGTGTGCACAATATTTGTGCTCCTCCAACTTGTGGGGGGAGTATTGCAGGTACTGGTATTAAAGGTAATACAGGTTCCACACTTGTGGCCAGTGCAAACACACATGAACAGCAACGAAACACACATGTACAGATTCAGCACAAACTAGCACAAGGATTGCAACAGATTGCCAGCATAAACTCTGTACATTGGAATTAGTGCATATATACACGTGTAATCAGATTATAGATGATAGGAATAGTTAATTAGCCCAGTTGTATTAAGTTCTATTTCCTGTATAAATACTCTTGAGTTAGCTACTCTGTAAAGTAATAAAAACAGATATGTTTTGTACTAGTTAGATCATGAAGATATACACAATTTCTCTGTTTCTTTCATTTCTTTAATATCTGATATTCATAAAGTTCATATGTTTCTTGTGAATGACTTGTGCCTAATTAAGTCATATCCTTTCGGACATGTGGAATTTGTGCAAGTACTTTGTCGAATCAAAATAGAAAAAAGGGGCTAGCTTACTTAGAATATCAATTGAACTGATCATGGAAGTACTCATTTCTAATTGGTCTATTATATGTTCGAATTCATGTCCCATATATATATATATTTGTATCCGGACCTCACTTAATTAATTTACCCTACGAGTTTAGACCAAAATTTAGAGAAATCGGACACATTTTTACCATCGATCTAACCATATTAATTTAATAACCACAAATTTGATTGGTTGAGAATTTTTATTAATTTTTAATATAGCAAAAATACTTCAAACGAATGATTCAAATATTTTATAGAATTAATAACAATACTATATGTGATCTTGCATTGATAAATTTAATTGGTTACTTACAAATATACTATGACAAATATTATATAGGATTGATTGAAATTAGGGAGAAGTGTGACCGGAAGAAGCTAAATTCCTAAGGTTATATATGTTTGCAATGATTAATTATAAGTGTCTTCTTTGTTTTTAAATTTAAATTTAAAATTATTTATTTAGTAATTATAAAATAGTTTAATAGTTTTTGAATTATAATTATAATTCCGAGATTATAATCTTAAAATTATAATTATTTCAAACAAACATAACCTAAATCTTTATGAAATGACATGATCGTCAGCTCTTACGTTTGTATATAATTAGATAAAGATTATAGAGAATGGCAAATTAATTATTTACTTGTATCGGTTGCTACTCAAGTCCGGTCATATTACTATATATTTATGTCACTGTTGCCAGCTATATATAGATATACACAGACGAACATGCATTAGGGTATGATACTAATATAAAATGAACAAAATCTAATCTTTCACCTGGAAATCAATCTGGTGGATAATATATAAATCTTTTATTATATTTTAATTTTTTTTATAAAACAAACAAAAAAAACAAGGGGAAGATTGTAACGGACAATTAAGCAACTATAAAGAGATCCATTATCAGTTAAAGCATGTGTATATATTGGTCCAAATTAAAATGGCACGATCAGATTTACTAGTTACAAGCTGGTGCAAAAATGTTGAATCCCTCCCTGCAAATTATATAATGCCACCAGAAAAAAGAGCCATAGATTTTTCATCAATTTGCAAAGACATTCCAGTTCTTGATCTAGGACAGGAAGCTGGTCATGGTCGAGCTGATTTAATTGCAGAAATTATCAAAGCTAGCCAGGAATTTGGAGCCTTTCAGGTTCATTAACTAGTTATTAATTTGTAAAAATATCGGTACTATTAGTACTTTATATATTATCAAGTTAAAAGGATCATGCATGCATAAAAGCAATTGATCATTTATGTTTCTTCACAAGTTTTTTTTGTTCTAAACAATCAAAATGAGTGGAATATAAATATATTGAAATTTTATTTTGTTACAATGGTTGAAATATATTGAAACTGTAATATCATGTCACGATGATGAAAAACTAGGTTGTTTTTCTTCACAAGGATTAGTTATACATATTAATTACAATTTCATTTGTTTGTGTTAATTGAAATGTTGGGTTCAATATATATATATATATATAAGTATATATTATTCGGGAAAAAAATAACAGGTGATCAACCATGGAGTATCAGAAGACATGATGCATGAAGCAATGAAGGTGTACGAGGAATTTTTTGAGTTGCCTGTCGAAGAAAATGAAAGCCTTCTGTCGGATGATTTTTACAAGAGTGTCAGACTCTACACGAGCGGTTACAATTATGCTAATGAGGATTTTCACTTGTGGAAAGATACCTTAAAACACCCTGCTCATCCTTTAGAAGAGGTTATTCAAGGTTGGCCCGAAAAGCCAGAAAGATACCGGTGACCAATTCTACAATACCTTTAAAATGCACTGTTCAATTCAAGTTTTAGATGATTTGATTTGATGCATGATAGTTTCTAATTTAATCCCCTTTTCTTTTTTTAAATAAAATCAGAGAGCTTATTGGGAAATATTCAGTTGAAGTGAGGAAGATGAGCTATAGGATATTGGACATGATTTGTGAAGGACTTGGACTAGAAGAGGGTTTTTTCAGAGGAGAACTAAGCAAAGGGTCGGGAATGGTGATCAACAATTATCCACCATGCCCTGATCCAAGTTTGGCCATGGGAATACATGCACACTGTGATGCTTACCTCTTAACCATAATTCAGCAACAAGTTTATGGGCTTCAAATCAAGAAGGATGGCAAATGGATTGGTGTTGATCCACTTCCTAATGCATTTATTATAATGATACCTTACCAACTACAGGTACATATATATATTTACCGATGGAGTACTTTTATGCATGTGCACTAGCTACACTTGTTCAATATACACATGAAATACAACCCACATATTATTTTTTCTTAGTAATTAAGAGCAATCACATTTAGTATACATGACCTATACATTAATTAGTGCACATAGAATTATTCATAATATTTACCATAATTTATACTTTTCAAAATATATAACAGCCACATATATCCAATATAAATTACCCCTTGTCAATATTTGAGCTAGGGACTTGTAATTCCTAATTTATAATTTGATTATAGCACAAACTAACTTTTTGGGGTTTTGTATTAATTGTAGATTATCAGTAATGGTAAGTTAAGCAGTTGTGAACATCGGGGAGTGACAAATTCAAGTGCTGCTCGTATATCAATTATCACCTTCTTTGGTCCGGCTAAAGAATGTGTGATAGGACCTGCAAAAGAGCATGTCAGTGCTTCCAATCCGCCGCGTTTTAAAACCTATAAATACATTGATTTTCAGATCAATTACCTATACCACCTATCCCAGAAGAACCTTTGCAATGAAACTGCATTAGGGCCTTACCTGCTCTAGCCAGCCACAATTAATTAATTAACTAATTATGGTCTTTAATTTGGTTAAAACAAGATATATGCTGTACATGGCAGAATAAGTGTGACAAAATGTTTTCTTTTTAAATGACTGCAGCTGTAAATTAATCTAATTATTGTTGCATTCTATAATTTCGTGGATTTGCTGTACGTAAACTTAATTTTCCTACAAGTTGGAAAATGTTTGCTTTTATTTATATTTATATGTGCGTACACATATTCACGTGATTTCTTGTGCGATAAACTTCTATCAGTCAACTATCCTTGTTCCATTTTTAATTCGTACCAAACTGCATGTTGGGATTCATTCTTGCATTGGCAAATGCAATAATGATAAATTTCATTTGAATATAGAAAAAAAAAAAAAAAGAAAAAAGAAGCATATCGGAATCATTAATTATGTTTTTTTTAAAAGACTACACAGGCAAGAATGAAACTTTAACTATATAGGCCACACATTTGATCAAATAGATATGTGGTAATTATATAACCAAAATCCCTATACCCTAATTGCAAGGAACAAATAAAAGACAAAGAGCTATATATGAAAAACCTTTGTTGGCAAAAAAAGCTCCATCGGCTTGAGTTCGCTAAGCAAACAAAGTATCTTTATCTATATCTTTTTATATTATAAAATGGGAGGAGAGTTGACCGTTATTTTGTCTAAACAAAAAAAATGAAGCTTTTTTGTTTTTCCATTTTATCCTTTAAAAGATTGGAGCAATTACTTCTTAAAATAAAAAAAAAAACCATTCTCTCTCCACACTCCCTTGTCAATTCCTTTTTTCTCTCTAACATTCTCTCATTTCTACACACGTGGTGTGTGCGTGGATACTGGTTTAAAATAAAAGAGAACTTAAGTAATGTTTTGCTTGTCCAATTTGAGCTCTGCTTGTTTCATAATTTGTTAATTGAATTAATTAATTTTATATATATATATATATACACACTCATAATACCCCCCATTCCAAAAATAAAGATACATTATAAAATTACGACTTCTAAGATAAGTTTTAATTTTTTAAATATATCCTTCACATTAGTTATAAAAAATTGTAATAATAGTGACATATTTCTACTCAATTAATCAAAATAAAAATACCAATGAACTTTATACGACAAATACAACTATATTTTTAATTTTAAAACAATAAAAAGATAATTAATACGTTTTTAATAATTTGGAAGGGATAGTATTTGATATAATTATTTAAATTTGATTTTGGTTGACTAGATTTGCTTAAGCCGACTAAATTTGTTTAAGAAATAGATAAATTAATATATACTTGTGGAAACTACATAGTGTTGAGACATAAAGACCTAGATTAGATATATAACTTGAGACACTATTCTATTTATTGTTAATTGATTTTGAGTTGGATGCTTCAATACATATTTTTGATGTCTGAGAAGAATTTATTTTAAGAGATATTAATTAATTATAGATACATTTTATTTGACCTAATAGTAGTATTCTGTAGCACTCAAAAACACCTGTTCGTGAACCGGGGACATGTTTCCGAATCATCCAAGCAACATATATGTTGGATATTATTGAATATTCAAATGGGTCACTCATGAAGGATCCGATCCAGTAATTTTATTTAACTGACTTCCCACGTACTTGACTTAATGTGGAGAAAATATGGGGAAGTGGTTCAACCACTTCCGTATTAAATACTCACATCCCTTAGGCGATCAATTAATATTCAATTCATTCGTTTGACCTATAGACAGAGTGCTCCCAATACAAAGATCAAACCCAATTGTTACAAACTATGATATAACGTTCTCGATCGTAGTACGGAGACGTCCGCTAGGTTTCAGTAATAACAAAAGATTTTTCGTAACAAATGTTCAATCACGCTTCAAGAGTTATGCCTTTGATCCTCCAATAATATGTAAATATATTAATAGCATGCGTATAAAATCCGTACATTGGTATCAGAGTATGATTTAACGGTCTGATGTATGCTATGTATGAAATATTTACAATTTATGTCATGATTGCTTGTTTAAAAAGCTTGAAACATCATTAATGGCAATCTTAGATACACTAAATGTTAAGGATAATATTGCAGTATATTGTAGCCTAAACACGGTGTATATGATTTGCATAATTTGGGTTTAATTGGATAATTAATTTAAAATTAATTTGAAACCCTAGCTTGCAAACAACCTAATTTGACCAGCCATAACTCTTTATGTGATTGTCTGATTCAATTGATTCTTGTATGTATACGTAGTACTCATTGTAAGCTTTTCAAAAATATATTATGGGTCTAAATCGAAGTTATATGGACTGAGATATGGCTACTCAAAGTTTGGGTTGCCGAGGATACCAGCCTATACACTGCCTGGTATAATATTTTAGTTTATTTCTTGTTTATGAATAAAGTAAACTTACTTATAATATTATTCATCTTATATTTATTTTTGTAGGTTCTAGCTAGCGTCTGCGTCAAGGTCTCGAAGTCCCCGTTGGAAAGATCACATCACGGTGCACGGCAAGACGATGCTTTGTTCCAAATGAGTCAGGATCGCCGCTTTCGGAGAGGTTTGAGACGGATCCGCTATTCCGTCGTCGGGACTCCCCGATCGTTTCTCTTCCATCACGGTTTATGAAAACGTTTGCGGTGGTGCCACGATCGATAAGACGAGTATCCTCCTGAGCAATTCGTAGCGCAATACGTGATGAGATTAATTGTTCGAATGGTGGTTTCCTTACTACTGGACTCGTTTGGGTCGTTGCCGAGTCAGCCCTCGACTAATCAAGTATACTATTCATAATATAATTCAAGTATATATTCTGCATGTTATGTAATTTTCACTTAATTAGTTATCTTTAACTGTATTATATATATAGACTAATGACTTACATTATATTGTCTCAACAAGGTGACGATCGGACTGACGATGCTGAGCGGTTGGACGACGACGGCCCGTGACATAGTTTAATTTGTACATGATTTGTACATATGTACATAGTTTTTAGCTTAATGTGATGTAAATTTTACTAATTTAGCTGATTTTTGACGTATTGTAGCTTTTATTTATGACTACATTAGTTTGACATAACTACGTTAGTTTAAATACATATTTGATATACTTTAGTTGATTAGAACTTTAGTTTAATGTCATATTCATGTTAGCTTTGGTAATTCATATTCATGTTGGCCATTATTGTTGGTCTTGGATTATATTTATGTGTTATGTGTTGTTGGAAAAAAAACAGGTTTACAGGTACAAAAAATATGGGTATTATTACCCTAGATATTGCCAAAACAGGATAAATATTTAAAAAAAAAGGGATAACCTCGACGGAATTCCGTCGAGATTAAGCCCCTTCTATTTCTTAATGTGATGGCACGTGGCAGGTTTAGACTCGACAGAATATGCTCGACGGATGTAATTCAGTCGAGTACGTACTATATATTAAGCTAGACCGAATATTCCGTCGAGGTTAGTTCGATTGAGGATAGATATCTCCGACTGAAAGATAAACTTAATTTCGACGTGATTATATTCGACTGAATTTTCGATCAAATGTTCCGTCGGAATTAAGCATAATCTCGACAGACGATGCTTAATTCCGACGAAATATTCCATTGAAAATAATTATTCTTTTTGTTGTAGTAAACTGTGAATTAGTCGTGACGGGGGACCACCGAGATATTGGTTTTGTTAGACAGTGTTTGTCAGATGATCACAGGAGCTCTTAAGTTTGTATTTAATTAATTAGAACAAGATCTGAAGATATATAGTACGCGGGAAATAATTAAGTTAATTCACCCGGACTGCTAATCAAACTCAGCCAAATTAAAAAGGACCATCAAGTACTGTGATACTTATAAACAATGAATAACATAATCTTTAGCAAATCTTGTTATCTACGTAACTGAAAGCTCTCTCTTGGATACTATATAAATCTTTTATATTTATGTCACTACTGCTGCGTCAGAGCTTGCCCGATCAAGAAAAAAAGACTATATAATCAATCAAGTCAATTAAAATTTTATTAATTAATTTAGCATGCACAAAATGGTCCCGGATTAAAACTTTATTAATTGTGACGCCTTCATCAAAATTAAAACATTGAATCTAATTCAGTAGATATTCTTAATTATTAAGCTCATTTGTCTTCATCTTTCTCAGTGAAATAGTATATAGGCTATAGCTTATATATATATAGTCACATATAGTGCAATTATTATACAAAAACTTACCATGAGTATACATTAATTTAGTCTTATCCCAAATAATTGAAAGCATATTTTCATTTCTTCACTTTTATTTTTCAAATAAAAAGACAAGTAGCTGACTGTGAGGGAGATCGAATTAGCAACTATAAGGAGATCGAGTCCTTATCTCGATCATCAAAAACCAGTGATTTAATTGCTTCAAAAAATTCAAAATGTCGAGACCGAATTTTCTAGTTACTGGGTGGTGCAAAAATGTTGAATCCCTGCCTGCAAATTATATAATGCCACCAGAAAAAAGGCCCTCGCATTTTTCAATTAGCAAAGAAATTCCGGTTCTTGATCTAGGACAAGAAGCTGGTCATGGTAGAGCAGATTTAATTGCACAAATGATCAAAGCCAGCGAGGAGTATGGTGTCTTTCAGGTTCATTAAATTATACTATAATATTAGTATACTAGCTTATCATGTTGAAAGGATATATATATATATATATATATATATATATATATATATATATATATACACACACTTCAATCAAGCATATCCAACTAATTATATGTTCGTATTACATTTTTCATTTGTTTGTGTTAATTGAAATGTCGGATTCAATATAGTGTTAATTCAAAAAAACAGGTGACCAGCCATGGAATATCACAAGACATGATGCATGAAACTATGAAGCTGTACGAGGAATTTTTTAACTTGCCCGCCGAGGAATTCGAAAATAACAACCTTCTGCCGGATGACTATCACAAGAGTGTCAGACTCTACACGAGCGGTTTTAATTATGATAACGAAGAATTTCACTTGTGGAAAGATACCTTGAAGCACCTTACACATCCTTTAGAGGAGGTTATTAAAGAGTGGCCCAAAAAGCCGGATAGATATAGGTTGAAGACACTAATTTTGATTTCATGCTATAATATATATATATATATATATATATATATATATATATATATATATATATATATATATATATATATATATATATAGGGCTAAATATAATTTACTACATCAAGTACTATTATACTAATGATTCGATTCTCAAAAAATTTGAACTTACAATTTACTACATGTCAAGTATTTAATTTGATACAATTTAACACTCAATTTTAAAATTCAACTAAAATTGGCCGAAATAACTTACTCATCCAAGATTCCGATCGGATCCTAAGTATTTAGTACTAGTTGACTGTATAAATATACGATTTAACTTTATAAAAAAAATTAAAAAGACAAATAATACCGTATAAACACGATATTAATTTTCCCCCACATAATATAACACGATATTAAACCGAACCCAAACTTCAAATTTGTTCGATTGATACCAACAAAATCAGTTTTGTAGAGTCATGACCTCGAAAAGTTTAGGGTGTTTGTGTTTTTGACAAGAGATGATAAATTGGGAGGGAGGGTCATCGACATTATCGTCAGTTGCGGCGGCAGGAGGAGGGAGGAGGAAGCCGTCATGGAGGGAGAGAGAGAACAATAGGAAGAGAGAGAAGAGAAGAAGGGCAATTGCGACAAAGATTTATGATTAGTTGAGGGTTAAATTCATTTCCCCCATTTTCTTTCTTTCTCTCTCTATTTATGCTTTAATTGTGGGATTCTCTTTAGTAGTGGGTTTAAATGAGTATGTGTTTCCTAGATCTGCATTTATGGGTTACATTTTTGATTAATTTCATACTAGATCTACTTGTTTGTAAACTGGATTTTGCTTAATCAGAATCCGGTTACCATGAAGTTAACTTCATGGTAATTAAGTTAGTCAATTGACCAATACAGTGCTGACATGCAGAAAGAGAAATCAACTTCCGTCTACGTGTCGATACTGTAATGATCAATTGACCACATTTAACTTCATGCTAACCACTCCCACTTAATCACATCAAAGATCCTACATTTCCTTCCATTTCTAATTAAGTGGATCTTGATATGGGGAATCAAAGGAGGTTGTAATGCTCTGGTGATCTGTGTGTGATGAATTTATTCGCTCAACTTTTTGGTATTGATTGTTACTTTAGTTTTGAATAATGTAATCCAAGTGTTTTGATCTTGTTTATATTATATACTTGGGGATTTATATGTATATGGTAGTATGATATATGTACTGTATTCCAAATGTTAGAATTTTCTAAACTTGTGTTGTTTGATCTTCATTTTGATTTGTCAGAGTTGAATCAGATTTAATATAGTATATTTCTTTTTATATTTTAATGAGCTTATGTTTAAATGTATATATAGTTCCAACTTTTATGTTATCTTTTTAATTTGGGTTCCATAGTAGAAGATCTGTAAAGATTATATATTGAGGAAAGAGGAAATAAATTTAGTAGATATGTTGTTAATATGATAATACTGTAACTAATTAATTTGTTATTTTGTGGGTACAGAAGGAGATGGAATAAATTTTAATTCTATGAAGTTTTGCAGGGATTTTAAGAATTTGTGTGGTTGCATTAATTCATCTTAATTTTCAAAAAGATTGATGTTCTGTATTGATTTAGGCCACAATTGTTTTTTAAGTCAAACCGAATTTTATATAGTCGGATTCTGAAATTAGGAGCTACATTGTATCAAATTTAGACGCTTGATGTAGTAAATTATAAATTAAAATTTTTAGGGGGCCGAATCATAAATATGGTAGTACTTAATGTAACTGAAGTGTATATATATATATATATAAGTAGTTATTTTTTCCTTTAATTTGTTTTAATTGAGAATAATTTTCAGAGAGGTTCTTGCAAAATATTCAGCTGAAGTGAGGAAGATGAGCTTTAGGATTTTGGACCTGATCTGTGAAGGACTTGGACTTGAAGAGGGATTCTTTAGGAAAGAACTAAGCGATGCCACTGGAATGGTGATCAACAATTATCCACCATGCCCAGAGCCAAGTATGGCCATGGGAATTCATGCACATTGTGACCCTTACGTATTAACCCTAATTCACCAAGAAATTTATGGACTTCAAATCAAGAAGGATGAGCAATGGCTTGGTGTTGATCCTCTTCCTAATGCATTTGTTATCCTGGTACCTTACCAACTACAGGTATATATCTCGTCATTAATTTATAGTCAATTGAGTCCTCTCCAACTGTCCACTCTCAAAGCAATCAACACGATTTTTTATATATAAAAATTTAAAGAGAGAGAGAGAGAGAGACACTTGTAACATTTTAGGGTTTTGTTTTGTAGGTTATCACTAATGGGAAGCTAAGTTGCGAACATCGGGGAGTGACAAATTCAAGTACTTCTCGGATATCGATTGTCACCTTCGTTGGTCCATCTAAAGATTGTGTGATAAGACCTGCAAAAGAGCATATTACTGCTTCCAATCCTAGGTGTTATAAGAGCTTTAAATACTTGGACTTTCAGATCAATTACCTATTCCAGCTATCCGAGAAGAACCTTTGCAATGAAACTGCACTAGGGCCTTACTTGCTCTAGCTAGCTGTACGCTTATGGAGTTTAATTATGGCCTATGTTTCAAACAAGATTCACACCGTTATAAACCAGAATAAGGGTGACAAATTAAATGTTTGCTTTTAAATAACTGCATGCAGCTGTAAAAAATTATTGTTGCTTCAAGAAATTTGCCTCTTTCCTTTAAAACTTATTTATCCCACAAAGTAGCAAAATATAGGTTTGTTTCATCAATATGTATGTACATGTATTGTATCTTTTTCGTAATTACTCTCTCTCTCTCTATATATATATATGTTATAAAATAATTTCTAACATGTATATGCTTAGTTGCTAATTTCTCTATATGCAAGTATGTGGAGATTTTAATTATATGTAATTTTGAAGCAATTGAAGCCAGAATTTTGATCAAGTGAGGGCAAAATTTTGTGAAGTTATATATAAATAATTTGGCAGGGTTCGGGCAGCCCCCAAGCAATTTTGTTAGATAATTTTGGATTTTTTTGTCAATTGCATATATAAAACAAGTATGTGTTATAATACTGTTAATATAACAAGTAATAACATTATATATATAACCCCTTATTAACTCTTAATACACTTTTCTAATCACAAATTTGTTAATAAATATTTAAATTTCTTATGTTATAAGAACAATATAAATATAAATTAAATTATTATTTATTTTAAAACTATTAGAGAAAAATGCATACGTCAAGTAGTAGAAGTAATATGGAATTGAGAAAGTTATAAAAAATTCAATTTGACCCCGTATATTAAAAAAATTATAAAACTTCATTTGGGTCAATTTATTCATTACGCTTAAATCTCTTCTAAATTTAACATGCATGTTATAAGATATATTTTTTCCAATGGGATCAATTGACCTCACACCTGTTAATGTGGCTTCGCCTTTGCCCCTGTTGTTTGATGCATTATTTTGTAGGGATTTTTTGTGTAACATTACTTTTGTAACAATATATATATATACAGTCCGGATCTTAAACTCACTATTTATCTAACATATTTTGCATACCCCATTTTAGCGACGGACAACATATAACGACGAACCGAACTTATAATACACTACAAAAAAATAGGGCATTACCGACGGGACTAATGCCGACGGCACAAACGCCGTCGTTAATGACTATCTTGATTTGCACGTGGTAAAAATCGATAATGGGTGTCGTCGCTTAATGTGTTCCTTTTCCTTTTCTTTTGCTCATTTTTCGTCTTCACAACGCGAGAAAAATATAGGTCGACAAATCATATATCGTACGTGAACAACCATCGATATTGACATTAGTATCGATTGGGGTATTAACGATGGCACAGCCATCGAGAATAGGTCTGTATTTAATTAGAGTCAGTTTAATTTTTCATTCTGCTCTTTCATTTTTTACTTCCCTCACGATTCTGCCTTTTCTTCTTGTCGTCGCCCTCTTCCTTCTTGCCGTCGCAACCGAGCTAGTTCTTGCCGTCACCACCATCATCTCTTCGACATTGCCATCCCTCTCAGTCTCTCTCGAGAAAGGTATGTTTCCCAAATCCAATTTTTTCTCCCAAATATAACCTAATAATCTATATTTCTACAATTTCACTCTATTTTCCCCCCAAATATAAGGTATGCTCTGATTTTACATTAATTTAGAAAATTTTCAGAAGATATTTGGTGCATGAGATCAGTTTATTAGTGAGCAATATTTTCAATATGATGTATTTGGATGTTGTTCAAGTATTTGTAACCTGAGTGGAATTCAATTATGAAGAGGTTGCATTTTTTAAAAATTCAAAAGTGCTATATATTTGCATCGGTTGATATAGTATAATTTCCAAATATATTTCAAATTTCTGATTACATTCCCATGAAATACAAAAAATCATACTTGAATGGCAACATTTAATATTGAAATGATAATGAAACCCTTCGACTAATTGGTTCTAAAT
This sequence comes from Panax ginseng, assembly GCA_020205605.1. Classification (NCBI taxonomy): domain Eukaryota; kingdom Viridiplantae; phylum Streptophyta; class Magnoliopsida; order Apiales; family Araliaceae; genus Panax; species Panax ginseng. Next base: position 2,663,214 of record CM035138.1, on the reverse strand, counting down.
TCTAGCGTCGGTTCATTGCATAAACAATTGTCCTAAAATTGTATTGTGTATCAAATGACCCTTCATCACGCTTGGATTTTAAGTAAAAATTTGCAGCAGGATCACTAGTCAAGCATCTGGCCTATTATTTTTTGGGTAGAAATAAGCAATTAACTCTTTTTATTCTAAATCAGGTTTATATATTTTTGATTATTCTATTTACTTGAATATATATATACATATATAATCAACAAATAGATTGGTTGGTGAAAAGTATCTGTATACAACTTGTAGGATATATTATATATATACTAGTCTTCATAACTATACAGTTAGATTGAATTAGGGTCTCTAGTGATAGCAAGTTTTTCGATAGTACTAGTAGCTTAGAATATATATAGAAGAGATTAGTTAAAAGGTGTTGAGAACATGAAGCCCACGGTTAATACATTAATACATAAAAAGTGAGACAGAGTCAATACATTGTTAATAGACTGATATAAATTTTTGTTATACTATCATGTGCTCATTCTGATTCAAAATTCTTACTGTTGACATTCTTGTGCTGCAGTTGTTGCATATTATTTATTTGTTCTTAAGAAACATGCATGATTCTTCATTGTCGCTCAGCATTATTACTACTTGTGCATGCCTAATACTGAATCTGGTGTATTTTAGAACTTTATTATTCGTGAGTGTAACATAATCCATGTTTGTTTTTGATTCCTAGCAATTGGAAGAATTTTAGATGAGGTGTTCTAGTTGGAAAGTATAACACTTAATATAAAATTTCTCAGATATGTTATTCGTGAGTGTAACATAATCCATGTATGATCATGATATGTTATCCTCTTTTATCTCAGATTCCAGATGTTATCCTCTATGTTATCCCTCTTTATCAGTATGTTGCATTCTTTTAGTTGACAAGATACATATGATATATGCGCTGCACACTACATGACGCATCGTCGTGGGGCGTCAGGTCGTCGTAGCCGCATGGCGATTCTACGCGATGATCAGTCAATCGCCGTATAATTACATGTTTTTGTTGGGATACATCTTATTATAAATTTTTATTTTGTATTGACATTATATTCGCTTTATATAAATATTGATGTATTTCACTACATAGGTGATCGGCAAGAGGCCTCCGCGGGGACTAAAGACGTGGCTTGCTAGGAGTCCCCCTGTGCACCGCTTATATATGTCATTGTTAGGACTCATAGGTAATTTCATAATCCTATATAGTATTACTATAACATAAATATTTAGTTCTTATATATTCTTTGTAATTTGCAATGTATTAATTTCAATTGTAGTATCCTCGACGCCATCGCTTGAGAACACGTTGCTTGGGATCGTCTGTGAACCGATTCTCGAGTGGGATGAATTGGGCGAATGTGGATGACCGCATACATTAACCGATTATTGTAGAGTTTAAGGTAGGATGTCAATCATTTATATGCTAGTTTTATATTCCATTTGAATATACCATTACCTCTTTGATTTATGTTGTCTACTAAACTTTAATCAGAATGCGCAAAGATATTATCATTTTGAGGACGCGCGTGAAGCCCATGGCATGATCGCTCGTATAAATACCTGTGAGATGAATTGGCACAAGTGGGTCTACGACCGGAAGAAGGCCCGTGATTTAAGATGGTCACGGATGTACACTAAAGGATGTCCCGCCAGATTTCATATCTATCATGCGCTGTGGGACGACATGTGCAAGATTTGGGGACTTGGCAAGGCCTTCAAGAAGATGTCTCAAGACAACGCTTCACCGCTTTAGACAAAGAGTCGCCTCCCACTCAGACTGGGTCTCAACCAGACGACCAGACGGGAGAGACTCGAGGTGAGTTTAAAGACGCACCTCCCGCCGGGAAAGATGCCCACCAAAAGAAAGGTGATGGTAGTTATATCTCACCCGAGGTAACGCATTGTTGTAAGTTATTTAATTCTCTTATTTAGTATGTATTTAAAATTTGGATATTCTTTTCAGATTATTTCATTTTATACTTTGCATGTATCATCTACTAATTAATGTGTTTTTTTCCAGCGACGGTTCGAGGATCTTCAGAAAGGTGTCTTGAGCAGCCTGAGGTGACACTCCAATAGATGAGTCTACGCATGCGGACGAGGAGATAGAGGATTGGCTGCAGGCTACAGAGGGACCAAAGAATGGTAGAGTTGTGGGCATTCCCAATGTCCCAGCTTACACCTTAGTCCCTCACACGAGATCTCTAAGAACGCCCATCCACTGGAGAGGTAATGGTGCAGTGGATCGCTGGCCTACTTTCATTGTCCGGCGACGACTTTTTTAGGATCATCATAGAGGGGTGCATGGCGAATGTTGTTGTGCATTCAGCACACCATCACGCCGAAATGAATCTACCACTACCTCTCAGAGGTTGTCCACGACTCTAGCGATCCTATCATTGCCGTTGACGACTTTCTCGTGGGTGTAGAGACGAGGAGGCCATCCACAGCGTATGTGCAGCTTGTCTTCGCCAACATCTTTCCACCACATATTCGACAGGTAAAAATAATTAAATTATATATTTCCTTATTTAATTTATGTAATTGTATTGCTTAGATAAACTAAAGATAAAACCCTAAAACACGCCGACATGCCACACAAACATACATGTAGCACCGCTGTGAGGTAATGAGACATCAGCGTAACTTACGGGACTCGATTCTACATATGGAGTTCGAAAGCATCGCCTGTTGCAAAAACTAAACAACACTTAGGTAAAAAGCCGAAAAAGAGCCCAAAACTCGCACCGATCGTCCGAACGCCACGCAAATACACACCGGAGTCTCGCAGAGGTAATAAACGCTACAACTTACTTTTAACTCAATTTCGACATACGGAGTCCGAGTTATCGCCCAGTTTGCAAAACTCAACAACACTTAAGCAAAAAGCCGAAAAAGAGCGCCCAAAACCTGCACCGGCCGTCCGAACGCCACGCAAACACACACGTAGCTCCACGTAGATAATATACACGTGTTATAACTTACGGGACTCGATTCTGACATACGGAGTTCGAGTTATCGCCCAGTTTGTAAAACTCAACAACACTTAGGCAAAAAGCCGAAAAAGAGCCCAAAACCCGCACCGGCCGTCCGAACACCATGCAAATACACACGTAGCTCCGCGTAGGTAATAGACACGCGTTACAACTTACGGAACTCGATTCCGATATACGAAGTCCGAGTTATCGTCCAGTTTACAAAACTCAACAACACTTAGGCAAAATGCCAAAAAAGAGCCCAAAACCCGCACTGGTCGTCCGAATGTCACGCAAACACACACGTAGCTCCGCGTAGGTAATAGACACGTGTTACAACATACGGGACTCGATTTCGACATACGGAGTCCGAGATATCGCCCAGTTTGCAAAACTCAACAACACTTAGGCAAAGAGCCGAAAAATAGTCCAAAACCCTCACCGGCCGTCCGAACATCACGCAAACACACACGTAGCTCCACGTAGGTAATAGACACGCGTTACAAGTTACGAGACTCGATTCTGACATACGGAGTCCGAGTTATCACCCAGTTTGCAAAACTCAACAACACTTAGGTAAAAAGCCGAAAAATAACCCAAAACCCTCACCGGCCGTCCGAACACCATGCAAACACACACGTAGCTCCGCGTAGGTAATAGACACGTGTTACAACTTACGGGACTCGATTCCGACACACGGAGTCTGAGTTATCACCCAGTTTATAAAACTCAACAACACTTGTGCAAAAAGCCAAAAAGAGTCCAAAACCCGCACCGCCATCCAACGCCACGCAAACACACACGTAGTCTCCGTAGGTAATGTATACGTGTTACAACTTACGGAACTCGATTCCAACATACGGAGTCCAAGTTATCGCTGGTTGCAAAACTCAATAACACTTAGGCAAAAATCCGAAAGAGACCATAACCCGCCTACCGAACCGAACACCACGCAAAAACACACGTGAGTCTCGCCAGAGGTAATGAGACACGTTGCTACATAACTTACGGGCTCGATTCCGACATACAGAGTCCGAAAGCATCGCCACTTTACAAAACTCAACAACACTTTAGGCAAAAAGCGTAAAAGAGCCCAAAACTCGCACCGACCGAATCGAACGCCACGCGAAACACACACGTAGCTCCGCGTGGGTAATAGACATCGCTATAATTTACGAGACTCGATTCCACATACGGAGAGTCCGAAGTTATCGCCAGCTTTGTAAAACTCAACAACACTTAGAAAAAGCCAAAAAGAGCGCCTAAAACTCCAGACCGGCCATTCCAACGCCAATGCGCAAACACACACGTAGCTCCACGTAGGTAATATACACGATGTTAAACTTACGGGACTCGATTCTCGACATACTGAGTCCGAAAGTTATCGCCAGCTTGTAAAAACTCAACAACACTTAGGCAAAAAGCCAAAAAGAGCCCAAACCCAAGCACCGGTCATCCAACGCCATGCAAATACACACGTAGCTCCGCTTAGGTAATAGACACACGTTACAACTTACGGGACTCGATTCCGATATACGAAGTCCGAGTTATCGCCCAGTTTACAAAACTCAACAACACTTAGGCAAAATGCCAAAAAAGAGCCCAAAACCCGCACCGGTCGTCCGAACGCCACGCAAACACACACGTAGCTCCGCGTAGGTAATAGACATGTGTTACAACATACGGGACTCGATTCTGACATACGGAGTCCGAGTTATCGCCCCAGTTTGCAAAACTCAACAACACTTAGGCAAAGAGCCGAAAAATAGTCCAAAACCCTCACCGGCCGTCCGAACATCACGCAATAGACACGCGTTACAAGTTACGAGACTCGATTCCGACATACGGAGTCCGAGTTATCACCCAGTTTGCAAAACTCAACAACACTTAGGTAAAAAGCCGAAAAATAACCCAAAACCCTCACCGGCCGTCCGAACACCACGCAAACACACACGTAGCTCCGCGTAGGTAATAGACACGTGTTACAATTTACGGGACTCGATTCCGACACACGGAGTCTGAGTTATCGCCCAGTTTGTAAAACTCTACAACACTTAGGCAAAAAGCCAAAAAAGAGTCCAAAACCCGTACCGGCCGTCCGAACGCCACGCAACAACATACGTAGCTCCGCGTAGGTAATAGACACGCGTTACAACTTATGGGACTCGATTCCAACATACGGAGTCCAAGTTAACGCCCAGTTTGCAAAACTCAATAACACTTAGGCAGAAATCCAAAAAGAGACCATAACCCGCACCGGCCATCCGAACGCCACTCAAAAACACACGTAGCTCCGCGTAGGTAATAGACACGCGTTACAACTTACGGGACTCGATTCCGACATACAGAGTCCGAGTTATCGCCCAGCTTTGTAAACTCAACAACACTTGTGCAAAAAAGCCAAAAAAGAGCCCAAAACCCGCACCTACCGTAAATCGAACGCCACGCAAACACACACGTAGTTCGCGTGAGGTAATGATTACGCGTTATAATTTACGGGACTCGATTCCGACATACGGAAAGTCCGAAAGTTATCGCTTAGTTTGCAAAACTCAACAACACTTAGGCAAAAAGCCAAAAAAGAGCCCAAAACCCGCACCGGCCGTCCGAACGCCATGCAAATACACACGTAGCTACTGGCAGTGGTAATAACACAATGTTACAACTTAAAGGACTCGATTCCGACATACGTGAGTCCGAAAGTTATCGCCAGGTTGCAAAAACTCAACAACACTTAAGCAAAAAGTCAAAAAGAGAGTGCGAAACTGCGACCGCCGTCCAACGCCACGCAAACACACACGTAGTCTGCTCAGCGTGGGTAATAGACACACGACATAATATAAGGGACTCGATTCCGACATATGCAGTCCGAGTTATCGCCCAGTTTGCAAAACTCAACAACACTTAGACAAAAAGTCAAAAAAGAGTCCAAAACCCGCACCGGCCGTCCGAACGCCATGCAAACACACACGTAGCTTCGCGTAGGTAATAGACACGCGTTACAACTTATGGGACTCGATTCTGACATACGGAGTCCAAGTTATTATCAGTTTGCAAAACTCAACAACACTTAGGCAAAAAGCCAAAAAAGAGCCCAAACCCGCACCGGTCATCCGAACGCCACATAAACACACACGTAGATTCGCGAAGGTAATAGACACGTGTTACAACTTACGGGACTCGATTCCGACATACGGAGTCCGAGTTATCGCCCATTTTGCAAAACTCAACAACACTTACTCAAAAAGCCGACTAAGAGCCCAAAACCCGCACCGTGTCCGAACGCCACGCAAATACATACGTAGCTCCGCGTAGGTAATAGACATGTATTATAATTTATGGGACTCGATTCTGACATACGGAGTCCGAGTTATCGCCCAATTTGCAAAACTCAACAACACTTAGGCAAAAAGTCGAAAAAGAGCCCAAAACCCGCACCGGCAGTCCGAACGCCACGCAAACACACACGTAGCTCCGCGTAGGTAATAGACACGTGTTACAACTTACGGGACTCGATTCCGACATACGGAGTCCGAGTTATCGCCCAGTTTGCAAAACTCAACAACACTTAGGCAAAAAGCCGAAAAAGAGCCCAAAACCCGCACCGGCCATCCGAACGCCACGCAAACACACACGTAGCTTCGCGTAGGTAATAGACACGCGTTACAACTTACGGGACTCGATTCCGACATACGGAGTCCGAGTTATCGCCCATTTTGCAAAACTCAACAACACTTACTCAAAAAGCCGACTAAGAGCCCAAAACCCGCGACCACCGTCATCCAACGCCACGCAATATATACGTGAGTCTGCCAGTAGGTAATAGACATGTGTTATAATTTATGGGACTCGATTCTGACATACGGAGTCCGAGTTATCACCCAGTTTGCAAAACTCAACAACACTTAGGCAAAAAGTCGAAAAAGAGCCCAAAACCAAAGACTTACCGTCCGAACGCCACGCAAAACACACACGTAGTCTGCTGTGAGGTAATGAACATCGCTACATAACTTACGGGACTCGATTTCGACATACGGAGTCCGAGTTATCGCCCATTTTGCAAATCTCAACAACACTTAGGCAAAAAGCCGAAAAAGAGCCCAAAACCCTCATCGTCCGAATGCCACGCAAACACACACATAGATCCGCGTAGGTAATAGACACGCGTTATAACTTATGGGACTCGATTCCGACATACGGAGTCTGAGTTATCGCTCAGTTTGCAAAACTCAACAACACTTAGGCAAAAAGCCGAAAAAGAGCCCAAAACCCGCACCGGCCGTCCGAACACCACGCAAATACACGTAGCTCCGTGTAGGTAATAGACACACGTTACAACTTACGGGACTAAATTCCGACATACGGAGTCCGAGTTATCGCCCAGTTTGTAAAACTCAATAACACTTAGGCAAAAAGCCGAAAAAGAGCCCAAAACCAAAGACCTACCGGTCCAAAGCCACGCAAACACACACGTAGCTCGCGTGGAGGTAATGTATACATGCGCTACATAACTTACGGACTCGATTCTGACATACGGACTCCGAGTTATTGCCAAGCTTGTAAAACTCAATAACACTTAGGCAAAAAGCCGAAAAAGAACCTAAAACCCGCACCGGCCGTCCGAACGCTACGCAAACACACACGTAGCTCTGCGTAGGTAATAGAACACAGCGTTATAACTTACGGACTCGATTCCGACATACGGAGTCCGAGTTATCGCCCAGTTTGTAAAACTCAACAACACTTAGGCAAAAAGCCGAAAAAGATCCCAAAACCCGCACCGACCGTCCGAACGCTACGCAAACACACACGTAGCTCTGCGTAGGTAATAGACACGCGTTACAACTTACAGGACTCGATTCCGACATACGGAGTCCGAGTTATCGCCCAGTTTGTAAAACTCAACAACACTTAGGCTAAAAGCCGAAAAAGAGCCTAAAACCCGCACCGGCCGTCCGAACGCCACGCAAAAACACACGTAGCTCCACGTAGGTAATAGACACGCGTTATAACTTACGGGACTCGATTCTGACATACAGAGTCCGAGTTATCGCCCAGTTTGCAAAACTCAACAACACTTAGGCAAAAAGTCAAAAAAGAGCCTAAAACCCGCACCGACCGTCCGAACGCCACGCAAACACACACGTAGTTCGCGATGTATGTAATACTACGTTATAACTTATGGGACTCGATTCGACATACTTGAGTCCGAAAGTTATCGCCATTTGCAAAACTTCAACAACACTTTCAGTAAAAAGTCGAAAAAGAGCCCAAAACCCATGACCGACAAATCAACGCCACAAAAACACACACGTAGCTCCGCGTAGGTAATAGACACACGTTACAACTTATGAGACTCGATTCTGACATACGGAGTCCGAGTTATCGCCCAGTTTGCAAAACTCAACAACACTTAGGCAAAAAGTCAAAAAAGAACCCAAAACCCGCACCGACCGTCCGAACGCCACGCAAACATACACGTAACTCTGCGTAGATAGTAGACACGCATTATAATTTACGGGACTCGATTCCGACATACAAAGTCTGAGTTATCGCCTAGTTTGCAATAATTATAGAACACAAACTACAATAATTTAAATATGCTCTATTTTTGACATCGTAATTAATATTTTTACTTTTATAGGTATTGTTGATGAGACTCATGGGGGGAGGTTTGCGGCACAAAGCGATGCCTGTGTGGCGGAGATGGTGATGACCGCCGAGTTGATGCTGATGAGACTATGGAGGGTGGGACCGAAGGTGGGACAGACGATCGTACGATAGATGGTGGTGATGATGACACTGAAATTCTTGATCTTGGGTTATAGTAGTTTATGTTTATATTTTGACTTTTATGTATGTATTTATATAACTTTTGAGTTGTACAGGTCAGAGTTTTGTATATATCTAACTAAATTGATTGTTGATGGTAAAATATATGATTGTTATTGATATGCGTACATTGTCATTGTTAGTTTTTCTTTAATTTATAACAGGTACAATTATGTATATGTAAATGAACAGGGGAATTTTATAATTTTTATTTTTTAAGCAGTCATCATGACGGGCGGCTTTTAAGAATGACGATAATACATCATTAATTTGCATTTATCGCTTCAGAATGACAGTTCCATTAAAATTTACAAATGTTTATTAACGACAAAGATGTTCGTCGCTAAGGTCATTGTCAGAATGACTCATCACGACGGCCACTCATTTAATGACCTTCTTCCCGACGGCGAGCGACGGGAGTCACGGGCGACGACCTCTTGGGTGACAGGGGCGACGGATCGTGTCGTCGCCGAATGAGGTCATTGAGATTTGCATAGGATCATTGGCGACGGCGTAAATTCGGCAATGACGATTTAATTAGTGATAATGACGGATCGAATCGTCGTCCGCTTTTTCGATCGATCATTGCTAAAGAGGGTACGCAATGTATATTAGATAAAGGGTGAGCTTAAGATCCGGATAGATATATATATATATATATATATATATATATATATATATATATATATATATGTGTGTGGGGGTCCTGATCCAATCCGGATCCCAAAATTTATAAAATACAGACTTTTTTTTATAAAACAACTAAAAATAGTTTAATATTTTTTGGGCCGAAATTTTACATACAAGATATTTTGGGTGTGATATATATACAATATATGCAATATGCAGTATAGATCGTATATACATATTTTGTTATACGATCCAAATCACACTCAAAAACAATCTGACATGAACAAATTTCAGGCCCATAAAATATTAAACTTTTTTTTAGTTGTTTTAAAAAAAAAAAAAAAAAAAAATTAAAAATTTTGGTCCGTATTTTAAGCCTGTCCGGGAGTCCGGACAGGATCCACTACAAAAAAATAGGTCATAGGCGACAGCCTCATTAGCGACGGCAGGAGTCCCGTCGCTAATAGTGTCATTATCGACGGCCTAACCGTCGCCCATATGTCCCGTCGAGAATAACCATTGCCGGGTCCAATTTTGGTGAAAAAATTTTCGCGCGCGTGGGAAAAGTCATGGGCGACGGTAGGACCGTCGCCAGTGCCGTCAAGAATGAGTCATAGGCGATGGGGGTACGAGTAGCCGTCGAGAAAGAGTCTTTTTTAAAAGCCCTAGGCTCAACGAGAATGACTACTTTCTTTTCCTTCCCTCATCAGATCAATTCCCATGACTCTCTTCTCCTCCTCATGACTCTCCCCTTTCTCGCCACCTCCCATGACCGATCTCCCCACCACCACACCTTCCTGACTCTCTCTCCTCATACATACCTCCCATGACCTCTCATCTCCTTCCGGTAAGCTCCACATCTCCTTCTTCTTTACTTCTTTCCAATTACTGCTCGACGAATATATATGTACCATACTGTTGTATTTTTAATTGTTTTTTTCATTTTAAAAATACTTAAAATTTAGTTTTTCATTTCGTTATTGGATTGTGAATGGATAGATTACCTTTCAGTTGGAGTTGGAGTCGAATTTTAGTATTAATGTGCAATTGGATAGTTATTTGTAAATTGCTTGCAATTTGCAGGTTAATTTTATTTAAAATCTTAAAGACACGACGCTGCAGCGTCTTGGTGTGATTGCCTCTAATTTACCTATGGAAATTGTACTTTTATGAAATAAGAGTTTAAAAGGGCTCTAAGGTGAAGGAGACTTCGTAATGACACTCATACATAATTTTGTGTAATGATGAGTGCTAAGAAGTAGATGAATAATTGCCAGTGAAATTGATGAATAAGTATGTTTGTCGTGAATGTTTGGGGTGGATAATTTTGTTTTTAGCTTTTAGCTTGTTTGTTTGATTTTCATCATTCTTGTAGAAGGTATGGATAAATTTTGAAAATAATAAATCTTATAATTAGTAGTCTTATTGAGATAGTTTATAATTTTCGTTATTGTATTGCCTAAAATTTAGTTTCTAAAATTAAGGAAAATATTCGTAATTTAATGGGTGTGTATATATATATATATATATATATATATATATATATATATATATATATATATTATTTTGGAATTTCTAGAAATAATATTTAAAGTAAACCATGAGTCTTGGGTCAATGAATTACCTTTACTAGAAAGATAAGTTCTCAAATCTTACATAGATTTTCAATCTAGTTTGTGGAATGCTCAAGCACCAAAGCATGCTTATTTTCATATAGTTTAGGAAGCTTAGAAATCCGCTTGAGATTCACTTAGTAGGAGTGAATCTCAAATAGTCCCCTGCTTTGGGACCTGTTTTATATGTTTCGATCTCACTTAGGTTTGTTGTTAACGACTTGAGCACGCCTTTATATTTTTTGAATTTTCTACAAGATATATATCTCTTGATGTTCTTCTAATGCATATTTAGACTACGATGTATTAGTTTATTTGGTGTACTTGTGAGACCATGGGAGTGTCTTTGTAAAATTTCCGAAAAATTTAAGATGTGTTCAAGTTGTTGGCATTAAATGAAAGCGACACATCCCGGAATGGGATAAAGCTTCCTCAATTCGTTAGAGTGGGAGATGAAGTTAGAAACTCATGTTTGTATATATACATTTACTTGGAGACTTGATTGTGTTTGTCTAACTTTATATATATATATATATATATATATATATATATATATATAAGACAGATTGTCTAAGATGTTTGTTGATCGAAGTTGGATGGAACGTAAGGTAGCCATCGATAGGAGTGAGCTTAGCTTTGAGTATGGTAGTGGGGTTGAACAGTTTCTCAACTTCGCGTTTGAGCAAGTCGCCATGATGAGATCGGATGTCTTTGTAAGAAGTGTGTGAATGAAGTGTGGAAGGAAAGGAGTGATGTCATGTATGACTTATTTGCGTATGGGTTCAAGCGGGTTATACGATATGGATCTATCATGGGGAAACCCGTTGGAGAAATACGTGAATCGTAACCTAATCTGGAGGTGACGAAAACCTTTGATCGCATTTAACACGATAATAAGTCACCGTTCATACTTCCAAAGGGAATACGAGATAGGGATGGCGTGAACGCCGGCGAGCCGAACGATGGGGCTAAGGGTTTCATGAGTTATTAGACGTAAGCAATGACGCCATCAGTATGACGCGCATTTAAAAAGCACACCATCTTATCTCGTCGTGACTAAGTTTTTACACTTCAAGAACGAGCATACGATCAGTAGCTGAGAGAGTTTTAATGAATCATAAGCATCAGGAAGGAGCGTTTACTGCAGCAGCAATAAGTTACCGGAGTCGTACAATGATGTGAAAAAAAATGGTCAAAATGCTCAATCTAGACACGCGTTACAACTTACGGGAACTCGATTCCGACATACGGAGACCGAGTTAAGTCCTAGTTTGCAAAACCCGCTAACAGTTAGGCAAAAAGCCAAAAAAGAGCCCAAAACCCGCCTATTCGTCCAATTGACACGCGAACACGAGCAATAGCACCAAGATAGGCAATAGACACGCGCATAACTTACGGACTTAATTCATATACACGAGCCCGAGTTAAGTTCCGGTTTGCAAAAGCCGCTAATAGTTAGGCAAAAAGCCGAAAAAGAGCCCAAAATCCACTCCAGTCGTCCAGTTGACATAAGAACACAGGAAATAGCACCACATAGGCAATAGACACGCGTTACAACTGACGGGACTCGATTCCGATATACGGAGCCCGAGTTCGAGTCTCGTCACTTAACTCAAGAACACAAACTAAAATAATATAAATATGTTTTCATTTTGATTTTGTTATTAATATTTTAATTTTGTAGGGTCTTGTTGATTTAGACTCATGGAGGTGGAGGTGGAGGTGGAGGCAACCTTGATGATACCGCCGAGTTGATGATTTAACAACCTTCTTCCAAGACAGTAGGCGATGACCGCTGAGTCGAGTTGATGACGAGCGACCTCCTCCAATATGAGGTGATGATAGCCGATGGCGATGGCGATACATGGAGATGACGACGGGTTGTAGTACAGGGTATGTATTTGTACAATTTTTGAGTTGTACCGACGACCATTATATTTTTGATCTATATATTTGATTTGAATTACTAGTTTATAACATGTATAGTTGTTATTTGATGGTTGTTATTAGTTTATAACAGGTGTATATTTGTAAATGAGCAGGAAAATTCTGAAATTTAAAAAAAAATTAAAATATATGTAGTCATTGCCGACGGGGGTAATGGCGACGGCATAGCCGTCGCCAATGACATCTAGCGACATACATGGATAAAAGGTCATTGCCGACAGCTAAAAAGGCATTGTCGACGGTCATGCCGTCATTGACAATGAGTTTTTTCCTCAAAAATTTTATGTAAAAATATCATACAGATAATGTAAAAATATCAATTCTTTTACATAAAAATATCACTTTAGCCATTACAAAAGCCTATCGCATTTATATGCCTATTCGACAAGGATGGGAATGGTGAGATAATTACCCCTTTATTATCGTTTTCTTACTCTCTCTCTCTTTATATCTCTCACGTACTCACTCTCACTCTCACTCTCACTCTCTCTCTCTATATATATATATACATAAATGTATATAATTATAAATTTCTAATTATTCATATACTTAATTGGTAATTTCTCTGTATGCATGCAAGTATATGGAGAATTTAATTATATGTAATTTTGAATTAATTCTGGTTATTGGATTCAATGTTTGACACATTATTTTATAAGATTTTTTTTGTGTAACATTACTCTTGTACGTAGAAATATATGATTGTTTTGACCATCATAAGAAAATTGCATGCTAATGTACTCAGTTTAGTCGTTTCAAAAGCCTAGTGCATTTATGTTTTTCTTTTGTTTTTTTGTTTTTTGATGAGCAAAAGAAATTTTATTATTATCACCCAAAATAATACAAAGAGTAACAAATGCAAATGACAAATCTAAAAGATTTGAATTGGGCCACAAAAGTTTGAATTACAATACTTTTCAAAATAAATCGAAAACTAGAAAAAAATAACTAGCTAGCACCATCTGTATGATACTCCATGTAGCAATATTGTAACTTTCTTTTTATAACACACCTTGAATTAATTGCTCCCAACATGATAACAATATCATTAATAGCAATCTCGTATAGGAGTTCACCTATACCAATATATTACCAGCTTCAAAATAGCAACATGAATCATCCATCAAATAACAACTCGCCTGCAAAACACCAATTGCAAGTCAGCGGCAGCGGCAACAACAAGAAGAAGCTATCAAAAATACCCTTACTTCAAAATATAAAACTGCCAGCTGAAATATTACCACCATAGCCATACTTACCAACTAACTACATGCCCTTCTATTATTATACAGTTTATTACTCAAATCCACCTTACTTAAGCTGCATTTGAAATTTTCAGAATTACTCCTCTAGAATCCATTAATTCTGCAATTGCAAGAGTACTCCCTCACTCCATTGAAAAGGCTGCATGTATCGTTATACAACAGCCATGCGCGAAAATTCCTGGATTGAGTAGCTATATTTATGATGGTCACAGAGAAGAGCATCATTCAAGACAAAAGTATTACTCCTGAGATTATGTGATTTGTTAAAACCATCACAAAAGGACTTTTATAATTAGGTATACGACTAAAGTCATCACAAAAACTTTTCATGATGGCTAACTTTTTAAATTTCTTATAAGGTATATATAGGCCATCACGAATAACATTTTTTATGATATATATATATATATAGAGTTATATAATATCAATTCCTCAATTAGCTATAAAATGCATGTATGTAAGAATCTCTAAATAAGGATTAGATACGTGCCCATATATAGTTCCTTCCCAAAAAAACTCTCAGATCAATGAATAAACAAGCGTTATACAGTTCAAGAAATTTAATGCGCTTCTATCTTTAGTTTACATTGCAATGACCAAACAGTACTTAAACATTTTAATGCCAACAGAAACAAATTAGAGTACAAAAAGAAAAAGAAATCTTGTTTCCATTGCTGGTAATTAATCCAAATTATGTCAAGTTAATTATAAGGACTTTGATCTTTTATTAGAAACTTGTGTCTCAAGAAGTTCCTCCAACAAATTATCATCAAAATACTCAAACTCAATAACTTGCCCTAGTTGTCTCTTAAATGTAGTACTTAATCCCACTTCTGAATTCTCTCTAGGAGGAGTTGCACCAATGCTAGTAGAAGTACAACTGATATTCACATTCGAAGACGATGGTAACGATGTCGTTTTCAAAATTAACCCTAGGGTTGCACTCCTATAATGGCCGTCATTTGGGAAGTTGAGAATGGCTTGGTGACCCCTTAAAGCATATGCTGCCCTATCATATGCACGCGCCGCCTCTTCACCGGTTGAAAATGTTCCTAGCCATATACGTGCGCCATTTCTATTGGGATCGCGTATCTCCGCCGCATATTTACCCCAAGGCCGCCGCCGTATGCCACGGTACTTTATCTCTCTCCTTCCCTTATTTTTATGTTCCTTCTCAACTGCCTCCTTCCCTCCTTGATTAATTGCTTCCATATTGGATCTATAGTCGAAGTTAATATTAATTAACCAAGTCTGAAACCCTAAATATATATATATATATATATATATATATATATATATATATATATATAGTAGTATTGAACCCAAGATTTCGAAATATATAGAGAGGATTGATGGTTTTATATATGTGAGGATGTGTCTGGCTAAATATATAGTTTAGGTCATAGCTGACGCGCGGTTAGAAAAGAATAATTCTTTCTAGGAAACTTCATTAATAGTACCAGCCCTATTTTTTTCATTCTTCTTTTATACTACTACTTCGATCGTTTTTTAAAATATAACATCAAAATAATTTTTAATTTACTTTACTCTATTTATTCCGTACATATATATATATATATATATATATATATATATATATATATATATATATATATATATATATATATATATATAAATGAGTACAAATGATTTTGAAAAGTATAAATGTACAATATGTAAGAGTGTCTTCATTATTTCTTAATTAATAGGATAATTTATGTTTAATTTTAATATTTTAATTAGTACGTTGATTTTTATATTTTGGAAGACGAAATTTATATTTTATTTTTTAACTTTCTTGTTCTACAATTTGACCAAGAAAGGCAGCCAAAAGGTGCGTGCATGCAATGCATTGTAATTAAAGTGGTGGTGGTAGTAGTAGTAGTAGTAACGGATTTGGCTCCTCTCTCGCCCACTAGGATTAATTATATCTGTTTGCGCCACCCGAATGGTGGCTACTATTCAGATATGTGCGCGCTCGGTGGCTGCTATATTAATTAATTCATCGCTGATAATGAATAAAACTTTATATATATGGAATTGATATTTTTATAAATAAATTTGAAAGTTTTACGATTTTTTATAACTTAAATAATAAGTAGGGTTCACTCTCATTTTAGAGAGTAACTTATAAAAATATCAATTCTATATATATATATATATATATATATATATATATATATATATATATATATATATATATATATATATACGGTCGGGATCAAGACGTTCTCTTTAAATAAGCATTTTGCATTAAATAAGATTCTTTTATTAAAACTACGTCGTTTTTTGGAGGGGCCGCGTTGGTATTTTTATAAATACAATGCCACCGCATATTTACAAAAATGCCACCGCGTCCCCTCCAAAACGCATTTAATTTTAATAAAAGAACGTTATTTAAGCGAATATTATTTAAGAATCTTCTTGATCTTACTATTTATATATATATATATATATATATATATATATATATATATATATATATATATATATATATATATTTTATATTTTTTTATTATTTTCAAGTGCAACAAATTTTTCAATCCAAAAAAAAAAGGGAGGCTAATCATAAGTATTCGTTAGCTTGAATTTGACTTTACTCGAAATATATATTCAACTTGTCATAAGGGGCTTTCACGCACGTGCGCAATTGCAAAGATTCCCCCGCCACTTTAAATTTGTTTATTTGTGTACTTCGCTATAAAAACCAATGACGACCAAGTTTATACCTTGGAGGTAAAATATATACTCCCTCCCCACTACTTTTAATTTTCTATCTTAATTTCATGTATTTTTTAAAAAAATATATATGAAATTATAAAACAATATTATACAAAGTTTCTAAATTAATATTTATTGAGACCTATCTTAAGTCATTAATTTTAATTACTTTGAAGATTAATGATTTATTTAATTTTCTCATCGATCCTTTGTTTGGTTAAATGATGAGAAAATTAAATGGGGCATAAAACCTAATCAAATGCATTACAAATAATATCATAATGACTATGGCTTCTATTACCCACTCTCATTTAATGGAGAGTTTGAGCTATTTGTATTTTGGGAATCATTGTCAACATAAGCTAGCTTAGTTGCTGTGTAATTCTTCTTTTTAAAGACTATGGTAAAATAATTATGCTCCCCTCTTTTCCGAATTAATATTGATTTTTTTAATTTTAAACATTTTCAAATTGATTTGGATATATGGTCATACAATTATTAAATTCAATTTTAGCATTAAAAGCTCTTCAAGTTGGACCAATATATATTCCTAATCATCTTTTCATATTCTCTTTGATTACTTGGAATTTTAAGGTCATGTATATATTGAACAATCATGTATTATCTATACAGTTATAAATAAGTTGTTGCCATTTGATAACATCAAAATTCATTATCATAAAAAAAATCCGCAAAAAAAAAATAAATATTAGATCTGACGAGGGGAGAAAGAAAGAAAAAACAAATTATGTCATTGCTAAAGACAATTTTCGCTACTGCTCATCGGTCGATTTTGCCATTAGAGGGAGAGAAATGAGGATCGAGTTGATGACTTAATTGAATAAAGCGAAGAAATGAATGGACATGGTGATGGTGATGGTATTACCATGTGTTGTGAAAAACACCACTCAAAGACTATTGTTGTTGATAAATTAAATGAATAATAAGTAAGAAAAACAAACAAAAAAACATCAAGATTATCAAACCACGAGACACCAAGAATTTTTACGTGGAAAACCCTCTAAAACTAAGAGGTAAAAACCACTTTTACGATCTCCTAAAAATCCACTAGAATAATATGAGAGAATACAAAGATATCTTAATTTGAGTACAAACTCAAATTACTTCACCACAATAACTATGTGATGGGCCCAAATAAAACACCCTTCTATTTGAACTATCTTTCTCTCCTCTCTATTTTCTAAAGCTTCACGTGCTTTTTCTCTCACTTCTCATTTCTTCCAACTCTTGGATTGCTCTCTTGATGAGACTTGAGAGAGAGTTGGTTTTGGTGTATTTGATCCTCAAGCTTAGCTTCCCTTTTATAGTGCAATGGAGGAGAAGAGTAATCATGAGTTGGGCAAACAATTCAAACAAATGGCAAACAAAGTGTAGTGGGTGAGTGATGAGTGGGTGGGTGAGGAATACTTTTTTTTTGAGTGGGTGGGTGAGGAATATTTTGACTAACAATCTCCCCCTCCGAACTCCAATCTCAAATGACTTCCGGCCACTGGAGTCCATTCCACCAATTCTTTGCAAAATTCCTGTTGTCACGAGTAACAACTTTTGTTAACATATCTAAGGGATTCTCGCCGCATTTGAACTTTCTTCACTTTCATCAATTCCTTTTCCATCACTTCTCGAAGCCGGTGATAACGAACATCAATATGTTTGGTCCGATTATGATATGTGGCATTCTTGGTCAAGTCAATTGCACTGACGACTATCACAATAAACCACGACTCATCTTGTTTCAAACCCAACCCTTGGAGAAACCGCTTAACCACAACATCTCCTCGCCGCCTTGAGAAGCAATGGATGTATTCTCGACTCAGCCAGAGACAAAAGCAACACACTTTTGCAACTTGATCGCCACGACATCGCTTCTCCCCGCAAAAGTAAACAAATACCGGAAGTAGACTTCTTCTCTTCGAACTCCGCCATGTCTGCGTGATCTCAGAAAACCCTCCAAGATTTGGACTCGTACTACCAAAAACCAAACATAAACCGGAAGTAGCTTTCAAGTATCCGAGAATCCACTTAATCGCTTCCCAATGTTCTCTCGTCAGATTTGACAAATACCGCTCCTGGCAACGCCAATCGCATGAGCAATATATCCGCCGCGTCTGATAAACCATTGCAGATACATAAGACTCCTACAAAGGGTAGAGTAGGGAACTGCTTCCATATCATCTCTCCTTCCTCGGTAGAGGACACATGCACTTTGTCAACTTAATATGACTAGCCGCCAGGTGTGCTAACTGGTTTAAGATCACTCATGTTGAACCTTGCAAGCACCCGCCAACATACTT
Organism: Panax ginseng; assembly: GCA_020205605.1. Classification (NCBI taxonomy): domain Eukaryota; kingdom Viridiplantae; phylum Streptophyta; class Magnoliopsida; order Apiales; family Araliaceae; genus Panax; species Panax ginseng. Next base: position 2,643,898 of record CM035138.1, on the reverse strand, counting down.
CTCTTGTGACAACCACAACCTCTTGGCTTTCCCGTCACGAACAATCTTCATACCCAAAATCTGTTTAATTGGACCCAAGTCCTTCATATCAAAGGACTTGAACAACTCACCCTCGAGCTGCATGAATCATATCAAGATCCCCGCCTAACTATCAACATATCATCTACATATAACAACAGAATAACAAAGTTACCATCCGGGAACCTCTTGACATACACACAATGATCTCGCAATTGTTCTACTATAACCTCGATCCACCATAAATGAATCAAATTTCATGTACCAACTTTGCCTTGGGCTTGCTTTTTGTCGTATAAACTTTTCTTCAACTTGCAGACAAGTGTTCTTTCCTTTAACTTCAAATCCTCCGGTTTGTTCCATGTAGATTTCTTCCTTCAAATCACCATGAAGAAAAGCGGTCTTCACATCCAACCGCTCAAGCTCAAGATCCATACTAAGAACTAATCCCAAAGACTACTCGAATAGAAGTCATCTTTACGATTGGAGAAAAAATCTCATCAAGTCAATACCTTGCTTTTGAGCAAAAACCCTTGACAACTAGTCGAGCCAGACTTTACTAGTTTATAAGCCATCCTTTTAAGCTTAAACACCCATTTGTTCTTCAATGTTTTCGCTTTTCTAAGTGTAGTCAACTCATAGGTGTGATTCTTGTGCAAAGAATCCATCTCATCTCTGCATAGCTCTCACCAATTGCCGCTTGTCCTTATGAGTCTTGACTTCTTGAAAATCCTCTGGCTCCCCTCCTCAAAGAATTAAAAGATATTCGGATGAAGGATATCTCGATTGATGGCACACGCGATTCTCTAGTGGATCTTCTTAGTGAGGTTCTTCAATATCGAGTTGCTCCCTCGATCAACACTCTCTGCATCGATCCCACCCATCACCATCGTGCAAGTCCAGATCCATATCTTCATTCGACCTCCTTCTCCAACTGTGGCATTCTCAGATTGGAGGAGGAACTTCACCAGAGTCCGAACTCTATTATCTCTGGGTGTAAAGTAGCATTATCGAATGCTCATAATTACGTGCTCATGAAACACCACATCTCTCGCTCTGAATAATTTTCTCAGACTGGATCCCATAACCCAGATCCAAACTCGCATCTCCATAGCCAACAAATACACACGGAGTAGATTTTTCATCAAGTTTCGATCTTTGTTCCTCGGGGATATGTGCAAAAGCCTTGCACCCAAATACCCTCAAATAAGAATAAGACAAATCCTTACCACTCCAAATCTTTTCCGAATCAAAATCCAACGGTCTTCGATGGAGATCTATTAATCGTGTAACAAGCAAGCACGAATGACTTCACCCCGAATGACTTAGCGAACAGCCATTCTCAACACGCATCGCACTTCTCTCTCAATAATAGTCGGTTCATTCTCTCCCGCACCATTATATGTTGTGGGGTACCAGAATACGATCTTTCATGTCGAATGCCATGCTTTATCGCAATATTCAACAAACTCCTTTGAAGTGTATTCCCCCGTTGTCGCCACTGAAGACACTTCAATGATTTTCCGATCTCCTTTCAACCATAGCATGAAGACTACGAAAATCTTTGGAATACACCGGTCTTTTGTTCTCAACAAAAATACCCACACCTTCCGCGAAGCATCATCAATAAAGGTAACGAAGTACTTATTTCCACCCAAAGACTCAACCTCAATGGGTCCACATACATCGGAATATACTCTCTCTAGTAGTTCTGATTTTCTTTTAGCTGAACTACTAAAAGAGACTCTATGTTGTTTCCCAAACAAACAATAATCACAAGGGCTTAAAACAGTACATTTAGCAGAAAGAATGAGTGACCTTTTGGCTAATAACTGCAACCCTTTCTCACTCATGTGGCCAAGCCTCTTATGCCATAAGTTTGGTGAAGAGTCATCCTCAACTGCATTCAATTCACTAGAACACATCTTCACATGAGTCTTGTACAACGAACAACAAGCAACTCCTCTTGCAAACACCATAGAGCCCTTGGTAAGCTTCCACTTTCCACTGCCAAAGTGATTCTCATAGCCTTCTCTGTCTAAGGCCATGCCAGAAATCAGGTTGAGACGCAAATATGGAACGTGTCTAACATCCCTCAAGGTAACAGTGCAACCAACACCTGTTTGAATGCAAACATCTCCAATTCCAATAATCTTGGACTGATCAGTATTTCCCATTCTCACGTACCCAAAGTCTCCAGCTTTGTAAGTTGTGAAAAATTCTCTCTTAGGTGTCGCATGATACGATGCACCAGTATTAACCACCCAATCAACTTTCTGATCATCAACGTGCAAGCATTCTTCTTCCCCAAATGAAAGAATCACAACATCTTCGTGGATCGTGGGCTGCAGTGTTCTTTTCTCAACCTTTCCCTGCCACCATTTTTCCTCATTGTCTAACCAGATTCCGAAATTTCTCCGAAATGACCTTCCTTATTGCAATGGAAACATTTATATGTTTCACCTTGTCTGGTCTTTGACTTGCTCCTGTAGTTTTTGCTTTTGCTGCGACTTGTATCTCCTTTGTGAGATCCTCTAAAATTGCTTCTGCCCCTGTTCTCTGTGACAAGAGCATGAGTCTCAGAATTTACGCCTTGCTCCTTTCGCCTTGTCTCCTCATTATGAAGACTATCTTTGACCATCTCAGATAGTCATTTTTCCTTCCTGAGTTTGAATTGCTTAGAGACACTACTAAGGTCTCCCAAATTGCTTGGCAACGAATCGGCGAAGGAGGAGAGCACAATCTCATCATCAAGATTCAACTTCATGGTGGACAACTGGTTCACCAAACCTTGAACTCACTTCATACGCTTCCAGGCACTTCTCCTGGGTCCTCATACTTTAGATTCACAATTTTCCTAATGACAAAAGTTTTATTTTGTGCATTCTTCTTCTCGTATATAGACTCTAGTGTTGTCCATAAAGTGTGAGCATCCGTCTCTCTGCGAAACACGATGGAACACACTTTGATCAATCCAACGCTTGGATGTGACCAATAGTCTTCCTATTCATTTTATTCCAATCACCCTCGATTTATCCACTCAGCTTTTTCCTCGAGCTCCAACGGATCATATAAATCCTTGCAATAAAGGATATCCTCCATTCTGGGCTTCCAAATCGAAAAATTTGAAGAGGTCAATTTAATCACGGGCTCCGATCGATTCCTCCATAAAATTTATCAAAACAACCAAGCAAATAACCTTAGCTTTGATACAATTGTTGGGAAAAACACCTCCCAAAGACTGTTGTTGTTGATAAATTAAATGAATAATAAGTAAGAAAAACAAACAAAGAGACACCAAGATTATCAAACCACGAGACACCAAGAATTTTTTACGTGGAAAACCTCTAAAACTAAGAGGTAAAACCACGGGACGATCTCCTAAAAATCCACTAGAATAATATGAGAGAATACAAAGATATCTTAATTTGAGTACAAACTCGGATTACTTCACCACAATAACTATGTGATGGAACCCAAATAAAACACCCTTCTATTTGAACTATCTTTCTCCTCTCTATTTTCTAAAGCTTCACGTGCTTTCTTTCTCTCACTTCTATTTCTTCCAACTCTTGGATTGCTTCTCGGATGAGACTTGAGAGAGAGTTGGTTTTGGTGTATTTGATCCTCAAGCTTAGCTTTCCTTTTATAGTGCAATGGAGAAGAAGAGTAATCATGAGTTGGGCAAACAATTCAAACAAATGGCAAATAAAGTGTAGTGGGTGAATGATGAGTGGGTGGGTGAAGAATACTTTTTTTTGAGTGGGTGGGTGAGGAATATTTTGACTAACACCATGATCCATGATGGTATTACAAAAAAAATTTGTTTGTAAGTGTGAAAGAAGTTGTGGCGACCATGAAATAATTTTTGCCCAGATACTGAGGAAGCTATTAACATTTACACTATTTCTTTGTATTAGAACTCAGTCTTGGTATTAGAACTTAAAATTGATCCTCAGTCTTGGTATTAGCAATTGTCTTTGTGCTATTAACATTTAGTACACCATTTCTGCACAATCATCTAGATCACCATCAAGATCTGAATGTCATTTCTGCACAACATTTACACTTTTTTTTTGCTATGATTTGTTGTCTTTGGTAAAGTAAATCTATTACTACATTATCTTTGTTTTAGTAAAAATATATTTTGTAATGATGAAACTTTATTTTTTAATTATGAATATATATTATGTTGTTAAAAAAAAATTTGGCCCCCCCCCCCCAGATCAAATCTAGTTTCGTCCCTGTCATGATCGATTCAGTATATAACAAGTTTAACTCTTTTTTCCTTTTTTCTGTTATCAAACTCTTATTCTTCTTCTTTTGGTATATATACTTAATTCTAAACATAATATCACATGTTCTTAGTTACTACTCCATTTTTTTGTTACTGTTCTCACTCCTCTTTTCTATTATATAATAAAATTATCTCAAGCACAAATTATAATACAAAATAATATATTTTATTTATTTATTATATGATACACTCACAATATAAAAAATATATAATATTATAACAACTAATACAAATAAATATTTACAAGAAACAAATAATATATATAATATATATATATATATATAAGAAATTAATAAAACAATATATATAAACGGTAATGTTAGGGGTCTCAAATTTTTAATCTCAAATAAAATGACATTAAATATTTTAATGATAATTTATAGTATGAATTAGAAACGGTCAAATCTCTTCCCATTTTCTCATCTTCTGTCTTTTACATGTGAACCCGTTTAAGAAAATTTTAATTAAATTGTGAAAATTCCTTCTAAAAAAATTAATTCCCATTCTAAATACTACTACCTTTTTTCTTCAAAACTTTTGTAATCTCTTTTTTTTTTTTTGACACTTTTACAAAATAGTCCCCTCAGCTGGCAAGGAATGAAGAGTTCATTTGACTTCAACTCATATTAAAGCTTGATTAGGACAATGAGACACTAAAATTTTAAGTTTTAGAAATTTACATTAATTAATGTGTTAATTAATGTACTCCAACTAATTCTTTTTGTGGGAGAGAGAGAGAGTAATGTATTTTAAATTTTGATTATGCATGGTGCGTAAAAAAAATGTTGAGGATTGGGCCAATCATAGGTATCCCAAACTAGACATGCTAAATGCCAGTAAGAGCTATCCTACTATGCAATTTTCAGTGGCCCGTGTTCCGCCTAATAATATACACTCGTCGGCTATATTTTCATTACATGGCCAGGCCAATCGTACTATTAATTGCTCCTCCATTCTTGTAACAATTTTATGGTCAGATATGTAACAACAATTACATGAACTCAGCTTTTAAGGATTTTGATAATTTATGAAAATTGATATTCTTACATGAAAGTGTGACCTATTCACTATTTATATTAGAGAGATTAATTTTTTATGTGAAAATATCAATTTCCTAATTTATTTGACTTTTAACCTAGTATTTTTTGACACGTCATAATAGAATTTCTCTAAAACTCATTTAATATATTATTTATGTATATATTTTAATAACTAGAATTTATTTGATCCTTCATTTACAGCTAGTGATCACATATGTTAATGACAAATAAGCAGAAGTTATTTGAAAGTGTTTGATAGCTTATAGGGATGGAACCGATCATGAAAATTCTTGATAATCTATGACTCAACGCAAGAGAATCAATATATTAGATAGTATAATTTATTTGTCAAATGAAATTCAAAAGTTTCTTCAAATACATTCCCCTCCTAGCTAGCTAGCTAGCTAGGCCATAAGCATATATATATATATATATATATATATATATATATATATATATATATATATACTGATCCTAATCTTAAGTTTTTATTTTTTATTTAAACATACTTTGCATACCCTCCTTTAGCGACGACGAATTGCTTGATTTATCTCGTCCGTCGCTATATATGTAATCGTCAGCTTTAGCTTTTTAGCGACGGATCAATCGTCATTTGGTTAAATACCAGGGATATGCAAGGTATGTTAGATAAGATGCGAATTTAAGATCCTGATCAGATATATATATAAATCGACTCTTTCCAAATAACTAGAGGGATCGAGTTAAGAGCGAACCCGCTTATAACGATTTGGTTGTTTCAGCTGCTATAAAGATAAAAAAATCCGCTTATGCTATAATAAGCGATTTTTTTTTGCTTATTCTAGTTAAGTTAGAAACGGACTATATATATATATATATATATATATATATATATATATATATATCAAGCAAAACAATCTTCCCGCATTATTCAAACATAAATGACTAATTCATACTTTTTCTTTTATCAATTCTTGGTCAATTTTGATTGCCCATTCTCTCAAGAAACAAGGCAGGCAAGCCCTTATTTTTGAACCTCAACCCATTTTTAATTTTTTAATAAGTAATAATAGATCTCCTTCTCTTTCTCTTTATCTTTCTCTTTCTCACACACAAGCACAAACACAGAGTTTCCAGGAAAAGCACCTGGTGAGATTAAATATTTGATATATATATATATATATATATATATATATATATATATATATATATATATATATATGAGAAAACAGGCAGGACTCAGGAGAGCTTCTTAGCATGTTCTAAACTAGTTGAAAATTAAATAATACAGAAAGAAACAACTAATATATCTTTCCAGAGTTTAATTAGTAGTATAAGTTTATATTTCAACAAGTAATTAAAAATTAGAAGGTCACTGACTCAGTGTAAGATGTTCATGCATTCAACCACTTTCTTGTTAATGCTCTGACAAATTCTACAACCCCACCAAAACTAGTCCAGATTTTGCTGGACCCACAAATTTTATACAACAATAAAAAATTATAAATCCAGACATGGAATTTCATGAATCCTAAGCTGCCCAACATTTCTTTAATCTTTTGAATTTGGACAGAAACGTGTTAAACTTTTACACCTCATAAAGATGTTAGGCAAACTTATAGTAGTATTATTATTTTGGCTAAAAAAACAAAGAAAGTCGTTGCGCATAATAAAATACATTCCCTAATATGTTATGTATAAAAAAGTATTTTTATAACTTTTTAAAAATATTATCATTATAAAAATATATCTCCTTTGTTGTTGTTGTTGTTGTTATTATTATTATTATTAATCTTAATTTTCTGAACACATGCAAACTTATTTGACTACCTCTTTTCTTCTCATTATTTTCTTCTTATTATTTCGAATCAATCATGTAATATAAGAATTTTATTGTGTGCGTGTTACTTCTTAGTCAATATAATCTTAATTTTGCAGACCGATTAAAATATTGTGGTCTTTTTAATTTATTTTATAAGAATTTGAACCATCAAACAATTCCAGTTTAAGCTCTTCAGGTATTCAACTGATACCTTTATAACACTACATATAACTTTCCCCATCAAGTTTTATTAATTCTAAAAAAAAGTATTAGAATAATTAAACAGCTTCTATTTGTTATTTCTCAAATCTCTGTCATTTACATGTTACGGTTAGTTTGGTCAAACCCTATTCCTCTACCAGAATAACATTTTGTTAGAATTTGAGCTTAAATCAAATTTTAAACACAGGTGTAAGATCCCAAATAATTAATAAATGAAATTAATTTCCTCTAATTATTATTTTGAAATAGTAAGGGTTGATGTGATTAATGTGGATAATTACGGGTAAAATACGCAAATATTTCAAAATATGCAAGTGGTTATAAAATATTCATTGTTGTCGGGGGGAATATTCGTTTGGTAGTGGAATATTCGTGATCGTCGGGGAATATTCGTGATACGGCAAGAAAATGACCATGTAATTTCCCATAACGAAAAAAGCTGATTGGAGGAAGAAAATGACAAATATAAGTTGTTTAAAAATAACGGCGTAGTTTATTACTGCTTTACACCGTTGGAATACCTGGGTGGTTAAAACAAGAATGTCTGGCGTTGTTGAATCGGAAGACACTTGTGATTGCACCAATTATCGACTCTTACGTAAGAAAGGCACTACTCAATAATGGTTACGATAATTACTGCTCGGTGTTTTATTTTATTGATTCAATAATTCTTTGCGTTGATATTTTATATTCTTTGTGTTTTAATAATTGTCATTACACAAGATTTTTCATTGTCGAAACAATAATTCATATTATCCTAATAATATTATTAGATAACATTATTGGCAATGTCTAGAAAGTTCTGCCTAAGGAGAGGTTTGGTCACCTAATTGCGCGCCAAGAAGGAGAAATTCTTATTGAAAAGCCCCTCTTTCCTTTAACCTACCGTTTGTCAATATTGTGATTCTATAATATTATTTGTGAATAATTAATTATTGATTCATATGATGAGGAAAATATTGATTTTATGTGGATATAGATGGAGAAAATTTTAATGTGACAATTGTTAAAAATTGAAATTTTATCTTTTCTCGATAAAATAATTCATTTAAATATATATTATTATATTTTAATAATATAATAATGGTGATATTTTTACAACGAATGTGGGATATATGAGTATACGAGGAGAAAAGAGTATTTTTGTTGCAATAAATGTTTAAAACATGTTAAACATGTCTGTGGACCCCATTTATCGACCGAAATTTGATTATAAATTTCTAAAATCACCCGTTTATGGATTTCGGTCAATTTTTGTTGGGAATTTAGAAAACTTTCTTCCGCAAAGTTGTAGAGAATTGAATTTCCTATAAAAACTCATGAGATTTGAATTTTCTGATAAAAGGGCTATTTATTATGAATTATTGAAGTTCTGGAGTTCAAATAATTGATTTTGGAAGTTTTAAATATTTATATTAACAAAACGTTTTTTACATTTGCAAGCCTCATTAATCACATGTTAAGTTGCTGAAATCAGAAGTCTAGTATGTATGGAAAATTTTAATATATATTAATATTATATTAAATTTTCTCGCTTTTGTTCTTCTAAGCAATTTCCTATAAATAAAAGCTTAGGTTAGAATTGAAAATCACACCGTAAATCAAGTTTTCTCTCTATATTATCGGCGTATTCTTGTGAGTATTTTGAGTATACTTTGAGTATTGCTATATCTATGAAAGTTCAAGATATAATACATATCCAAAGATTCCAGGTTAAGATCGATCTTTCGAGGTAAGGGATATTATTTTTCAGTAATGATATTATTTCTTCAATATCATTATGTTTAAATATTGATCCGAAGTTTTTTATCAAATTTGGAACGTTTGGTGTCTGAGTTACTATTCACGATATGTTACTATTCACGATATACTGACTATTCATTTATCAATACAAGACTATTCATCGAAAAATGAAAATTTTTCTTTTCGTCTAAAATATCTATTGTGGATACTAGCTTTGATTGTATCCATGTTTTGATCATTCTTGAATTTTACACCACTATGATTATTTTTGAGGTATTTTTGACGTGGATAAAACAAAGTACTTAATCCTTAATCCTTAATCCTTGTCATTTTGTTTCACCGATTCATTTCTTTAAAAAAAATATTTTCATCATCCTCGGTCTTAAATGATGATATTATTGAATATCTTTGGCCTGTGAGAGTGCAAAGATGAATGATTTATGATGAATATCTTTGGCCCGTAGTGCAAAGATGAATGATTTCGATGAATATCTTTGGCCAGTAGTGCAAAGATGAATGATTTCGATGAATATCTTTGGCCCAGTAGTGCAAAGATGAACAAAGGTTTAGATGAACATGACCAATCGGTGAATGTCCTCGGCTCCAGATAGTGCAAGGATGAATTTTTGATCTCGAGATATATATTGATTGATGTTACGAGGATAAAAATAGACAATGAACTTTAAAATTCATACATGTAAGATAGTAGTTTGCATTCTCTACTTAACTCTTCTAATGAATTATTATTTCACACATGCGAATATTGATTTAAAACTTGTTGTCTATTGTATTCTATTATATTTTTCCTGTTGAAGACTAACGATAATTTTGTTGTATATTATCTTAGTCATAATATTCTTTATTGGGCTAATCGAGCTCACCCTTTTCCTTTTGTTCCATTTTTCTTCTCTCGTGAGGCGAGAATATAATGGAGTATGCAGTCGGGGGTATGGAATGAAAGTTCTAGGGAGAGTTGTTTAGTAGTCCTCACCATTGTTGTAAAATAATGTACCAATAATTATGATGAGGATTTATTTGTATGTGGATATTGTCTAGATGGCAATATCTGTATTTAAACTCACAGTTTTACTATTGTAATAATAAAGTTGTAGTTGTTTCTGTACCGTGTATTGACAACTCAGAATGGGGGATGTAGACCTATTTTGGGGGTGTCACAACAGGTTTTTAAATTATAATTTAAGTGCGTTCCATTAATTATTTGAGGTGAATCTACTTATAAATGTGTTTTACTTTATGAATAAATTAAAACCAAGTATTAGGAAACTCAAATTCATAGGTTAATAAATGAGAAATTTACTTTCAAATATCACTCATTAAAAATAATAAATAAAACTTGTGGAAAGTGAGAGTCTCACATCGATTAAAAACTAAACGTTAAAAAGGTATATATATATATAGATATATATAATTAGATTGATGTTGGGTTTGGGTGCCAATGGGCACCTCACTTTTATAGAAAAAATAGTACCTAGTTAAGGCTTGATTTGGGTTCACCACACGCGTTGCCCCCTTAGATTGGGCGGGCAAGGCACAGGCCGTTGCATATATATGTTTTTGGGCGAAAAATTTCTTTTGATTTTTTACTTAGTTCCTTCAATTTTATTTATTATCAGTATATGAAACTGTTTCATTTTGAAAACATGGGGAATAACACCACAACACCTAGACACAGTGTCGCAGCGCTACTCTTGCTTCACATGCACTTGCTCGTTCAAATTGAACAGTCATGCCTTTTCGTCCATATATTTTCATCTATGCTGAACATATGTGTTCAGTCAGTTCGCAACTACGAATTCAATTATTTTGACATTCAATTTTTAATTGTGTCATCTTTTCAATCATATTGAGAGAGTTCAAAGTATTGTTTGGTTCGTCGAGTGTGCTATTTGAAGTGTTGCTATAGTACTACTCGTTGTCATTATATCTTAAAAGAGAAACGATAATAAGTCTAAGCGTAATTATCTTAAAAACATACCGGAGTGAAATGTAAATACTTGAACTTTAAGTTGAGACTTAGGTTTTTAGTCAACCTTAAATTTTAATTAAAAATGCATATATAAATACGAAAGATTAATTATTAAAATTAAATATTAAAATTTTAAACTATATAAAAATTTAATATTAAATTTTTAAAAAAACAAAATAATCTCATTATATAGTAACACTCAATTTGTGATCTGTAGTCATTCGTTTTTAAGTAAAATTTATAGTCATTCTAATAATAATAGTAAGTCAATTTAAAATTCAAAATTTTAAAGATAAAATAAATTAAATATTAAAGATAATTTTATTTGAAAAAAACCCATATTTCGTACGGGACACATAGTTAGTCATTTTTATTTTCTTAAGAGTAAAATACAGTGACACCCCCTCTAGATAATCATAATAACACTCATCTCCCCTCTAGTTTCTTAAGTAACAGTTAGTACCCCTGCAAGTTTTTAGAGTTGACTAAATAGATAAAGTTATATATTTACCCTTGTATTTTATCAAATTTTAATTACTAAATATTAAAATAAATTAAATTAAATTATTAATGAAGCTATTCTAATTTGAGTATATTGATAGTTTAGTGTTTGGTGCTTAACAACAAAAAATATTATTTGAATTTTTAGTTTCATATTATGATTTTGATTACTCAAGTACTATTCACCCGGGGTACTATTCATGATAAAAATTGATTCGTTTACGGTCTAATTTATTTTTGATACAATATTATTCTTGAATTTTACTCCACAAAGTAGTATCATGTTGACAATTTGGACATTATTGAATTCTGGATAAATTAAATTTTAAATTTATAAAAATTTATCCTTTGCTTTCTTTTAATTGAATTCTTATATCATTGTCATCATCCTCATGCTTATATTATGTTGAAAGTCATCTATGGTCGTAGTGCATAGATGGACTTGGTATGATTATGACCAGGGATTATTCGGTATAATCATGACCATAATGTTACAAATGTTGTGGTAAAAAGTCTTCATTAGTCTGTAGATGCATCGATGGACGAGTTGTTGGCATGATCATGACCATTGATGAAAACACGAATATCCTTGGCCCGTAGTGCATGGATAATTTGTGGTCGTGATACTAATGAATATCATTGGTTCTAGTGCAGGGATGATGTGGATTATTTATTAAGCTGAGTCTCAGCAATAAAAGTGATGAAAAACCTTTTAAATCATAGAAGTTAATATATATCATGCTCTACTTGACTCTTCTAATGGATTGTTTGTTCCGCTGCAGTTAAAATTGATATCTATTGTATTTTATCAGTTTAACACTGTTGAAGGCTAACGATAATTTTATTCTGCATTATCTTAGTCATAATATATATTTTTTACTGGGCTAGTTGAGCTCACCCTTTTGCTTTCATTGTTCTCTTCAGGAAATGAGAACGTAGGGAAATGGAACTAGTCGAGGGAGCGGGTAGTGATGGTCCGTATGTTTGCATTAGTAGTCCTAACTATTCTATGAAATAAAGTGTGATAATAAATGTATTGAGGACTCCATTTGAGTTTGAATCTTTATCTAAGACAATATTCGTATTAAAACTCTCAGTTTGTGTTTTGTCGTACTTTACACGACAGTTGTATTATTAAGTTGTATTTGAATTTTGTACCATGTATTTGGCGACTCAAGATGGGTGATGTATACCTATTTTGAGAGCGTCGCAAAAGGAAAGCGTAATTATCTTAAAAACATACCAGAGTGGAATATTAATACGTACTTGAACTTAAAGTTGAGACTTAGGTTTTCACTCAACTTTGAACTTTAATTAAAAATGCATATATAAATACGAAAGATATTAATTATTAAAACTTAATATTAAAATTTAAAACTATATAAAAATTTAATATTAAATTAAAAAAAACAAAATATTCTCATTATATAGTAACACAATATGTGATGGGTAATCATTCGTTTTTAAGCAAAATTTATATTCATTCTAATAATAATAGTAAGTCAATTTAAAATTCAAAAAATATATTTTATAGTCGCAACATAAAATAAATTAAATATTAAAGATAATTTTATTTGAAAAAAACCCATGTTTCGTACGGGACACGTAGTTAATTAGTCATTTTTATTTTCTTAAATTAGGTAAGATTATCTTTATAAGAAAATTATTTCTCTTCAAATTACATTTTCTAAGTAATAATAAAGTATTACTAAAAAATAAAACTATTATATATTTTATTAATAATAACAATTTAATACTTATATCGTTCCAAAACATAAAATTGTTATTGACTTTTTAAATTTAACATAAGATATTTTTAAATTAAAAATTAACATGACTTCTTATAATTTTAGTCAAGACAATGACAACTATTGTAAATTATATAAAATTACTCCTCCGCTCCAAATTAATTGTTCAGTTTTGACTTTTTAAAGTCAAATTGACCATTTCTAAAACTAATCTTTTTACTATTTTTGCTAATATATAGGTGAAGAGATTATAACCAAAAGAAAGTATATACAATTTATTACTAATCCTAATTTTTATAATTTTAGAAATATATGTATATATGCTTAATTATTAATTCTAAAAATAGTCAATTTGACTTAAAAAAATCAAAACTGATCAATTAATTTGTAAATTAAATTTATTGTTTCATAATTTGTAATGAGTTATCCCAATTTTAAGTTTAAAAATATCTTAAATTAATTTTTAAAAATCAATAATAATTTTATAATTTGAAAAAGATAAAGTATTAGGTAATATTTTTGAATTTCAAAACATATCAACATGACTTCAAAAATAATTCTTATATTTTGGAAGGAGGGAGTAAAATTGAAGGATAAAGGGAGGCTGATGAGACTTATATAACACCATAAGTAGCGTAAGAAATAAGGAAGAAATAGCGGTGGTTCCTTGCATTGCATTCGGACATTGTTTTGTCAAATTGACAAAATCCATTGACAATTTAGGAATTTTACAGAAAGAAGAAATGATAATGTGGAAGATTTTGGATTAATTTAATGTAAAACAAGATCTTCATGTTAAGTGGAAATTAAGGAATTCGTCCATTTTTCATTTTCTTTTTCCATGGGATGATAAAGATATATAAATTATTTACCATTTTAAAATTACTCATTTCATTAGCGAAAGGGATTTAACAAGTTTTTAATGATTAAAGTTGAACAATGGATAGATTAATTAATATATGGCTCACTTTCAACTCTTATATAATTCGGTTGAAAGAATAATTACTTAGATTTAAGCATGTAAATTAGATGCATGCACTTTCTCTCTTTCTTTCTTTTTTCTTTTTTTTTGTAAACAATGCACTTTCTCTCATCAAGTAAAATCAAACCTAGCTAACTAAGATCTAGGATTGTTAATTACTCTAATTTGATTAAGAGTTCTACTATATATTGTGAAAGATTTCTGTCGAATTATATACGATTGCGACGTAAATCAATATATGAAATTTAATAAGATTATAAAATTGGCACATTGTATGAAATACATTGTAGAAGTATTATTAATTAAATTTATTCACATAATTTGTAATAAAAAAATCGATATATATATATATATATATATATATATATATATATTATCCTTTGATCAATTAATTAACTACAAAAATATGACTTGGGTGGTTGCCTTAGGCTTAGTCGTTAGCTTATTTAACGATAACAATTGAATATAATGGCATTAAATATTACTTATTTCTTCACCGAAATTTAAAAGTGGTAAGAATTATTACAATTAATTATAAAAATTACAAGTTTATAAGTGAAGTAATTAATCCTGTGCTACAAGTAAAACATAAAATGGTGTGAATTTAAGGAATGAACTAATTAATGGGTGAAATCTAACAGCCAAATTGATACTAATATATATATATATATATAGAGAGAGAGAGAGAGAGTTTTTGGCGGGTTCATGCACCAGGACCAAATGTCCCATATCAATGGTCCCATTCTAGTTATTAAGAATTATATATATATATATATATATATATATATTATGTACTAGACAATACCGCACTAGCACATCACCCCACCCGAACATTATTTATATATTCTTCTTCATTTTCAGATATGCTTTGATTATTACTAGCTATATAGTAGTATTTTATATAAAAAATTCATATTTTTACATAATTTTTAATATTTTTACATGTATGACCTACGTAAAAAATTGATATATTAATAAATATGTGAGTCTTACGTATAAAAATATCAAAAAATAATATAAAAATATAACTTTTGTATTTCATATTATTATTTAGTATCAGATAGTGTGTGATCATTATAATTAAGAAGCTGACTGCCATGAATTAATCATGTTAATTACGTACACTTAAACGCTTTGCTTATTAGACTAATACAATGTTTAGTTTAGGGGTTGAACCGAAATACTAGTTGGGATTCTTTATTTATTAATTTTACAAATATATATATATATATATATATATATATATATATATATATATATATATATATATATATATATATATATATATATATATATATAGATAAAAAGATGGAAGGGATGAGGTGAAGTGTAATCTAATTAAGAACAGAAGTGACCATGTACCATGAATCTGTATGTTTCAAAGACTATGTATATTGGATGATTTTGTTAGGTCAATAAATTAACAAGCTGTCTGATTCTACTTCTAGATATATACTAGAAAATATTAGTACGGTTTAGGGGACCATATACATACATACATCCTCTAATAACTTAATTTATCCTTGTAAACATGTGCCAATTTTAATAATATATGTTATAATTAAGTAAAATAAAGTTACATTTGAAGAGGATTTTAGAAAAAGGATTACAGTTAATTCGATCTACTTTCTATCGCATTTTCCATTCATAATGTTATTTTTTTATAAAAAAAAAAATTAATTATTTGTGTTTGATGCATGTGAACACTAATGCAGGACTAAAAGTAAATTTTAATATTAATGTTCTTATATAGTAATTGAATACCCTATTAGAAGGGGTATCAAAATTCAAAAGAGGGACTGAATCTGGATCATTTTTTTTGCTAATCAATTGTAGCTTTCTGCGATCGATGTGCCCTAGTTGTCTATAATACCTGATAGCTCCATTAACCGACTTCAAATCAACGACAAGTTGTTTAAGCTTTAATTAATGTCTATATTCATTTTAAAAATAATCTAATTCTGAAATTTTGAGGACAATATATATATTCTTTTCATGTTTGTCACTTGATATAATAAATATTTAATTTTATAGTGATGACATAATACGTAGTAAAATTCTATTGTTATACTTAATGATAATGTGTCATTATACTTAAGGGGGTACGCTAATATATAAGACAAATTGAATGTATTCCTCCGTGTCTCAAATTTTTGATCTATTAATGATATGTTACTGAATATTTTAATAATAATAATTTATAACATAATTAATCACGTGCGATCTATCCAATCAATGTTATATTGACATATCATTTAATATATTTTTTGAGATAAAAAATTTAAGACCTGCATACATCACCCAATAGTATACTTTTTAAACTTTGAATGTTATGAAAAATCATGTTCATAAATTGGAGTTAAAATATTCTTGTTATATTTCTTGCACTTAAAATGTTAAATAATTTAACGTGATTTAAATAGAGGAAAAAGAGAATCAAATGGAAATTTAGAAATTCAAAAGACAGATAATGCGTAAAGGAAGTTGTGCAGTCATTACCAAAAAGTCTCTTTTCTTGGACTGATCTACAAATAGTGGACTAGTAGTAGTATTCTTTTCTTCCTGCACTGCACTAGTGCACTGTATCATTTTTACATTAATAATATTCAAATTTTATATCTGATTTAATTAATTCCTCACACAAAACCTAAGAAAGAAATTACTACTATTACTTATTAAGTAGGGGTGTTCAACCGGTAAAAATCGGTCTAGATTGGTATCGAAATCGGTTAAATGTTGATACCGATACCAGTATCGATTGGACCGGTATACCGAACCGAAAGTACCGGTTCGGTATTGTTTTTTATCGAAAATTATTATTTTTATTATTATTTTATTAATAATAATAATAATAAATAAAAAATCAGTATATATCGGTCCGATTCGGTAAAATCGAACCATAAAATCTCCGAATCGAAACCGATACTGAATAACCGATATATATTGATTTTTTTGGTACCGAATCGGCCAATTCTGTCCGGTCCAGAAAACTAAAAAAATCTAAAAAACCGGTCTGTTTGAACAGACCTACTAAGTACTAGACTAGTAGTAGTATATTCTTAATATGTGTATTTACACCGAAAATATCAATTAAGACAAAATGTATCAATATTCCAGAACAACCTGTAGTAATGTTTGCAGTTGTACCACCTACTAACTGTAATGTTTTATGTTATCAATTCCCCCCACCCCCACTTATGACTTAACTATCCTAAATTCCGGGACAAAAACTCTAACCACAGCATCACACGTGGACGTGGCGTCAAAATTAAGGAGGCTGACCAGTAACATACGTAGAATGACGTTAGCCAAATTGCATTTATGTAGGGAGTGCGGGAGGGCCCTTGCCGCCCGGAGTCATTTGACCCACGTGCATTAAATCTACCCCCAGGCCCCAAGCCAAGTTGGGCTATTATTTATTACAAGGACACTCTGACCCTCCAGTCCAGGCTCTCTCCTTGTCTTTCTTTTAAAACTAGTACTCCTCCTCTCCTCTCCTCTCCTCTCCTCTCCTCTACTCTAATGGATTCCATTATTTTATTTTAGTAAAATTTTCATCTTAACATTAGTATTTAATTCTATTTTCAAAATCCCCCTTTTTGTAGGGGTATAAAGAAGGGTGGCAGTGCTCATAAACTTTGTCATTCTCCTCCTCCCTCCACACTAAAAAAAAGAAAAAAAGAAAAAGCTATGGATTCTTCTTTTACTTCAGATTATAATTACTCGCCGGAATCTTCCTTCGGCTCACCGGAATCCTTCCGTTGGGACGTGGAGCTTTTTTTAGACCGTAGTTCTCTCCCCTTCAATTTTAACGACTCCGAGGAGATGCTACTATTGGGTGTCCTAGCCGAGGGAGCCAGGGAATCGGATTCCTCCAACGGAAGTAAAGAAAAAGAGGTGAGTTCAGCTGGAGAGAAAACGAAGAAAGAAAAGGCGTATAGAGGGGTACGTAGACGGCCCTGGGGGAAATTTGCGGCGGAAATAAGAGATTCCACGAGAAATGGAATTCGGGTTTGGCTGGGTACTTTTGATGATGCTGAGGCGGCGGCCTTGGCTTATGATCAAGCGGCATTTTCAATGAGGGGAGCGATGGCGATTCTTAATTTTCCGGTGGAGAGAATCCAAGAGTCACTTAGGGAGATGAAATATGGTTGCGAAGAAGGGTGTTCCCCGGTGGTGGTGTTAAAGAAAAGACATTCCATGAGAAGGAAAAACAAATGTAAAGAAGTAAAATTGGAAAATGTGGTTGTATTGGAGGATTTAGGAGCAGAGTATTTGGAAGAATTATTGACTTCAGCATCATCTGATGGTGATGGTGATGGTGTTGGTGCTCGGTGAATCAATTATATAAGGCTTCAAAGTTGGTTTTTTTTCTTTCTTTTTCTTTCTTTGAAGAGTAGACTTGAATTCTCTTTATCTTCTCTGCATGTGTTCATATTAAATTAGTAGAGGGAAAAGGTGTTGTCGTCATTGTTGGGTTAAATCCAATTCTCAAGTATACTCCAATCATTCTCTGTTTTAGCACAATCAAAATTTGAAGGGAAGGGAAGGGAAGGGAAGGGAAGGGGGATGTGAAGTATGCACAAGCAAGAGCACAACGCAACCATGGCACGTGACTGCGTGAGCACGTACGGTGGCTAATAACTGATGATGAGTATATATATATACATAGTAGTTAGTAGTAGTATGTATGGTTTTAGAATAGAATAGAAAATGCACACAAACACAATTGGTTAGCCAGACCCAGTAGGCAGCCTCATTATTGGAGTTGAATAGTTATATGGAAACAAATCAGCCTCTAAATTCAGTAATGAAAGTACTTACTAGGTAGCACCTATCCTATTGTTGTGTTGGGGAGATGTTTTTCGCTTTTATATATTTCCTCACCCGTAATATTCAAGGAGACAACCAAAATGGAATAATTTAATATTGTTGTATGAATGATTCATTTGGCTCAACCAAAATAAATAAATAAATTGATGAGTAGTCAATCGACACCTAATTGACAGATCGTATTTAAACTTTTCAGGGGCACGTCGTCATAATGTTAATAACAAACATTATCGACTCTCTATGTCCGGATCATAATATATAAGCAAAGTGAAGGAAATGAAATTGATAAAACCTTAAAAAAAAGATTATTCAAATTTATTATTATTCAAAAACAAATTTACTGTGAGGCCTTATAATTTATATTATGCCCATGCCCACGGTTAGGCCATATGCCATTACAGTACATGAAAAATTATTACTCCAAATCAAACAAAGATATTATTCTTTGAGTGGTGCCAAAATTCAAGTAATTAACCCTACTACTACTAGTCTACTACTACTCCTGTCAAAACCAATTTCAGCCAGCATTTGTAAGCCCATGGGAATAATATCCTTCTTTCCAAAGTATTAATAGTAGTGAAGCGATTTAGTAGTATAATTAAGAGTCAAAATATAAATAGGTTGGTTGATTTACGTTCATAACTTTTGTTTTGTTATTGCTCAAAGGAATGGAAACACTATAGTATATCATGTGGTGCGGCTTCTCGACCTTAGGTCGACTTTTTGTTGCCACCTGTTTTCCAATTTTGATCTTCAAAACACATCTAATTTGACATTTAATGCTTTTTTTAACAATGTTTCTTAATATCTGATCTTATTTTAATAAATCTTTATATTATTTGCCAATAATTCTAAATAAATTATTGGTCATCTATGTGCATAAGTAGAATAATCCAAACGTAGCATGAGTAGAAGCAAAACTACCAGAGAACAATTACATAGTTGGCCTAATTAACCATGTCATAAAATGGAAGTAATTAAGCAGCTGAGGGTAGTGCTTCAAGTCAACCAAGGCCAACCATTCTAAAACTCACACCATTTATTCTCTTACCAACATATATATTGCTACTAGGAATTTGTTTTATTCTTCAAAATCTTGGTACTATACGCCTCTTTTTTTTTTGCTAAAAGAATAAATAAATGATATTGACATTTAGTTTGGATTTTGGTATATTCAGCACTATAATTTTTCCATGCAATAAGTAATTTTTCAACACATAATATGTGTAGTTTGAACATGTATTGTTGTATAAAAAAATTATACACATTAACTAGTGTTGTCATGTATTACAAAAAATTTCGGACTATTATAATTACCGCGTATAAGTAATAATTAAGAATTGACTCGTACTAAATTATTTTATTTTATTGCATAAATTTTAATATTGGTTCAATCAAACTTTATCACATATTATTATTTATATCATTTCCCTACATTAATTACCCTTATAATATCATTTATTGTGCTAAAAATATGGTGCTAAAAACATCATTACACTTGAATTGGAGTCTGACCAGATATCTAGTTAAACCAGTAGAGCATTACTCAATCCGTACAAATTTAAGGCATTTATTCATACAAGCTCACATGCACGGGTGGTATTAGACCTGACAAACATGATCCAACCCGCGGGTCAGGCCGGCTTGTTTGTCACAGACTGGGTTATGAGCTGCAGCTTTTCAAATTTCAGGGAAAAGTTGGGCCGCTTTGATTCGGTCTGTTTTTTACGACCCATGAAGCGACCCGATCAGTTCAAGGAACATTGTAATTTTTATTTTTTTTTAAAACAAAATGTTCATACTTTGAGCGCAATAACACAAACATTTGTAAAGAAATAAATAAAAATTCAAATCAACTGAACTACAACAATTATTTATTTTTAATACAATCTTTAATCTATTATTTTTTTACTATAAATAGGTAATAACTTCTAACTGTACTGAACGTTACTCATAGTCTCATAGGACTAAAATGTCTCTGACTACTGAGTTCCATAATTCCATTGAAGTAAATATTAATGGGTTCCATTAATATTTAAAGTCAGCAAATTTTTAAACCTCGCCCTTTATAAGGCCAAACAGTACTACAATTTTTGTCAGTACATGAAGTCATGAAGCGTCAAATCATTCATTTTAAAGAGAGAATATGAGGATAAAAGATAGTAACCCATTTTCAAAGATAAAAATGTATAAAGAATTAATTTGTAATAATTAATTCAATTATTTAATATAGATATTAGATAGTCTATAATTAAGATATGTAATTAATATAGGTAATTAATTAATAATATTATTAAAATTTTAATTGATTGAGATATGTAGTTAATGTAGGTAGTTAATTAATCGTGTTTGTTTGTATTATTGTTTATTATTAATTATTTTATTATTTTTAATATTTATTATTATTACTATTTCTGGTGTAGCAAAGAGTTTACAAAAAAAAAAAAAAAATTAAAGTCGGAAGTTTCATGAAAAATTTACTACCATACTTGCCTCATAATTTCAACCACCAAAATCCTAGATCTTTTTTTGGCCCAATTCACCGCTTGCTGTGTCTAGGTGGTATGGATAATATTTTATTATATTGATAATAAAAAATAATAATTGTGATTTCCAGAAATATAGTTATAATAATTAAATAGTTAAATATTTATTTAAATAATTAAAGATTGGATTATATATTGTAGATTCTTTTAATTAATTATTAAGCTAAATATTTAAATAAATTATTATAGATTTATTTAATTATAATTATGTGAAAATAATTATTTTAATTTTATTTAAGTTTGAATAGAATTCTATATTAGCGTTTATATTAACAAAATTTGCTTGAAATTCTAATCCTAATAGAATTATAAAACTAAAGTTTTAATAACTTTTAATTTAGTTATGACAATTAGTTAAGAATGAATCCACTATAATTTTTCGACTAATATTATAGTAATTATGTTTCAAATTCACATATACTATTAATACAATTAATGATGCATGTGATTTCATAATATTTCAAGTTTAAATGGATTAAGTTAGTTAGGATATTAATTTAATATTAAAATTCACGATTAATATTAATATAATTAAATCGCTTGATATATCTCTTTAGTGTATTTAATTGATTGTTTGTATATAATTGTTTTGCATATGATTTTTTAAGTGAATTGTGTGTTTATCAATTTTGTAATAAAATTAGTAAAATCAAAAATAAAAATTCTTTTCGTAGTTACTTTTTCTATTAGAGATTGATTGGGTTTCTTTTGAATACTTTGTAAAATTAGGTAGTGTTGAATAGTACTTGTGCTAATATAAATTAAAAAAGTTGAATAAAAAATTAGTGAAACCAAACCGAATCAAGTTTGTGTTTTTAATTATATATAATTGATCCAAATACAACAGTGACAGTCGGTTGGTTTGTTAATTTTTTATTTATTTTATTCCGTTGGTTGACAAAATAAATATTTCTGTAATTGGCATTTGGTTTGTTAGGGCAATTTTTTGACTAGGTTAATTATTAGGAAAGGTAGTAGTAATGAATAATAATAGGATATTTATTGGGCAAAGGATAAGATTAGATTGGTATTCCTATTTGGACGATAAATATCCCGTGAAGTTATAAGAATATAAAATGAATATTCTTTACCCCCCCCTCCTCCCCTCCCCCTCCCCGTCCCCGTCCCCCATTCGATCGGGAATCAACACGGGATTTGACTTTTTACCAGAAAGTAAATAAGTAATTATGAATATCACAAAAATAGCCAAAAACAAAGAAATGAGTGCCAAAATTAAAGTGGGAGGGAATATGCTATTGAAGATGCTTGCGTTTGTTACGGAGGATAAGTTGCATATAAATTCTCCCCTCCCTTCATCTTTTCTCTTGTAAATTATTATCCATCCATCCATCCATCCATCTCTCTCTCCACACTTAACCTTTCTTTAAATCTTGAGAAGGACAAAAAAGGTCAGTTCAACAGCTACTCCATCAAAACCCTCCCTCTTCTCCTTTCCTTTCATCATCATCATCATCACAAATCTTCTTCTTTGTTTTTATTTATATAAAGTTATTTATTGTACTTATTCACATACAAATTGCATGCATGCACGCAGGCACTTCCTAATTTTACAACACACACGTTTATTTATATATATATATATATATATATATATATATATATATATATTGTGTGTGTACGTGTGTATAAGTATGTCAATTTGCTTGATTTCTTGCATGCAAAAATACCCTAGCCTTTTCTCATCCAAGAAGATCTCGGATTTTAATTGCTTCTGTCAATCTGTACAATATTTGATCTTTAATTGTACGGTTTTTTCTCTATTTGCTTTTTTCAAGAATAAGAATTGAATCGGAATTGAAGTTGGAGATTTAATACGGGTTAGCTGGCTAATTTCCACTCGTTTCAATATTACTATTTGAATCAGGAGTGGAATCATTTTAATTAATCCCATTAAATGCGCATCCCTAACACTTGTGGTCATGCTAATTTTTATACTTAATTGCTTCGACAAATTAAATTGATTTTATTGTATTTTGAACGCCTTGAATCTTTGTTCTGCTTGAGTTACACTTTCGTATTTGGTTTTATTAAGACATGATCCTTGAAATTAAATTCTCTTTCCTTTTTTCTTTTTTCTTTTTCTGTCAAATCCCCATTGTTTTTTTTTTGAGTTTTTTGGAGTAGTACTAGTAGTTCATAGATTATTATTTGAATGGCCGTTTTAATTATTTTTAACTGAGATAAGGATACTTAAACATTGTTTAGTATACACTTTTTTCAAGAACTCTTCTAAGTAATAAAATAAATTTCATAAGAGTTATTTTCTTACCATTAATTAATCTTCTTCAATTCTTGCAGAGTAATTCCAAGAAAGAGGTAGCAAAGAAAGTTGGGGAGAAGCGGAGAGTAGAGGAAAAAGAGAACTAAAGAGGGAAAGAATCAGCCATGTCTGGGAATAATCTGCAGGTTCTTAATGCTCTGGATGTCGCAAAAACACAATGGTATCATTTTACTGCAATCATAATTGCTGGAATGGGTTTTTTCACGGATGCATATGATCTATTTTGCATATCCCTTGTAACCAAATTGTTAGGCCGCATTTACTACCATGTTGATGGGGCAGAAAAACCAGGCACTTTACCTCCTAATGTATCTGCCGCTGTCAACGGCGTCGCGTTATGTGGAACTCTAGCAGGCCAGCTCTTCTTTGGATGGCTTGGTGACAAGCTAGGCCGAAAGAAAGTGTATGGAATAACACTCATGCTCATGGTCCTCTGCTCTGTGGCCTCTGGCCTTTCTTTTGGGAAGGAGCCAAAAGCAGTCATGGCCACACTTTGCTTCTTTCGATTCTGGCTTGGTTTTGGCATTGGTGGTGATTACCCACTTTCTGCCACAATTATGTCCGAATATGCTAATAAGAAGACTCGTGGCGCGTTTATTGCTGCAGTGTTTGCCATGCAAGGGTTTGGGATATTAGCAGGTGGCATGTTTGCGATTATACTTTCAGCTTCATTTGATGCCAAATTTAAGGGTCCGGCTTATGAGGTTGATCCCATTGGCTCAACTGTTCCGCAAGCAGACTTTGTATGGAGGATCATTTTGATGGTTGGGGCGCTTCCAGCTCTACTCACTTACTACTGGCGGATGAAGATGCCTGAAACTGCCCGTTACACAGCTCTTGTAGCCAAGAACGCGAAACAGGCTGCATCAGATATGTCAAAAGTTTTGCAGGTTGACATTGAGGCAGAGCAGCAAAAGGTGGAGCAAATATCTGTGAAGCCTGCTAATTCATTCGGTTTGTTCACAAAGGAGTTTGTTCATCGCCATGGGCTTCACTTGCTTGGCACAACCACCACATGGTTCTTGCTTGACATTGCGTTTTACAGCCAAAATCTGTTCCAAAAGGACATTTTCAGCGCAGTTGGATGGATTCCTCCGGCAAAGAAAATGAGTGCAATCCACGAGGTTTTCAGAATTGCAAGGGCACAAACACTTATAGCTCTGTGTAGTACGGTCCCAGGCTACTGGTTCACGGTGGCTCTAATCGATAAGATGGGAAGATTTGCTATTCAGTTACTCGGTTTCTCCATGATGACAATCTTCATGTTTGCCCTGGCCATTCCTTATGATCACTGGACTCTTAAGGACCATCGAATTGGATTCGTCGTTATGTACTCGTTGACATTCTTCTTTTCCAATTTCGGACCTAATGCCACCACGTTTGTTGTGCCTGCAGAGATTTTCCCAGCTAGGTTGAGGTCAACTTGCCATGGTATATCGGCTGCATCAGGGAAGCTAGGAGCAATAGTGGGTGCTTTTGGGTTCTTATATTTGGCTCAGAACAAAGACAAGGCCAAGGCAGATGCAGGGTATCCAGCAGGTATTGGGGTGAAGAATTCGCTCCTAGTATTGGGGTTTGTCAATCTTTTGGGGACATTGTGTACTTTTATGGTGCCCGAAGCGAAAGGGAAGTCTCTGGAAGAGATGTCAGGTGAGAATGAGGATGCAAATGAGGCACAAGTTTAGTTAATTTGATAAAAGCTGCTTCCTTAGAACTCCTCTTGCTACTCTTTTAATGGGAAAAAAAATACTCAAGTTCTGATGATCCCTCATCTTTTCTTGCTGTTTGAATTACTTTTTCTTCATTATCAGCTTAAAGAGTTGGTGTAATAATATCTCGCTCTTTTTGGATCATTTTGGATCATGTGCTTTACTTCTCCCATAGTTGCATGCTTCCATTTCCTTGCAATTAAGGATTCTTTGTTTTGGTGTAACATGTCACTGTCATCTCCTTTGCTACCAAAAAAGATTACAAACTCGTGTTTCTTCTCCTATCAAAACTCGTAAAGACAAGCAATTATATCAAATAATAATAATAATAATAATAATAATAATAATAATAATAATAATATGTGTTTGTAAAGAATATAAATACTATAATTTACCTAATTGAAAAGAATTAAAACCAAGAAACGACTTTTGGCGGCTCAATTTATTTTCAAAATGATATTGAGTCTATCCAACAATGTTCCCTCTCTCTGGTTCACTAAAAAACAAAAAATATTTTAACAATGAAAATATGACTTGGTTGTCCATCCTACTCCCTCCACCACCTACAAAACCTCTGTGTCATTTATAGAAATTTATTCACTGAAGGATGCCTAAACATTCACTTAAATCCAACCAGTGCATGATTCAAAACAAATCAGAAGATGACGAATTAGGATTGGAGATGTAATTCTCTAAATAAACACACTTAGAGGATGAGTGAATAGGTGTAAATACCAAAAAAAATTAACTTTATAAAATAATTTTTTTAACACATAAGCATTATTATGCCACCTGTCAAGGCCACATCACTAATTTTTGATGTGGTATGTTAACACCTGATCCACGTCATTAATAGTTAGTCTACTCATCATTTTCATTTGTTTTTTTCCATTTGGTAAGTTTTTTTAAAGTATAGTTACGCGATTATAACAAAAAAAGTTTCAGTAACCGCAATGAAAATCGGACACTAGTACCGTGATCAAAAAATCAATTATCCCAATATTGTAGTAACCAAACAAAGCCTTATTGTCTAAATATGTTTAGATTTTGGGCTCAAATCTCAATGTCATTGTATGGCCCATAAGTCCACATAATTCTAAACTCGTCCAAGTAAGTATATGAGTCCTTTACATAAGTATACAACAAATAAAAAATAATTATAAGAAAAGTGCATCAACTAAATGATTACAAAAAGAGTGTAATTAGGATTCATATTACAAAAAACTAATACAATTCACATTAATAAAGAAACCTAAAATCAAGGAAAATAACTTGTAATTTCAAATTCAAATTCAAACATTTGGGATCTAACAACAAAATAAAATCAAAATATATAACAGTTGACAAGTGGACATCCATTATCATTTTCCTCTCTTCCTCCTCTAGTACCTTCTCTCTGCTCACCTTATTTATCTACTACAACCATGTCCACGTTTATATCAAGGTAACCAATAAAAAATAGAACAACTGCATAGGGAAGAGAGATATAAGAGCGATGTAAAATATAATATTGATAACCAAAAATTTATACCAAGGTAACTAAACCTTTATACCAAGGTAACCAAATATACCTTATGATGATCTTGATACAAATTTATTTCCATGGTCTAAAAGTTTGGCAACCAATTTCGTGAAGGTAAATAAAAATAGAACACCTGCGTAGAAAAAGAGATAGTAGAGTGATGTGTAATGTAATATTGATAATCAAACCTTCGTATTAAGGTACCCAAACATTTATACCAAGGTAATCAAACCTTTATACTAAGGTAACCTTTTTTTTTATGAATATTTGGTTACCCACAAAAACTAAAATGGTTACCTTTGTATCGAGGTTTGCTACCAACCGCACACTACATTCAAAATAATTTTATTTTTTAAAAGCATGGCAATATCTTTATACTAACACTAACCTGGCGAGGACCAAGATTAGCCTCAACCCCACCCTCATCGCCTCCATCCGCTTTCGGCTCTCTCCCAAGCCAAGTCTCACCAACCGAGGCTCCTGGTTCTAATCACCCTAACCCTTCATACCAATGTAACCAAACCTTTCGTAATAAGGTAACCAAACCTTCATAACAAGGAAACCTTCGTATTAAGGTTCGGTTACATTCTTGTTATGAAGGCTTGTTACTATGGTATGCCTATTTGTTACCAACATATTAAGGGGCGGAGGAGAAGAGGAAGAGGAAGAGGGAAGAGGAGAGGAGAGAGGAGAGGGAGAGGGAGAGGAGAGAGGGAGGGAGGGAGGGGGGAGGGAGTGGGGTTGGGTTCGGGGTGGAGAAAGAGGGAGGGAGGAGGGATGGTGGTGGGAGGCGGATGGAGGTGGTGGGGGCGTGGGCGGGGAGGAGGAGGGAGGCGGAGGAAGGGAGGGAGGGGAGGAGGGAGGGGGGGTGGGGTTCGGTGGGGTGGAGAAAGGGGCGGGAGGAGGGATGGCGGTGGGAGGCGGATGGAGGGTGGTGGCGTGGGGCGGGGAGAGGAAAGGCGGAGGAAGGCGGAGGGAGGAAGGAGAGGGTGTAGAGCGGGAGTGGGAGGCAAGGGGGGGGCGGGGGGAGGAGGAGAGGGCGGGAGGGGCGAAGGTGGGCGGTTGCCGGTGGAGCAGTGGTTGGGGGTGAAGGTAAGGAAGAAGATCTGCGATCAAGCGGAGGAGGAAGAAGACGACGACCGAATGGAGGTTGATAAGAGAGAGATAAAATTTAAATCCCTACAAACATGGCAATTATCAATAACTGATTAAATCAGTTAACTAAATAAAAGGGATAAGATTGCACTCTTTTTTGTAATTAAAATTGCATATGCATTTTTTTTTTAATCATTTAGTTTGTACACTTTTTATGTAATTATTTTTTAAAATATAATAAAAAATGTAATTGTTCCTAAGTATATGGTGGTCAGGTGGTCATTCAAGCCCATTCCACATCGGCATTGGAATTGGGTCGAGGCCAGCTAACCGACTGTAAATCGGGTCAGAATAATATTCTTTTTTCTATCAAACATGGTGATTGATTGAGTTGCAGTCCGTTTCCCTCGTATTTATCTCTCTTCAAGGCGAATCATGGCGACTGCATCAGGTATTTACTAAAAATCACCGTTTACCCTTTTCAATTGATGTGAATCTCTCTATACAGACACATGTACATATTATTCGTATATCTGAAGCTATCCATCCGAATCCGATCAATTTTTTACAATTGAAATTGTGCCCCTGTTAACCGTTTTCGATTCATCCCGTTCGATGTTTTTTTTCTTATTTCAGTGTTTTATATGATATTTCTTTGCAATTTCAGTGTATGATGTTACTTTATGGTATTAGTTTCTAAAAATGCAAATAATAGTTCCTTGGTGAGTTTTTCTTTGTGAAAGTAGGCTACTTTACACTTGGAATGATTGTTTATGGTGTTGTAACAAATGGGCCTTTGTCCTTTGTTTTGTGCTTTTCTTACTTGTTTTACAGGTTTTGGGAGATTGAAAATTCTACCTTCTAGTTATGCATCCTTTATTATGGTTTCCCTTGATGAAGTTCTATACTAATTCGTAAGTTTGTTTTTCTGGGGAAACTAATTGGGACTTATATATAGATATTCCCTCTGTTTGCTTCTTCAGAATAAATTTAGATGTGTTACTTTTAGGAACATAATTAAGCACTTGTGAACTGTAAGAACTAAAAAGAAATAGCTTAAATTTTCAAGTTGAGTTCGCTGCCCAATTCCAAAGCTGTTTCCATGCAACCAAACATATGATTGTTGAATAGCAAAAGTATCCATCACCATTTTTCTCATTAATTTTGACAAGTAAATGGGCATCTAAAATTGTTTACATGTTTGTTTGCTTGAGTCAGCTCTCTAGACTTGACATGTTTGTTGTCGTTCTTTATACATCTCTTAGATCAATGACATATATTTCACTTTTGATGTTCCAGTGGCATTCAAGTCTAGAGAGGACCATAGGAAGCAGATTGAATTGGAAGAAGCACGTAAGGCTGGGCTTGCCCCCGCGGAGGTTGACGAGGATGGAAAAGAAATTAACCCCCATATTCCTCAGTATATGTCCTCTGCACCTTGGTACCTCAATGCAGAGAGGCCGGTATGTTATCTTTTATTCATTGTTTAATGCACATTCACTTGCTATAGAAGTCTGGAAACTGAAACTTTTATTTTTGTTTGGTCTCTTAGAGTTTAAAACATCAAAGGAAATGGAAGCAAGATCCAAATTATACCCGGGCATGGTATGACAGAGGTGCAGTAATAGGTCAGGCTGACAAGTACAGGAAGGGTGCATGTGAGAAGTTAGTGAATTCTCCCTCCACCTCTTTTATTTGTGTGTGCAATTCTTTTGTTTCTAATTCAAAGTGAATTTTGCCGTTATTTTTGCGGTCTTTGTCACTTTTATTTTTTTATTGGTCTAAATGTATACTACTCACTGAACTTGATGAGGATGAGCTATGCATACATATCTCTTATCTCCGTGAAAGATTTTATAATATGACATGTCAATACTAGTATCATCATCTGTATATATAAGATCATTTGTCATGCGTCTAGTCTAGTTTTGAGGTTTATAACTTTATCTTTTCATCATGTAGAGAACTTAGGTGCAGTGGAATTCATGATTAAGAGTTATATCCTATTGGTTGTTCATACCAAGTATTTGCCATACATCACTAATTCTCAGTTTGTTGTCGAAAGATATTCTTGTAAACAGGTGTGTCTGTGATTGCAAGAGAATGTGCGTCTTTTTCCATGTACTAGGTATCTGAAATTGGCTCCTTTCTTCTTCTAAGTTGTAGTAGGTGGTAAATATTTTTTTTGGGTCAAGTAGTTGGAATGTGAAATATGTGGTAATACAATTGTACAGTTTCTCATAACATTTCCTTGAAAGTTACGTATAGAATTATCAAGTTGTTTGACGTTTCTCTTGTCTGCATGTGCACTTGTGTGTCGTCTAGTATGGTTTTTTTTTTCTGGTTGCAGTTAATTGTTGGGAACTACATGATCTCTTTATATCTCCTACTTCAGTATGGGTGGGTTTCTAATAATTGTATGTGATTGACACAGCTGCGGAGCTATGACACACAATGCAAAGTCATGCCTGGAAAGACCTCGCAAGTTAGGAGCAAAGTGGACAAGCAAAAACATTGCCCCTGATGAGAAAATAGAGTCCTTTGAGTTGGATTATGATGGCAAAAGGGACCGTTATAACGGCTATGATGCTGCATCATACGCCCATGTTATTGAACGTTATGAGGCTCGGGATGAAGCTAGAAGGAAATACTTGAAGGAACAGCAGCTTAAAAAATTAGAGGAGAAAAACAATAACCAAAATGATGAACGTGAAGTTAGTGATGATGAAGACAATGAAGATGACTTGAAGGTAGACGAAGCAAAGGTTGATGAAAGCAAACAGATGGACTTTGCAAAGGTGGAGAAGCGTGTGCGTACTACTGGTGGTGGTAGCACGGGAACTGTTAGGTAATTTCACATTTTGCGTGTTACTTTTAGTTGTTTGGCTTCTTTTTTTTGGTTGAAGGGGGGGAGGGGGAGGTTGTACATGTGTGTGTTTATGTGGTCTTTTTCCAACTCATCATACCTCATTTGGATGTGCTTCATTAGCTTTCATGTTTAGGTTGTTAAACATATATATACATTAACTACCTTTGTTGATATATATATATTAATTGGTCAGGAATCTGCGTATTCGAGAGGATACTGCAAAATACCTTCTTAATCTTGATGTTAACTCTGCGCACTATGATCCCAAAACCCGGTCCATGCGTGAGGATCCTCTTCCAGATATGGATCCAAACGAGAAATTTTATGCGGCAAGTATACTCGCTGTTTTGAAATTATTCTATTTTCCTGGTTCAGTTGTATAGTAATCTTAATTTTTTATAGCATCCTTATTTGGTGGGTTTTTTGCATTTTAGGGAGATAATCAAAATAGAGTAAGTGGTCAAGCTTTGGAGTTCAAGCAGCTCAACATCCATGCTTGGGAAGCATTTGAGAAGGGAAATGATGTTCACATGCAAGCAGCTCCATCCCAAGCTGAATTACTTTATAAAAGTTTTAAAGTCAACAAGGAGAAATTGAAATCTGAGGTTAAAGAAACAATCATGGAGAAGTATGGCAATGCAGCTACTGAAGAACCACTTCCAAAAGAGCTTCTACTGGGACAAAGTGAAAGAGAAGTTGAATATGATCGTGCTGGTAGGATCATAAAGGGCCAGGTAAATTTGAATTAATATTCAATGAACTAATTTGTCAATCTGAAATCCTGAGCTTTCTACAATTGTTATATAGTATATGTATTAAATGTCATTTTATGCTTATTGTACCTTTTTCTGCCGTCTGCTTTTGGTTGCATATTCTTATTGTTGTTAAGGTACATCTAGGTGGAATTTATTATTAAAAAAAATATCACACATAGTACCCAATGTTTTTTTGAAGCAAACATGACTTGTCTACCACTATAATCTCTTTCACTAAAAGATAATTAAGTGTACAATAAAGATAGTGAACGAAAAAAGTGCAAGAACGAAATCATGATATGGTCCGACTAAAATTAGTCATTCAAGATAGTTTGGTTTCATGTTTAAAAAAGAATGATAAATTTGTCATTTCTTTGTGTCAATGTGGTTTGTTTAACTAACATATCATACTTAGGTTTGTTTCTCAAGCGTAATAGTTAAGGGAAAGTGTTTGGATAAGTCATGGAAAAGGATACTTTTAGGAAACCAGGGAGGGAATGCATCTTTTATGAAAGAGGCTTGGGTTTCTCCATATGGTTTACATGCCTGCAGGACTGATTATATATTTTCATAACATATCTCCTTTTTTTTCCCACAGAATTTTCCCTGTTATCAGGTGTTTTTTTGCTTTGAACAGCTTAAATAATATTTCTTCCGTCCCATAATAAACGTCCTAATTTGACTTTCTTGGTCAAATTGACCATTTTTAGAATTATTAATTATAAATATTTATATAGAATTTTCAAATTCCGAAACTTGACACTAGTAGTAAATTCTCATAATCACTTGGCGTATATTTTGAATTTTTTTTAAGATTTATTATTTTAAAAAATGGTCAATTTGACCATGAAAGTCAAATTAGGTCATTTATTATGGGACGGGGAGGGAGTATGTTTTATCTGTCATATAAATTATCAAGTTAACTTCAAAATCAAAAAATAATAGATGTGGCTCATTAGATTCAAACCCAGTGTATTGGTGTGAATATCAATGTAGTTTATTCATGTGTATGCATAGTTTGTGGTTGAATTATGGGGCTTCTACATTCCCCCCCTCCCCCCTCTCTCCCCTGAAGAAACATGAAAAAAACTGCAACTTTGCAATTCTTTTATGCTATGTAAGTAACTCAGAGAATTATGGAATCTGCAGGAGACAGCCCTGCCAAAGAGCAAGTACGAAGAAGATGTGTACATCAACAACCATACAACTGTTTGGGGTTCATGGTGGAATAACCACCAGTGGGGATATAAGTGCTGCAAACAGGTAATTCGAAATAGCTATTGTACGGGCTCTGCTGGAATTGAAGCTGCCGAAGCTGCAGCAGATCTTATGAAGGCTAATATTGCTCGTCAAGAGGCTTCGGAAGGTTAGTGTTTTTTAATCCTTTATTTATACACACACTTTGTAGTAGGAAAATAACTTATTGATGGAGAAGAGTCGCAAGTAAAAGGAGCAAGAGTCCACCTAAGGGAGAACAACTTAATAATTTTTCTTTTGAAAACTCACTTTACTAGATGAAAGTGTCAGTTCAATAGTTGTGCGACTCCAGTTTATTATCAGTTGGATCTGAAAGGATTTAGTTCTGATTTACACCGCTTATGGTCATATAAGGTTTAATTAGCTGTTATATCTATAGATTTCTGCTAGCGACAAAACATAAAGATCTTTGTTGTGAATAGAAATAATGGTACAATATGTAAATAAGTGCAGATACATGGGTTAATATGTTGATGTGTGGCAAGTTTTGTCTTAAGATATATCATTTTCAATTTCTTTTAGGCAGTTACCGACTTACTACAATAGTATAAATCTAATTTTTTTGTGGTATTTTAGTTAACCTACTCGTCTTGTTGCTAGGTTACCTAATTTTTGTAATGTTTTATATTTAGAAGATCTTTCTACAGAGTTTCAAATTTCTAATACATATAATGTTGAAGCTGACTAGAATTTTGATACACTTGTATTTTGTACTGACATGTGGTCTTATGGAACCAGATGTACCAGTTCCAACCGAGCAGAAACAACTTGCTACTTGGGGAACTGATATTCCAGATGATCTGCTTCTGGACCAAGGAAAACTAACGGAAGCACTTAAGAAGGTATTTTTTTCCCTTAAAAAAAACAGTCACGTTCCTTCTCCTTGCACAGCCTCCTGTTAATCTGTGGCGTTGGTTGGTGGAAGTATTTGTTGGTTAAGATGACATCTTTGTTTTCCATAGTTTAAACCGGCTTTTGCTTGGATATCTTATCTCATCTTTTACCAAAAAAATAAATAAATGTTACTGATACTTGAGAAGAAATTAGAGCAAATTAATCTTAACTTGCAGTAATAGTAGGACAGTTTATAACAGCAAACCCTTTCTTCTATTTATATAAAACTTGATCAAAGTACATTGTGTTATCGATTTGGTCTATCTGAACTTTGATGTAGGCAGATTGGCCCTTTGACTGATGTATATCTGAATTTGAAATATGAACAGGAGGATGAAAGGCGGAGAGAAGAGAAAGATGAAAGGAAACGTAAATATAATGTCAAGTGGAATGATGAGGTATGTCTTCTGCTCTACTTGAAAATGTCACAGAATTTAAGTGATGAAGTGTGTTTTTTACCTTGCTGCTATGTTTCTCACCATCTAATTACCACATTGCAGGTTACTGCTGAGCATATGGAGGCGTACAGAATGAAGAAGATCCATCATGATGATCCAATGAAAGACTTCCTTTAATTGTGTGGTTATAAAGCTTCTGTAACTTGGTGTTAATGGTCAACTCATGAGCTTGCATTTTTCTTTTCGGTTCTTTTGTTTTTTCTTTTCCCGTTCGACTATGAAGTTGATTGTATATACTTCAAATTCCAAATCCATACTAATTTATGTACGGATATGCGTCTCTATCTGTATCTGTTATGCATCAATGGAATGTTTTGTTTTTTTTCTTCCTTGGGGAAATTTGAATATCTTTTATAATGTACTTTTTTTACGCTCCCTTCAAATAGGGTTTTGGTTTTTTTCTTTCTGGAAATAGAAGCAAATTGTATTCGGGGAGAAGGGTCATGTTAGGGTAGGCATCACTGTTAAGTCAGTTATACACCATCTGTCCCAATGAGTGTGAAGTTTTTCTTGTGCAAGTCCTCAACAAATGGAGGTATACTACTGCTAGTATATTTGGGCGTTAGTTTTAGATCTCAGCTACCAAAAGAAGGCATACACAACTCTAATACTCCCTCCTATTCATATTAAATGTTTTTTTTAGAGAGTTTCATTTTATTCTATACAAGTGTCGTTTTAGAATTCCTATGCAATATTGTACTATTTTTTCCTAATTTACCCCTCTATTTAATATGCTTAGTAAATGCAATTCCATGGACCATTGTGGAGAGAGAAATAATTAATTAGGGATACAAAAGATATTTTGTGTTATTTTTTAATAAGTGTGCTTAACTCTAAAAAGACATTTAATCTGAATAGGAGAGAGTATTTATTATCTTTCGTTTGAGCTTCTAGCCTTTGTACAACTGAAAGCTACCTAAAACATAAACACACAATCATTATCATCATATCTAAACTTCCATATACTTGATAAAATTTCTGGAATATGACTAATTAACTACAAATGAGTGGCCGAAATTTCTTGGAGCTGCATCTCTGCCCGGAATCTGGCGATGAATTCCTCTGCTCTCTCATTAATTCCTTGCATTTGAGGTGATGCCAACACCAATGACTCCCACATATCATCTGCTGTTGTAGTATTGTTCCTCCCATCGTTCATGTGTTCTTTACTTGTTCCTGGCACAGCGACTTTCTGATCATCATCTAGTCTACTTTTGTTTGCATACGGTGGGTTTCTTGTGGCTGCTACTGAGGTTGATACGCTCTCCTCCACAAAGAGCTGATCGACGTATACAGGCGGGATTCTTTTCTGGTGGCGGTAGGAAAAAATTCTACGGACTTTGGCGGTCCGTTTTTTGCCTTCACGATGGGAGAAAACTGATTTGCTTGTAGGTTTGAGCCGATTCGTTTTGGGTTTTCTTATGGCCTTGGAAGTATGGAGCTTGTGCAGCTTGGTTTGTAATTTTTTGGTAAAGGCTCTCCAGGCCCTTCGTTCTGGTAATAGCCTTCTAACATTGAAGCAAGACATGATTGATGAGAGAGAAGAGAATACAGAAGCATAGCCAAAAGAGAGCATGGGATGCTATTTTATAGAGATAGCAAAGGGAAGGGTAACTTTAATTGGATTATTCTATTATATATGCACACTTGGTTCTTACGCTACATTTTTTTAAGCCAAGTAATAGAAAAAACAATTAATTGGTTAAGTTTAATTTGCATTTCTCATATTAATTTTGTATACTTTTGGAAATATATATATATATATATATATATATATATATATATATATATATATATCAAGTATTATTTCTTCTTCTTTCTCCCCAATACGTGTGGGGACAGAGACATTTTGCTTTTGGATTCCCAACTTCTAAGATTCTTAAGTAGCTTAAAACTTAAGTTGAATATTTAGCAGGTGTAAAGTAAAGTGTGTATATAGGAATATTTTTATCAGATTATTATATTTATGTGCACATCCGATGACTTATCCAATATTTTTTTATCGAGAATAGTCACCCTTATAATTATATATAGATAATTGAAAAAAGAATTGCAGATAAAAATAATAGTAATAATAAATAATATAATTCGCCAAATATATGTTTCATTAAAAATATATTAAAATTATTTTCATGGCCCAATTACTTGAATTGTTTTTACAATCTTCTCATTTTTAATGGTATTAAATACTTCTTTTTTAATTTAATTAAGCAATCATTTACCGATTCTTCAGTAGAATTGGTTTAAGAACGTACGTTTACTAATTCCGAAATTCGTAACAAATCTACCAATATTTTTGTGCATGCTATTTTATATATAAAAAAAGAAGCAAACCTACAAGAAAATTACAATCAAGTACAATTAGAAAAAGAAAGAAAGAAAAGAAGAGTCATACTCCTAAAAAAATATATTCCATATATAATACATCTATATCATATAAATTAAAATAATTTAGGACAAATATACTCAATCTCATATCAATTATTCATAGAATATTTTATAAATAAAATCATCTTCACAATTCGCACAACAATCTAGAAAAGGAGAAACCCTAAAATTTAGGGAAAACTAAAATTTAAAGAAACATATCATAGAAAAGAAGTATCAACTTGGTTACAATTTATAATTTTAATTGAAATTAAACATAGGACATACCTGATTTTTTGAATTGAGATTACAATTAAATTTTGTACAAATTGTCAGTGCTCGTGTACTTTTAATTTTTTATTTTTTAAAGGAGGTCGTATTTTACCTAATATATACCCTTGCTAAATGAAGTTTTTATTAATTTAAGGATGGTCAAGGGATCACTCTTACCACCAAATAGATACGCCCGTCTACATTCACATCCGATGCTACATCCAAAAACACACAGAAAATTTGTTTTAAAATGTTTATCGATTACGATTTTCGAGAAGAATAAATTATTTATTTTTCTATATTACCTCTATCTTTTTTTATTGTCACAAGAAATTATATTTTTTGTATTAATAATTTTTAATTTCTTTAAAGGAGTAATAATAGAATTTCAAACAAATTAATTCAATTTCTCATAATATTAAATAATTTTCTTAATGTACAAAAATTTTAAACGACGGAGTTAGTAATAATTTATCCTCTCTAGTACTATTTATCTATCCGAAAAACCTACCTAAATATGCAGTCCCTAGCTAGAATGTACAATCCCACAAATCAGAATTTTCATTGAACAACACAATGGACCCAAAAGGATAAATCTATGCAGTCCCTAGTCGATGAAATTCTCTCTCTCTCTCTCTCTCTCAATCTCAATCTCCTTTTTTTTTTGCTTGCATCTTTAAAGCATTTCTATTTTACCAAAAAAAAACTATTCAGTAGTAAAAATATAATTATAAAAAAGATTTATCTGGCTTCTTTCAAATACGTACGTCTCCACCAAATAAAGTCGATCATATATATATATATATATATATATATATATATATATATATATATATATATATATATATATATAGTGTTCAACATTACTTATATTTTGTGCTCTTTGTCATAAGTTACACATTGAACACCTCCACCGCTCCACGTACAACATGCAGCCAGAAAAGATGGCGCAACACCTAAACATGCAACCATGCAAGACGACATTTCCCCCATGCAAAAGAAAACAGACTCCATTGCCACACGTCCACAACCTTTCCCACTTCAATCCAACCTCTCCACCCTATATAATGAACTCCCCGGATCAATCCCTCTCATCACTTCTCAATTTTGCCTTTTGAGTAATTGTGAGCTAAAACCATGGCTACTTTTAATAAGCTTCTCCTTGCTATTTTTCTCTCTCTTCTTGTTTCAGTTGCAGTGCGAGGACAACAACGGTCGCCACAATTGAGTGAAGCCCAACAATGCCGGCTTCAGCGACTGCAGGCAAGCCAGCCCTCTCAGCAAATTCAGTCGGAGGGCGGTGTGACTGAATTGTGGGACGAGAACGAGGACCAGTTCCAGTGTGCCGGAGTTGCCCCCTTGAGGAATACTTTGCAGCCTAATTCCCTTTCTTTACCCAATTTCCATCCAGGTCCACGCCTGGTTTACATAGAAAAAGGTACATGCATGATAAGTTTATACCTGTTTGACGATTAAATTTGTACGAACATCATACATAACACTACTATATATTATTATTAATATTATAACTGACACAGTTCAAAAAATTTTAATTTTATAGAGCGCTTTGGGATTAATGTATAAAAAAGAAAATAATTATATATGGGTGACAGGACGTAAAATGCAACTGTAATTGATGTGCAGGTCAGGGTTTGATAGGGGTACACTTCCCCGGATGTGCTGAGACATTCCACTCACAGAGATCCCAAGGGAGCCAACAAGAACAAGGCCAACAAGGTGGTA
This sequence comes from Panax ginseng, assembly GCA_020205605.1. NCBI lineage: Eukaryota > Viridiplantae > Streptophyta > Magnoliopsida > Apiales > Araliaceae > Panax > Panax ginseng. Next base: position 2,604,936 of record CM035138.1, on the reverse strand, counting down.
GTCAGAGCCAACAATCAGACAGACACCAAAAGGAGCACCGCATTCGCCAAGGAGATATCGTGGCCCTTCCGGCCGGTGCTGCTCATTGGTGCTTCAATGACGGTAATGAAGAGCTCGTCGCCGTCTCTGTTACCGACCTCAACAATCCCTCCAATCAACTCGACCAAAAACTCAGGGTAATTATTGTTATACTCGATTCAACAATATCTTTTATTGTAAAATAGTTGAGGTAGGCTGAAAATGAATCCAAAATAAATCAGAAATTAAAGGCGGGAGAAAAGGAAAAAGATAAAAAAATTAAATACCTAGATTAATTTGTTGAATGTGTGCTTTTCTTTTTGTTTATTGTCCATGTACAGTCATTTTATCTAGCTGGTTCACCACCAAAGCAAGGGCAGCACAGCCAGCAGGCAAGGGAAACATTCCACAACATTTTCAATGCCTTTGATGAGCAATTGATGGCCGAGGCTTTCAATATTCCGGTTGAAATTGTGAGGAAGATGCAAAATGAGGACGAAAGAGGTGTCGTCGTTAAGGTCATGGGATCAGGGTTGAGCGTGATTAGGCCCGACGAGGGACAGCAAGAAGAGTATGGCCAGCAGGATTCAAACGGCTTAGAAGAAACTTTGTGCAACGTGAAAATCCGTACAAACATTGACAACCGAAGACGAGTTGACATTTACTCGAGGCAAGCCGGAAGTCTAAACATTGTAAATCATCACAAACTTCCAATCCTTCGAAGCATGGACATGGGTGCTGAAAGAGGCAGACTTTCCCCGGTACTATATATAACAAACTAGTACTACTAAAAAATATTATATTGACCTGATATAAAATGCGTTATTGAGTTGAGCTGACTGAATCTCTCTCTCTTTTTTAAATGTATATGTTGCAGAATGCATTATTCGCGCCACATTGGTCAATGAACAGCCATAGCATAGTCTATGTGACTAGAGGGGAAGCTCAAGTACAGATTGTCGGACCAAACGGGAAAAACTTACTAAACGATAGGGTGAACGAGCGCAACATGTTTGTTGTTCCTCAGTACTTTGCAGCCACAGTCAAGGCCGGAAGCAATGGGTTCGAATGGGTGTCGTTTAAGACTAGTAGCCTAGCCATGGATAGCCCTCTCGCTGGTTACACTTCAGTTATGAAGGCAATGCCAAATCAAGTCATTACAAACGCCTACCAAGTGTCCCAAAACCAAGCTATAAATTTGAAGTCGGATCGGGGAGGCCAGAGTTTCCTTCTGTCTCCAGGATCAGGTGGGAGGCAGAGTTCTCCTTGAATATATAGCAGGATCCATCTAAATATATCATGCGTCTTTTTAATTATGTACTTGAATAAGAAACTTGGCTGTACATGTATGCATGCATGATGCGAGCGAGAGAATAATAAAAATGTATGATGAATATATCATCAATAAATATATGCGGCTGATTAAATTACCTTCTTTTTCTAACTTTTGTAAGCGTACGTCTTTCAAATTTCTACCACATGCTTATCCTTATATATATACGGTTGATTCTATATTATGTTAGTAACATTAATGGCCATGCATTTAACTCCTTATGTAGGTACATTGATTGATAGAATCACTACGTAGGGGATGGTCGGCACGAGTGCAATTCGATCTTGTGGTGTATTTGTTTGTAGTGAGTACTAGGGCCTCGGCGCTCTCCATTCCTAGGACGGTTTTGTCAACGAACTGAGGTTAATTAAGTTTGTGATGTGGACCAAATAAAGCATAACATTAATTGTAGAGCTCCACGTAGAAGATGCTATGATACACCACATAAACATCCTTAATTCTCCTTTTAAGTTAAGTGGGACAGGGGAGGCCAGAGTTTCCTTCTTTCTCCAGGGAGTCAGAGCTCCTCATGAATATGTAGTAGCATCTAAATGTTACAAGACTAATAAGAGACTTGTACGTCTATGCTTAAACCAGAGAAGAGAATAAACATAGTTGGCGAATATACGTCACTAATATCATGAACAAAATGGAAGCCCAACTTTCATCTTGTGGGATTTCAAAAGAAAAGCCTAAATTTTAATTAAATAAGGTTTAATCTCATCAAAAACCTCATTAAATAGCACTGGCCTGGGGTTGCTTACAGAAACGGTCTCAAAATTTTATTCGCCTTAGACAAGTGGTACATTTTGAGTTTTCTCAGGAAGTGACTGGCTGGAATCTATAAAATTCACATTCCCGCACTAGAGGCCAAGATTTTTTGCCATTATAACAAAACATGTTCAATTGCAACAGACAACAAAATTGCACTGTGAATATATAATATAAGATCAAATTCCCTGAAATACCAAGTTTTTATTTCATACAATATAAATGGGGAATGTCGTATAACAAATTCACTATCAAGAAATAGTATAGGAAAAATGCAGCGAGTCAAGGGGAAATTAATAACTATATAAGGGCCTGGACACCAGATTTTTGCATTTCTCGAAGTTTCCATATTGGGAACAGTGCACCTTCTTCAACTTCTTCTTCATCTACTCGTTGCATGGCCCACCCATAATAAACTGTGAGGATTGTATCCTGGTCAAGGAACAATTTTAACCAAGCATAAGTTAATAGTTTCTCAAACCAATGACAGATAAGATAGTCTTACTATCCTAGACTGTATTGTACCAAGTAGCGAAATAAGGAAAATGACAGGAACGACATTTACCTTGCCCCCTTCTGTTATTGATCCAAGTTTATCTTGTATGCAATAGACCTCTTGCGTTTGGAACTGTGACAAGTTTGAAGGAAAAGTCAATTAGTCTAAACAAAATTAACTGAGAGGTAGAGAGATTAAGAACCCAAGGCCAAAGAAATTCCTACCACAACAATTATGATGGGGGTTTCTCCCATCATTTTGGTTTCTCTTACTTCAACATCAGATATATGTAAAATCTGCATGAAGGAAAATGATAAATAAGACCTCAGCTCATTCTTGAAGATGAATATGGTTATGATGAATAATATAAAATGCTAGAGCAGACAGAGAGCAAGGTTATGAATAAATGCTATAAAATTCTGCTCATGGATACCAAGTCAACTAGCTAAAATATGTCTTAATGGCTAAATAATAAAAGGCTTGTTGAGTTGAGTAGACTTGCTAAAGTAAGTCCCCTATTTGCTCAAACCATAGGTTGCATATAGAGTGTACGTGGAAGTTACAATATTTAAATGTATCCGCAGCCAAGAAAATATAATAATTTCCCCCAGCAGATAACATGAATGTATCAACTTAAAAATGACGATTTTTCAAGCTAAAAATAATTCATATAAATATTTAACCGGAAAGTATCATATTGTTAAAGTTTTATAAATAAGTGCTGAGAAAGAATATTTATATGTAACCACCAAATTACTTAAAAAGGAAAGACATTTCAAAATTCACTATAAAAGATATTAACTGACTATGATGAGTGTAGATTAGTCATTGAGACATATACCATTTCTGGAGAACGTGACAAGCCACCAAGTATTTCATAGTAAAAGACCCATTAAAATTTAAAGTTATCAAACAAGTGTGATTAAATAATAAATGATAGCCAAAGATAACATTCTGCTCATAATTGACAGTCTCTCATTAAAATTACCCCCTCCGTTTCAAATTTATAAGATCATTATTGACTTTTGAAAGTCAATTTGAGCTCTAAATTGAGATGATTCATTAAAAATTACGAAACAATATAACTGAGTATTTTTTAAGATAGTTTACAATATTCATCAACCAAAATTAAAGAAATCCATGTCAACTTTGCATTTAAAAATGTCTCAACTCTCAAATTGACTTCAAAAAGTCAATAATAATCTTATATGTTGGAACAGAGGGAGTATTATGGAAGCTATGAATCGTGAATGATAAACTAGATATAAGGGATTTGTATCTTTACCTTGTTATCAATGAAGATATTCTGGCTTTCTAAAGCCTTGTGTTCGGCTTTACACCGCTCAATTATTTCAGAGCTACAATACTTCTTCAGAAATTCAGCATCTCCCTGTACACTAAAGCATTTAGTTATCTGATGAGTTAAAGAAGAAGCATGATAATCGCACATTGGCCTCCTCTGACATGAGAAAGAGATGACAAGAGAAGAGAGGGGAAATAGGGGTTTATAGAAGTAAGACAGCTGGGTCTTCCTTCCAGAAAAATTTTAAACAAAAGGTTTAGAAAATTGAAACCATAACTACACAAACACAGAACGTGGAAAACCTTCCCAGCTTCCTATGACAACTTCAGACTTACTTTATAGTAAGCAGTGAGAACTGGCCTGACAACTTCTTGAACCTCATCCCTGAATTCTGGTAAAGAGAAAGATCTAACCCACAACAATTTTAGATTAAGTGAACAAGTCAGTAAACCGTTCAGTACTCAAACATATATATGATATAATAAAAAGCTTAAGATGCATCATCATACGGATCTCGGCGACGTATTTCTTTAACAGAAATCCCAGCAGCCGTTTCACCAAAGACGCTTTCATTGAGACTATCACCAAAAAAATGACTATTAACTTATTACTCTCTAGGAATATTAAATATGAATTAAAATATATGAACAAACTTACTCTTGAATTTTATGTACAACAGGATTATCAGAGACCTCCCACATCTCTCGCACATCTTCTGCTAACTGCAATCCCAGTCCAGAAAGCAGTTAGAGCACAAGCTTCAGGATGGGCTATAATGAGGAACAGTAAGCAAATGTTCATTTACATAATAACATGTATATATGAGTGTGGGTGTGCATATATTTTCTGTCTATCTCCACCATTTTAAGAAATTATCATCTCGGGGTATCATTATGGTATCCATATCCACACTCTTCATTAACACGTCATAATTTTCTAGAGCGCCATTTAGCATCTTTTCGGTTTTACTTGTAATCAAGTTATATAACATGGGCTCAGCAAATTGGTATAGATATATTCACTCCAACAGGATTCCAATCAGTCCGCATTTTCCAGAATCCTAAAAATCATCGCCTAGGTCCGATTAATCCCTACCTAAGCGCTAGGTGGTACTCTACCGCCTCAATTTGGCTGACCCCCTTGGCACTCGCCTAGACAAAACAAGATCTCTACTTGAAGCTCTACAATACTTGAAATAAATTTTTAACGCATTAAAAGATTGTTTTTTGGGTAATTTGTCATCTACTATAAGTTTTGTATAGTATACCAAATATATGTAATAGAAAAATAAATAAATGAAACCACCTAAGAAAACGCCTAGTCCGCCTAGGAAAACTGCCTAGGTGCCCCCTCCGTCGCCTAGCAACGTTTAAAACACTGTGCTATCAGTTGCACTGAAATTTGTAGTTATGTTTTTATGATGGGACCAAAAATAAATTAACATAGATTCATGATCCATCACTTCTTGAACTTATGAATGGCTTGAGGCTATATTGTCGTTTGATCTTTCTCCAAATATATAACTTGCTAGCAGTTACATTGCAGGCATATAACAAATGACATATTAAACCTATCAAAGAAATAGTTAAATAAGTAACAATACAGCTTATACCCAAATGCAAGAAGCATTCTGATCTTAATGTGAAACTCTGACAGAATGATTATATGTAGACAAAGAAATGACTTAGGATTGCAATGTACCTCCTGGGTCTTTGTCACAACTGGCTCACTCAACCCACCGACGCGCTTGAATACTGGATGACCTTGCATCTAGGGAAAAGAAACAATCTACTTTAATTGACACACGTGAAAGGAAAACGATCAGATTTATTTAAAGCATTTCAAGAATCAATTTACCTTTTGCTTGAATGCCTCCCACTTTTTACTCCATCGGGACTGCTTGGAGGGTAAGACTACAATGTCAGTGCTGGTGCTTCTATCAAACTTTTCTGAGCAGTTTGTGGAAGGAGCTGTGTATTCTAGGCGCTTTCTCTTAGTTGGGTTACCTCTCAACTCTTCCTTTACAATGTTACAACCCTTCTTTGCTAAGTCAATGAGTTTTGTATCCTTTACTTTCTGGAAGGCCGATGAAAACTTGGGAGAAATGTAAGAAACACTAGACCTGAACTTGCTAAATAATGTTTTTGCAGTATCACTAGGCCCAGACTGATGCTGCTTATCTTCTCCACGTGCAGACTTGCTACCATCTTTCCCTCCAGAACCAAAATTAGCTGAAGTACCAGAGGACTCTGGGGACTCTTGCCTCCCAATCCCAAATGTTTCTTTAACCTAAACGATGAATTACAATCATAAGAACTATGATATTCTACTGATTCTATCAATTATAATAATGCATTTCCATTAAACAGATACCATGAGTAATGAGTTACATACCTCCTCCACAGCAACTGAAACCTTTTCCTTCAAATTGGATGACGCCTATACGTTTAATGAAAAAAATTATAATAAATAAAACATTATTAATATAACCTGACATATGACGGTATGTACCAGAACACAAAGAGACATTTTCAGTCGGACCTTCTTTGCAGTAGCTTCAGCTTCTGTCCACACACCATCCACATGCTTGTACAGCTGCTCAGTTGTCTGCTTTGTTCTGCATTTCGCCAGTTCACCATCTCAGGGCCTCCATTGGAAGTGTCTGCCCAGCCTTGACATACAACAGTATGTCTCAGCCTATAAACAATTGAAGTTAAACTACAGAATACGCGAAAGATGATATTAAGAATTACCTAACTTTCAAATCTTCTTTCACTCCTTTCAGCTCTTCTGCTTTCTTCTTCATTTCCTTTAGTGACTGTTCAAGCTCCGGATTTCTGTAATCAAAAAATTTCATAAGATAAGCAGAGACGATGTCTCAAACAATTAAGGTGCAATCAGATGTCCCACATGGTCCAAGTGACCCAAACAAAATTTGCATAAAAATTTCAAGACAGAAAATAATCTCCCTTGTGAGCCAGACATGAGAGCAGAATCATTTTATCACAACTGATGTTAAAAACTGAGAGCAATTGAAAATCATATATATTCTTAAATAATTTACCACATAAACAGTCTCACACTGGTCCTATTTACAAACTTCCGCATCAGATTCCATATATATGATTTTCTGATTTAAGATACTAGTATCTTAAAATATAAAGTTTAACCCTGCAAAGTTCCCTTTTTTCTCTCCCTTCATGCATTCTCTGTTCAACCTTACAAATTTAGGAGCCATAGATTGTTGCCATTTCCGTTATTCAGTGTGACAAAATGGGGTCATTAACAATCGTAGAAACAAAAATTGTACTCCCTTCCTGAAAAATTATAAAGTTTTCAAGCTCTACTACTATGATAATTTATAAAGCTTTCAAGCACTAGTACTATGATAACTCAGCAACTATGAAAATATACCTTTTAGCTTCTTCTCTCACCTGCTCGGATAAATTTTCAAAGAAACTTAATTGACGGTTACCCGAGTACGAATGTGGTGCAAGCAACCTTATTCTTGAAGTTGATATTGAATCCTAAACACAAACACGCAAACCCACTAATCAACTCGTAAGAACAGCATTATATATATATATATATGAATAACGAGAAAGGTTTGAAATTTATTCGAGAATAAACCTGTGAAGATGTTACTAGCTGACGATAAAGGGGTTGTTTAGATATTAGAAAATCTCGGAGCAACTTTCTGCTGGCCATTACAGTTCTGTTAATTACTCGACAAAATTTTTGTTTCGCTTTCTCCTTCTAAGTAGAAATTTAGAACAACGCTAAGGTTTTAGGTTTTAGGTTTTCTTTGGGTAAGAGGGTTTATCGGAAAAGAGGGTTTTCTTTCTTATATTTCAATTTTACAAGGACCATAATATGAATATCAATCTTTTGTGACGTAAATTTTAAATTTATTTTCGAATGAATTCGGATATACACCATTTAAAAATATTCGTTTACAACTCTAAACTAACAGCTTTTTGTAAGTGGATGCAATAGATACAATCTGAAACCAAACGTTCCCTTGGGTTTCAATACTCGGCTCTATTTGGAGTTGGCGAGCAAACATTTCAAGGCCTAGGACCGTAGAAGGATAAGGCTGAGGGATGTTTGATGAAAACTCAATTAATTTTAATTTTAATTTTAATTTGAATAAAAAAAATTATTCGATAATTGATTTGTCTAATATATTTGAATAACATATTTTTATTATTTTATTCCTCTGAAAAAATTCAAATTTATTATAAATTTATTTAATTTTACTTAATATAATAGTTAATATTGTAAAAAAAATCATTCAACCGTCATTAAGCTCATTCAGTCAAAAAAATAGAATTAGCGATTCAAATTTAAATCATCTTAATGGTTACCAATTGTGGATTCAATTCGTCAAACGATTTTATTTCAAACAAACGAATGGTTGCTAATCAACAACCCCCAAGTCCACGTTCAAATATATTTCTTGATAATTTATTTCCTTGGTTTTTCTCTTCTGATTTATGGACCCAAATGAAATTCTCCCCTTGGACAAATTTCAATTTGCACCTCAAAAAGTTATTTCACAAAAAAAATGAGCAAAATTTATGAATTACTCACTGTAGTTTATATATTTTATTGATCAAGAACTATTAATTTTTTAAATTAACCCAATAAACTAATTATTATTTTAAAATTAGATTATTCCCTTGAAAGAATTAAACGAACGTTAATTTTTTATCGACAAGACTAATAAATTATCCACTTTAGTTGACACGTTTTACTGATTAAATTTTTAATTTTTTAAATTATCTCAATAAACTAATTATTATTTTAAAATTAGGTCATTCTATTATCTCTGTCTCACAACTGTTAAACAGTTTCAATTTTTATCATACGTAAATGTGAAAAAAAAATATATGATATATTCTATCTTCCTTTCTCCCATCTCTCTTCTCCCCCTTCTTCTAGGGGTGTTCATTTTTTCGTTTTTCGGTTTTTGAACTAGGTCCCGAACAAATTTGGTTCGGTATATAAAAAAGCTAGGCTTGGTTAAGTACAAAAAAAACCGATATATACCAATTTTTCGTTACCGGTTTCGGTTCGGCGTTTTTATGGTTCGATAAAAACCGAATCGGACCGGTTATACCGATTTTCTAATTTTTTTTTATTATTAATAATTTATTAATAAATAATGATTATAATAATAAAAATAAAATAATGATTATAATAATAATAATAATAAAATAATGATTATAATAATAAAATAATAACAATAATAATAAAAATAATAATTATATTAATTTTTGGTAAAAACTGGTACCGAACCGGTATCGCCGGTTCGATATACCGGTCCAACCGGTACCGATATCGGTATTAAGATTTAGACGATTTCAATTTCGGTTCGGTACTGGTCGGATAAAAACCGGTTGAAGACCCTACCTTCTTCTACCAAAATCCAAAAGTCTAGCCCAACAAGCCAATAACATGAGCAAAAGGAGTACTAAACCGAGGTCTTGTTTACGTACAATACAATCAAGAGGCAAAATATTCATAAAGTAAAAGTAATACTCTACTAGTGGATTAATTAGTAAATGTAAAATAAAAGATAATAATTTAATTACAAGCCTCGTTGGCCTCATGAAACCTTTGGGCTTGAATGGCAGCAGCCCCTTTGGAGACCAGTCCTTGAATCACCATCGTCTTGATTTCCCAACCCGAATAAGGGTATCCCTTTCTGGCGTACGAATTCAGCAGCGCCGCCGTCGACTGCTTCACCAGCCGGGCGAACTCGTTCTCTCCGTCGTCATTCCTCGCCGTCGCTTCCAGCAGCGTCAGATCGTATCTGTACCGTTCGTAGGCCCTCGACCCAAACACCTTAGATACCGTCGATTCATGTGGGACCATCCTCGGCCATGACTCTCTCCTGCTGCTCCAATACCTGTTCAAATGAAATACGTGTTTTAACACTGAGTTGACTCGGAAAATCTAGAACCAACATACGCATTAAATTTAAATAAATGTATTTCAAAATAATATAGTAGTAGTAGTAGAATATTATTGTTATTATTATTACTGGGGAGTGCATCTTCCTCTGGTTCTTGTGTAAACGAATCCCGGCCTAATCTTCCGGCCAGCTGCTTCGGTTGTTGATGCTGCAAAGCAAACAAGAAAAAAAAAAGATGAACGAGTCGACTCAGTTCTGAAGAAGAAGAAGAAGAAGAAGAAGAAGAAGAAGAAAAAGAAGCCTCCATTTTTCCTTAAAAATTAACCCTTCATTTTCACTTGAGTTTCAGATAGTGGTAGAATCACTGTGTTTACGCCATTAAATTTGGGATCTGAGATCTCACTCTCTTTTACTAGCAGTAGCTTATTCTTCTGTACAAGTTTCATTTATATATTGTACACAAATATTGCTTCGTTGAGTGTGCGATTTTGAATTGAGATTCTCACTGTCTTAGGGATGATTGATAAAAAGTAAATGAAATTCATGAATCTGAATTTGAACGAGCCTGAATGAGTTGAATTTGAATTTGAATAAAAAAAGTTATTTGATAATTGACATATTTGAAATATCTGAATGACAAAATTACATTATTTTATCCCTCTGAAAAAATTCAAAATTATTGTAAATTTATTTAATATTACTTAATATAATAGTTAATATTTATTTTTTAATTTTTTTTATTTCATTCAGCTGTTTATTCAGCCATTCAGTTAAAAAAAATTGATTTAGTCAATCAGCTCGTCTATCTTACCGATTCAGCTATTCAGACCAAAACAAACGCACTTACCGATTCAATCATTCAGCTCTAAACAAACACCCCTTAGTTTTCTTTATGGCATATTTACCCTCCATTAGTATACTCGTAAAGCTGTAAATGAGCCAAACAGTTCGGGCTCGACTCGAAAAAATACGAGCAACATTCGAATTTGTTAATAATATGATCCAGATATGAGCATAAAAAATAGTTCAAATAAAAATATGAGTAGAATTTGAGCAAGGTTATACTCGACTCCTTTAAAATTCAAACTATTCGAATTTTCAATTATGATTCGATACATATTCGATTAGATACTCGATACATTCTCTTATAATATATACAAAATTAAATTAAATTAAATTAATTATTAATATTTTGTTTTATTTTTAATTGTGATTTTATATTTATAAATTGTAATAATAAATATATTTTATCATGTCTAAGTAAAATAACAAATTCAATTTATAATTATATTTAGTATAAAGCTATTTTTTATGTGTAGACTCAAATTCGAGCTTGAATTTGAAGCTCGTGAGTACTTTGAATATAATTCGATCTAAGTCGGATCGAATTCGAGTAATTAATATTTAAGTCGAGTCGAATTTCAGTAGAATTTTTCAAATACAATTCGATTTCGAGTATGAATTTAACGTTTCAAGTCGAATTTGAGGAACTCTCTGTTCGTTTCGGTTCGACTCGTTTACACCCTTACTTCTTCGTCTACGTTTGGAGCATTTGATACAGTTGAGAATTTTGTTTATTTAAAAAAAAAAAATTTATTTCAAACGCAACTTATTTAACTGTTTGAGTCTAAATGCAATGATTTAAGGGCCTGTTCGAGAATGACTTATAAGTTAAAATATAAGTTAACTTAAAAGTTGTTTTAAGTTGTGATTTATAAGTAATAACATTTGGCATCAATTTGACTTATAAGTCAAAAATTAAGTTAAAACAAGTTATGAAGGTGTTTCGCTCATATGCTCATAATGACTTATAAGTTAAAATAAATGTAAAAATTACTAAAAGGACATTAATGAAAAGAGGGGGCAAAATAGAAGAGAGGCAAAATAAATATTATATTTGGTCAAACTAACTTATTTTAAAATAATTTAGAAGTCATTTTAAAATAAGTTACAAATACTTACTTATTTTTTTGACTTAAAACTCAACTTCTAAGTAGATAAATAAGTCATTCCTGAACAGATGAATAATAACAAATGACTTATAAGTTAGTTTGACCAACTTATAGTGGCGGAACGAGAGTACTTTTAGAGGAGGGTCAAAATACATAAGTAAAAAATTATTTATTGACGCTTGAAATGCTTCTTCCGAATTCATTTTGCCCAATTATAGTACTTCGCAATAATTTCATCAATTTAAACATTTCATAAATTCAAACATTTCATCGCAATTTCATCAACTAACCTAATCCAATTATTTCACAAACAATATACCATAAATATACAATATCAATTCAATGACAATAACACATTATCTCTAATTCATGACATAACAAACTCTAAATCTCTAATTTAATGACAACATTAAGCACAAAATTCCTTATTTGTATCAATTTTAACTAATGGCAACAATAACCACAAATCTCTAATATTTTAAAACTCTAAATCAAATATTCAATTAAATACTTTCAACTAGTAACTAACTACTTACCGTTACTGAAGAGGCAACTTGCTGCGGCGAGGGAGGGGAGATCGACGACGAGCTGCGGTGCGGCCAAGTTGAGGAGCTATTGGTGGTGTTGTCGAGTGTCGACGCTAAGGGAAACAAAAAAAGGGGATACTGTTGTGCAATTTTGAAGAAGAAAGGAAAAGGGGCTATTGTCGGAGATTCCAGGGTCATATGATCCCCGGCGACCCTCCATCCTTTCGCCTCTGCCAACTTAAAGTCATTCCCAAACGGGCTATAAAAGTGGTGCATTTGTTTAATATTTATTTTAAGTTTAAATTATTTAATTCACAAATACAATACTTAGAGCATAAATACAAGGCATCAAAAATAATAAGATGCACTTGAAAATCCAATAAGTAAAACTCGCTACTTTAACAGTGTCCAATAAGTTTGTTTGTATGATTGTTTTAAGTGGTGGTAATTCTAATCATCCAACCCCCACATACGTACACAGATTACGGCCTATTACTTACTTAATCTCCAGGACAAAGATAACAGGGAATTTGAAAGGGGCAGAAAATCAACCACCACATGTTTTCAACAACATAATGATATAAATGAGTTATACTTATTTGGTCTGCGCTCCCACGTGTTTAGTGTTTTTTCACTTGCAATTAATATTTTATTTCTTGTTTATCATTTGTAGTTTTGCTAAAATAAATATTTTAGTTTGGTTAAACTTGCAAATGCAAATGCTTAAACATTTTATATGTAGGCTAGCATTCTCAATGCTCAACACTATCGATCTTACCAGCTTCCATAGCTAATATGAAATCAATTTCTAACACTTTCCATACTATTACAAGAAAATTCAAAAGGACAGATCGATGGAGCACCTCTAGATTATGAATGATCTCAGGGAAAAGGAACCCAGTAAAAAACTTTAATCTGCTTGAGACAACCCTCTCATTTTCATGCAAAAAATTCATGAAAAATACACACCAAACTGGCACCAAAGCCTCAACTCAAATTATGTACTGATTACATAATTACTTTGGCACCGGGCAACGTCTTGATGAATAGAGTAGGTTTTTGGACTTGAACTGCTTATCCAAATATTCTTTTTCACACAACACTATGTTTAATTTGCTCCATGGGAAGTGAAATAAATTATAAGTTTCCACATCAATATTTTATGAAGCTCCCTTTTTAAGGTGGTTGATCAAACTTTGAGTATACATGTTAAACATCAACATGGGGGTTTTGTGGTTTGGGGGTTTTCCAAAAGAGAATTTACTTGATAAAATCTTTTTTGATTATGCTAACGCCAAAATTCGTTCACGCGCTCTAATCACCAAAGCGCATTAAATCCTGCACAGAAATAAAGTCACACGAAAAGCTTGACGACTTCGGCCTCCGGGAGATAACTTCGGTATGAGAATAAGTACACACTGAATAAGGATTAACAATGGAGGTTTAATGCTCCAGTGCAAAAATATAATGAATTGTGTACCTGATAACCGATGTATAGCCTTGTATTTATAGTGATCACATTACCTTCTCAAAACTCTTCCCCGTATAGGAATATGATTCCTCATTAGGTACGATAACTTAATTGGATTGAACTGAATCTACTTAAGGAAAGGAAGTTGGATCATATCCTCACGCTTTCCTTAGGAGTTTAGAAATCAAATATAATTAGGAATCTTAGATTCCTTAAAGTACTCAAATCAAATTCCTACGCAGGGTAAATACTTCCACGTAGATTTTGGCCCACCATATCAACCGGGCCCAAATAATCACACCCAACATTGCCCCAAAGTCTCTTATTATAAGGAACTTAAAAATAAGAGAGTATATCAATTAATCATGGAAAACGTTAACCGAGAGATGTTATCCGTTCGGGAGGAAGATTGTCCGTTCAAGAGGACGATGATCAATCCCGAAGGATGTTATCCGTTCGGGAGGACGTTAGTCCGTCCCGAATGATGTTTTCCCGTTCGGGAGGACGATGGTCCGTCTCGAAGGAAGTTATCTGTTCAAGAGAACGATGGTCCGTCCCAAAAGATGTTTGCTCGTTCGGGAGGACGATGGTCCATCCCGAAGAATGTTATCCCTTCGGGAGGACGTTGGTCCGTTCCGAAGGATGATATCCATTCGGGAGAACGTTGGTCCGTCCCGAATGATGTTTGGGGGTTCTGCTCCTAACTAATATTATTATGTCCCCTTCTTGAACCTTCTTGGCCTGCGACGTACTAAACTAATTCCCCACTTCGAACAATATTCTTCTCAATTAGGTCCTTCAAATCTCTGCAGTCTTTTTTAGAATATCTGGATGTCTGGAGATAATTACAGTATCTGTTATGATTTCCTCTCTCCGGAGGAGTGTTGTCAAGACATGACTCAAAATAGGGCTTATCTTTCATTTCCTCCAATATTGTTGTCCAGTCCGTGTTGAGAGGAGTATAGACTTTGTTAACTTCACGGTTGGGAAGGGCGACCGACCTCCTTCCAAACCCCCGTTGTTAAAGTTCTTCGCCTGATTGTCGGATCTGTTGTTATTATTGTCTGACTTCAGATAATTGTTCATGTCTCGATCATTTGGCTTTTTCACTTTATTCAGTTTCAGACTGCTCATTGCTTCCTCAACTATTATGAAGCCTTCCGCTCTGTCAAAGGCTTCGATCAAGTCATTCGGGTGATTGAACATTAAGTCCTTCACCAGTTTCTTCGATTTTACCACGTCTAAATCGTTTTGGAATAATCCAAGTGCCTGATGATCGATCAAATCCGCTACGTACCTAACCAACCGATCCGTACGTAATTCGGTATTGGTTTCGATTCTTATTTTTTTGATAATTTTGGATCGGTACCAGTTCGGTATTTTCGGTACCGATTCGGTTCTTTATCGACGAGCACCCCTAAGCGGATCTAGCTTTGGGGCAATGGGGCCAATTGACCCTACTGAATTTTCAAGGGTAAAAAAGAAAGAGTAAAAATTTAGGGCGTTTAATAAAAAAAATTAAATTTTAGATTAAAAAATACTATCTTGGTTCCAAAATTAGAAATACATTTTGACTTTTTAAAGTTAATTCGTGAAATCCTAAAATTCAAAATTTATATTAAGTTATTTAGTTTTAATACAACAAATTTAACAATTGTAAACTATTTATAAAACACTAATAATTATTATCTTTGTTGTTTTCAAAACTTGAATGAGCTTATATCAATTTGAGTTTTAAGATTTCGCTAATTGACTTTAAAAAGTCAAAATGTAAATCTAATTTTGAAATTGAGGTAGTATTAAATTTTTCAAAGTTCATATCTTATACTAGCTTGGTAACTATAATACTCTTTTTCTATCCGTTTCTCGTCTAGCGTTTGGCCTAATTCTTCCCACTAGTTTGATTTTACAGAAAATTTGATATGTTGTATTTTTTTTTATTTTATAATTTCATAAAGTTAACAATTGTTTCGAGTTTTTTTTTTGTAATTGATTGTGGATTTTTGTAACTAATAAAAATAAGACTATCATACAATAATTTTAAGTAATTAAATCTCAAAAAATATTACTAAAAATAATATTTGAACATTATTTTGTTTTCTAAATTATTTTATTATATTTTTAACTTTTTACGATAATTTATTTATTTTAAATTTGACCATAGTGACTTAAGGATCCGCCTCGAGATAAATATTTTTTTGGTCACTCTACTTTATGTCAACTTATAATTGAGTTACTAAACTTTTTTTTTCTTCTTACAATCAACTCACTGAACTTTAATTTTCTTACAAAAATTTGAATTTCCGTCAGTGGGGTTAAATTTTTTAACGGAAGTGTGACATGACAATGCCACATATGCACCAAATCCTAGTTGGAATATTGTTTTTCTAATTTTTTACATGTCATCTAAAATCCACCCATAAAAATAAAATACTTATCCAAACCCATATATATCCGACCCGACCCGACCACTATAATAATAATAATAATAAAGATCCGCCCGCCCGTCCGTCCGTCCGTCTAATCCATAACCCACAACTGGTATTTGGGGTTTCTACACTAAATTGGACGAGGAAGATGATGAATAGTGATGATAGTGCTAGGTTAGAGAGAGACAGCCTCAATTCCAAAATCCTCCTATACAGTAACAACAAGAGTTATCCAATAACAAAGAATCACAACATCAGTTCAAACCCATAATTAAAAATTCAAACAACAACCAATATCATCCCAAACATTTTCAACCATCTTCATAAAAAAAAATCAAAAGGCACAACTGTTAGCAGGAAAAATTTAGGAACGAAACAAAGGGTAAAAGAGTCAAAGAAAAATGAGATCAAAGAGAGTGCCCTGATCAAATTTGACGAAATCAGCATCGAAGTTCTTAAGCTCATCCTCAACTGCATTGTTAGAGTCATCAGATTTAGGATGCTCAACGTGTTTCTTACAGTACTTAATGACCTTAGCCAAGATCTTGCTGGTGACGTTAGAAAGCGGGATACCGGTGTTGGCGCAGTCGTCTTCAATCATGTGCTTGATGGTCTGTGACTCCAGCGCCACCGTCTCCTCTACATTGAAAGGGTCGCCGTCGGAGCTCTTCAACACGATCATCTTTGGTGAAGACATGACTATCGATTGATTCGAAAAGGGAGAAAATAGCGTTGATCTTATATTAGTTAGACATGACTGTGTGGTGCTTGAAGTTTAGGGTTTTGATTTGGGAATTTTTTCATAGGAAGAGAAATATTAAGCAGCGAGACATTGATCTTATGTTAGTTATTAATATTTGTTCTTGTTATTAAATAAGTTTGTATTAAGTTTAATTATTTTTTTGAATGTATTAATTGATTAGGCATGTTGGTTATTAAAGTAATATTTTTATAATTACACACGAGCATTAGCATTATTGCCACGTCAACTTTCTCTCTCTTATGTGGAATTCGACGTGGCAAATCATTTAAAGTCAATAAACTTAACAATTCTTTTAACTTTGTGTTAAAAAATTTGAATACAAAAAAAAAAGTTCAATTATTTATTTGTAAGTTCATCTAAAATACACTAACAAAAAAAACATTTACCGTGATCCGCCCAGGCGCCAGCCGTTTGTTAGGTATGGGACGATCAACATCAACCAAAGGGTTAGCTAAGTTTATTTTCTATTTTTTTTACATATAGTAATATATATACTGCTAAAAAAACAAAATATAAACCAAATAGGAACGAGGGTTTAAGCCGAAGCTTGGCCCTCTGGTTACGGCGACCAATTTTCCAATACACCCACCTTGCAATGGTTTCTCTCTCCACTTGGGTCCGCTACATGGCTCACAAACTCGAGTATTCTGTTTCCCTCAGTTGGAAGGTCTTTTTACATCTCTCTATGTATTTGTGAATATGTATTATTTGTGTTCTATTTGGATGGGTTTTCTGATTCTTGCTTGTATATTAGTTTTTTCACACGGTTAGTAATTATATTCGTCAAAAGTTTTTCTTTTGTTTAATTTTAAGCGATTTTCCTAGAATGATGGGGTTTATGTACTGACATAGCTGAAGATGGTAAACAATAGAAACAAAAAATTTGCAATGACATGAATTCATAAATTGAAAAGCTAACCCTAAAACACATGAAAACATCCTTTAAATACTAAACAATAAGCTGGAAATACTAATTATGCAAGGAATAACTAAACTAAGAAAATATCCAAATAAACCCAAAACTGGAAAAACCTCGAAAGGCCAAAACACATGTTTCCTGGCCTTTTTTGGGCCTTTAACGGTTCGTCTTAGGTTTCAATTTGATATATTATGGGTCTTGTAACTCCAAATGGATAAAAAATTATGGTCAAAACAGTATCAACCCTTCTTGCACTTGGATTTCCTTCATTTTCCTACTTGGACTTCGACTTGGACTGTGTCATTCCCCTCCACTTGAAGAAAACTCGTCTCTGAGTTGTCACACGACGTCACAACGGGGTCTGCATACATCGGACCAACAACAACATGAAAAGGATAAAGATCAACCACATTAAACGTCCGTGAAATTCCCATACTGGCATGCAAGTCCACCACATAAGCATTATTATTGATCTTCAGTGGAATGGTATAAGAACCATATTTCTTTTACTGTAACTTGCCGTAAGTTCCAACAGGAAACCGCTCCTTGCGCAAGTACACCATCACTTGATCCCATATCTCAAAAGTTAGCTTCCGGCAATGTTTGTCAGCAAGCTTCTTGTAAAGGCTTGCTCAATCTTTTTGCTTCAGCTTCGCATGCGTAGCTTGAACCTCATCAGCCATATTGGCTGCTTCTGCGCTCACGCCAAGTCCCTTAGGTAAACTGACCAAATTAAGAGTATGAAAAGGACTGTTAGTATAAACAATAGAAAATGGAGACTTCTCTGTAGTGCTATGTTGGGCACTGTTATAAGCAAGCTCTGCTTGTGCTAAAGCCAAATCCCAATGTCGAGGTTTCTCTCCACATATACAGCGAATCAAATTCCCCAAAGTACGATTCAGCGGCTCAGTTTGTCCGTCAGT
Organism: Panax ginseng; assembly: GCA_020205605.1. NCBI lineage: Eukaryota > Viridiplantae > Streptophyta > Magnoliopsida > Apiales > Araliaceae > Panax > Panax ginseng. The sequence continues at coordinate 2,586,111 of CM035138.1, read as the reverse complement.
TTGAGGATGGGGTGTACTGTTAAAATTCAAAGAAGAATCGAAAATAACTCAAAAATTTAGTGTCTCGATCTGAAGTGATGGATTTGGGCATACCATGCACCCTGAAAATCTCCCTAAAGAATATTTTTGCCACCATAGGGGCATTCGAAGTCTTCTTACAAGGTATAAATTCGTCATCTTGAAAAACCGGTCGACAAACACAAACACAAAATCAACACCCCTTTGAGTTCTCGGTAAACCAACCACAAAATCCATCGACAAATCTTCTCAAATATTTTTAGGAACTGGTAAGGCTAGCATTGGAGGACTGCCCTTTACCCTTTTAACACACATAACATTGCCCCACCAATTTCTCCACATCACGTTGCAACTTAGGCCAATAATACCGTTCTGTACAACAAATAAGGTATTATCGCATCCCAAATGTCTAGCAAGTCCACTGCCATGCAAGTCACGAAATACCTTCTCCCGTAAAGATGAAACTGGAATACACAATTGGTTCTCCTGCATCAAAAAACCATCTTGCAAGTAGAATCCCAACACAGGCTCCAAATACACAGTTGCCAAATTTCAGAAAAATAAGGATTGTGCTCGTACAACTCGTTCAAGTACTCAAAGCCAATTATTTCATGTCTAAGAGTAACGAGTAACGATACACGGCGACTCAAAGCATCTGCCACCTTATTTTTCACCCCCGCACCAAACTAAAAGGAAACTTCGGAAGAAACATACACCACCGGGCATGGATGTCTGAAGTAATTCATTTCTGACTTCCCAAATACTTCAAAGCTTCATGGTGGGAATACAACACAAATTCTTTACCAATCAAGTAGTGTTCTCAATGTTTTAGTGTTCGAACAACTGCAAAGAATTCTTTGTCGCAAGTCGACCATTTTTGCCAAGCCGCACACAACTTCTCACTGAAAAATGCTACAGGTTTCTTCTCTTGGGATAAAACAACACCAATACCCACCCCGCTAGTGCTCTCTTGTATATGCATCCTTGTATATAGCAACACCAACTTCTTCTCGTGCTCTCTTGTATATGCATTTTTTTCAGCAACTCTTTCACCTTTTCCCGCAGTATCTCATTCTCCTTCGGACTCATCCTATAACAAGGAGATTTGGCAAACTAGCTCCAGGAATCAAATCTATCTGGTGTTGTATAGTTCATTTTGCAATTCATCTGACATAAGATCACTAAATTCAGCCAACAAAGGCTTAACTGCATCAGGTACAACAGCTCCCTTCGACTTCCCCTTCATCATTTCCTTCATAACCATACAAAATAAGCTTCCCTTCGACTTCCCCTTCATCATTTCCTTTAACGGTGTCATGTACGGAGGGGCTAATGGGTCTGACTGAATTTGCATAAATGGAAAAAATAAATTTCTTTTTTGATAAATGTGTCGGCATTGAATTTTATGCCCATATTGTGTATTTTATTGAGATTCATACTTTACATTCACTTATATGATGAATTTTTTTTGTTTACTCTTATCATATTCATGGATATTGCTAGAATTTACTGCTTTTGCCATTACTTTTATCTGTAAGTGAGATATTGGAACTTTTCCTTTGTTGATCGTGTGAAACTTAATGTTGATTAAGCTAAATCGTGACAATAAGACCACTGCTCCCTCTTATTCCTTAGGATGTCTTAGTATTATTTCTTAAATTCTTATGTATGAATTTCCACTAGCTGGTGTAATATTTGTACAGAGCATTTTTGCTGTTCTTTTCACCAACCAACTCTTCTTCCATGAATTGCCTCTGCCTCCGCCTCATCAAACAACTTGATCCCTTCGAACACTCTTGAAATCCTATACATCATATTACCAATTACCAAACACCCCCTGTTCCACATTTTCAAATCTTCCTCGAGTAATTTCAGTTTCGACGCTAATGTCAGACTTCTTTTAGGCTCATCATATATTTTTTCCCACCTTCACTAAGCATGCTCACCTACATAATTATATTGTTTATGTTGTTCTTTTATGGTTTGTATTGAAGAATGGGAAAAGTTTGAATTGTGACTCATCAGAAAAAAGAAAAAAAATAGGAAAAAGAAAAGGTTTAAATTGTATACAAAGCTTGAGGCAGTCATACCTTGCCCGCCCTTTCCACAAGTAGAAGTTATTAAATCGTTGCCATCTTGCACATGGAATCGTGACAATTGGTTTTAGAGTGGCAGGCAATGTTCTGGTTTTGGGCATTCTGTTACCTACAGTATTCTTGGTATTACCCTTGAACATTCAAGCCAGAGTAGGACGTCGAGGGCAGTTGCAGCAGCTAGCTCAGCTTAATGACCCTGTAACCCCACTTTGCATTTGAAGGACCTTGAGAGATTCGGTGGGCCATGATGAGTACATTAAGAATTAGAGCAGGGAATATTGCGACATTCCAAACCCATCTCATATTGAAAGTGTGCTAAGAAATATTTTATATTTCGTAGAAGAGTTCAGGACAACCATTACTAACAACATGCAATATGAATTTTGGATTATGATGCCAGGTTTGCTCCTTCAAAGTATGTTTATCCAGTAAGTTTATGGGCTTTGGTTGTGACATGTTCTTTCCTATACCTCTCGTTCTTTAATTATGCTTATCTATTGTTACTTTTCTTCTTTGCCAATAAAATGGTTAATGCCTTAGTGGTGGTGAATGTAGATGTATAATCTTCATAGCTGTTATCCTAACTGAATGATTATTACTACACAGAGCTATAAAGGAGGCCATATCACAGACACTGAAGTTGGTGAGGCTGTATTGAAAAACTTATTTCATGGCAAATTGACATACTTGCATTGGAACAAAGGGCAGGAGATGGCCCCAACAATACCAGAGCAGGGTGGCACTCTTCTTGTTCGAAAACTGCCAGCAGCAGATCCGACGTAAGTTTTTGCAACAGGCTGAGAATTATTTTGGTAAAATTTATGGTCGAAAATTTAGGTTTCCTGTGACAATTGAAACATCTTTTAAGTTATGAAGATGGTTGGTTTGCAATGGTAGTATCATATATTAAACCTAGATTGTGATTTCATCTGATTGGTGGAAGTTTAGTGTTTACCTTCGCCAGTATCAGTATGTGGATCATAATTGATCAAAGCTGATGTTGGTTATAGGTTGCTGTGTTGGTTATAGGTTGCTGGTAATACCCAACTGAATTTGTAACTAGTTTACGTTGCGCAGAAGTTTAATATCTGCATGCAAATATATCTAATGTGTTCGTATTTATGACCTTACTATTAAAATCAGAAACAGGAATTATTACTTGATTCTAATTCAATTCCCTTTTTTAATCACTTTTCGGTGGTGATGTAGTCAACGAGATTGTTTGTGCATCTGCGTTTATACCTTTAGCATTGACAGTATGGTTTTGATAGGCATGTTTTTGTTGGAGATGTTGTGGTTGTGAAGGACCCTGAAAAGTCTGAGAATCATCTGGTTCGTAGATTGGCTGCTGTTGAAGGGTATGAAATGGTATCTACCGATGAAAAGGAGGAGCCTTTTGTTCTTGAAAAGGATCAGTGCTGGGTGTTGGCAGACAATGAAGATTTAAAGCCCAAGGTATACACCGTTTTCTTATTTGAAAGTTCACACTATCACATTAGGTAGAGAAACAAATATGTCGGGAGCGTTTTTTAAATAGCTTATTTTAGTTCATTTTTATATTTCCTCCTCTTTTATCCTCCACTTGTAGACATTTTCATCTCGAAGTCTAGTAGACATGTATACACTTACTCGGAGTTTCTCCTAACATTAGGGCCGAGTAAGAAACCAAATTGGCTTTGAAATAGCACCAAAAACTGCACAAACCAAAATAATTAAAACTGCACCAACGGTTTCGGCGTATGTGACGGTTTTAGGTGAGTTGAAAAACCGAATTTACAGTTTGTGTTTGATTACTGGCCAAAACTGCATGCATAAAATCGAAACCGCACCATATCAAGAAGCATTATTATGGAAGCCACCCTTTCAGTTAATATATTTGGAATTATCTTTAATGTAATTAACTAATTATCTCTGTTTAGAATTTTCATATGTAAGCAGAGAATAATTCATCATGTTCTATTTAGCGCTTTTGTTTAGACAAAACATTACAAGTAAAGTTATGTGTGTTATCCAAGTGATATTTAATATCGTGTGATGCTAAATTGTTCATTTAAATTGCATAAAATTTTGTTGTTTCAATTGGTTTTGAAACCAAAACCGCACCAAATAAAACTCCTCCGCACGATTCAAAATTGCACCACACCAATCACAAGCGGTTTCATATGCGGTTTTTGATTTGTCAGACCGCACCCAAGTGGTTTCGTCAAACCGCACCATGCTCACCTCTACCTAACATCTCTTGAATAATGAGGTGCTGGAATTCTGGCATACATTAGATTATAGTAATATTGAAACAGGATAGCAATCATTTAAATATTTGAAGTGTTAGAAACTTAGAATACAAAGGTATAAAAACAATGAAAAACTTAAAATGAATCAACTTTTGTAGATTCGAAGATATTTCAATGAGAAAAAATGGTATCCAATATTGAATTATTCGAAGTAGCAGGAGCGACTTGGTAATCTATCTTCATAGCCTACCCTCTAACAACAATCAGAAAATCACTTGTTTAAATTCTAGTCTTCTACCTAGTCCAAAATGTCATTTTCTGATATAAGAACACCAGCCAGAAAAAAGAAAATATTACTAGCCATGTGGAAAAGTTCTTGCTGATGATCGACTATTTTCCTTTCCCTCTATTCAATTCCAGGAAACCAAGGATAGCCGAATATTTGGCCCTGTTCCCATGACAGACATCGTTGGCAGAGTCGTATATTGCCTGAGAACAGCAGTGGATCATGGTCCTGTGCAGAACAGGTGAGCTTTAAAATTGAATATAAACTCGGCTGTTTATACTGTATATTTAGTAAAATCATTATGATGATTAATTTGTATGTTACTGCACCAGTCATAACAGCATGCGTAGGGATGCACCTCTATTGGAAGTTGAACTGGATGTTGATGAGATGGCTAAAAATCACAAAGCATAGGCTATGCTCACTAAGAAAAAGCTCCGACTTAGTATGTGTGTACTTTTTTTGGTGGCACCTTTTCCTCACTAGACCTCTTCTTTAAGTACCACTGATTTTATAAAATAAAAGCTTTAATATGTTATTTGTTAAGTGTGACAATGGGTATTTATTGTATACCTTTACCAGGCATTATGATCTGCCCTCCCCCCCACCCCCTCTTTTTTTGGGTATGGGGGAATAGGGATGATTTCTTGAGATGTCTCCCTGTGCTTCCTTCCTCGGGTGTATCTCAGATATTGGTATGGTGATCTTACTGGTTTGTATCATAAACTGCATCTTCTACGTGCCATGCTTCCCACAAAAGTGCTTTTATTCCCAAATCTTTTACGGATAGCACTTGTTAGTTGTTACACAAACTTTTTGAATTAATAGTCTTGTTACAACATTTGGAATTGGAGTGGGAGTGGGATGGGCATTCCTATTCATATGTTTGGTTAGAACCAGAAGTTGCATGATTTTGATCAATAGATTTGTTTGCAATTTTTAAAAAAAATAAAAAATAAAAATTATCTATTGGCCATGTGATTAGGCATTCCATTAGAATTCCTTTAATAAGAATTCCTTTAAACATGTGATTAGGCATTCCATGAGAATGCTCATTTCTTCCCATTCAAGTAACTAATTCCATTCATAAAAGCATTTTTTGCACATCACACTCTTGACTCAACGAATATTGTGAATATATATATATATATATATATATATATATATATATAAAAAATATATATACAGATGTGTAGTATATAGTTGTTTATGGCGACAATTTTTTTAGACTATGGTGACGGTTTAGTTGTAGTTATAGGTCTATGGTGACAGTTGAACCGTCGCCATAACCTAAAAAAACGGCCGCCATAGGCGATTGTGTAATACCGCTATGTATATACATATAGCCCTATAATATATATATAATGGATTTAAAACATAGCTCTTAAATAACATACAACTCTTAAATAATAGTATATATGTATTAAAATTATGTTGTTTTCGAGATTCTTTTAAAAAGAACTAATAATAAACGTTAAAAAATAAGATCAAATGCCCTGCTGCTTTATATTCCTCTTCCTCTGAATTTTTTTTCAAATCATAACCCTAAACTTCAAACACCTGCTTCAACAATCACCGCTAGTAATAATTGATCAAAAACTACCCAGTGCTTCAACAATCGTCTATAGTCACCAACCCCATCTTAAGGCGCCCTTCTCCAACTTTCTTCCCCTCCCAAAAACAATCCATCCAAAACCACATCGTCGCGTCCCCATCTCCGATATCACCTCCGATTTGCCGTTGAACCACCGCCTCTCTCTACAAATTCGAAAATGTCTGTTTCATCATCACCAAAATCCTCATTGTCGACCTCCTCTCTTCCCGCCTCCACCCCTCCATCGTTGCCGGCGTTATTCTCCTCAACCCGCACTCTCTCCTCCACCTGACAAAAGGAATTCGGTCCTATCTTGAGGAAGCGGGATAGGAAGATGTCCGAAGTGAGATAAACAGCCTAGCAAACTCTCTTTCTCTAATAGCCTTTCTCTCCGCTGTTTATTGAGTGGCAAATGCTTAACACACAGGCTTTAAATCGAGCTATGAAGCTTCGGCAGACTGCTCCATCAATATAAAAATGGGGTCATCACCTCTCAGAGTGTCGGCGGTGAGCCCATGAAGCCTTTATTATTCGATTTTTTCCTTTTCCTATTCCTATTCCTTACTCATGAGCTTGATGGTGTCGAAGCCGCAAGGCGAGAAAACCCTAAAATGTCTATACTTGAGGAAACCGCATCTTTTAGTAGAGGTTTCATGTGTATGTGTCGCAGGATTTGGAGAGGGAGCCATGGGAGGTGGTGGATGTTAGGTTCCAATGAGAATTACATGGTCGAAATTCACAAGCGGTGGTCGAGGTTTTGGATATTTGTTTGAAGAAGATGAGGATCAGAAGCGATTTTATTATTAGACAAAAAGATGATTTAAATAAATTATTGGATAATGTGACGCCCCCAAAATTAGGTATACATCACCCATCTTGAGTTGCGGATATACATGGTATGTAATTCAAATACAACTTATTAATACAACTGTCATGTACAATGTCTGTCGACAAAACATAAACCGTGAGTTTGAATACAAATATTGTCTACTTAGAGTATACAAACTCAAAAGGAGTTCTCATTACAATTATTATCACACTATTTTACGTAATAGTGAGGACTACTAATGCACCATCTAGGACCATCACTGCTTCCGACTAGTCCCAAATACGTTCTCATTTCAAAGAGAATAATGAAAAAAAGGGTGAGCTCAACTAGCCCAGTAAGAAATATTATGACTAAGATAATGCAAAATAAATTATCATTAGCCTTAAACAGTGTTAAACTGATACAATATAACAAACATCAAGTTTAACTGCAGCGGAACAAACAATCCATTAAAAGAGTCAAGTAGAGAATAAAATCTATTATCTTTTATGATTTAAAAGGTTTTTCATCACTTTTATAGCTGGGACTCAGCTTAATAAATAATCCACATCATCGAATCACCCCTGAACCACGACCAATGATATTTTTAGTATCACGACCACAATTATCTATGCACTATGGGCCAAAGATAATCATGTTTTCATTAACGGTCCTGATCATGCCATAAAACAATTCATCTTTGCACCATTGGCCGAAGAGAATCCATAGCCATAATCATACCAAAAACTGTCCATCAATGCACTACGGGCCAATGAGGACTTTTTTTACATCATTTGTAACATTACGGTCATGATTACACCAAATAATCCCTGGTCATAATCATACCAAGTCCATCTATGCACTACAGGCCACAAATGGCTTTCAACAAAATATAAGTATGGGGATGATGACAATGATATAAGAATTCAATAAAACAAGTTCAAGAATTAATTTATCCAGGAACTAATAACGTCCAAATTGTCAACATGATACTTCGCTTTGTAGAAAGTAAAATTCAAGAATGCTCGTAAGAATATTTTCATGAAAATATACTGGATGAAGTGCAAATATAAAGGATATTCCACTAATTTCATGGAGTATGGAAGTCAAAGTTTTAACCAACTGAATATAATAAAGAATGAAATAACAAAAGAAATCACCATACATGCGATTGCCCGATGTATGTGCGTTATTCCAACGTAATAATAATTAATGGAACCAGGTCATGCGTAAAGCACAGATAAGATGTTCTAACATAATAATAAAGAACGGAATAATAACAGAAATCACCATGCATGTGGTACTTCGCATAGATAGGTTATTCCAACAGAATACCAATAAAGATTTTAATTCAGTCCGGCCAGTAAAACGCATGCATGTGAGGATATTCAAATGAATAATAATAAAGACGGAATGCGTCCCACAGAAAAGCGCATAAACGAGTGATATTCCAATGAGAATAATAAAGAATGAAATAATGTAAGAATTTCACCAAGTATAGGGTATCTCACAGATTATACAAAGTTATTCCAATGTAATAATAAAGAATGGAATAATGTAAATTCTCTTCATGAATACAAAAAAAATAATACCCCTTACGAGTACAACAAATAATATTTCCTACCTTAGAAAGAAGAGTACTAGATATAAAAGTAGTGAAATAGCATAACACTTTTCTTCTTTCTCTCTATAGTTTATCTCTCTAGAGTTTTAGTGAATTCATAAGAAATAATGAAGGAATGAGCTTCTATTTATAAAAATGGATGGATAGTAACTAACTCATGAACGGTCCCAGATTGATTTACTTTAATCTGACGGTCCATATTTAAAACAAAATCTTTTAAATAAAATATAATATATTCTATTTATAATCTAATAAAACGAATAACTTTATAAAAATTTTACTATACAAATACTATGCAGACCTTATGCAAATACTATGCATAATAAAATATAATATATTCTAATTATTGTCTAATAAAATGATAACTTTATAAAAGTATTCTGCTTTTATATAAAAAAATTTACTATGCAAAATACTATCGCAGACACTTTATATGAACACTATGCATAATAGAATATAATATATTACATTTATGTAATAACTTTATAAAAGTATTACATTTTATATAAAAAGATTTTCCAGATTATTACATTAATAATACCAACAAAAGCCGAGTGACTTATCACGTAAGCATCAATAATTAATACCGTGTGCTACTTATCTGATACGCGTATTATTGTACTTTTTTACTACCGAAAGTAGTTCAACAAGATTAATTCAGAAAACTTCCGCCTGTTATTTTCATAAAATATTTTTGTTGTTTTCTCAATCCGACAATAATTCCGTCGTGGGGTCCACCAATGATTGTACCGTCGTACGGATATTCCCGACAAAAAGAATATTCCCCGACCAATCGAATATTTATACAACTTGCACACTTTGCAAAATTTATAAATACTATCCACAACTATAACATTATATCAAATCCACACCATAATATTAAAAAATTTATTTCGAAAAAATTAAATCTTTATTCATAAAATATGGGGTTTCACAGATAAGACTTTTTTTTTTAGTTTAATTGTCTATTTTTTTTTTAATTACACATAAGCATTAGTTTATCTAGTCAGCTGGCCACATTATCAATTTATGATGTGACAACTTAAATTGGATTGAATTGGGAAAAAATAATAGTTTAATGATCTGATTAAAAAAATTAAATGGTCAATCATCGAAGTGAAAAAAAGTTAATAGTTTAGGATAGTAATTTATATTTAAGTCTATTCTAAAATAAATTTTAATAAAAATAAACTTTAAATCTCTTTTTATTTTAATTTTTCAGAACAAGAGTAGAGCAATTTAATATAAACAATGTGGTACATAATCACCAAAAAAAATCTTTAAATCTTTTATTGACTTGGCAATTTAACCATCTGATTTACCCTTTTTGACGTATAGTTTTAAATTTTATAAAAAGGTCACAAATGTTCAAAAATTGATCCAACGTCAAGCATGGTTAACTAATGAGCTGATGTGGATTATAACAATTTTTTAATTTTATTTTATGAAAAATCTTTATATGACTTGGCAGATTAATGTTTATTTAATGAGTATTTTTACAAATTTATTATCGTTTCTTTTCAATGCCAACATTTTGTAGCACAGCAGACCAGCTTTCATAATCATTTTACCCTCACTACCATCTAAATAATTTTTTTTAATAAAAGTAATTAAAGTGGTGAAAGTTGATATTTTTATAATAATTTTGAAAGGTCAAGATTTACTAATTTTAAAATATAAGAGTAATTTTAACTTTTTACATTTAATTTTTAAAAAATGTAAATTTAAATTAATATGAATGCATTAATTTCAGTCAATGTAATTATAAATAATAAATAATCTAAATAATTTTTACTGATTATTAAAATTATTATTTTTAAAACTCAAATGATTTAAAAGAAATTGAAAAAAAAAAATCTCACGTGGACTTTAAAGGGGCAAAATTTATTCTCTTCCTTTTCTTTTTTTTGAAAGACCAGGAGTAGTATATAAAAGTTTAGAATCCCACAGGTCAATTATTGAAGGGAGAATTACATATTCGATTGAATAGTGAAACCAACTATGGTGTTATTATACTGGCAAACGGGCCGGATAAAAATGGACGGGTCAAAAAGGTCTGATTTTTTTGGGATAAAAAATCTTCAGCCTAAAGTTTGGCCCGTGGTGGGCGAGCCGGTCAACGGCCGAGATCACTTTTGTTAACTAATGCTTATGTGTAAATAAAAAACCTTAATTTAGATTATTTTTATTTTTTAAAAACATTTAAGGGCAAATATGTTAAATCATTGTCTACAAATGTAAAAGGACACATATTTTTTCATAATATAAAAAAGTAAATAATTTACATAATTAACATAAAATAAAAAATTTTACACACTTAGCAAAAACAGTTAAATAAATAGCATAAAAATTAAACATAATTACACAATTAACTCAATTCAAACTAATTAAACAAATAGTATAAATTAAACAAAATACACAATTAAATAATATAAATTAAACAAATTATACAATTAGCATAAACTAAATAAAGTACACCATCGAATACCCATCTCCCTCAAACTCTAGCATCTCCCTCCTCTGCTCCTCTGCCGCTGACGACACAACCAAATCACACTCAAATCTTAAAGCCTTTACCGGAATATCGAGTTTCGTCGGTCTCTTCATCTTCGAAATCGTCGACAAGGATGAATGAGGAAGAACGACGTCGTTGGAAGCTCTAATTAGTCCACTGGGTGGCTTCTGAAGCCGGAGCTTCAACGCCAACGACAAAGAAGACGGAGAAGAAGGAGAGTAGGTCAGGATTAGGGTTTCGGGAGATGAAGAGAGAAGAGTATTTGCAAAAAGGGGAAGAAGAAACCCACAAAGACGATGACGGAGAAAATATCAGTGAATTTGACATTGGAATGGTACAAAACATTGTTCTGTTTCCTTCTTAACTTTCGAATTTTTCTTTGTATGGACTATTTTGATTTGATTTGATGTAGAGAGAAGGTGAGAGAATTAGGTATTTATTTGAACCACATATTCAACACATAATTCACAATTGAACTCATTCACGATGTAATCGTGAGGAAATTTTTGATTTCAAGACCTAGGATTTTTTTGAATTGAAGTTGGGGTTTTTCTGTGAGTGGATTTCTTCTGATCTGATGGTTTTAGAATTTGATATGCTTAAATCGTTGAGAAATTTTTGGTTCTAAGCCCTAATAAGGTTTTTTTATTATTGGAGTTTAGGCTTTTTAATGGGAAGAGAGTTTTGATTGATATATGATGGTTTTAGCCCTTTTTGTTATTTTTTATTAGTATTAATTAATGTTTTTTATGGAATTTGGGGCTTTCAATGAGTATTTGATCGATTCTGATGGCTGGGGGACGGCATGGGGTGACTGAAGGTGAAGGGGAAGGGCCTGGGATGGGGAAATGGATGGAAGATTAGGAGAGAGAGAGAATGAGTTTAAATTTGTTTTGTTTAATTATTATTTTACTATTTTACCCTTTAATGTATCAATAATGTTTAATCTCAAAATAAAAAAATATTTTTTTTGACATATCAGCTGCTTTATGCCCTACCGAAATAGTCACGTCAATAATTTCTGACGTGACAACTTCAATTGGATTAAATTGAAAACTATCAATAGTTCAATCATGTAATTAAAAAAATTAAAAGGTGGATCACTAAAGTGGAATATGTTAGATAGTTTAAGATAGTGAACATATTTAAGCCTTAGTTTTATAAACAAGTTGTTTTGAAAGTGCAAATATGTGACGACCCCAAAATAGGTCTATTCCATCCAACCCATTCTGATTGCCAAATACATGGTACAAAAATAAATACAACTTCAGTAATACAATTGTCATGCAAACTACGACAACATATATACTGTGAGTTTAAATATAACTATTGTCTAATAGACAGTATAAAAACTCAAAAGGGGTCCTCATTACAATTATTGATACGCTATTTCACAGAATAGTGAGGACTACTTAATGCAACCATCGGATCAATCGATCCATTCCCCGATTAGTCCCAAATTTATATTTTTATTTCAAGAGAACGAGAAAAGAAAGGGTGAGCTTAACTAAACCAGTAAGAAATATTATGACTAAGATAATATACAACAAATTATCGTTAGTCTTCAACAGGGAAAAATCTGATATAGCAGACAACAAGTTTTAGATCAACAATTGCAGCGGAAACAACAATCCATTAGAAGAGTCAAGTAGAGAAAGAATTCTACTATCTTCTAAGATTTAAAAGTTCATCATCAATATTTTATCCTCAGAACATCAATCAATATACATCTTTAATCAAATATTCATCTTCAACTACACTGCCAAAAAGATATTCATTTTATATCACCAAATTGGTCATGTTCATCTCAACACCTGTTCATCTTTACACTACGGGCCAAAGATATTCATCAAGTAATCATTCATCTTTGCACTACGGGCCAAAGATATTCATCAAGTATCATCATTAAGGACCGAGGATGATGAAAAATATTTTAGAGAACGAATCCAATAAGATAAAAGAACAAATATCAGGAATTCGTATTACAGTTTATCCAAGATCAATAATACTCCATAATAACCAATTTCGAAGTAAAATTCAAGAATAAATATCAAAACATGGATACAATCAAAGATAGTAACCATAATAGACATCTTGGATAAAAAGAAAAAAAATTCATTTTTTGGTGAATAGTGCCGTATTCGTGAATAGTGTCGTATACGTGAATAGTGCCGTATACGTGAATAGTAATCCCGACACAAAAAGTTCTAAATTTGATAAAAAGTTCAGATCAATACTTCGGCATAATGATATTGAAGAAATAATATCATGTATGAAGAAAATAACACCCCTTACCTCAAAAAGATAATACTTACATTTGGAATCTTTGGATATAGTCTTTGAAGGAACTTGCACCGTATAGCAACACTCAAAGTATCAAAATACTCACAAGAATACGCTCGATAATATAGAGAGAGAAAGAGAGAAAACTTATGAATTCTGGTGTGATTTTCAATTCTAACTAAGTCTTCTATTTATAGAAAAATGTTAGCACGCCGAAGCAGACTTAACCTGCAACCTGATGGCTTTACCTGCTACTATTCTCACCCACCACATTTGAAAATTCAATTGAGCACATTTCTCATCAACCAAAAGTGGGACCCACCAATACTAGAATTTTTCACCAAAATCATTTATAACCTAATTTCCGAATCACCACCTTTTAAAATTCATAACAAATTATACGCTCATTTTAATTCAGCTTCAAAATTTGTGGACATATACTCAACTTATATATGTATAACATATCCAAAAATTATAACGATCCAACAATGGATTAAATATTATAACTCACACAATAAAGTTGTAATAACAATCGATTTGATCTTTTAATACCACCAATCCGACAAAATACTGATAAAACACCTCAACATTAACTCCTTCATTTATAACCACATAAATAAACCCATCATTTATATCCACATAAAATAAATATTTTCTTATCATATGAATCAATAATTAATTATTCATAAATAATATTACAGAATCACATTTATGACAACCAGTCATTCCCGAGAAAGAGGGGCTTTCCGATAAGGATTTCTCTCATTCTTGGCGCAATTAGGTGACCAAACCTCTCCTTGATAGAACTTTCTAGACATTGTCAATAATGCTATTTAATAATATTATTCAAATAATATGAGTTATTGATCTGATAATGGAGATACTGTGCAGTGACAATTATTGAACAACAATAATATAAAATATCAACGCAGCAATTATTGAATTAATAAAATAAAATATTGAATAAGAATTATCGTGACAATTATTGAGTAGTGCCTTCTTACATAAGGATCAATAATTCAATAATACTCGTAATAATGTCGCGTGTCTTCTTCGTCTGCGACCACGCCAGACATCAGATTTTAACCATCGGGTATTCCAACAGTCTTAATAGTAACAACTACGCCGTTATTTGTAAAAACTCAAACTTTGTCATTTTCTTCATCCGACGCTTATCTCATTATGGGGCCCATAAATGGTCGCAACCGTCGCATTTAATATTCTCCGGCCGAAAAGAATATTTTATAACCACTTGTTTATTTTAAAATTTTGCACATTTCACTCATAACCAAAGTATTATATCAAATTATCACCTTATTATTCACAATAATAAATAGAGGAAATTCGATTTTTATTCATTAAAAAGTTGGGATCTTACAAAATATACTTGAGAAAATTGAATTGCTTATCAAAAAAAAATATAATAACTTTTGTAAAATATAATAACTTTTGAAAAATAATACTTTAGTTTAGAAAAAATAATATAATATTTCACTAAGCTCATGTATGAGATCATCCACTAATTATATATATAATATTTAAAAAATTTAAAATTTACCTTACATTATAAAATAATTTTTTTTTTCTGTGGGGGCGATTGACCCCATAGAACTCTATGTGGCTTCGCCACTGAGGTCATATATGAGATCATCCACTAATTACACTTTTATCACATCATTTTGTAAAATATTTTTTGTAATTTTTTTTTGTTGTTGTAGCAACGCTCATAAACTAATGCCCATTTATTTCAGAAAAGGAAGCTTTGTTCATTTTTTTTATTTTAGAAAGTTGCGGTTCTCGGAATAGAATCAACGATCATGAAACATGTTATAACACCAATCAAAATTTTAAACTGGTAATATATTTCAATCTATATAGATCAAGCCATGCTCATGCGGTCATGCCTGCAGGCTGCAGCAGCTAGATGTCAACTTATGTGAAGTGGTTTGCATGTAGTTTATTTTTGGATAAATTGGTCAATTGACCAATAAAATACTGACACACAGACGAGACTCTATGTGTGTCAGTATTCTATTGGACAATTGACCAACTTACCAAAAAATAAAAACTTCATGTTAACCGGATCCCATTTTATGCATGCAAATATTTTAATCCTCCTATATTTCCACCTAGTGTTGTCAGTGATCCTCGGGGACAAAGCGTCAGTCATCTTCACATATTTGTGTCAGAGGAAGGGACAAAGGGGGAGTATAGTAGAGGAGAATGAATTTCGGTCAATTCATCAATACAATGTTGACATGTAGGCGAGAAATGATCTTTTTCTGGGTGTCCTAACTGTATTGGTCAATTGAACAACTTACTGTGAAGTAACCGGATCCTATAGTATTTGAGAAAGTTGAATGTCATTTGTCCTATTATTAGAAAATACTCCTGCTCCCGGGTTCGAACGCCCTCGACGGCTTGCCAGACTTTCGGTTCTACGTCATCCCGGACAGGCCTCCCAGACAAGATAGTAATATTATAAAATTTAGAACACTAATTAAATAGAAAGATATAAAAAATCTATATTAAAAAGGACAAAACAAGATAGTACTCCCTCCATCCCTAAATAACTGACGTTTTGAAGGTTTTCGCACTTATTAAGGAAGTCATTTATTATTTCAATTTTGTCATTAAGATTGATATGTATTACCACAATTACCCTTACATTAATTAAGAAAAGATGTACTCTATATAGTTGTCTAGATAAATTAAAGACTCCATATAGTTGATGACAATAGAGGAAAAATTGTAATTAATACTTCTTAGAAACTTGGTAACGTCAAATATATTGGAAAATTTTAAACTTCCTATAACGTCAATTATTTAGGAATGGAGGGAGTAATATATTTAAAATTATAAGAGCAAAAAAGTATTAAAAAAAAGAAAAAAAATATATGACAAAATTACCAAATTCACGATATTTGTGTTTTTATTTTTTTAATTGTAATAGAAAAATATTCTTTTAAAAAAATAATATATATATATATATATATAGTGTTTAAAATTAAATAGAGAGATGTTGAGAAAAGACGTACTCCTTCCGTTCTTTAATATAAGTCGTTTTAGAGTTGTGCACAAGTATTAAGGTAATGATTGTATAATAATATTAATTATAATATTAATTGTCTATATTGTATAATAATATTAATTATAATATTAATTGTCTATATTGTCCTTGTATTGAAAGAATATATTGTTATTTATTAGACATAAAATAGTGAGAGAACCAAAATTACATTTAATACTTGGATTAATATTAAAAACTAAACAATTAATACTTACTTAAAATTCTCAAACTAATTATATTAAAAAATAAAAACATTTGTCTGAAACGAAGGAACGATTGAGGTACTAATATTAAGAGAGATAAAATAGGAGTACAAAAATCCCTGCCTTATTATTCATTTCTCCAATCTCTATACAGTCGCAAAACACAATAAAATGTAAAACCCCATCATTTTCAAGACATACAACAAACAATTGTTCAATTTCTAAACAGTCGCCTAGTAATGTCGCAGGCAATTCATCTAAATGTTCCTGGTAAGTTCATAAATTAGTTTCTGGTTTCATCTTTTCATTAATTTCTTACTTCAAAATTGTAAACTCCATCAATTCATAGTTTTCTGTGTAAAATCCATTCTCTCTCTATATATATCTCTAGATATCTGTATATACATATAATAAATGGGTATGCTCATTCATGTTTTGGGCTTAGTTTTGAAATCAAGTTATGTGCAGGCGGGTGCTTTTGAATGTTTGCACTCTACCTGTTTGATGATTTGATTTTTATATAATAGTTGGGATTGTTTTTGCTAATCTGCTAACCTAACGCATTGTATGTGGTGGGCGTTTTTACGACGACTCTGGGTGCATAGTTCATCTAATGGTGAACCACCTGAGATGCTTTTGTTGAGGAGTCTGGGTTCTGATTGAATGAGCATTCCACCTAGAAGTAGTACCATTTTAAGTTGAATTATCCAGCTCGTTTTAGGTTGCTCATTGATGAAGTAGTGGTTGTAACTCATGGAAAAGAAAGAGAAATTAGAAATTGTTTTGGATAGGAGAGACAACGAAGAAGAAAAATTGCTGATAATATTATTTTTCTTTTAAGTGGATATTGAGGTGTCAAAGTTGTAGACAGACTTGTAGTCCATTGGCGGAACTTTGTAAATTTAGTTTTCGTAAGTGGCTAAGTGCTTGCTTCGAAGTCACAGATAATCTTCCTCCTCCTTGTTTTTTTTTTTGGGATGTGGTCTTCAATCTGTTCTGAAGCAAATTGCTTAAACTTGAATAGAGGATACTTGGCCTGAAATACCAAATGAATGATTTTGAAGTAATAGATGTGAATAGTCAAGGTAGGATGACTTGTAAAAAAAAATTAAAAATTTATAGTCTAGAGAGTTTTTAAAATAGGTAAATCTTCACTTTAAGAATTGATATATCAATCTTCATGATACAACATCTTTGTTCAAGAAAGCTCTATGATGGACAGCTGGCAATTATTTAGTGGTCAGTGTGTAATACCCGAAGGTCATCAATGTCCATGACAATCAACATACTTGGGTATTTTCATATTTCTATTTGGAGAAATAAACTTTCAGATATCATTGCTCCAGATATTATCAGGATCACTTATTTCTTGTGGTTATATAAATGTCCAAAGTCATTTGATCTCCAACTCTCTCTCTGTGTCCATTTAACCATGTCAAATGGGACTGACTGAGTGATGCCTCGGATCTTCTTTTGTAAGGCATGTGTAAACAGGGTACTATTTGTTTGCCTTCTTGGATTTAGATTATCCTTTGCTGGAGTTACTAAAAATTTGAAGTTCTTGCCATGCTACATGGTTTTCTTGCAGGTTATGGTCCATCAGATGGGAACTGCCTCTCATGTTCTGGAGTTACTGGAAGAGCAGTCAGTATATCCCCTTTCTCTTCTCAAAGTGACTGTAAAAGAATTTCACAGGTCAAAATCATATCGCTGAAATGTGCTTCCAGGAGCACGTCTTCTGTTTGTAATGCAAGTTCTGGTATTTACAGAAGAAACCCCGACTTCTCAAGGCTAAACAAGCACGGGTTCTCTCGTAGTAGGAATAGGCCATTTGATGAGAGAGATGGCTCTGATAACCTTGAAGAATCTGAAGTATTATCTTCAAAGAATGGTCCATTACTTTCTGCCTCTGGCACCCCGAAATTCCAAGCGACAGCAACTCCAGGACCGAGGGAGAAGGAGATTGTGGAGCTATTCAGAAAGGTCCAGGCTAAACTTCGAGATAGAGCTCCAATCAAGGAAGAGAAGAAGAATGAAGATCTGCAAGGACAAAGTAAACAGAATGAAACAGTGGATTCTCTCCTCAAGCTTTTAAGAAAACACTCGGTTCAACAAGGGAAGAGAAGCAATAGCACTAGTAGCAACCGAGACTTCATACTAGATCAGCCTGAACCAAATGGCTCGCTTTCGACAAAGAAAAGCTCAGCGTTCTTCAGTCTACATAACAAAATGAGGAATAAGGTCCAAGAAAGTGGAGCCATGTCCGTTAGCAGGCCAACATCGAGTTTTCGACGTAGAACTCCAGTACCTCAGCTAAAAAAACTGCTCATTTATCCTGATGAAGACTATCAATTCTATCTCACATACAAATTCAGAAGGGAAACAAAAGGAGACTGGTCCTGAACTTGAAGGGGAGCATGAGCCTAAGCTCAAGTTCAAGGTTGAACCCGAATTCAAGCTCAAGCCTGAGTCTGAGTCTGAAGCAGAGCTGGAGCCCATTTTCCTTAATGCGGACATGCTTGATGAGATGTCTGGCGATGAAACCTCTGAAACTGATGAAGGTAATAGTGATGATGATGCAGATGAGCATAGTATGAGTGAGCACAGAGAGTTAAGTGGAATGAAGCTAACTGAGTTGAGGGCACTTGCAAAATCTCGCGGCAGGAAAGGTTTCTCAAAGCTGAGGAAAGGTGAGCTCATGGAGTTGCTAACTGAGGTCTGAGCTCCCCTATAGCATGAAGAGAGAAGCAAAGCTGATTAGACCACTTTATTTTATGACATTGCACTTTTTGTTGGGAGAAAGACTAGTATTTTTTCTTTCAATCTTTTTTTTTTTTTTTTTTTTTTGTCTTTTGTAGTGGTTGATTATTGTTTGTAGAGTGAGTACCTTGTTGGATTTACTGCTCTTATTCTGCATAGAGATGTTTGAAGGGAAAATCACGCCCATAATCATACTTCCAGATTAATTTAAAATCAATACTTCCAGACTAATTTAAAACCAATGGGGGTATCATCTTCTACATCAGCCAAGAAGTGCTAGACAAAGATAAACACTCTACTCCTAATCAAAATAATTCATACTTTGCTTGGTTGTGCGTGGGTGCATATATTTTCTGAAGATCACTTTCAATTTTAATTTAATTTCTAGAACTAAAATCCGTCGATAAAAAAAAAATAGGACATTTAAAAAAAATTACATATTCCCGGATAAACTTTTCTTAAGGACGTTGGTCTTATTTTGTGAGGGTCCATTTCAATTTTATCCTCGCATGCATCATTTCCTACTTCTGTTATATGCTCGAAACGTAACCTCAACTTTTATCCTATACTACTCTTAATAGTCTCCCTCTTAATTTTGGCGCCAACCGCAGCTGAAACTATTTGACTACCTATTTATTTATTTTGTACTTCATTTTTTTTCTTTTCAAATTGTTAAGTAGTGTACCTATTTATTTCTTTTTTATCCTCAAGTGCAAGTCTGACATCTATTTTAATTATAAAGTTTACTTTATAATTTTTTTTATAAAAAAAATCTTTTAAAAATAAAATTCTTTTTAAAAAAAAATTCCGGATAAGTTTTTTGTTTTAAACAAAAATCTAATTAAGATGATCAAAAAAATAAATGAAGATTAATATTCTAACGGCGTTGCAAGTGGCGTTGAAGTTGAATTCATAATTTCAACGTCAATTCAATTGGCTTTTAGTCTATTTTTTTAAAAAAAATTTGAACAAAATTGATGTAACCTAGAAAGTTGAACGTCAGAAAATACTCTTTGTTATATTATGTTTTTGTTCCTTTGTTTAGTTATATAAGGGCAAGATCCAGTCCGGACTTTTTTTTTTGTTTTTTTTTTAAAACAACTAAAAATAAATAAATAAATAATTATGGAATTAATTTTTTTTTTCATAATACAGTGTTTTGAGTGTGATTTGGATACGTATAACAAAATATGTATCTACAATCTGTGCAGACTGTACCACCACTTTTTGGTATAGGTATTCAAAATACGCCCAAAATATTGTATTATGGACAGGACCGGCCCTAAGTTTTTAAGGGCTTAAAGCGACAACAAAAAAAATAGGCCTTTTGCTAATTACTATTAAGATAGACATAAAAAAACTAAGAACTTTTTCTGAACAAAAGAGTATAAATATGAAAGAATACTAAAAATAATAACCAACTATTTCAATATTTCCAAAGCATCATTTAGATATCACATCATCTGTCATTGAGATTTGGGTCTATTTCATTGGGTAATTTTTTTGTAGGTCTTTAAATTTAAAGTGACGTGAACTGGGCTATTTTATTTGGATATATATATACATAGCAAAAACACCTATTGGGGACCCTAAAAATTTATTAATTTTAGTGGGCTTAAAGCCCAGGCACCTTGGGCTTTAGCAGGTATGGCGTCTTGATTATGAAAAAATTTCGATTCCCATAAATATTAAATATTTTTTAGTTGTTTTAAAAAAAAAGCAAAAAAAAAAAAGTCTTTTTGATCGAGTTCGAACTCCTGACCGATCCATTCTCATATATATATATATATATATGGGCAAGATTCAGTCCGGACGTCCGGATGGAGCTAAAGTCCGGATTTTTATTTTTTTAAAACAACTAAAAAATAAATAAATAATTATGGAATTGAAATTTTTCATATCTATTATTTTGGGTGTGATTTGAGTCGATATAACAAAACATGTATGTACATGCATCTGCAGACTGCATCTCACTTTTTAGTATAAGTATTCAAAACACGCCTAAAACATTATATTATGAAAAAATTTCAGTTCTATAAAATATTAATTTTTTTTTAGTTGTTTTAAAAAAAAAAAAAATTCGTTGTTGAATCAAGTCCGAACTCCCTGACCTTATCCATTCTGTATATATATATATATATATATATATATATATTTATATATTGTAGAACAATTTTTTTTTGTTGCTGGAGACGGTTTGTGACTTAAGAGTAGAGTCATGATGGGGGAGGGCAGCAGTGTATGTGGCAAGGGTGACAAATTACATGCACCACGTGATCTTTTGGACCCATATATATATATATATATATATAGAGAGAGAGAGAGAGAGGGGGGTTGAATCTAGGAATTTTTTTTTGTGATGTTGATAATTTATTTTTGAAATATTTATATATAATTCCAACAACCATTTCAATTAATGAGATATAGCTAGTTAAAAATATTATTTCTCATTGATAAAAAAGATAATTTATAAATAAAAAATTTAATTATACTTATCACTTCAATGAAAGTAAAGTTCCATTAATCTGCCTTCTTAAATTTATTAACTTATATTTTTATTCTTACCTCTATACTTAAAATATATATATCTTGCGGATAACAGTGGGGCTCGAGAATTGATGTGTATTCGAATCATAGGAGCTAGCAATCGTCGATATGCTCATATCGATGACGTTATTGTTGCTGTGATCAAAAAAACAGTGTCCCCCGTTTTTAGTTGTTTTGTAACATTGTTACATGTCATTAGGCTTTTTTAACCTTCCTTCTTGGGACTATATTACATGTATTCATTTGTTCGTTTGATTGGCAAAAAAATAATAAACTCACAATTAAAAACAATATGATCGATTATGTGATTTTGGAAACCAAAGTTGACCCATTAAAACCTACATCGGAGCAGTTCCATCGAAAGTGGAATTAGTTCTTCAATCACATGTGTATATATATATATATATATATATATATATATATATATATATATATATATATATATATATATATATATATATATATATATATATAAGTACGTAATTGTTATAATAATGTTACTATCACATATTGTATGAGTGACACTAATGTATTTATTGTTGACATAACTCATTTAACTCAACAATAAATTTATTGGTGCCACCCCATATAATATGTGAGCTATATGAGTACTTGTTAAGTTTGATTAATTAGTAATAACCAAACAATTCAATTTGTTACTATTATTTATTATTCACATCAAATCAAATATATACAAGTGAGAGGTTATCTTGTAGAATTAATAATTTTATTTGTGAAACTAATATTTCTCTTTTGATGCAACTGTTTTTTTTTTTTTACAATTTTTCTAAAAAGGGAAGGGGATATTAGTCATTTTAGAGAATATTACACCTGGAGTCTGGACACTAATAATGGTACTTGTCTAGAATCATTGATACCATTGAGGAAAGGTGCTGGAGTTTTTTATCCATCTAATCGTAATTTAGGCTCTTATTTGTTTGATATCTCATAATTCTTGTTAATCAAATCATTAATAAATCCATCAGAATAACAACAAATCTGCAAGACTGCAACTAAACGTGCCCCCACCAAAGCTCAACTCTTTTCTTTTCTTTATTTCCCTTTCTTTGTTCCTTGTTCTTCCAACAACTCCCTGTCTCTCTCTCCAAATGAAGAGGTTTGGCATTTCGCAAAGAAATGTTGAGAAAAGGGAAACACTGGTTCTTAAAGATTGGTAATTTCCATGGAGTTTCGTGTTAAAGCTTCAATCTTTATGGGTTTCATCAAGATCTGTTAATGCTTTCTACGCTTAGCTCGAGTTAAAACAACAGAGGTTCGTTTCAATTCAGCCTTTTGAATTTTGGAAATTAGATATGAGCTCTAGTACGAATTCTATGTTCTTTGTTGTGATTATAATCGTATAAAGTTGATGGGTAGGAGTGAGCTCAATTTATTTTATATCCAATTTGGCCTTCTACTTTTCTGGGTTTTATGTGAATTTCAGGATTTTAGTCGAGGTAAATGATTAAATTATTTTTTCGTTATTTTCCCAATTGGGCTAGGTTTTTGTTGGCACTTAAATTATGAGCAATACAAGAAAGGGTGAGCTAAATTAACAATACGAATATACGATACTCTGTCTTTTTTCCTTTAAGTCTTTGGTTTTTTTTCCTTCTGGTTTTGTGGGGGTGGGGGAGGAAGGGTTACACAAGAAAGATACTTACAATGCTGAGCCAACAATATACATAGCGATAGCTTTATTAGAATGAAGTCATTTTGCTTTAATAGAGTGAAGTCATTGGAAATTACATAAATAAAAATAACGCCTAATATTAAACTCAAATCTTTTGGAGTCCATAATTCGCAAACAATTTGGGGTTGAAACTAGGGACAAATGAGCTTATGTTAATTGGTGGTTTCTGGAGAGCTCTGACGATATTGGGGACTAAATGAAGTTATGTTAATTTCCTGGAAATTTTGCCGCTCAACAGTGAGCCAAGTCGAGTATTAAGTTGCTTAGGTTTGGTTCATAAAATTTATCGAATCTGATTTTTTTTTTATTGAGGCTCATTTAGAGCACGATCTCGAATTTAAAATTTTCGAGCGAATATGATCTATCAACAGAAAATTACAATTTGAAAAGGTTCAAGTAATTTATCGAATTTTAAAATTTGTTTATATTTAAATCGTTTATATTTTGAGTTGAGTTCAAATCTAACTTTTAGTCGAGTGGGTACGAATCAAGCCCAAACCGTTTGGTTCATTTTACGGCCTTAATCCCAAGCAACTATTAGACTTTTGATGGTCCAATTGAACCAGGACATCAGCAAATCCTGTTCAATATCATATAAAGAATCATACTCTTTGAATGAAATTCTGTTGTACTGTCAATCAGATGTCTTATATGGTTTTCAGGAAATGTGCTGAAGGGAAATACGAGATGTATGTATTATACATGCTTTAGGGTAATTTAAATTATATTTGCCTTCGTGTCGTTTTTTTTGGGGTGGGTTGGGGTTTACACAATTCCATTTTATCCTTGTTCGTAGCATTAAAGAAAAAATGCCTAATATTCTTTATTGCCTCTATATATCTAACTTAATTTATTTCGATCAGTACAAAAAAGATACAAAAGTCTTATCTGTATGAATCTATCTCTGTATAAATTTATATTATTTATCTTTTTCTGATGTAAATTTATCCCGTCTAATCCTACCCAAATAAAGAATGAGCTCTACTACATGTCACTTTTGTTAGTGCATCTTACAGCTTAGTAATTTATGGTTTATCCTGGTGCCCAAGAGAAGGTATGGTTGGCTTTATGCCATTGACTAGGTAAATTGGGAACTAGGTCAAGGGAGCTTAGGTATGCTTATAAATAGCAGCCTTGTACTCCTTAAATTAGGAAAATATCATGGTTGAGCTTTTAGAGGATTGCAAAAAGGAAGGTAGCCCATCCCATGAAGGGCTAGTGTTATTTTAGCTATCTTGAACAGGAAGGGATTTTGTATTTTATTTATTTTTATGGGGCATATGCCACTAAGAAATTGAATCTCTGAGCAGTGAGCACTGAGCAACTTCAGTTTCTCTATTGACTTTGTGCCTGCTGTCTATATGCAGAGTGCATAGTCTACATATCTCTCACATGTCCAGTTGGATGTAATATTTCTGATAATGAAATAATTTTTCTTATTAAGTATTTGTGATAATAATGTTGGTAGCATAAAACTGTTTATAGAGCTCAATAATTCAACTATTCATGCCAAGATTTTCTGTTTCTATTTTCATCCAATTAGTGTTTTGGATTTTAAACTTTGACTGCTTTATAAACAGGTCGGATGGACACAAACTCTATTAGATGTCTTATTAACAGCATTTCTCGATTAGTTCATCTAGTCTCATGCCTTGCACTAAAGACTATGCCTACTAAGAAGGATTACAGGAATATAGCCAGTTCATTAAAGCTTTTGAAATTAATTCTTGATAATATTGTTGATTCCAAAGTAAGTTCAGATGAGAATCTGTGTAAAGAGTGCGAAGAACTGGATGTAGCTGTTAATGAGGCTAGGGAATTCATAGAGAAGTGGTCTCCTAAGATGAGCAAGATTTGCAGCGTGAGTACCTTTTTTCCTTGCAAACTCTAACGGCCTAACCCTGTCAATGTGATGCCACAAAGAAAATAATATAAACAAGTAATTTTCTGGTAGATGAATTATGTCATATACTAGTTATTATCTAAATCTATTATGAAGTGGTTTTTATTTCCCCAAATGATATTTAGCAACAATATTACATATCTATATAGCCTTTCTTTTTAATCTCTGCATCTGGTTTAGCATATATTAATTTCTTTGAGATCTCATATCCATTCAAATACTGAGAAAATCTGGAAAAATTAAAATTTTGAATTTTGAAACTGTCAATGAGGCATCTTATTAATGTAATATAAGTAGCTCTCATTTTATTCTTTATATAGTGTCTGCTTTCAAACAAAATGATGCACAAAAAGAAAATAATATATGACATTAGACCATAGGCTCTCTAGCTGTGTGTTAATTTTTCAAAAAACTTACCATAATTTGCTCTTCTCTTTTTTGGGTTCTTTAATTTTATCTCTCCAGGTTCTGCGGAGTGAGCCATTAGTGCTTAAAATCCAAGGCTCTTCAGTCAGTATATCTCGCATTTTAGGTAGATTATTGGAGTCATCACCATCTACTTCAAGTTTGGCTGATGTTCAGGTACGTAGGAATTATGATTTTTTTTGCTGCTTCTTTCTGTTTTCTGCCAACAAATGCTTCTGACTGTAAAGTGGAGACCGTAGTTGTATATTCTTAGTATTGTTTCAGTTTTCTATTGACGTTATTCTTTTCTTGTTCGAAGTTCATTATGCTGCTGTAATGTAGCAGTTGCTTTCTTATTTGCCTGATCTAAGAAGCCAAATTAACAACTAATCTGAGTGTCCGTTTCAGCACTGTGTGCAGGAATTTCAGTGTTTTAAACTGGACAAAATATCAGAATCCATAGAAGAGGCTCTAAAAAGTCAACGGCAAGGATTGATTCCTCGCTCTGAACATCTACTAATGATCGCTGAGTCACTTGGTTTGACAGCAAGCCAGGAGCTGCTAAAAGAGAGTATTGCTTTGGAGAAGGAGAGGATGAAAGCCGAAAACAAAAAAAATAACTGGGATCTAGATCAAATTAACCATCTGGTAGACCTTATCTCCCATATCCGGAATTGTATGGTTAAACTTGAGAGTTTTATGGCCATTAATGGCATCCCTATCCCTCCATATTTCCGCTGTCCATTATCAGTAGGACTCATGTTGGATCCAGTAATTGTGGCTACTGGTCAAACCTATGAGAGGACCTCCATTCAGTTGTGGGTGGATCAAGGGTTAACTAGTTGCCCAGGAACCCGTCAAATGCTCTCGCATACAAATCTTATTCCTAACTATACAGTCAAAGCTCTGATAGCAAATTGGTGCGAGGATAACAAAATAATTCTCTCCAACAACTCTGAGTGTACTAATATTATCCCTAAGACCTTCAAAGTTGAAGCTGTTTCTTCTCAAGATCCCATCCATATGGATAATTTCTGTCATTCACGACATAGTAGCAATTCCATGTCAAGATCATCTCTTGAAGGTGAACATAGCTTTGAGAGGCCAAAGGCTGATACCGATCCTGGATTTAGCAAGAAAAAGTCTAACGGATTTCGGAGCAATGATAATAAGAAATTCGATCATTCATCCCCT
The DNA here is from genome assembly GCA_020205605.1 of Panax ginseng. Taxonomy (NCBI): domain Eukaryota; kingdom Viridiplantae; phylum Streptophyta; class Magnoliopsida; order Apiales; family Araliaceae; genus Panax; species Panax ginseng. The sequence goes on along the minus strand of CM035138.1, from coordinate 2,558,881 downwards.
GAACAATCGTATGTTCACAGCAGAAGTGAATCTGCATCCAGTGATGTAACTAGCATGGACTATCTGCCTACAGTATCAACTGATGTGTCAAGGACATCCAGTAAGCCTGACAATATGCGCGACTTATCCAGAGAAATGACATCCGACTTCCCTTATTCTTCTCCTCCTAATAAGAATCTGGGGAGTTCTCTTTTGTTGTCTGGGAAACAATATCACAGCTCTAAAGTATTGGCTGAAAATTCTGCCGATGGAGATCGTAACGACCCAAGAACACTATCTCTTCCATGTGATTCAGGATCTAATGATTTAACCACAACTTCCCATGTTGAAAAACTGGTTAAAGATCTGTTGAGTTTATCAGACGAAGTGCATACTACAGCTGCAGCAGAATTGCGGTATCTTGCAAAGCACAACTTGGAGAACCGCAATATTATAGGCATGTGCGGGGCTATTGAACCATTAATTTCACTGTTGCACTCAGATGTGAAGCAAACTCAAGAGCATGCTGTCACTGCACTACTTAACCTATCAATAAATGGAAATATTAAGGCTAAAATTGCTGAAGCAGGAGCAATAGAACCACTTATCCATGTTCTGAGAACAGGAAATGCAGGAGCCAAAGAGAATGCTGCGGCGTGTCTGTTCAGCCTCTCGGTACTGGACGTGTACAGGGTAAAGATTGGTCGATCTGGTGCAGTCAAAGCATTGGTTGATCTTCTAGAGTCTGGTACTCTCAGAGGGAAAAAAGACGCTGCCACAGCCTTGTTTAATTTATCAATCTTTCACGAAAATAAGGCTCGTATTATTCAGGCAGGGGCTGTGAAGTATCTTGTTGAGTTGATGGACCCTGCGACAGAAATGGTTGACAAAGCCGTTGCAGTACTTGCAAATCTATCTACAGTTACGGAGGGAGGCTTAGCGATTGCACGAGAGGGGGGCATATCATTATTGGTTGAGGTCATTGAGACAGGATCTCAGCGGGGAAAGGAGAATGCTGCCTCCATTCTGTTGCAACTGTGCGTTGGTAGTCCAAAATATTGTCGCCTGGTTCTGCAAGAAGGAGCCGTCCCACCTCTAGTTTTGTTATCCCAGTCTGGCACACCAAGAGGCAAGGAGAAGGTATGCGACTTTGATCAACTATTTCTTTTGTCCATGTACATGAGTGCGCTTGCGTGTATGCATGCCTATATATATAAATGACCTTTTTAAGTAATATCTTAGTCAGGCATGAATGTTCTATAAATTAGGGTGGTTACTTTTATATTTAATCAGGATAGGGGAGATGGGGGTATAGAATTATGATCATTCCTATAAATAGGGCCCTCTATAGACTAGAAGGGGTATGCTCTTCATGCTCAGGCTTTGAAAGAATTCTCTCTACCTTATGTTCTCATGTATGCAATAGCTTGAAATATAAATATATAATCCTTGCCTTTTTATCTAGTGAGCATGATATAGCTGTCTGAGAGGAGAGTCCAAGAAGATAATAAAGTTTCTAATATTGATGCAGGCACAACAGCTTCTCAGTCACTTCCGAAACCAGCGTGAAGGCGCTACAGGAAGAGGAAAGTCATAAAAATTGAATTTTATGATACATATCTGTTATTTTGACAATATTTTCCATGTAAGTTACTGTCTGTAGCGTTACCCCATTAGTATCTCTTTCTCATATATTCTTTTTTAGTTAGTTATCCAGTTATCCATTTGCACTATATATTTATTGAGCTTGATTTTATTTATTTATTTATTTTTCCAGAGTATGGATTTCATCATGTTAGCAGTCCAAAAGTATAGCTTGGCAACTGATGCCACTTGCATCGTAGTGATTATTGTGGTTCAGTATATCTGCTTAAATCTTTTGTAATCCAGTCTGGTAATATTCATGTTGGGTTGCGTTTACTATTGAAGCTTGACAAGATTTATCAATGAAAAACAGACTGGCCTCATGCATCCACCCACAATAACACTTGGGCTGTTTACAGGGTAATGGAATTCATGATCCTTGAACATTTTTCAATATATATAATATAGTAGTATATGTTTTCCTTGATTGCAGTACTTAATTGTGCGGATTTTGCTAAAGTTGAGTAGCAGTACAACATGATAAATTCCCCTTGACCTTAGTCACAAGTTTAATCTCTCATCCAAATGCTGTAGGCCCGAGCTAATGTACGTTAGGCAATATATATAATTTCCTGTATATATATACTTGGTTCCATTAGCTAATTTTTTTGTGTTCCACAACGGGACGGAGGGGAGTATACCTTCTTTTACTAGCTCTAGAATTTGTTTGACTATCGAATAATCTTTATGTTGGGAGGGAACTCTCCAAATCAGGTAAGGCTCTCTTATTTTCATTTTTTCCTGAGAACATATGCTTACCTTTTCTTTTACTACTGGAGTAATATACTCCTCAGCAGATATTGTACGGATCGGGGACTAAGAGGTCATATGCCTACTGTCTATATATGGAAATGTGTGTTTATTTTATTGTAAACTGATCCATCCATCCAGAGCACAAGTTGAGAATTAAAATGGTTCAAGTTTCAACGTCTTCGTATTGCTTTGTCCAACTTACTACGTACTACTAACTTTGTCGAGCTTCTTTGTTACTCCTATTAAATTTAAGGATGGTTAGGTCCACTACGACAAGAAAAATTTTATACATTTTATTTTATACATTTTTTACTACATATAGTATGTCTTTTGTTTGTTAGAATTAGTAGTCGAGCGATGACTCATCAATAATCTAATTTTTCCTACGAATTTTATTACTCTATATTGTTAAATGTATATCGAAAGAAATTAAGAAAAATTAAGGAAAAAATGTAATAGAGGAGATTCTGTCATGATTGAACGATCTTAACTTTTCTTCTTTCTATTGGTCTTGAGAACATATATATATATATATATATATATATATATATATATATATAATCTACGGTCGTATTAAAGTAGTTAGTAGAATAGTCACTCTATTATTATAGAAACGTGAGTGTCGTAGAGTGACTACTATATGATCGTAAATTGTGTATATTTGGGAGTCTACACAGCTGTTGTGAAACCCCAGATTTTATGAATAAAGAATTAATTTTCTCGAAATATTTTTTTTTATATTATGGTGTGAATTTGAGATAATGTTATAGTTGTGGGTAATATTTATAATTTTTGTAAAGTATGCAAGTTGTCATATTATATTCGATTGGTGGGGAATATTCATTTTAAATAGCGAAATATTAAATGACGGCGACACAATTATTAGTGGACCTCATTAACGGAATTATTGTTTGGATTGAGAAAAGCGACAAAAATATTTTATTGAAAATAACGGCGGAAGTTTTACTGATTGATCTTTCATTGAACTACTCGGTAGTAAAAGAAAAGAATGTCTGGCGTTGTTGCGTAGTAGCATCTGGTATTGATTATTGATATTTATGTGAGAAGTCACTCGGTTTTGTTCAATTATTCTTTCTGATAGTTCTTTGCGTAGTATCTCACATTATTTGATTCAATTATTGTTGATTTAGAAGTTTTGTTTTATTCAGTATTATTAACGTAATAAAATAGAAACATCTTTTTATATAAAAATGAATACTTTATTAAAGTTATTCATAAATAGAATATATTATATTCTATTATGCGTATAGTGTTTTGCATAGTAAAATCTTTTTATATAAAATGAATACTTTATTAAAGTTATTACATAAATAGAATATATTATATTTTATTATCGTAGTATTTGCATAGTGCTTTGCGTAGTATTTACATAGTAAAAATCATTTTATATAAATAGAATATATTATATTTTATTTAAAAGATTTTTCTTTAAATATGGATAGTCAGATTAAAATAAATCAATACTGACCGTTCAATGAGTTAATTCTTATCGCAAATCCATTTTTCTATAAATAGAAGCTCATTCCTTCATTATTTTCTTACGAATTCAATTTGAACTCTGTAGAGATAAACTATAGAGAGAAAGAAAGAAAATATTCTTCTACTTCACTTCTTATATATCCAAAGATTTTCTTCTTAAGGTAGGGAATATTATTTGTTGTATTCGTAAGTAGTGTTATTCTTTCTTATTCATGAAGAGAATCTGTTGTTATTCCATTCTTATTATTCTGTTGGAATAACTTTGTAATCTGTGATCACCCTATACTTGGTGACATTCTTCTATTATTAAAATCTTTATTATTACATTTGGAATATCCTCATGCATGCGTTTTAAGTTTACCTAATTTCGCCTTTTTATTATTCCATTGGAATATCCTCGTCTTGCATGCGTTTTACGTCGGACTGGGTTAAAATCTTTATTATTATTACATTGGAATATCCTGCTCATGCATGCGTTTTCTGCGGGACCGATTCCGCCCTTATTAGTATTCATTTGAATAACTTTGTTTATCGCGAAGCATCGCATGTCGTGGTGATTTCGTTGTTATTCCATTCTTTATTATTACATTGGAACATCCTGCTTGGGTGTGAATTTCACCGACCTAGTTAAGTTATTATTATTCTGTTGGAATAACCGCCTACATCTGCACCGCATTTATGTCTTTTGTTATTCCATTTGGTATTATACTCGATTGATTATAATTTTGACTTACATACTCCATGAAATTAGTGGAATATCCTTGATATTTGCGCTTCATCTAGTATTTTCATGAAAATATTCTTACGAGCATTCTTGAATTTTATTCTAAAAGAAGTATCATGTTGACAATTTGGACGTTATTGGTTCTGGACAAATTAATTCTTGAACTTGTTTAATTGAATTCTTATATCATTGTCATCATCCTCATGTTTATGTTATGTTGAAAGTCATCATGGCTTTCGTAGTGCATAGATGAACTTGGTATGATTATGATTGAGGATTATTCGGTATAATCATGATTTGTAATGTTATAAATGATGTGAAAATTAAAAGTCCTCATTGGCTGTAGTGCATTGATGGGCGCTTTTGGTATGATTATGGCTATTAATTCTCTTGACCAATGGAGCAAAAAGATGAATTGTTTTATGGCATGATCGGATCATTGATGAAAACACGATTATCTTTGGCCAGTGGTATTTGGATAATTCGTGGTCGTGATACTAAAGAATATCCTTGGTGTAAGACCCCAACTTATTATAAATAAAATTGAATTTTCCTTTATTCATTATTCTAAATTAATAAGGGTTAATTTGATATAATTCTTTGATTATGGGTGAAATGTGCAAAGTTTACAAAATAAGCAAGTGGTTATAAAATATTCATTATTGTTTGGGGAATATTCGTTTGGTCGTGGAATATTCTTTTTGTTTCTGAATCTCGCATTTACGGCCTTGAGCTCATTGGTGGGCCCTATAACGGAAAACGGTTGGATGAAGGAAAACGACAAAGATTGAGTTTTATAAATAACGACGTAAATTGTTACCGTTAACACTCGTTGGGTTACTCGGTGGTTAAAATACTGATGTCTACACGTGGTTGCATGCTTGACACCAGATTTGCCGCAGATTATTGAATTATTGATCCTTACGTAAGAAGCACTACTCAATAATTTTTACGATGAGCTTATTCAATATTATATTTTATTGATTCAATAATTGCTTTGCGTTGATATTTTGTATTCTTTGTTGTTTGATAATTGTCATTACACAAGATTTTCCATTATCAAATCAATAATTCATATTATTTGAATAATATTATCGATAACATTATTGGCAATGTCTAGAAAGTTACATCAAGGAGAGGTTTGGTCACCTAATTGCTTGCCAGCAAAGAAGGAGAAATCCTTATTGGAAAGCCCTCTTCCTTTTGAACGGCACGGTTGTCGATCTTGATGATTACGTAATATTATTTTTAAATAAGTAATTATTGATTATTATGATAAAGAAAATATTTATTTTATGTGGATATAGATGGAGAAAATTTTAATGTGACAATTGTTGAAAATTAATATTTTATTTTTTTCCCGATAAAATAATTCATTTAAATATATTATTTTAATAATATATTAACGGTGATATTTTATAATGAATGTGGGATATATGAGTATATGAGGAGGTAGAGTATTTTGTGGCGATAAATGTTTAATATATATTTTGTGTGTCGTTGGACACAATTCTTGACATAAAATTGATTATAGATCGTAAAATCGCTTGGTTGTGGATTTCTTGGTCAATTTCGCTTGGAATTTGGAAAAATTTTCTTACTCGCAAAGTTGTAGAGAATGGAATTTCTCATGGAAAATCGCGAGTTTCAATTTTTTTGATAAACGAGCTATTTTCTACAAATTATTGAAGTTTCTAAGATAAAATAATTTTTATTAAATAATGGGTGGGACCCACTCTTGTTTGAACATGTGGGCTCACTGGAAATTGGGTCAAGGTTGGTGGTGGTGGATTTGATTCAAAGGCATGCGTAGAAGATATAAATTATAATATTATTTTATTATTTTAGTCTCCTTTTGGCGTTACAGCATTTTCCTATAAATAGAGGTTAAGTTAGAATTGAAAATCACACCGAAACAAAGTTTTCTCTCTTCTCTCTCTAAATTATCGGCGTATTCTTGTGAGTATACTTTGAGTGTTCTTTATCTGGTGCGAGTTTACAAGACTATATCTGAAAATTCAATCGTAAGATGCAGTTATTTTGAGGTAAGGGATGTTATTTCTTTTCATGAATGATATTATTTTCTTCAATATCATTATGCCAAAATCTTTGTTGAACTTTTATCAAATTTGGAACTTGTTGTGTCGGAGGTTCTTATTCACGATATCTGGCCTTATTCACGATATCTGACTATTCATTCCATCATTCGACATTATTCAATAAAAATAAAAATTTTTCTTTTTGCCCAAAATATCTATCTTTGGATACTAGCTTTGATTGTATCCATGTTTTGATCATTCTTGAATTTTACACCAATATGATTATTTTCAAGTATTTTTGGACGTGGGTAAAACAAAGTACGAATCCTTAATCCTTAATCCTTGTCATTTTGTTTCACCGGATTCGTTTTTTTAAAAATGTTTTTCATCATCCTCACCCTAAATGGTGATATAAATGAATATCTTTGGCTGTGTAGTGCAAAGATGAACGATTAATCGATGAATATCTTTGGCACATAGTGCAAGATGAACAGTGTTGAGATGAACATGACCAATCTGGTGATATGAATGAATATCTTTGGCACAGTAGTGCAAAAGATGATTAAAGATGTATATTGATTGTTATTACGAGGATAAACTATTGATGATGGACTTTTAAACCTTAGAAGACAGTAGAATTCTTTCTCTACGTGACTCTTCTAATGGATTCTTTATTCCATTGCATTTGTTGATCTAAAACTTGTTGTCTATTGTATTCTATTAGATTTTTCCTGTTGAAGACTAACGATAATTTATTGTATATTATCTTAGTCATAATATTCTTTACCACGGCTAGTTGAGCTCACCCTTTTCCTTTTGTTCCATTTTTCTTCTCGTGGAGGTGAGAACATATGCAGGATCGAGTCGGGGTATGGAGTGATGGTTCTAGGAAGATGTTTTAGGCATCCCTCACTATTTCAGTAAAATAGTGTATGAATAATTAATGAGGACTTATTTGGGTGTGTATATTGTCTGAAGACAATATTTGTATTCAAACTCACAACAGAGTATTATCGTATTCTACACGACATCCAGATTATCAAAGTTGTAGTTTGCTTTCTATACCATGTATTTTGGCGACTTTGAATGGGTGTTGTATACCTATTTTGGGGGCGTCACAGCTTGGTATCGAGCTTAGGGATATGATCTCCATGGAGATCGGAATATAGAACTAGGAGGAGAGACGAGTAAATCCTTCGCTAAAGGTGTCCTACCTAAGCTTATTTGTTGGTCGATGGTATAATATAGGATATTATGTGATATGTTAATTTGTTTAATTAACCCTTGTTTTATGGCGATGATTTAAGAATGGTCACGAGAACGTTAACAATGGAGTTTATAAGACCGTGGAGATGCTTTACTCACCAACGAGAGAGAAGCGTCAACAGTCGGCAATGTTCCTCCCGTGAACAACGCCAAATCGAGCAAAATGATGAACGACGGGATGTTTAGAAGCTTTTTGCGGTTCATGCAAAAATCGAATTTGTGGAGACTCGTGTACAAAATACGGGAGGAAATGATAGTAACGTCAGCGGTTTATCACGGCCAAACAATTCAAAGAGTTGGGACCACCAGATTTCCATGGAAAGCGGGATCCGATCAAGGCGTAAACATGGGTCAAGCAAATTACCAAGATATTTGATGTCTTGGGGTGTACGGAGGAATGTAAGGTTCCATTCGCCACCTTTATGTTTCGTGGTGAAGCAGATTCTTGGTGGGAATCATGAAGCGTACCAACCAGATGCACTTAACATGTCTTGGGAAAGATTTCAGAATCGTTCAATGACAAGTACTTTCCGAAAGTATTCGTCATATGAAGGAGGTAGAGTTTATTAGACTCGAATGAAACAACATGATTATGTCTCGATGACGAGGCAAGGTTCGCAGAATTATCCGTGTTTGCACCTCATTTGGTGGAGAATGAGGAACGAATGACGCCAGATATGTTTACGAGAGGTCTAAAACCGTAGAGATTCGTCAATACCTTATCTCTCATAAGTTTTCTCTCAGTATTCGGATGTTGTCAATGAGGTTCAGCTTATTAGAGCGAGATAGTGAGTATACTCAACTGAGGGACCATGATCGTGGGTCAATCGTCGACGATGATAACCAAATGAGGAGGAAAGAATATGGACAAAGCGCGCTGTAACCACTCGGTGGTAATCGTGGACATGATAATAGGAAAGGTGACTCAAGTGGAAATTTCGAAAGAGAAGATTCAACAATGACGGAAGACATCAACAAAGAAGACCAAAGACCAACAACAAATGCTAGGGGAGGAGAACGACCGCCGCTTAGATGTTACAAATGCGGGAAGGAGGGACATATCATTAAACCGTCCACAACAATCCAAGGTATGTTACAACCGTGGAAAGGAAGGCCACATCGCCGAGATTGTCTATCGCGAAACCAAGTTCAAAGAGGAGTGGTGATTCCAAGGGTCATCCGGATAAGTCGAAATCACGGCTTCTGGAAGAAGTTTTGTCATGACCGACAAAACGTGAGGAACCCAAACGAGGTGATCACGGTAAAGCTAATCTTGAATTCTTGCGAAGTTTATACCTTACTAGATCTGGGTTCTACCCATTCTTTTATCTCTCCGCTTGTGCTCAACGCTTAAAACTTGACTCGGAGAAATTAGATTTTAATTTATTTGTTGAAACTCCGTTGGGTGAAACCTTCGTTACATCTACGCTTTATAAATCTTGCATGATCCAAGTTGGCACTATCACATTACCCATTGATCTTATCTCTTTAAAGATACTTGCTTTTGATGTGATTTTAGGAATTGATTGGTTAACCACTCATCATGCCAAAATTGATTGTTTTTCGTAATGAGTTGTTATTTTTCATATTCCTAACCAACTCATTATACTTAATTCAAACCACTAAACCACTAAAATCACTCACTGTCATATCAAGCCACAAAGCTATTCGTTTATTGAAAAACGGATGTCAAGCTTTCTTAGCCCATGTTATGGATTTGAATAAAGACAAGTCAGATTTGAATAATATTTTTGTGGTTAGAGAATTCCTCGATGTATTTCCTGAAGAGCTTCCGGCTACCCCGAACGTGATGTTGAATTCTTTATTGACCTTGAACCGTCTACAAAGCCCATTTCTAAAACCCCATATCGAATGGCTCTATTGAACTTCGTGGAGTTAAAAGTCCAACTACAGAGAATTATTAGACATCGGTTTCATTTGTCCTAAAGACGCCTCCTTGGGGTGCTCTGTTTTATTCAGAAAGAAGAAAGACGGGGAGTATGCGACTTTGTATTGACTATCGAGAATTGAACCATGTCACCATCAAGAATAGGTATCCGCTTACCTCGCATTGATGACCCGCTCGACCCGCCATAAAGAGCGCAATTCTTTTCAAAGATCGATCTTCGCTCGGATATCATCACCTAAAGATTAAAACGAGGATATTCCAAAGACGGCATTCAAGACTCGATCTGGCATTATGAATTCTTGGTCATGTCTTTTGGATTGACTAATGCTCCTCGCCGCTTTCATGGATATGATGAACCGTGTATTCAAGGAATATTTGGATCGGGTTCGTTGTTGTCTTTATTGATGACATCCTCATCTATTCCAAAAGCCGTGAAGATCATGAACACCATTTGAAGTTTGGTACTACAAAGACTTCGTGAACACAAGCTTTATGCCAAAATTGAAGAAATGCGAGTTCGGCTTGAGGAAGTAGCATTCCTTGGGCACGTGGTGTCAAAACAAGGAGTATCTCATTGACGGCCAAGATTGAAGCAATACAAAGTTGGGAACAATCAAGTCGGTGGCAAGTCGCAGACTTTTCGGGCTTAGTTGGTTATTATCGGAGATTTGTGGAAGGATTTTCTCGAATCGCTATCCGTTAACTCACCGACTCGGAAGGATGCAAAATTCTTATGGAGCGAGGAATGCGAGAAGAGCTTCCAAGAGCTCAAAAGGAGACTCATTTCTAAGACTGTTACGACAATACCATCCGGTTCGGATGGATTTGTTATCTCAAATGATGCTTCCGGCAAGGGGTTAGGATGTGTTCTCATGCAACATGGGAAAGTCATAGCCTATGCCTCTCACGACAAACTCAAAGAATATGAGAGGAATTATCCTACTCATGATCTAGAGTTAGCGGAGTATGATTCAAGCGTTGAAGATATGGAGACACTACTTGTATGGAGAGAAGTGGAGATTTATACGGACCATAAAAGCCTCAAATATTTCTTCACCCAAAAAGAACTCAACATGCAAGCAACAACGTTGGTCGGAGTCTGAAAAGATTACGATCACACTATTCAATATCATCCCGAAAAGCGAACGTAGTAGTGGACGCGTTTGAGTAGAAGATCATACGCAATCTGAGTCACGATATTTTCAACGCTAAGGCCCATTTTGTATGACTTGCAGAAGGATGGAGGTAGAATTAAAGACTCTGGGACCCACATAATGATGGCGAATATACGAGTAGAACCGACTTTAATCGATAAAGTTAAAGTTCTGCTTTCAAGCTACTTGACAGGGGTTGATCGTATGAAGAAAAAAGTGCGAAGAAGGAGCTATTCCAAGCAAGAATTGATGAGGAAGGAATACTTGAAATAATTCTAGACTTTCATTTCTAACGATTCTCGACTGAAGCATAAAATCATGATGGAGGCACACAACACCCCGTTTGCAATCCATCCTGGGAGTACCAAAATGTATCATGATATTCGACATACATTTTGGTGGAACAATATGAAGAGTGATGGTCCTAGATGGTGCATTAGTAGTCCTCACTATTCTGTGAAATAGTGTGATAATAATTGTAATGAGGACTCCTTTTTAGTTTGTATAATCTCTAGTAGACAATATTTGTATTCAAACTCACAGTTTATGTTTTGTCATATTGTACACAATAGTTGTATTATTAAGTTGTATTTGAATTACATCAGTGTATCCAAGGCGACTCAAGATGGGTGATGTATACCTAATTTTGGGGGCGTCACAATTAGTATCAAAGCTTAGGGATATGATCCATGGTTTAGAGATGTGAGACAAGAACTAGGAGGGAGAGACGGGAATTCCTTCGCTAGTATGACCTACCTAAGTTTATTTGGTATTTAATTGGTCGGTCAAAGTATAGGGATAATATGTGATATGTTAATTAACCCTTGTTTTGTGGCAGTGTTTGAAAATGACATCCGAGAATGTTGAGATTAGCAATGGAGCACAGGAGACCGTTGAGTCTCCACAGATCAATAATCGGGATAATGTGCAACTGCAGGACAATACTCCTCGTGAAAACAATAACACCGATGAAATGGTGAATGATGGGATGGTCGGAGGCTTTATGCAATTCATGCAACAACAAAGTGAAGGCGCCCTCATCCAAAATGCGGTAGAAATACCGATAACTCTCGAGACGGTCACCGCTAAGCGCTTTAAAGAGAAATTCATGCAACAACAAAGTAAGGCGACTCCATTGCTCATAATGCAGTGGAAACAATGGTAACCCACCGACGGTTGGTCATCGCTAAGCGATTCAAGGAGCTGGGACCACCGGAGTTTTTGGAAAAGCCAGAACCATTTAAGGTGGAGACATGGATAAAGCAGATTACCAAAATATTTGATGTCTTGGAATGCTCAGAGGAGCAAAATGTTCCATTCGCCACCTTTATGTTGCATGAAGAAGGAGATCATTGGTGGGAATCAGAAACGAGCGTCTCACTGGCGACTCAAGATGTCTTGGGAGAAGTTCCAAGAATTATTCAACGATAAGTACTTTCCCGAAAGTATTCGTCACATGAAGGAGGTAGAATTCATCAAGTTTGGAGCAAAACAATATGACCGTGTCGCAAGACGATGCGAGGCTAAGTTTGCGGAGTTATCCCGGTTGCATCCCATTTGGTCGATAATGAGGAAGCGAATGATGCGAATGTTTTTACGAGGTTTGAAACCGATATACGTCGATACCTCATTTCTCACAAACTTTGTTTATATTCGGGATGTTGTGAATATGGCTCGATTATTGGGCGCGATAATGAGTCAAAGACAACCAAAAAGCAACGACCAACAACACGATGATAATCATCTCAAAGTGGCAATTCATCATCTAACAACGATAACCATCGTGGGGATATTATCATGCCAAGAATGGTAACCATTTCGGTGGTAATCATGGCCAAGATAATAAGAATGGACATTTTAAGAAGAGAAGGTTCAACAATGACGTGAAGACGTCTGCACCAGCACCCGTTTCATAGGAAGAAGAACGCCCATCAATCGTATGTTTCAAATGCGGACAAGAGGGACACATCCGTCCAAACTATACGCAACAATCCAAAGCGTGTTTTAATTATGGAAGAAGGTCACCTAGCTTGATTTTGTCAGATGGTGAAGTCAAGTCCACCGGGATAGTGATGCCAAAGGATGTCCCGCATGTTTTTAAAGCCAGGTAGTTAAGAATGAGCATTTTTTTTCCGTGACAAGGAACTCGAATAAAATTATCACGGGTATATTAGTCATAAACTCTTGCGAAGTCTATACCGTGTTAGAATCTGGGTTCTACTCACTCTTTTATTTCACCTAGTTGTGTTTCAATGTTTGAAGTTAATTCCGGAGAAGTTAGACTTTGATATATCTGTTTAAACTCAGTTTGGAGAAACCTTCGTTACCTCCATTATTTATAAATCTTGTTCAAATCAACACTTTCACGTTACGTGTTGATCTTGTCTCTTTGAAAATACTTGCCTTTAATGCGATTTTAGGAATCGATTGGTTAAGTACTCATCATGCTTTTCGTAAGGTTGTTAGCTTTCATATTCCTAACCAACCTGTTATGCGAATTCAAGAAACCAAACCACTAAAGTCAATCATTGTCATATCAAGCCATAAATAAAGAGCCATGATCCTTTCGTTGTTGACTTTCTTGTGTGGAATGCACCGAAGCCAGACTTTCTGTAGGCGACGTCGTGAATGATGATGACAAGTTGATAGGTATCATTGTGAGGTGCTATCTAGGTTAAGGGATAGAAGTCACAGTTGGTATCAATGTGACGTACAATTAATCCAAGTCTTGGATGAGAGTAACAGTTTTGAATGATATTTCTATCATTAATAAATCTCTTGACGTATTCCTGAAGACTTCTTATGTAAAACCCCAACTTTTTGAATAAAGATGAATTTTCTATAAATATTATTTTTGAATATTATGGAGTGAAATTGATATAATAGTTGTAGGTAATATTTATAAATTTTGCAAAAGTCATGAAGTTGTTATATAATATTCGATTGGTTTGGGAATATTCGCTTTTAACAGGAATATTAATACAACAAAGACAATCATTGGTGGACCCCACAACGGAATTATTGTCGGATTGAAAAACGATAAAAATACTTTATGAAAATAACTACGGAAGTTTTACTGTTAAGCTGTTGAAACACCGGTGTTAAAAGTAAGAATACGATGTCTGGCGTGGTTTGCGTAGTAGCACACGATATTGATTATTGATGCTTAAGTGATAAGTCACTCGGTTTTGTTGGTATTACTAATGTAATAATACGAAAAAATCTTTTTATATAAAATGTAATACTTTTATAAAGTTATTCTATAAATAGAATATATTATATTCTATTATGCATAGTATTGCATAAAGGTCTGCATAAGATTTGCATAGTAAAATCTTTTATAAAGTTATTCGCTTTTATTAGATTATAAATAGAATATATTATATTTTATTTTGTTTTAAATATTATTGGTCAGATTAAAGTAAATCAATCTCGACCGTTAAATGAGTTAGTTACTATGCATTCCATTTTTCTATAAATAAAAGCTCATTCATTCATTATTTTCTTACGAATTCAATTAAAACTCTGTAGAGATAAACTATAGAGAGAAATAAGAAAGTATTCTCGCTACTTCACTACTACTTATATCAAGTACTTTTCTTCTTGGGTAGGGAATATTATTTGTTGTACTCGTAAGGAGTGTTATTCTTTCTTATTCATGAAGAGAATTGTTGTTATTCCAATTCTTATTATTACATTGGAATAACTCGTATACGCTGATCTACCCTATACTTGGTGACATTCTTCTATTATTCTCGTTGGAACATCCTCATGCATGTGTTTTACACCGGACTGGTTCCGCCTTTATTATTATTCCGTTGGAACATCCATGCATGTGTTTTACACCGGACACTGGTTCCGCTCTTATTATTATTCTGTTGGAACATCATGTGCATGTGTTTTTACACCGACCGGTTCCGCCTCTTTATTATTCTCATTGGAACATCCTCCGGTCTGCAAATTTTGCACGACTTTGGTTCCGTTATTATTATTCTCATTGGAATAACTCGCCTACATCACGAAGTACCGCATGCACGGTGATTTCTTTTGTTATTCCATTCTTTATTATACTCGGTTGGTTAAAGTTTCACTTCTATACTCCATGAAATTAGTAGAATATCCTTGATATTTACGCTTCATCCATAGATCTTTTCATGGAAATATTCTTCCCGATCATTCTTGAATTTTACTCTACAAAGCAAAGATAATGTTGACAATTTTGACGTTAATAATTCTGGATAAAATCATTCTTGAACTTGTTTTATTGAATTCTTATATCATTGTCATCATCCTCATGTTTATTTTTTTTTGAAAGTCATCTGTGGCTTTTGTAGTGCATAGATGGACTTGATATGATTATGACCGAGGATTATTCGATTGTAATCATGGTAGTAATGTTATAAATGATGTGGTAAAAGTCCTTATTGGCCCGTAGTGCATTGATGAACAATTGTTGGCATGATCATGACCATTAATGAATACACAAATATTCTTGGCCCGTAGTGCATGGATAATTGTGGTCGTGATACTAAAGAATATCCTTGGTCAGTAGTGCTAGGGGTGATTCAATGATGTGGAATATTTATTAAAATTTGAGTCTCAAATGATAATGAAGGATGAAAACCTTTTTAATCATAAAAGATAGTAGATTTTATTTTCTACTTGACTCTTTTAATGGATTGTTTGTTCACCGCAGATTAAACTTGATGTCTATTATATTTTATCAGTTTAACATTGTTGGAGACTAATGATAATTTATTCTGCATTATCTTAGTCATAATATTTCTTACTGGGCTAGTTGAGCTCACCCTTTCTTTCACTGTTCTCTTCAAGAAATGAGAATATAACTGGGACGAGTCGGAAAACGGAGTGATGGTCCAGAGGATAGCATTAGTAGTCCTCACTATTCTGTGAAATAGTGTGATAATAATTGTAATGAGGACTCCTTTTGAGTTTGTATAATCTCTAGTAGATAATATTTGTATTCAAACTCATAGTTTATGTTTGGCGTATTGTACACGACAGTTGTATTAGTAAGTTGTATTTGAATTCTATACCATGTATCTGACGACCCAAGATGGGTGTGTATACCTAATTTTGGGGCGTCACAATTATATCAAAGCTTGGGGATATGATCCTGGCTAAGATGTGAGACTAGAACTAGGAGGGAGAGACGGGAAATTCCTTCATTAGTAGGACCTACTTAAATTTATTTTGTATTTAAATTGGTTGGTTAGAGTTTAGAGATATTGTGTTACATATCAATTAACCTTTGTTTTGTGGCAGTATCTGAAAATGACATCCAAAAAATGCCGAGAATAGCAATGGAGCACAAGAGACCGCTGAGTCTCCACATATCAATAATCGGGGAGAATGTAATCGTGGAGGCGACAATCCTCATGCAAACAACAACATTGACCAAATGATGAATGATGAATTGTTCGGAGGCTTTATGCAATTCATACAACAATGAGCGAGCCATGACTCTGTCCAAAATATAGGTGGAAACACTTGAAACTCTCGGGTGGTCACCGCTTAAGCAGTTTTAAGGAGTTGGGACCACCGGGAGTTTAAGGAGAACAAAACCACTTATGGCGGAAGCATGGATAAAGCGTATCACCAAGTTATTTGATGTCTTGGATGCTCAGAGAGCAAAAGGTTCCTTTAGTCGCCTTTATGTTGCGCGGAGAGGCAGACATCGGTGGGAATCGGTAAAATGTACTCAACTCTTGCCAGATCAAGATGTCTTGGGAGAAGTTCCAAGAGGTACATTCAACGACAAATACTTTCCCGAAAGTTTTCGCCACATGTAGGAGGTGGAGTTTATCAAATTGGAGCAAAATAATATGACCGTGTCGCATCTGAGGCAAAATTTGTGGAGTTATCCCGGTTTGCGTCCCACATGGTTGATAATGAAGAGAGAATGGCGCGAATGTTTTTAAGAGGTTTGAAGCCGGAGATACATCAACATCTTATTTTTCATAAACTGTGTTTGTATTCAGATGTTGTAAATAGGGCTCAGTTGGTGGAGCGCGATAACTAGTCAACGCAACCAAAAGAGAAGCGGTAAACAAAATGATAATACCGAGTGAGAAGCGAATCATCGAGCGGTGACAACAAGCGTGGAAGGAATCAACGGGCGAAATGGTAACCACTTACGTGGTAATCGTAACAAAACAATAAAATGGACATTTCAAGAAGAGGAGATTGAACAATTATGGAAAGACGTCGGCCCAAAGACCCGTTGATAAGGAAGGAGAAAGACCACCTATCATATGCTTCAAATGCGGAGGGGAGGGACACATCAGTACAAATTCAGCTAGGATGGAGGCACCAAAGGCTGTCCCAGAAAAGTCAAAGCCGGTAGTGCAAGGGAGAGCGTTTGTTGTGACCTCCCAGAGAGCAAGGAACCCGAATGAGGTCATCACGGGTAAAGCTTATCATAAACTCTAATGAAGTCTACACTTTATTTGATACCCGCTCTACCCATTCTTTTATTTCTCCTACTTGCGCCAACGATTAAATTTGACTCGGAGAAATTAGACTTTGACTTATCTGTGGAAACTCCGTTGGGAGAAACCTTCATTACATCCATGGTTTATAAGTCTTGTTTGGTTCAAGTTGGTACCCACACATTACTGTCGATCTTATTGCATTAAAAATACTTGCATTTGATGTAATTCTAGGGATTGATTGGTTAACTACTCATCATGCAAAAATTGATTATTTTAAGTAAGGTTGTTAGCTTTCATATTCCTAATCGACCTATTATGCGAATTCAAGCAACCAAACCATTAAAATCAATCACATCATCATCTCAATCCATAAAGCTATTCGTTTATTGAAAAAGCGGATGTCAAGCTTTCTTAGCTCATATCACGATCTAAACAAATATACGTCGATTTTGAATAATATTTCTATTGTTAATGAATTTCCGACGTATTCCCCGAAGAACTTCCCGCCTACCCAGGGCGTGAAATTGAATTTTGTATCGACCTTGAACCCGTGACAAAACCCATTTCCAAAGCCCCATATCGAATGGCTCTATTGAACTTGAGTTTAAAGACTCAACCGCAGGAATTGTTAGACATTGGCTTTATTCGCCCTAGTACTTCTCCTTGGGTGCTTCGCTTACTATTCGTGAAGAAGAAAGATGAGAGTATGCGACTTTGTATTGATTATCGGGAGTTGAATCATGTCACCATCAAAAATAGGTACCCATTGCCACGTATTGATGACCTGTTTGACCAGTTGCAAGGAGCCAAATTCTTTTCAAAGATTGATCTTCGTTCCGGATATCACCAATTGAAGATTAGAACCGATGATATTCCAAAGACGGCTTTCAGAATTTAGTACGGGCATTATGAATTCCTAGTCATGTCCTTTGGATTGACTGAGTATTCAAGGAATATTTGGATCACTTTGTGGTCGTCTTTATTGATGACATCCTCATATATTCCAAAACCCGTGAAGATCATGAGCAACACTTGAGGCTGATACTCCAAAAGCTTCGTACAAGCATTATGCCAAGTTGAAGAAATGCGAGTTCTGGCTTGAGGAAGTAGCATTCCTTGGGCACGTGGTATCAAGTCATGGAATATCTGTTGACCCAAAGAAAGATTGAAGCTATTCAAAGTCGGAAGCAACCTAAATCGATGATCAAAGTCACGTGAGCTTTCTCGAACTTGCTAGTTATTATTATCGGAGATTCATAGAAGGGTTTTCTCGAATCGCTACTCCACTAACTCAGCTGACTTAGAAAGATACAAAGTTCAGTTGGAGCGAGGAATGTGAGAAGGGTTTTCAAGAACTCAAGAAGAGACTCATTTCAGCACCTGTTCTGACAATACCATCTGGATCGGAGGGATTTATCATCTACAGTGATGCTTCGGGCAAAGGGTTAGGATGTGTTCTCATGCAACATGGGAAAGTCATAGCCTATGCCTCACGACAACTCAAAGAATATGAGAGGAATTATCCTACTCATGACCTAGAGTTAGCAGCTGTTGTCTTCACACTTAAAATTTGGAGGCATTACTTGTATGGGGAGAAAGTGGATATCTTTATAGATCATAAAAGTCTCAAATATTTCTTCACTCAAAAGGAACTCAACATGCGACAACGACGTTGGCTTGAACTGTTGAAAGATTATGATCATACCATCCAATACCATCCTGGAAAAGCGAATGTGGTAGCTAACGCATTGAGTAGAAGATCATATACGGGTACGAGTGCAATATTGTCAACGCAAAGGCCCATTTTGTATGACTTGCAAAGGATGGAGATAGAGATAAAGACTCCAGGGACCCACGTGATGATGGAAAATATACGAGTAGAACCGACTTTAATTGATAAAATTAAAACTGCTCAAATTACGTATCCGGGTGATGTCATTATGAGGAAGAAAGTGCAAGAAGGTGCGATCTTTGGAAGCAAGAATCGATGAAGAAGGAATACTTGAGTCAACTCCGGACTTTGTGTTCTAACGACCACGATTTAAAGTATAAAATCATGATGGGCGCTGCACAACACAGCTTTGCAATCCATCTCGAGTACCAAAATGTATCATGATCTTCGACATACATTTTAGTGGGGCAATATGAAGAGAGAGATAGCGTTGTTTATCTCAAGGTGTCTAACGTGTCAACGAGTCAAGTCAGAGCATCAAGTACCAAAAGGTCCATCAGCAACCACTTGAAATTCCGGAATGGAAGTGGGACCACATTACCATGGATTTAAATTCTTGGTCTTCCCAAGGTTTCTCAAGGCATAGATACGATTTGGGTCATTGTTGATAGATTGACCAAGTCTGCTCATTTCTTCACCGATACGGTAGACTTATACACTGAACGTCTTGCTCGTATGTATATAAACGAGATTGTAAGATTGCATGGTATACCAAATCCATAGTTTCGATCGAGACCCAAGATTCACTTCATGATTTTGGGTTAGTTTAGAAAAGCTATGAAAGACAGATTTATGATTTAGCTTTCGGCATATCATCCTCGGGAGCGACGGACAATGGAGAGGACTATTCAAACTCTTAAAGATCTATTAAGACTCTCGTGTCCTTGATTTCAAGGGAAGTTGGGACAAGTTCTTACCATTGGTGGAGTTTTACTACTGACAACAGATTATCAAACAAGTATTGGCATGGCTCCATTCGAGCGTTGTATTGAAGAAAGTGTAGATTCTCGGTATCTTTGGGATGAGGTGGGTGAAGCAACGTTGTTGGGACCGGAGTTGGTGCGTATGACTACTGACGAAAAGATTCAAACGATCCGGCAACGTATAAAAATCTCACAAGATCGACAAAAGAGTTATGCTGATCTTCATCGAAAGGACGTGAAATTCGATATAGGAGATCATGTGTTGTTACGTGTTGCTCCATGGAAAGGGGTTACGAGATTTAAAAAGAGGGAAAAGCTCAATCCTCTATTTATCGACCCATTTTTAATCCTTGATCGAGTAGGAACTGTGGCCTATAGACTCGCTTTACCGCCAAGTATATCTCGTGTTCATAACGTTTTTCACATATCCATATTACGTAAATATTGGAAGACCCGAACCACATTATTGAGTTGGAACCGAACGAAATAGCGGAAGATTTGACGTATGAAGAGGTTCCTGTTCAAATCTTGATTAAGAAGGAACATATTCTACGCACCAAGGTTATACCTCAAGTCAAAATTTTGTGGAGAAACCACGATGTTGAGGAAGTGACTTGGGAGTTATAATCTGAAATGAAATCAAGGTATCCTTACCTCTTCGACATACCAGGTACGTACCCTATTTTCGAGGGCGAAATTTCATAAGAAGGGGAGATTGTAAAACCCCAACTTTTTGAATAAAGATGAATTTTCTATAAATATTATATTTGAATATTATGGAGTGAAATTGATATAATAGTTGTGGGTAATATTTATAAATTTTGCAAAGTATGCAAGTTGTTATATAATATTCGATTGGTCGGGGAATATTCATTTTAACAGGGAATATTAAAGACAATGGCACAATCATTAGTGGACCCCATTAACGGAATTATTGTCGGATTGAGAAAACGACAAAAATATACTTTATATGAAAATAACGGCGGAAAATTTACAGATTAATCTGTTGAAACACCCGCTTAAAGTAAATGCGATGTCTGCGTGGTTGCATAGTAGCGCACGGTATTGATTATTGATGCTTAAGTGATAAGTCACTCAATTTTGTTGGTATTATTAATGTAATAATACGTAAAAAATCTTTTATATAAAAATGTAATACTTTTATAAAGTTATTCTATAAATAGAATATATTATATTGTATTATGCATAGTGTTGCATAGTGTCTGTATAGTGTTTGCATAGTAAAATCTTTTATAAAATTATTCATTTTATTAGATTATAAATAGAATATATTTTATTTTATTTTGCTTTAAATATGGACCGTCAGATTAAAGTAAATTAATCTCGACCGTTCATAAGTTAGTTACTATGCATTCTATTTTTCTATAAATAGAAGCTCATTCATTCATTATTTTCTTTACTTAATTCAATTGAAACTCTGGTAGATAAACTATAGAGAGAAATAAGAAAGTATTCTCTTTACTTCACTACTTATATATCCGATCTTCTTTCTTCTTAAGGTAGGGAATATTATTTGTTGTACTAAATAAGGTGTTATTCTTTCTTATTCATGAAGAGAACTGTTGTTATTCCAATTCTTATTATTCTATTGGAATAACTTGTATATGATCTACCCTATACTTGGTGACATTCTTCTATTATTCATTTGGAACATCACATGCATGTGTTTTACACCCGGACTGGTTCCGTCTTTATTATTATTCCGCTGGAATATCCATGTCTCATGTGTTTTACACCGGACCGGTTTCCGTCTTATTATTATTCTGTTGGAACATCCTGTCTGTGTTTTACACCGGACCTGGTTCCGTCTTTATTATTTCTGTTGGAACATCCTGTCGGTGCAAATTTTGCCTGACCTGGTTCCATTATTATTATTCTGTTGGAATAACTTTGCTCATGCAAATCTGGTATGCATGGTGATTTCTTTTGTTATTCCATTCTTTATTATACTCGGTTGGTTAAAGTTTAGACTTATATACTCCATGAAATTAGTAGAATATGCTTGATATTTGCGCTTCATCCAAAGATCTTTTCATGGAAATATTCTTCCGATCATTCTTGAATTTTACTCTACAAAAAAAATATCATGTTGACAATTTGGGCGTTAATAATTCTGGATAAAATCATTCTTGAACTTGTTTTATTGAATTCTTATATCATTGTCATCATCCTCATGTTTATATTTTTTGAAAGTCATCTACGTGGTCCATGTAGTGCATAGATGGACTTGGTATGATTATGACCGAGGATTATTCGGTGTAATCATGACCGTAATGTTACAAATGATGTGGTAAAAGTTCTCATTGGCCCGTAGTGCATTGATGGACCAGTTGTTGGCATGATCATGACCATTAATGAATACACAAATATTCTTCTTGGCCCGTAGTGCATGGATAATTGTGGTCGTGATACTAAAGAATATCCTCGGTCAGTAGTGCGGGGTGATTCGATGATGTGGAATATTTATTAAAATTTGAGTCTCAAATGATAATAATGATGAAAAACCTTTTAAATCATAAAAGATAGTTGATTTTATTTTCTACTTGACTCTTTTAATGGATTAACTTTGTTCACCGCAGCTTAAACTTGATGTCTATTATATTTTATCGGTTTAACATTGTTGGAGACTAATGATAATTTATTCGCATTATCTTAGTCATAATATTTCTTCTTTGGGCTAGTTGAGCTCACCCTTTTCTTTCACCGCTCTTCTTCTTGAAATGAGAATATAGGCGGGACGAGTCGGAAAACAGAGAGTGATGGTCCAGAGGATAGCATTAGTAGTCCTCACTATTCTGTGAAATAGTGTGATAATAATTGTAATGAAGACTCCTTTTGAGTTTGTATAATCTCTAGTAGATAATATTTGTATTCAAACTCACAGTTTATGTTTGTCGTATTGTACACGACAGTTGTATTAGTAAGTTGTATTTGAATTCTGTACCATGTATCTGACGACCCAAGATGGGTGATGTATACCTAATTTTGGGGACGTCACATCTTAGCCTACCCCTAGAGCATGAAATCGAATTTTGTATTGACCCCGGTACAAAACCCATTTCTTAAACCCTCAAAATATTTCTTCAACTAAAACGAACGTAATACGCGCCCAAGAGACGTTGATTCGAAATTTGTTGAAGATTACGATCGTCTTATTCAATATCATCGTGGAAGAAGCGAACGTGGTAGGCGACGTGTTGAGTAGAAAGATCGTGTATGCGTTCTAAAGTCTTGATGTTGTTAACACAAAGACTCATTTCGTATAACTTGCAAATGATGAAGATAGAGTTAAAGACTCTAGGGACCCACGTGAAGATAACGAATATACGAGTAAAATCGACTTTAATCGATAAAGTTAAAGACGCTCAAGCTATATACCCGAATCTGATGAATGTGAAGAAGAAGGTTCAAGAGATGCGTTATTCTGAAGCGAGAGAGTCTTTGAAGAGAAAAAATCTCAACCCTCGATTTAATTGGCCCATTTGAAATCCTCGATTGAGTAGGAACTGTGGCTTATAGACTCGTTTTACCGCCAAGTATGTCACGTGCTCATAACGTTTTTAACGTATCAATGTTACGTAAATATGTGGATGACCAACCACATTATTAATTTAGAATCTGGACGAGATAGCGGATGATTTAACGTATGAGATCTCGTGTTAAAATCAGGATAAGAAGAATCATATCTAACAATCAAGGGTTATACCTCAAGAGTTAGAATCTCAAATGAAGTCAAGGTATCCTCACATTAGGCATACCGAATGCGACGTAAATTTCGAGGGCGAAATTCCATAAGGAGGAGATTGTGAAACCCCGTTTTATGAATAAAGAATTAATTTTCTCAAAATAATTTTTTTATATTATGGTGTGAATTTGAGATAATGTTATAGTTGTGGGTAATATTTATAAATTTTGCAAAGTATGCAAATTGTCATATTATATTCGATTGGTTAGGGAATATTCGCTTTTAAGCAGAAATATTCGTGCGACGGAACAATCATTGGTGGACCCCTAATAATTATTATCGGATTGAGAAAGCGACAAAAAATATTTTATTGAAAATAACGGCGGAAGTTTTACTGGTTGATCTTTGTTGAACTACTCAGTAGTAAAGAAATACAGAATACTGCCGTTGTTGCATAGTAGCAGCGGTATTGATTATTGATATTTATGTGAGAAGTCACTCGGTTTTGTTCAATTATTGCCACAATAGTTCTTTGCATAGTATCTCACATTATTTGATTCAATTATTGTTGATTTAGAAGTTTTGTTTTATTCAGATTATTAACGTAATAAAATAGAAACATCTTTTATATAAAATGAATACTTTATTAAAGTTATTCTATAAATATAATATATTACTATACTATTATGCATAATGTTTTGCATAGTAAAATCTTTTTATATAAAATGTAATACTTTATTAAAGTTATTCTATAAATAGAATATATTATATTTTATTATGCATAGTGTTTGCATAGTGCGATAGTGTTTGCGTAGTAAAAAATCTTTTTATATAAATAGAATATATTATATTTTATTTAAAAGATTTTTCTTTAAATATGGACCGTCGATTATTAAAGTAAATCAATCTGGACCGTTCATGAGTTAATTCTTATCAAATCCATTTTTCTATAAATAGAAGTTCATTCCTTCATTATTTTCTTTACGAATTCAATTTGAACTCTAGAGATAAACTATAGAGAGAAAGAAGAAAATATTCTGCTACTTCACTACTTATATATCCAATCTTTTCTTCTTAAGGTAGGGAATATTATTTGTTGTATTCGTAAGGAGTGTTATTCTTTCTTATTCTCAAAGAGAATCGTTGTTATTCCATTGCTTATTATTCTCATTGGAATAACTCAGTATACGATCTACTCACCCTATACTTGGTGACATTCTTCTATTATTCCGCCTTTTACTATTCTCATTTGGAATATCCTCATCACATGCATCGTTTTGTGCCGGACCTAATTCCGCTCTTTATTATTCTCATTAGAATATCCATGCACATGCATTTTACGCCGCACTGGTTCCGCTTTTTATTATTATTCTGAAATATCCCGTCTCTGCATGCGTTTACGCCTGACCGATTCCTTCCTTATTAGTATTTTGTTGGAATAACTTTATCTATCGCAATCATCGCATGCACGGTGATTTCTGTTGTTATTCCATTCTTTATTATTACATTTGGAACATCCATGCGGTGTGAATTTCACCGACCGGTTCCGTTATTATTATTCTGTTGGAATAACCGCTCATGCTGAGCACCTGCATGCATGGTGATATATTTTGTTATTCCATTCGGTATTATACTCAGTTAATTAAAATTTTAACTTCTATACTCCATGAAATTAGTGGAATATCCTTGATATTTGCGCTTCATCCAGTATTTTTCATGAAAATATTCTTCTGAGCATTCTTGAATTTTATTCTACAAAGAAGTATCATGTTGATAATTTGGACATTATTGGTTCCTGGACAAATTAATTCTTGAACTTGTTTAATTGAATTCTTATATCATTGTCATCATCCTCATGTTTATGTTATGTTGAAAGTCATCTGTGGCCTGTAGTGCATAGATGGACTTGGTATGATTATGACTAGGGATTATTCGGTATAATCATGACCGTAATGTTACAAATGATGTGAAAATTAAAAGTCCTCATTGGCCCGTAGTGCATTGATGGGCAGTTTTTGGTATGATTATGGCTATGGATTCTCTTCGGCCAATGGAGCAAAGATGAATTATTTTATGGCATGATCAGGACCGTTGATGAAAACACGATTATCTTTGGCCCGTAGTGCATGAATAATTCGTGGTCGTGATACTAAAGAATATCCTTGGCCTGTAGTGCATGGATGATTTAATGATGTGGATTATTTATTGAGCTGAGTTTCAGCGATAAAAGTGATGAAAAACTTTTTAAATCATAAAAGATAGTAGATTTTATTCTCTACTTGACTCTTTTAATGGATTGCTTGTTCCGCTGCAGTTAAACTTGATGTCTATTGTATTTTATCAGTTTAACATTGTTGGAAGCTAATGATAATTTATTCTGCATTATCTTAGTCATAATATTTCTTACTGGGCTAGTTGAGCTCACCCTTTCTTTCACTGTTCTCTTCAGAAAATGAGAATGTAGTTGGGACTAGTCGGGGAACAGAGTGATGGTCCTAGATGGTGCATTAGTAGTCCTCACTATTCTGTGAAATAGTGTGATAATAATTGTAATGAGGACTTCTTTTGAGTTTGTATAATCTCTAGTAGACAATATTTGTATTCAAACTCACAATTTATGTTTTGTCGTATTGTACACGACAGTTGTATTATTAAGTTGTATTTGAATTCTGTACCGTGTATCTAGCGACTTAAGATGAATGATGTATACCTAATTTTGGGACGTCACAACTGTACACCTCCATTAACCCTTACATATCATTTGTCAAAATTGAGCAACTTTGGAGCAATAATTTGTTAGAACTTGTGATTTTCCATCAATTAACATACCTCTCCTGAAATACTGATTAAGTATTCTGAATTTCAAATTAATCTCTGTAAACAAAAACAATTTATACAGTACTTAAAAAAATAACTATAGTTTCTGACAATGGCATTAAATATTTATAGTTTTCTAATACTTTTTACCTTCTGGCCAATGCTGCTACGCCTAGAACCATCAAAATCAGCCCCAGTAGTATTCATAAATTTGATTAATGCAATAATAACAAAGCATATAACTTTTGAAGCTCTTACTATTCGCAATTTTGTCGTTAATTGGCCCCATCCCTTAAAAAGAATTTATCTTCTGTTTTTTCCCCCAACACTCTTCACTCTTTTGTAATGACAATTCTAACTTAAGAACCCTAAATTAAAAATTAGTTATGTAAAATGAATTGAAGAGGCACTTGCTCGGACTTTGGACAGAGGGAGTAAATGATTTGTTAGGGTTTCTTATGATTCTCCCTTTGCTTTTGCACTATATATGTTTAAGAATTTTGGATGAAAATTAAATAGTAGAAAATGTAAATTAGGATAGAAATATAAAATTTTAAGTCTTCTTCTAGTGGTTACCGAGTTTATAAAAAATTAAACTTTTGTATTTAAATTGTTATTTTATCCTTATATTAGTTTTGTAGTGTTTGTAGTGTAAATCTTATATATTATATATATATGATAGGAATTACTATTATAAAAAAAGAAAAAAACAGGTTGCTATGTTATACAAAATTTGGATTTTGGATGGTCAGTCAACATGTTTATACCTTCAAAACATAGATTATCTATATAATAATAATAAAATAAAAAGAAAAAGAAAAGAGACAAGGGTGTTGTGGTCATTGAATATTGAACTGTCACTCAACATAGTAATTAATTTATATAGTTGGTGAAGAAACAAGTGTTGAGTAATTAATATATAGTAGGTGAAGAAACAAAACCATATATGTTATTCACATTATTACTCTTATAATACTATTATCTTTTCATCCTCCAAAATTTATCCGGCAGAAACCATCATCTTTATAGTTAATTAATATTATTAATGATTGAGATTTAAAAAAAAGAAGAAAACATACCGTTACAAATTATAGCGGCAGTAACATCACTTAGCGGCTGTCTTTTGCTTCACATGAGTTATAATCTAATATTATATTATTATTTCAAAATATAATAACAATTGTCATAAACAAATTTCATGTAATCTTAAATAATATAATTTTTTTTTTGTTATTATTAAATTTCATGTAATCTTGAGCATATATCATGATTAAACAAATTTCATGAAATTTTTTTTAATCATGAAAAATTAAATTCAATAATAATGTTAAATTTTGTTTAATCATGAATTTTGTTTAAGATTACATGAAATTTAATAATAACAAAAAATAATTATATTATTTAAGATTACATGAAATTTGTTTATGACAATTGTTATTATTTTTTGAAATATATAATAATATAATATTAGATTATAACTCATACAATATTATACTTTGAAATAGTAATATAATATTAGATCATAACTTAAAAAGACCGCCGCTACATGTTGTAGCGGCGTGAGCATAATTATATTATTTGATCTTTGACCAAATATCATTAATAAGTAGTAGCCCTTTAGTAATTTAAGTTGCCGGGACAAGTGATGTTACTATTGTAGTAGTGGCATGACTTTTTTTTTTTTGAAATTGCAGCCATTAATTATATTGATCAACGATAGAATTGTTGGATTAATTTTTCTAACAACCAATTGTCATGAATTAAAATTTATAACTAAAATTGGATGAAAGTCTCATCCATCCAACGAGATCTCACCATTTAACAGTACTTGTGCATATGAGATATTTTATGGACACAATAATTGTGCGGATAGGTTAAATCTTAGGTCATTTCAGTTTCTTGCCCAAATTTTGTGAAAACGCTACTTCCTTGAACATATTTAGAAAATAAAGTTACCAAATATATATCAGGTAGCATAAGTCTCACAAGTTTGTACTGTACAAACAAAGAAATAAACTTCACTTTATATATCATATCTCCATCAATCTCATCACAAATATATGGATCCGATTAGCATGAAATTAATTTTTTGGTAAGTTGGTCAATTGACCAATAGAATACTGATACACATACAATCTCGCATGCGTGTCAGTATTCTATTGATCAATTGACCAACTTACCCCAAAATAAACTTCATCAATTCCCAAATATATACTCTCTCCGTCCCAAATTAATTGTTCAGTTTTGACTTTTTAAAGTCAAATTGACTATTTTTAGAATTAATAATTAAGCATATATAAATATATTTCTAAAATTATAAAAATTGGGATTAGTAATAAATTGTATATACTTTCTTTTGTTATAATCTCTTCACCTATATTTTAGCAAAAATAGTAAAAAGATTTGTTTTAAAAATAGTCAATTTAACTTTAAAAAATCAAAATTGAACAATTAATTTGGGATGGAAGGAGTATATGATATGATATGAATATAATCAAACTCTTTCTCTCTCTCTGTTATCACAAATTTGGAAATGTTGTTTGTCCTAATATCATGAATTTAATTCTCTTCTTTAATTTCCCCTTCTTATTTAAAATCCCATCTTCTTCGATTCTTCTTGACAGTGACGCTTCATTAAGACCAACCAATTACCACATGAAAATATGTCTATTTAACTAAAGTTGTATCACACTTTCTCTCTCTTCTCCTTCTTCTAGCTAGTACTACTTTCTCTTTGCTCTCTCCAATTATTGTATGAACATAAAACCCTAAAATCTTGTAAACCTACAAAAACCAAAAAAAAAAACCCAAATCACCATTAATTTCCATATATATATGGATCCCAATATCGAAGAAGTAGACAGCTTTAACTCTGATTCCAACACAAATCTAACAGCTCCAACTTCTTCATCACCTCCAAATCCAAGCCCATACGAAAACCAAAAGCGCCGAGATTGGAGCACTTTTGGCCAATACCTAAAAAACCACAGGCCACCCCTCTCACTCTCCAGATGCAGTGGTGCACATGTTCTTGAATTCCTCCGCTACCTAGATCAATTTGGCAAGACCAAAGTTCACGTGCCAATATGCCCCTTTTACGGCCACCCAAACCCTCCGGCTCCATGTCCATGCCCCCTTAGACAAGCCTGGGGTAGCCTCGACGCCCTCATCGGCCGCCTCCGAGCGGCCTTCGAAGAAAACGGAGGCAAGCCCGAGGCAAACCCTTTTGGGGCTCGAGCTGTTAGGCTCTATCTTCGTGAGGTTCGGGATTTGCAGTCCAAAGCACGAGGGATTAGCTATGAAAAGAAGAAGCGAAAGAGACCACCGCCTCAACAGTTACCAATAACTCAAGCAGCGCCAAATGAAAGAAGTTAATCAATTTACTATATATTCCAAACCTCTTTTACTTACTAATGGCAAAATGGATGGATGTATGATATTATGTTGAGGTAAGTGTACTACTTAATTTCTGTTGTGTATGTAGGGTTAGTACTTTTACATTTTCATTAGTGTATAATAGGAATTACCATCGAGAAAATGTTTCTGGTTTTTGACCAGAAACATTTAGCAGTGGGTTAGATCTGGGGCACCTTTATTCTACTTTTGATGCAAACAGTAAAGCTGCACTACTGGTTGTTATATATATGGTACGTATATGAACTAGTAGCTAACTAGCAGTACAAGTATTTGAAGTTGTAGGAGAGTAAATGTGATTTGCAGTGTTTATTTATGTGTGGAATTAATTTGTAGTACTTGAACACCAAATTATATATCTCAAGGTCATATATATATATAACCTTTTTCATATTTTTATGTTTTTTTTATAAAAAAAACTTTTTCAGCTGTATTACTTCTGAGAAGTAATCAGAGCCATTATGTTTAATGGGGATATAATAGTACTTAGGCTGATTAATTATTAATCTTGAGAACTAATAACAGTGTTTAAGTGGTTGCTTGTGAATGATTTATTTAGTGCTGTCATTTCATTTCAAGGCAGTCTTTTTCTCCCTAGTAATTTATGTCAAATCCAAGGAGGGAAACACATCGAGGAAGTTACACTCCCTCAAACCTTGAAATATCTAAATTTAGTTGGTTTACGTTAATGGAAATATATATTGAAATTAAGATGCAATTAACTAGTAACTGCAGAAATATTTTTTTGTGTGTGTGTATGTATATATACACACACATATACTTCTTTTTTTTCTTTTTCTTTTTATCAACCGATCGATCGATCCCCTCTATACTTGAAGTGAAAAGTGATCATTCTACATAATTTGTCTCTCTCTATATATGGTCTAAGAACTAGAGTAATTAATTAACTTAATTATGGAATATAGCTAGGATATGTATACTTAGTGCATTTAATATATATATATATATATATATATATATATATATATCTTTTTTTGGATAAATTAATTCCCCATAAGGATTTTAGTGGGGCACTAAACTAGGTTGCTTTCGGCAAACAAAAGGATTTATTCCCACTATTAATCATTCATGTTCAGTTAGGTTGGTAGGGTAAATTTTAAATTTTCTATGTTTAAGGAAAGGCACTCAATAAACAATATAATGAATTTTCAAATCAAGCAATCCTTTGTGATGTAATAAGCCATATATATTAATGTTATTTCTACAATCTATGTAGAAATATCCTATGAAATTTAGTTAAATTGTTCATCTTAATTATGTAGCTAATGCCAAGAAAAAACACGTTCTTTTTTCATAATCAATATTAGTACTTGCTATTAGCTCCATAATATATCAATTAAGCTAACTTTATCTTTTCATCTCCTACGTACATGGAACTTTGACACAAAATTAATATCTTAGTTTGTGGATTTGTATACCCTATATGTAGTGGAATTACACGATCCATCCCATCGAATTCATTACTAGTATGGCCTTGACACTGTAGGTGGCCCGATAAGTATGTTGATGTGGCACTCCTCCTTACCTAAAAAGTTTAACACTATTAGGTTGAAGCTCTACTATACTTATTAACTCATCTACACTCTTGAATTTATCCAATGTGAAATTCATGTGAAATATCCCAACACTATATATTGAATCACAGCTAACATGCACATAAGCTAGCTTCCGTGACTAGAAAATTAAGTTAATATACCATCCATCATTTTATTTAGGTATATATATATATACGCACACTAATTGAGTTAAATTTGAATGACCTTGAACCAGAATAGTAGGTTGGTGTAGAATACACAGGCTTTGTACTGGATTGACCTTAATTATTATTTGATTGATTTCATAATATAATGTAGTAATTAATTGACGTACATATAGAAACTTAATATCATTCATGTAATAAGTCTCTCCTTTTTGTACGTGCATTATGTGCGAATGCGCTATAAATATCAATGTTAATAACATATATACCTACGAAGTTTAACTCTGCCAAAGTTTTAAAAAATAAAATAAAATAGAAAAAGACAAAAACATATTACATGACAGCATGAGATCACATCCTTTGAATCATGATATTTTGTATCCTCTTTCTATTTAGGAACAACCTTTTATTAATATTTTTATTCTATGTATACGTACTTTACCCTATTAATTCATGATTTTGCTACTGGTGAGGCTTAGGTCACACAATCTATATTATTAACTTGGCTACCATGCATTCACTTTCTACTTAATTATATATTAACTGAAACATTAATATTTTTGATCCATTAATCGATTGTTAAGTAAAACCTTTCATGTATTTCTCAAGATAATTATATTTTGTTTTTTCTTTCTTTCTTAAGACATGAGAAATTTATCAAAGTAATAATTAATATACCACGAAGTTTATGCATGTAAATACATAGCTGAACATATATAACAGCATCAAGGACATTAATTATGACTATGTGAATCTGATGTATATTGTACGTAGTAACTGAAGTTGAGTTAGCTAGGCTGCTATTTACTAATAATATCAAAATAAGTTGTAAGCAACATTTGAAGAAGATATACAATAAAAAGGATTTCCAGCTGAATAGTGATCATTAATTCATGTGGTGGATATGTGTCGGCAACCTAAATATAAATTAGGAATATTTTCTAATGGGTAGAGCTTAATATTCGAGTGAATGACTACAGTGTTTTGGATGTACATACGTTACAACTTAATTGTCCGGTGGATGCTAGCTAGCTAGCTTGCATATGTAATCAGGGTAGAGAATCGAAAAGGACGGATAATTGTTATTTTAATTTTAAAATGAAAAAATAATATAAGTTTTTAATTAAAAAAATAGATACACGAAGTTTGGTTATTATATATATCTTAAATTCCTTGTTTCTTTTGTGGTTATTAAAAAACATAAGTACTAGTCTGGTCTCTAGCTAGCTACCTACCCTTGTTATACAAAAAAACTCAGATCGTCAACTCTTAAATCAACTTGACACCAACAAGAAAGTGCAAAACTACTGAATAATCTCTCTCTTTGCAACTAATTAAGTTTAACATCGTATCCAACTCACATTTCAATATATACAGTACTCCAAGTTAATTCCAATATATATATATATATATATATATGATGATGATGATGATGATGTAGCTAGGTTCAATCCCTCGATCGATCGGCTAGCTGTCTCTAGTCACTCCCCTCGGTGTACCCGACCTGCCCAAAACGAACGTTCTCATAGATGTTAGCAGCGATGAAACGTAAGTGTTAGTCAATAGGAATAGAAATAAAAGATGAAAATATCAATTTAGAGTTTTCAACTATACGAAAAGAATAATGTTAGAGACACAAACTATTTTATAATTATTTTACAAATTGTTGATGTTACATACTCCACATCAGCATATTGTGTGGGACCGAAGACTACATTGAAATAATTTGTTAATCAATAGGCTGAGGTGAAATATGTCACATCAACCGTTTGTAAAATATTTATAAAATAATTTGTGTCTTTAGCACTACTCGGAAAAAAAAAATGTTCAATCAGAACACATATACTATTGATCATGACTTGTGGGACCCGTCCGCGACTATAATTTTGGCATCCGATTTCTTGGTATTAATTAATTGGGTCCTTCGAGTTGTGGACTCTGAGCCTAAACTTTTGGGTCTGGCCTTTAAGCCCATACCCCATCAATATAGAAGAACAACTTTAATTCAAATGTGAATTTGATTTACGTATGAGTCATTTAAATATAAAAAATTTAATAAATCTTGTAATTAATAGATATTACTTTTTAAAGATATTGTATAATATGATATTGAATAAAATGAAATGAGTTCGCTTCAATTTTAAATATAAAATGTCTTAAATGACTTCAAATAGTGAAATATAAAATATATATACACATACTTATATACATTCACAAAGTTAACTTCGAGGATAATAGAATTTAGTGTATTGAGAGAGATTTATTTTCTATATGTTGTGTGAATGTGTATATATGAATAAAAAGCGTACCTCCTTGTGAAGACTTACTCACTTAGCGAAATAATATCTTTGCACGGATTCTTGTGTGCCACCCTTATCACGACATATCCCCCGATCGATGGGTTCGATGAAAAGTACATGGAGTTTATCCTTTTTTTCTTGCCTTTTGTTTTGCCTGCCGTGGTAAATATAATCCCATCCACGTTAATGCATGGCGGATATCTTGGTCATTTATCATCTTATATCATCATTCTGAAGTCAAAGTAATAGATATTAAATGACCCGATGGGTTAATCA
This sequence comes from Panax ginseng, assembly GCA_020205605.1. Classification (NCBI taxonomy): domain Eukaryota; kingdom Viridiplantae; phylum Streptophyta; class Magnoliopsida; order Apiales; family Araliaceae; genus Panax; species Panax ginseng. The sequence goes on along the minus strand of CM035138.1, from coordinate 2,524,570 downwards.
ACGAACAGGCCGGTCGATAGGATTAAATAAAGTTGACCTGATAAATGGGCTCAGCAGGCCCGTAAAAATAATTATAAAAGCCCAGATTAAAGCGATAAATGGGCCCGATATACGGCCCAAAATAGGAGAAATATCATGACCCAACATTACCCCTAGTTTTTTTAGTTAAGCGGGATGTTTAATGGAAAACTATATATGATTCGTGATATTTAGAATTGATAAAGGCCCGAGGATAGGAAATAAGTGAATCGTACCCACTTTTAACATCTGAAGTGGAATAAGGGAGAAATTTGGATAGTGGATACCCGAATGATAAGCCCGATCGATAAAGTTTGAATTTGAGCAGGATGGGCGATAAAATAGAAACCAACGGTCGGGCCCCAATCGATAAGATATCGAAAGGTCGTCAAACGCGTCCCATTTGAATTCTCATCATTCTTGACATTAAATCGTGCGGCCTCGCTCCGCGTGTAGCAAATCGATATAAAGATAAACCTCACCAAATTTGGCGGTTTTACTCTTGATTTGAAATTGAACCTTTGAGTTTTCTTCCCTTTTCTCGAAAAAACCTCTCTTTAGCTTTTCGAAAACTTCAACAATGGTGAATCGAGCCAAACCCCCTTGAAGTTCTTCTCATTCGAACCCTAATCGAGAGGTTCAGTGCAAATCCACCATCTCCAGTGATTTCTTCAAAGATGGGGAAAAAATTTCCTCATGTTATCACCTCCACCGTCTCTGCGAATACGAATTCTGAGCTCTCCGGATTTCGATACCATATTAGGATAACTATCTTTATGAGGGCTCCGGTTTCTTTGAGGGCGAATGTACCCGCGACAGACAATTTGGGTCATCATTATCTTGAAACTACTCTGCTTTGGAGAAAGGGATTACTTTACCCTCCACGCCTTCATGATTACCCTCTTGGGGTTTATTGGAGTAAACTTCGCCTGGCCCGGTGCCCAACTCCTATATCCATATCTTGGCGTTCATCGCCTTACGCCCGCAATTAGGGGTTACCCCTACTGTTGACCTCTTTTTCACCTGTTTCTCCATTTGGCGAGATCCAGAAAGCGAGGTTCAAATCTTTGAAACAAAGCAGTCCCCATGAACTTCGAAATTCGAGAAGAGACCTGATGAGCACCCCTCGAGCAACAAAGGATGGCACGAGAAATGGTTCTTAAATCCTTTGGTCACAGGATATCCTCCTTTCTGATTGGACCATTTTAGGCGTGTCTCTGGCGACTTTGGTGACATCCAGGGGCGTGTGTGAGGAGATGGGTGACTTCTGAAGAGGATCCTCCTCCGAGTGGAGCTTCACTCTCTTGACCAAGCAAGCTTGGTTGTATGACCCGTAAATGTAAGTCTCGGACCATTACGTGATATAATTTTTGAAATATTTATGTGGTATGGATTACAACTTGTGATTATTTGCGGTGTCTTTGATCGAAACCAACTTCCTCGGAGTAAAAGACTTGGAAGATTTCTTGGCGGGGAGGATTCTTGATGCTGAATGAAGAACTCCTAACGAGGAGCCTTCCGAGCCAAGACCCCACCTCTCAGACCAACAACAACCCCTCTTGGGATGGCGACCACAGAAGGCGATCCCATCATCCCAGAAGAGGTCCTCAGAGCCTCATGAGAAGGAAGAAGAAATTGCCAAAAAGGCGGGGACTCTCATGAGATAAACCACAGCGGCGAGGAGGTCCTTCACGAGGTAAACCCACACCCAATTCCTCAATGAACCCCGACAACAACCTCTGAACCAACCCCAACAACTTACGAACCAACCCCAAAAAGAGAGAGTCTTCTTGACATTCCTCCCACCACGATCGGGCGAAAGTCCTTCGTCTTTAAAAATTAAAAACAAAATAATTCCCACTACTGCCAAGCGAACTCGCGTCCCTCCACCTTCAACAACCAATCCTTGAAATGAAACCCAAACACACGGCGCGGGTGGTTTGGTGAAGCCAGACCCTTCTTTGTCCGAAAAAAAAAGCGACCTTGGACGACCGGCCGGTTCGACCTCTGAACCTTCTTGACTCCGGCCGATACCGGCTCGATCATCTTCTCGGAGGAGGCATATACATGCGGATCCTTCACGGTTTCGCGATCGACTATACCTCCTCTCCTCGAGGGCCGATGACCTCCGAATTCGGCGTGATGCCATGGGTCCACCAAACCATGTGGCCTCGGTTCAGCGCCATTTTCCCTTTCAAGTGAGAGGCCTTCGTTCGCGAGGCCAGATGACCATCGGTTGAGGAACGATTCGAATGGGGACTTCTTCGTGAAGAGCATGAGCTACTTGGCTAAGGTAAATGACTCTTTCCTTCCTTTCTTTCTTACTTATTTTCATACTCACACATCTGAAGTGATTGAATAACCTTGAACATATGCGAGCCAAATCTTTGTATTGAGCGTCTGCGTCCCGGATCTCTCGAAAAATTGAATCAGGAGGAGGCGAGGAGGAAGAAAATTCCCTCTAAAATCTTACTGGCTCGGGAAAGGACTCATCGTGAAGGCCTTCTTCATCTGTGAAGGTCTTGAAAAGAGTTGGCCCAAGCTAAGGAAGAAGTGAAGGCCTCGAGGAAGAACTAAAAGTCGACTAAGGCTCGGCGTCTTTGAAATTGTCAACATGAATGTCGACTTAGTTCGGAGGAGTGAGCGAGGATGAATAAGATCAAGGAGTTGAAGTCAGCGCCAAAATCTTGACCAAGGCGATCCATAAGATGGGCGCGGGATGAAAAGCATCAAGCCCAATATCTGGCGGCTGACCGAGCGAAATCAAAGAACTTCGAGGCTCTTGGGACCTTGGGCCTCCTTTGGTGATGCTCTTGTGAAAAAATTTGTGAAGAGTATAGGAACTTCAGACGAAATAAGCGGAGAAATCATGAGGATTCACAAAAGCTCTGAGCTCTGCTAGAAGTCTTGGCGAGAAAAAGTGATCAAGGCTAACTTAGATCCGTACTGCTTTGGACTCTTGGGATGATGATGGTATTGCATGAAGCACCGAACTTATGGATTGTCTTGATCTTATTATGAATATTTGTAAAAAAAATTTTATGTTATTTCCTTATTTGTAAATGAACGAATATTAATGAAAAATGATTTCCTTCCTTATGACTTGATTGCACTTTTATTTTATGTCGATACTTGATATGAATTTATATGGACAAGTGTACAAAAAAACCCCTTGAGGTTTAACTTCAAATAATTAAGCATGTCATATAACGGATGAAATGAGTTTAAAAGAGCGAGGCATTAGAACTCGACACTTTAGAAAAAAACTCGGGTAATAAAGTAAAGAATCTTTATCAAATTCTGAGAAGTGCGAGACATACTACTTTTATTGGGAGTTTGTTTACCGAAAAGCTATGAGAACTATAAGATAACATTACGCCTACCACGAAGGGCTGTGAAGTTTAAAGTGTCGATCATTGCCTACCACGAAGGGCACGACAATGTCTTAAAGATGACAACAATTGCCTACCGAAGAACTGACAAATCTAAGTGGCGACAATTGCCTACCCAAATAGTGGCGACGAACCGAAGAAGGCAACAATGCCAAATAGTGGCGACAATTGCCTACCGAAAGAACTGACAATGCCAAATAGTGACCTCCTGCCCGAAAAGGCTACCATCGAATGGTCGACCAAGTCCTCCGAACCTCCCAACACCCGATGGCGAGTAGCAACAAAGACAAAATTTGCTTGAGACAAAAAGGGATCTTTTATTGATGATGATGTAAATATTCTGAGACTTTTGATGTCTTGATCTTGAATCTCTTGAAAGTACTTTTCTAAAACTTGCCGGCGTGCCAAGTGTTTTTAATTCTTGACCCATCTAATGCTTTGAAGCGATAAGTCCACGGCTTGAACTTGATGATTTAAGTAGGGTCCTTCCCATTTGGCATCGAACTTACCGGGTTACGAGGCGTAGATGCTTGACTTCTCTGGACAAAATCTCCCACTTCAATCTGCGAAGCTTCACCCCTTATTATAATGCTTAGCCACTCTTACGTTGATAGTAGCCCGATTTGATTAAAATTATTTCTCGACTTCTTCCAACAAATCAAGATTGGCCCTCGACCCTTCTTCATTATAGACCTCTTGAAAATGACTAACTTCGAAGACTTGGAGATCCAATTTCAAGCTGGGACTAAGGCATCGATTACCATAAGCTAGTCTGAAAGGTGAATCCCGTTGTAGTCCTTGGAGTAGTTCGATAAGCCCATAGTACATTAGCGACTCTTACGGCCATCGCCTTTAACCCGTCCTACTACGACGATCCCATTCGGATGAGTTACATTGGTTACTTCAACTGTCCGTTTGATTGAGGATGAGCCACTTTGAAGTCTTTACATCTTTGGATCCCCGATTCGATCAAAAATGCTTCAAACTTGATCCTGGCCCGGCGTCCATTATCAAATACTACCACCTTAGGAATTCCAAAGCGGAATACCACCGATTCTTTCACAATTTCAAACACTCTGTTAATTATTGACTAAGTGGCTTTCTTCTACCCATTTGGTCATATAGTCTATAGCAACTATAACAAAAGCCCGACGACCTTTTGCCTTGGTAGTGGACCCGATATATCAACCCCAGACGGTGAAGGGTATAGGAGATAAGATCGAGTATAGCTCTTGGGTGGTGATCTTGATGATAATTTATTAAGGCGGCACTTCTCGCGCCTCTTCACATACTCGATTTGCTTCCTTGAAGATAGTAGGCGATGGTACCCACGACGAAGTACTTTATAGGCTAATGACTTAGCGACCATATAGTGCATACAAATGCCTAATGCACTTCTCGGAGAATATAATCGACTTCGGATGGAGTCAAACATTTTAATAATGGAGCGAAGGCCCTTGAAAGAGATCCCCATCAATCAAAACAAAATTGGCACTCTTGTACTTGATTTTCTTGGCGAGCATCCGTCCAGAAGGTAAGGCGCCATCGACCAAATATTCGAGATAGAGCGTCGACCGGTGATTTAGTTGATCGATGCACATTACCATCTAAGTGAAGAACACTAGGATGTTGCAAAATTTCCGGATACTGCAGACCCCTCAAAAACATTAACATCCGTAGTGGCTAGTCTGGCGAGTGCGTCGGCAATAGAATTGTTATTCGCTCGACCCCACAGAAACTTCGTGCGATTGGAAATCTTGAAGCCGTTCCTTTCTTACGCGAAATACTTGATCATCCTCGGACCTCGGGCCCGTATTCTCCGGACAATTGTTTAACAATTAGCGAGAATCACTTTGAAGATGACTATTCTTTGCACTTGAAGACTCTTTCTTTAGCAAATAAGCCGCCCATCTTGCCTCGTATTAAACCGTTGTTAAATCGCTTTGAATTGAAATCGATGGCTTCTTTGCACCTGAATCCCTCGGGATTTGGTCGAAGATAATCCTGCTCCTTTGGCGTCCAAGTAGAAGACCCATCTGCATCGGCGTCCATGAACTCTCCTTACTGGAAGAAGCGGCAAGCTGCTCTGTCGGATCCTTGACCGGATACGACTTCATCGACGAGGAAGAGCGAACACTCGACCACAAAATCGGCCCGAGGCTTGCCTTTGATGGCGGTTCGGGGATGATACTCGATAAAAATTGGGACAATTCCATAAATCCTGTGACTAGCCTCCCGATACCTCAAACACCCCATAATCTTCTTGGTGATCTGTATATCTATTACCGATCTACCACAGAAGTATTGCTAAAACTTTTCATTAGCGGTTATTAAAGCGAAAACAAACTTTTCAATGTTTGGGTACCTTGTTTGACATCCGAAGGACATGACTTACATAATAAGCGGGTCTTTGCTTACCCCCCTTCTCACGCACCAAAAGCCGCTCGATTGCCCGATGAACTAGGCTGCTGAAGATGCAGATATAAAGGTTAAGCGGGAATGGGCTTCACCGGCAAAAAGCGTAGAAGATAAGTAGGACTTGATGCTTTGAAAGGCGTCTTCACGCTCGAAGTCCATTGGAGCGTTTTTGCATTCTTGACCCTTTCGATGTGTTAAAAAGCGGCAAACACCTTTTCGGCGAGACTTGGACATGAACCTCCATGAAAATACTGATCCTTCGATCGAATGACGTTGAACATCTTTAAATGGTGAGGAGTCTTCATGTTCGGGATCGCTTGAATCTTCTCTGGATTGGCTTGATTCTCTTGTTGACAAGATACCCCAAAATTTGCGGCACCGGACCCAAAGTGCATTTAGTGGGATTTAGCCTCAAGTTGTGATGTCGATGGTGCGAAAGCACTCTTAAAGTCATCAAATGTTTGTGCACCAACATTTTTGACAATCATGTCATCCACATACACCTCAATATTTACCTTGTTGATATCTGAAGATATGGTTCATCATTCTACGGTATGTGGCCCGGCATTGATAAAGTAGAAAGTCATTTCTTATAGGCGTATCTTAGAGAGCGATGCGTAATGAGCAGCTTCTTGTATATCCTCTTTTTACATAGAGATCGATGATATCCGGAGAATGCATCCATAAAACTTAATAAAGCGTACCGAAGTGGCATCGATGAGTTGATCGATGTGGGGCGTGGATAGAAATCCTTGAACGAGGCCTTGTTGGGTCGATTATAATCAATGCGGACTCGCCATTTGCCATTACATACGGACCCGACACCACATTAGCCATCCACTGTGGGTAGTCTATCTCGAAGATGAAATCGGTTGCCAAAAGTTTTGCAATTTCATCATCTATGATTATTTGGCGCTTTCGGTGCAAAGATCCTCTCTCTTACTGTGAGGCAAAAGCTTCTTTGTGGTCTCTACTTCGATCGATGCTCGGCAATATCCTGCTTCTCGGGCATATCACGAGGTTCCCGTGCAAAGATATCAACATAACACCTCGGGGCTCTCTACGAGGTTAAATCCGGAGAGGTTAAAACAAGCGAACCTATTTTCACCGTCTTGTCCTCCTTGCACAGGATGAGCTCTATCTCTTACATCTCTTCGGTGGCATGGCCAGATGGTTGAGCTACTTTCGGTGAAGGGTTCGATCTCTATCGCCATGGCTTGTTTACCTTGATACCCCCAACTCCAGAAGAAATATGACATTTACTGTAACACCTCTGGCGAGATCAAATCTCCTTTGACCTCACCAACCCCATGGTAGTAGTAGAAATTTGATTTTAAAATGAGGAATTGATGTTCTGACTTGTAGAGCAATTAAAGTAGGCCTCCCCAAAATAGCATTATAAGCGAGAATCTACATATACTGACATAAAATTTGCAAATAATTTGTACTGTTTGAGGCCGTCCGAATATGACTGGAAGCTCGATGGTTCCGACCACTTTATAGGATCATTCTTTGAAACCATAAAGAGGAGCTTCTGTCCAATTTCCATCTTTACGCCCATCAAATTCATCCTTTGATAAGCGTGGGCATCTGAAGATGTCTACAGACGATCCGTTATCTACCATCATCCTTTTATCTCTCTAGAACCCAACATGCGATGGCACCAATGATCCCTCGTGAGGTTCGATAATTTCGAAGGTAATCTTCATCGATGAAAGAGATTACGTATTCGGATAAGGTCTATCGATCTTGAGGAAGGTACATATAAACGTGGCCAAGAATCGAAATAACCGGTAACTTTCTTTCCAGCGAGCTTGCGAAAGTACCCCGGTGATGACATCTATCACATGCCTTGCGGTGATCCGGGCCCTTGTTTTTGTGATTAGATTAGGTTGAATTTTGCCGGGACGGTACTCGGTCCTGCTGGCGATTAGTTCGAGCGACCACATATTGAACTAAAGCTCCACCTTGTACCTTTCTCTCGATGAACTCTTTTAAAGCGCTGCGTTCGTTAAATCTCATGTCCGGCGACTTGATGGTGGTAGTCATGATACTTGCGAGGATTTCCCTTTCCGGGCTTGATGTTATCTCGTGGTGGCTCGAAAATAGGTTGATTTTGATCGATCTAAGATATATGACCCTATCGGCGTTGGCCTTGGTGTGAAGTCTGTTCTTTCTGCGGGGTGGAAGCGGACGAGCGTCCTCCACCACCTCCTCATGTTATACCTTTTAGACCCGCCTTCGCGCGCGGTCTTTGTGTCCTTCACTCTTCTTACGGTCTTCATCGGTTTTGTCCGTCCGTATCTACGGGCGATCTAAGAAGGGCGACTTGAGGCTTCTTCATGCTTCTTCTTCCTCTCTGATATAGCCTTGACTTTATCAAAACTTGACCCGAACTCTTGGTGGTTAAACATAAGTTTTTCACCAACTTCTCGACTTGACGAGATCCGGCCCGTTAAAAAAGCAGTCCAGCGCTTGTAGATCATTCGACTCATGACTTGGCCATGTATTGCTCCGGAACCAGCTTCACATCTTGGCCCAAAGATTCATTAGAGGATTAGAACTGAGCGAAAGAACGGTTGGCTTTCCCTTCTTGATTGCTCCCAAAAGCGTGCGTGGAATTTCTTGCACATATCTTCCCGAGATGAGATAGAATCTGAAGGTAAGGTCCCCATCCTTCTGCGGGCATCCTTTACAGAGTTGTGACAAAAGTATGACATTTAGCGACATCACTAAAAGTCATAATAATCCATGAGTCGATCGAGCGACTATGGTATGTAAAGGGTCCCCGATCCATCATAACTTTCTATATGGGGCAACTTCTTACGTGGGGTTGACTTTTCTCTGAGAATATCCATGAAAAAAGGGATGCCTTCTTTCCGGAATGTCTTTGGTTTTACGGACTTGGCGGCTTGCTTAGAAGTTCTTTCGATTCTTTAACCGGATCTCCATATACACGGTTGAGATGGCGCCTCTTTCTCCGGTGACCCCTTAACTTATTATAAGCGGGGCCAGGATTCTTTCAGCAGAACCTTCAATTTTAGAGGGCTTCTCCAGATGGCGAGTGTCTACGGTGGGGTGCCCTCGGTAGACTCTCGGGAGTATGTCCTGCGGATACACTTGACTACGAACTCGGGCACTATGGTGAGAATGTGCGATGATAAGTGCTTCTCTTTGCATGCTTTCTGGAGTCGATCTGCGGATCGACCTCTTCTACTCCGCCGTCCTGTTCTCGAAATTGGCGAGAATAACGAGTCCTCTTTGATCTCTACGAGGAGTAGGGCTTGGGACCTTCTTCTTTCCTATTTAGACCCGAGGCTGCCATACAGATGAATGGCGGAGTTCTTTCCCACTCCGATGTCCTTGCTCTTGGATTGGGCATATTGAGCTCTTCGTCTCTCGATTTTGCCATCAAAGCCATCTGCTTCGGCTATATCTTAATATTTGCTTTAAAAAGTACTTCCGTGGCCTTATCACTTTCATCATCCATTTTTAGCCATGGGGGGAGGCTTTTGCGTCTGGTCGTCTCGATATCGAGTTACAGGCGAGGTGCCTTCTACTTCGTTTAAACCATGGCGGACCCATTCTCCGTCGGGTATACTAAACTTCGCTTTTGCTTTTTTCTCTTGCCTTGATCGAGAATGTTGGGTGTGGCCAGTTTAGGCCAGCGTCTTAGCATGCACACTTATGGTTGGTCCCCAACGATCCTTGGCGAATACTCTTGATGATAATGACTCAGCAGTGGACATCGGTACATCTTGAATGTAGGTGTTACTCTCTTTCCATGAAAAATGAATAGAATAAAACACACTTTGTGATTGAAAAATACTCGAACACACTAAAACAAAAGCCCTCCTTACTGGCGCTTGATATTAGCGCGAATCTTTCTCCACGTCCCGATCACGAAAGGCGTCCACGATCACCTGCCTGATAAACCACGACAAACACCCACAAAGCTTGGCGGTAGGACCCGTAGAGGATAGCTTCGGCGTGAGAGTAAGTATATACATTCACAAAGTTAACTTCGAGAGGATAATAGAATTTAGTGTATTGAGAGTGATTATTTTTATATATTTGTGTGAATGTGTATATATGAATAAAGCGTACCTCCTTACTAAGACTTACTCACTTTGAAATAAAATAATATCTTTGCACGGATTCTTTATGCCACTTGTACTTGTCACGACATATCCCCCGATGATGGGATGGGTTCGAATACACATCATTACATGGAGTTTATCCTTGCTCTTTGGCCCTTTTTTTAAATAAAGTTATAATCCCATCGTTAATAATGCATGTGCGATATCTTGAGTTTGTCATCTTCTATATATATCTATATATATCATCATTACAAAAAAGTAATAGATATTAAATGACCCGATGGTTAATCAACGAGCAAATATGTCGGTCGAATAGGATTAAATAAAGTTGACCTGATAAATATAGTGATGAGTTCTACGATTTCATTGATTCACTTTACGATTGTGAATAAATGAAAACTAAAATTGAGAGGAAAAAAACATATTTACTTTCTCTTTCTAAACTCATAAACCTCTCAAATGACTCTTGAAGCTATGAATCCATCATTTTTATTTCGTTCTTATTCTTATTCTTCAAATCAAGAACACAAATTATAATTATAATATTTTATTTATATATTATATACAGGATTCTGCTTACATATAATACGTATATGTATTGGTAGGTTTTTTTTTTAAAAATTCTTCAGGATTTTAGTTGATTATAATGGTGCCACAGAGTTATAATATTATGGTGACATGAGGAGCAGGATATATTGGAAGTCATATATTGTTTCAACTTTTATTAGAGGGTTATTAGGCAATTGTGGTTGATAATTTAAATAATTAATTACTCGGAAATTTCTACTAACCTAGTAAAAGAACTCGTCGGTCCCAAATATTTTCTTTCATCATGCAAGTTTTTCTTGTCTTCAACCCTTAATGTTTGTTTCACTTATTTGTAAGTTATAAATATTGTAATTTTCTATTGGTTTTTTGTTTATTTACGTTGAAGAGGTCATGTGGGTGTTGTCGGTGAATTCAAAGCTTCAATAATTCTTCTTTATTGATTGTAACTCTTTAAGGAACCTATCTCTATTATTTTTCATCTCCAATTTAATACTGCGGAGCCTAGAAAACTAAAAATAAAATTGAATTTGGCCAATACGACGTGATTTTGCAATTGATCAACCATACTTAGGATCCGTAGTTTAATACTACGGACGACATGACACCTATTTTAAAACGACGTCATTTATCAATTGACTAACCATATCTAGCGTCCGCGGTATTAAAATGCAGAAGGGAGACTTTTACAAGGAGTGTATTTTGGACATTTGTCTTATCTGCGGTATTAAACTGCGTAATACTGGAAACTAAACTGCAGACGAGAGCTATATCAATCGTTCAATATTCGGATGGACGCTCAAGATCTATTGTAAGAATAATTTTAATTTGACAACGTTAATTATTGATCAGTAATATATATATGTGTGTGTGTGTGTGTGTGTGTGTTACTGGCAAAAGGACCCAGGCCGGCAGGAAAAATTAGCAGGCAAATTAATGCACAGATTTCATAATAATTGTCTTTTTAACTTCAAGCATATGAATTAAAAAAGTCATTTAATATTATTATTTAAGAATTAAAATTTGTATGAAATTTCATCACTACCTATTTATAAAAAGTTGAAAATTATTAATACAAGAGAGAAAATTTATTGAGAAAATAAAAGAAGTTATGGATAATATAAAAAAATAAATAATTTATTCTCCTAAAAAATTTTAAACGATAAATAAATTAAAACAAATTTTTTCTTATACAAAGACGGTTATTATATATGAAATCGGGAGAGTACAATAAAAGGAATAGTAGTAAGTGACTAGCTACGATACATAACTAGGATGCGTACACATGGATCAGGCAAAAAAGAAGCGCCAACTTGTCAGTAGCTAGTCCCTCTCACACGCTCACTCTTTAGTAAGTTTGAATTGGAGTAATAAAGGCAAGAATATAATGACTTATTCATATGAAATGAAAAAAATTATGTTTGATTGTGATTGAAATAAAAAAAATTGTGTTTGATTCTTTAGAAGAGGGAGAACATATGGAATAACTCATTCCAATTAAAATAGAATTAATCATTCCATTTTTTATTTCATTTCTTCAATTCAAACGCAACATCAGTGTTTAGTGTTTAGTTGTTTAGTCTTTGCCTTTCTATGTTTGTACATTTATATTTCTATATAGTATAAAAGAAGAATGTTTTTTTCTGATTAATTACTAACAAAGTGAATATTTAACATAATTATTCTCCCTAGCTCCCACCAAATCTGCATGCATGAGTCCTCTGTGCTTTCTTGCTGGTTTAACCAATTCCTATCAAATAGTAACTAACTTGATTCCAGCTTGATAATATATTATATATATAAAGATCACCGTAGTATTTTACATTATCTAATGACAACATATTAGGTAGAAAATTTGAGAGAATTAAAATTAAGAGAAATAATTAACAAAAATAATTTTATCATGATAAATAATAAGTACTTGTCCTAATTGATTTTTTAAGATTAAATTGACTAACTATAAAATTAATATTTAAAAATATATATTAAAATTTATAAATCAAATAATTAACTTTGATAATATATGCAATGTACTTCATATAATAATAATTTTTGGTTTATATCTAATAAATTTAAGAACAAATTTTGATTCTAAATATGATCAATTTAATTATAAAAAATAAATTAACACAAATAAAACTGAACTGAGAAAATAATTCAAATAATACACATTTGGTACATCAGTTCAATTAATGAACAGATATTTTAAAAAATCCGTACGAGAATGAAGAATCCCGTCAATGGGAGAGGACTGGACGTCTGGTTTGACGGAATATGAGGACCAATAAGTCGTCCAACCCGTGCAAAGTTTCAACCACCGCGTGGACTATTGCCACCGATGTCGGCTACAGTGAATCCCAACTCCTCAGTCCTCACTCACATTTAGAAATTTAAATTAAATGTAAACTATATTCCCTACATTATATCGTTTTTTTATTTATAGTTTGTAGATTCTAATAAATTAGAATTAAATACTTAATTTTTTTATATAATCTCTTCTAATTAAAAATTATTTTATTTTTTAATCATCTTTTAAATGAATTTAATATAAAAGGTTAATATTAAAATTATATATTTAATTTATTCGTATTTCTTAATCAATGTTCATAACTTTCAAATAAAAAGGAACAGAAGGAAAGGAGTATAATTTTAGAAACAGTACAAAATAAAAAGGAAGGGAAGGATCCATAAATATGAAATACCCAATCCATCATTACTTGGACTTTTGTTGGGCTTCATGGTATTATTTCCATGGGTCCTTTACATAAGTATACAACAAATAAAAAATAATTACAAAAATAAAACACAAACAATATAATTACAAAAATAACGCCAACATAATATTCAACGGATCTTTTTTCCATATACACGTCGGTTACATTCTTTCTCATCCCCAAACCGCTCCTAAAATCAAGCGAGTGGAACATAACATTCATATTTTGAAATCGAGAAATCCAATTCTTCGTGCCTGCGAGTGAGATCTAAGATCACAAGAACTTCAAGTTCACAAAGAACAACTAAGATCGGAGAAAGGCGAAATAGAATACAAAATCATCATCAACAACTAAGATCACAAAGACCTTACGCGAGTGAGATCGGAGAAGACAAAAGCTGTTCGTCGCGACGACGACGCTTAAGGCAGAAAAATAGCATACAAAATAAACATCAACTTCAATTCCAATAAACAAAACCAATCGAACTCACTAATCATTGTTGAAGTTCGGAAACAAAATCGCAAAGAACTCCAACAAAAATCGATATTGAGGTATGTGAGGTTAAAATTGTATACATATAGTTTCATCTGTTTTTCACGATTTAAAATGTTTACTACAAATTCATATAACGATTTGTTGAATCATTGATATGTTTTATATTATGGTTACTAAATAGATATAAATTGTTCTTTGTTTATTGTGTATTTGTTTGCTTTAAATAATATTTATTTTAATGGCTTTATAATTTTAAAATGAGTTCTACTTGATTTTTTATATTAATTGTTACTCATCAAATAATTTGGTTACCTTCATATTTTATTTGTTGGTTACTCTCTAATGTTGAATAGAGTTCTTTGTCTAATCTTTGTATTAGTTCTTTAGCATAATATATTGGATTATGTGTTACAATATATTGATTTACTAATTAATCTTTGATCGGTTCTTGAACAATCTTTGGTTGGTTATTGAAAATGATAACTTGATTCTTGACTAATTTTTATTTGATTCTTGATTAACATTATCTTTGATTCTTTATCTAATGTTATCTTGTTTCTTGACAATTACATTTTGATTCTTGTAAAACATTAAAATGTACTATTACTATCTTAGTTCTTGTTAATGTTGCCTTGAATTCTTGCGTAAAATTACTAAATAATGTTGAATTGAGTTCTTGATTAATCTTTGATATAGTTCTTATGTAACATTATTTTGATTCTTGACTAATGTTGACTTTTCTTTGTGTAAAACTATAATGGTTCTTGTTAATCTTTGACTTGGTTCTTGTGTAAAATTATAATGCTAACTTGGTTATTGATTGAATGTTGACTTGGTTACTTTGGTTACAATTTAAAATGGATTTGATTCTTGATTATATTCTTTGACTTGGTTACTTTTATTGTAAAATGCAAGGAAAATCCTATTTTCTTGGTTGTTTTTAGTTCTTGATTAATCTTTGATTCAGTTCTTCGTATAAGCTTCTTTGAGTTGGTTCTTTGTGTAAAATTATAATGATTCTTGACTAATCTTGACACGGATCTTTGTTTTTACATTATATTGGTTCTTGTCTAATCTTGTTATTCTTATGTAAAATTATAATGGTTACTCGATAGTCTTTGACACAGTTCTTGTGTAAAATTATAATGTTATATTCTTTTGTAATTGTTTCATTTATATTGGATGTTACTTATTGACTACATTGTATTGGTTACATGGACTAATAGTAACCAATACACCAAATTGATGTTTGGACTAATAGTAACTAATACACCTTTAAGACGTATTGATATTTTTATATTATTTGTTTTTGCTTTATAAAATGTTGTCAAATATGTTTTATGTTATGGATACTTAAGTAAATATATATGTTGAATTCTTGTTTATTATTGATTTGATTGTTGTATAATGTTTATTTGCTTGTATATGTATACTATTTAATTGGTTCTGATATAATGTTTATTTGGTTGCGGTGATGATTTGGCAATTTTCTCATCAAGTTTGGAGTGTTTGGATTTTGGCGTTTTTGAGCCTAATTTCATTGGAAGCGGGTCAACGATCAAAAGTCACTAGCTTTCTTTGGTGAACTGCATGGTTTTTGGTTGAATTCCATCATTTAGGCCTTCAAATTTGCATGTAAAAATTTGGTTTATTTTCTAATTCTTAATATTATGTAATTTGTTCTTTATCTAATATTGATTTGGTTACTTTATAATGTTTATTCAGTTGTTAGACAATGGAGACTGACAGTAACCAATACAACAAATCTAATTGTTTACAGGAATATATAATTGTTTACTGTTAGTAACCATTAACCACATGGTTGGTAACATTTTTGATGGTGTCTGATAACCAAAATTGATGTTGATTAATATTTTTATTTTGATTCCATCATGAGTTATCAATATAAAGTAAACATATACAAGCTTTATAACGGTCTTGATCTGAAGCTTATAATTATCTGATTCTTAACAAGCTAAGTATCTATCTATGATAATTATTTGATTACTAACAAAACTTGTAGATAAATAGGACACTCACACATGTACATTTAACAATTAATGTTTGTCCTGATACAAGCTTGTAACTATCTGGTTACTAATAACAGTAACCATAATGTAACATAATAAAACAGTAACTATATACTTATATGATAGTAACCAGAACATGTTTTAATGGTAGCCAAAACAGAAACATCATGTAATAAAACTTAGTTTAAGCAATCCATGTATACTATAACCATAATGTAACATAATAAAACAGTAACCATCTAATTATATGATAGTAACCATAACAGGTTTTAATGGTAACCAAAACAGAAACATCATGTAATGAAACCCAGTTTAGGCAATCCATGTATACTAAACAATTACATATTAACCAGAATAAAAAAAAATAAAAGTATCCAAATCCCACATTGAGGACACAATAATAATAGTAGCCAAACCATAAGGTAACATGGCAAAACATAATAAAGAAGTAACCAAATAGTTATATAAAGTAACGAACATGTAAGATGTGTTTGTGGAAATGGAAGTAGAAATAGAATAGCATAAACCTTGTAGAATATATTTGAAGGAATTTACAAAATAATACATCAATGTATACTAAGCAAATACATGGTTTATTATGACTTGGGTTTATTATTTATAAAATAATACATCCACAAAACTAATGATGCCTTAAACTTCTTGATTGTCTTGGATTCAATTTCTTGGTAATAATGTGTCTGGGACTTCCATATCACACCAATATATAACTTTTTCAATGAATTTTCTATTGCATTCCCCATAGTAAAGATTCCATAACGCAAAAATAAAAAAAATCGATTCTGAAATCATTAGTAACCCGGATATAAACAATATTTATATCATAAACAGTTTACCAAATAAATACATTGTAACCAAAACAACATATAAAAAGTAACCAAAATCTCAATTGAGAGAAAAAAGAATGGTATCCAATCATAAGCTAACAAAGATAACAAAAATATACTAATGAAGTAACCAAATGATTTATATGTTAGTAACAAAAACATATATTAATGGTAACCAATACATAAACAACATATAGACCAAACAAAGTTTAGTCCACCCATATATTAAGCAAATATATTGTAATCGAAAACAACAAAAAAAGGTAAGCAAAATCCCAACTCGAGGAAACAAAATGGAATCCAAATCGAAAACTAACGATAACAAAAAAATCATACTAAATAAGTAACCAAATATTTATATGATAGTAACCAAAACATATTTTAATGGTAACCAATACATAAACAACATGTACACCAAAATCGGTTTAGTCGACCATGTATACTTAAGCAAATAAATGGTAACCATAACAACATAAAAAAGTAACTAAAATACCAAATCAAGGTAACAAACATGGTATCCGAATCTCAAGCTAACAGTAACCAAAACATAATGCAGAAGTGACCAAACAGATATATGATAGTATCTATTTTTTATTGCTTGACGTATCTACAACGTAAGCATTACATCAAGCCCCCATAAATTAGTCTAAGTATCTTAAAACAATATGTAGTCGAAACTCGGTTTAGTCGATCAATGTATACTAAGCAAATACATTGTAACCAAAATAACATATAAAAGTAACCAAAATCCCAATTGAGGAAAAAAGAATGGTATCCAAATCATAAGCTAACAGTAACAAAAAATATACTAATCACGAACACAAGCAGGTTATATATTACTAACCAAAAATAATGTACATGTGAGGTACATAATGTACATGTTAAAATAAAAATAACCAAACAGTTATATGCTAGTAACCAAACTATGTTTTAATGGTAACCAACACATAAACAATATGTAGACCAAACCCAGTTTAGTCAACTAATGTATACTAAGCAAATACATTGTAACCAAACCAACATATAAAAGTAACCAAAATCCCAATTGAGAGAAAAGAATGGTATCCAATCATAAAGGTAACAATAACAAAATCATCATTGCATTCTTCACAATAAAAGATTATCAATTTCTTTGTAATAATCTTTGGGGACTTTCATGTCACACCAATATATAACTTTTCGATTGAATTTTACATTGCATTCCTCACAATAAAAGATTTCATAACGTAAATAAACAAAATCAAATTTACACGGTCATTAGTAACGGATATAAACAATATTTATAACATAAGCGATTCACGTAGTGACCAACAAATAAAAGCATACTAATCAAAACATAATATAACAATTACAAAGTAGCAAAAAGACTATAACAAATAACCACATCCCACATTGGTTGCCTGATAATAATTATCATATCATAATATAACATTAACCATACCATAATAAAGTAGTAACCAAAAAAGTTATATTATATAATCTAATGGTGACCAAAATATAAACATGTAGTATAGACCATTTTATGTAGTAAACAAACAGTTATATATAATATTAACCAAAACATAATTTAAAGGTCACCAAAACAAAAACATGTATACCAAAAAAATATACTAAAGAAGTAACCAAACAGTTATATACTAGTAACCAAACCATGTTTTAATGGTAACCAACACATAAAACAACAAGTATACCAAACCCAGTTTAGTAAACCAATATATACTAAGCAAATACATTGGAACCAAAACAACATATAAAAGTAACCAAAATCCCAAATGAGGGAAAAAATAGTTTCCAAATCATAAGCCAACAAAACAAAAATATACTAATGAAGTAACCAAGCAGGTTATGTGTTAGTAACCAAAACATATATTAATGATAACCAATACATAAACAACATATATACTAAACACAATTTAGTCAACCCATATATCTTAAGCAAATACATGGTAACGAACAACAAAAAGCGATAACAAAATCTCAACTCAAGAAAACAAAAATAGAATCCAAATCGAAAACTAACAATAACCAAAAACATACTAAAAAGTAACCAAATATTTATATGATAGTAACCAAATATGTTTTAATGGTAACCAATACATAAACAACATGTACACCAAAAATCAATTTAGTCGACCATGTATACTAAGCAAATACATGGTAATCATAACAACATAAAAAAGTAACCAAAATACCAAATCAAGGTAACAAAAAATGGTATCCGAATCACAATTAACGATAACAAAACATAATGCAAAAGTAACCAAAACAGTTATATGATAAATATAATAACAAAATTTAAATTAAGCACCTTTAAAAATTTTTGGGTTGGAAATATCTTACGGCTATGAACTTGATCGACCACATCTTAATCACCATCTGTGATTCTTTTCCTCTTTCCATCCTTCTTCCTTGTATCAACCATTCTATATAAAACATAAAAACAACATAAACCCAAACAATCAATACCCATTCTATTAGAAACATAGCGTATATATATGATCATATTGACAATTAATTAGTAAAATGAGAATTAACAGAAATTAGAACCAAACCTTAGAGAGAGAAACCAGAGAGTTGGCGAGAGAAATCACGTATTCGACTGTCAGAGTTGGAGAGAGAAAGTCACGTATCAACCTGAAAACATAGCCTTTCACGTATTGCTCGCGATGGCGGCGGAAGAGGACGACGACGAGTGGCTTCGAGAAGAGAGAGAGAGTAGTAAGGAGAAGTAGTAAGAGAGAGAGAGAAAATAGTAATGGCGGATAGAGAGAAGCGAAGGAAGATGAAGACTAATTTCTTATATCGACCCATTAATATTAATCCCTTAATTTAAGGAATTTTAATTGTATTAGGATTGAAAATAAAAATGATGAAGTGTATTATTTTTGTAATTATTTTATGACTGTATGATTTTTGTAATTATTTTCAAAAATGTACTAATATATGTAATTGTTCCTATTTCCATTGGTCTGCTAACTGACAGACCCAATTTTTTATTTTATTTTCAATTCCATCATCATTTAATTATGGGTTCTTTACATAAGTATACAACAAATAAAAAGTAATTACAAGAATAGTGCATCAGCCAAATAATTATATTAACAGTGAAAAACTGTATAATAATATCAACAATAGTGAAATACGTCATTATATCCAATGCAACAAAAAAGAAAACCCTTAATTCAAGGAGAAAACTACTCCACTTAGTTTGGCGATTCTTAACTAACCCAATACTCAAAAATACGTCGTCAATCGATTTCTTCGTCCTCAACTGCTAAATCATTATCATTTTCTCTCTCTTCCTCCTCCTCTTGAACCTTCACGCTTTCAGGCCTCATTTATCTACTACCACCATGTCCACGTTTATACCAAGGTAACCAATAAAAATAGAACAACTGCGCATAGGAAGAGAGAGAGATATAGAGAGTGATGTGTAATGTAATATTGATAATCAAACCTTCGTACAGGAAGGTAACCAAACATTTATACCAATGTAACCAAATCTTTATACCAAGGTAATCAAATCTACCTCCTTTCTGCAGAATGAATTTGTTACCTTGGTCTAAAAGTTAGCAACCAATTTCATGAAGGTAAATAAAAAATAGAACACTGCATATATAAGAAAGAGAGAGATAAGAGAGTGATGTGTAATATAATATTGATAATCAAACCTTCGTACCAAGATAACCAAACATTTATACCAAGGTAACCAAATCTGCTTCAACACCTGCAGTATGAATTTGTTACCTTAGTCAAAAAGTTTAGCAACCAATTACATGAAGGTTTGGCTACTAATTGTATCACATCCAAAAAAATTAGTAACTTAGCAAAAAACCCGAATTGGTTACCTTAAGATGCGAATGATTGGCCACCAATTGCACCACAAAAAACTACACCCAAACACCCCTTATAAATCCATGTTAAACTCATATTCTACTTCAAAAAAAAAAAAAGCCCATTCCGATTTCTTTAATATGCAAGACATAAGGAACAGAGCCATTGATGTTGAAGAAGAATAAGAAACAGAAGGATAGTGAAAGTATCTTATAAATTTTTTCGATTGGTCACGGTCAAACTTTCCTTTTTCGCCTGGCTTCTTCTATTAAGAATTTGAATGGCATTGCCTTCACTTGTTTTTTGCAAGATCCTGGAAAAGTCAATTTAACAGAAACAAATCTGCCATCAAGAAACTGGAACGACAAAACCAATTCTCAAGTCATGAAAGGATTCAACGACGATAACACCCCACATTAAAGAAGAATAAGAAACAGAGGATAGTGAAAGTAAAGAAGAATAAGAAAAAGAAAAAAAAGTAATAACATTGGTTGTTGAGAAGAAAGGGGATTAGGTGAGAATAAAAATTGAAACCCATCAAACAGATTTTGGTGATCTCTCTCTACGTAAATCATGACTGAACCCTTGGTTTGGGACAAATATATTATTTTTGTAAATAAATATAGGAAATATAATACTTTTATAATTATTTTATGAGTACACTATTGTTGTAATTATTTTTAAAAATATAATAGAAAATATAATTGTTCCTTTATTAATATCTTAAAAGTTATTTATTTCTTTCACATTCGTATTATCTATACATTTGTTCAGGTCCTACTATTTATTTATTTATTTAAAAGTTGTGGTGACCTCATTTTGTTTATTAACTTTAGGTTTTACAGTTTTAAACTACAACATATACCCATTAGTTTATCCACAACTCTATAATTCTTTTGCATTTAAATTGATTATTTTTATAATAAAAGATTATACTATTTTCTTATAAATATCAATATTTGCATCAATGATCAGATAACGTACGTACGTAAATAATGATTCACGTGAACCATAAACTAAACAAATTAATTAAAATCCATTATTAATTAATTGATATAAGGGTTAGGACGCCATTTTCTTTATTTTAAGGTGGTGGCCTATTTCAAGTTATTTAGTTGGCCTACTTTAAGAAATTAAGAAATAGAGTACGGATATAGTATAATATATATATATATATATATATATATATATATATATATATATATATATATATATATTGTGATAATATTGATGACAATTAATATTTGTCATTTTGTAATTAATTTCCTTACAAGTACTACTGTACTAGTACCAAACAAGGAAGGGCTTGTAATTAGCGCGTCCTTAATTTAGTTATTTTAATTGTACGTCTAGCTCTTCATTAAATAAAACGATGTATGTATTGTATCTAACAAATCAAACAAAGATTTTGTCTTTGTTCAATTAACATGCATTTGCATTATTATTATTATTTGCATTACGTGAACGCGTTAAACCTTAATATACAGGAAAATTAATATTGATATTTTAAGTAGTTTTAATGTATAAAAGTGATCACTTCACCTTCATTTTCTTTGTTTTGTTTTCTAGTAATCATTTCATGTCCAATTTCTTTGAATACTTAATAAAACCTTCTCCATCTTTCGTTGTCATCCATCCATGAGAATTGAGATGATGATATATAGTGGAGTAGTAATTTTGAAGAATTAATAAATGTTTTAGCATTAATTACCAATATATATATATGATCAGTGGTTGGATTTCTAGCTAGTTTTAAATTGCGATGGATTCATATGAATTAATAATGAGCTCACCACAAAAAAAATAAAAATAAAATTAACAATAGAAATTTGCATACTATAAACTAACAAAAATATACTACTAGCTAGAATGAAACAACAAAAGTTTTTCGTAAATAGAAACTACATTAATTAAAATTGTTCAAAAGCCAATAAAAAATAAATTACTATATACATCGATCATTTAAAGTTTAACATGGCTCAAAATGGTTTACATTACTTGTGACGGACGTAACAAAGAATAATTTCTCTTAATTCACCCAATAAAAAAAAGGGTTCGAGTTTGAGTCAGTTAAGTACAATTATTCTCTAATTTAAGTATCTTTTACCTGGCCTAATATAAGCTCTACAAATTTAGTAAGTGAACATATATATCAATTAATTTCTCTTGAATGCAATTTGTTTATATTCTTATAAAGAATTTTAAAATGAGCCATGCATTGATAAATCGAACCTCAAATTAATTGTACTTAAGTACTTATATATATATATATATATATATATATATATATATATATATATGTGTGTGTGTGTGTGTGTGTGAAATCGAAGGGTGACTTTCATACGCATCTTAATTAATTCAGTTCCAATTTGATACGATGGGTACCTAATTAATTAATGCCTCAAGGTAGTCTCTATATATTGCCCTTAAATTATAAGAGGTTTTTACTTCTTCTTTCTTTACCAAGAAAATTTATCTTTAATCAATCTCCAATAATATAATTTAGAGTTCTATTCTATATTTCTTCTTAAAAAATTAAATGCAATGTACATTTATTAGCAATTATCAGTTTAATTTGTTATTTAGTTTGACTTGGATAGATATAATAAGTATGAATGAGCTACGATTTTATATATCGAATTTTTTTATTGTACGTGAATAAAAATAAATAATAACTCAACTACTTTTAAATTTTTATCATATTCTATGTATTTATGTGTTTCTCAATTATAATTCTACAAAAAAAAATTGCAAAGTAGACTAAGCATAATTATCTCAAACTTTACTTGAGAGCAGATCATCTGTCTCCAAATTTCATGTCCCCCTGTGTCCGTCCACTTAAATCTTGACACCTAGTCTCTTACTTAACACTAATTAATTCTAAAATTAAATAAAAGGACATGTGTCAAGATTTAAGTGGAGGGACACAAAGGGGACGTGAAATTTGGGGACAGAGGATGTGCTCTCACTTTACTATGGCATGTGTCTCTCGGATTGTTCTCCCTCGTCTTACTTGTAAACACTAAAGTAATGTTACGTTTGAATTGAATGAATTGAATTGGTGAATGAATTAAATAGAGAAGAGAATGAAATGAAGAGTGGATTGAATTGAGTCGTATTCTATATCTTTTCTCAAGAAATAAAATTGACAAATTTGATAGGAATAATGGTTTATTTTATTCCAGTGGAATAACCGAACACAATTTTTTACATTCCATATATCTATATATATAAATGAATCATTCCATTCTTACATTTATTTCTGAAATCTAAACATAACATTAAGAGTTTAGACATTGAATTATTTCTCTATTAGTATTCGAATTGATTATTAAATTAAAATAAGAAATAAATTAATTTCTGCTTTAAGAAAATGCACAATTTTTTAATGTACATGTGACTCATTTTGGGAGCAAAATATAAATTTCCATTTGGCTACGGAAAAGAGGTTAAAACATGGAGTACGTCATAAGTTAAATCCATGAAATATATATACACAATACAATTTCCAAAACATCTTTCGCTCATCCGAATTAATATAAAGACTTTGAATTTAGTATATGTTGGATCATGCAGAATCTTTCAAGTCATAATTTGAGTCAATTAAATAATTGATGCATGCCCAGATCTAATTTAAACTCATACTAGAATACTAGTACTAGTTTATAATGAATGAGTTGATCATCTCCGAATTCAAATATCTATAGTCAAACCACACATATATATATATATATATATATAGGGATTAATCCATGTGAATTCGGTTGTTAGGGAAGAACCCTTATTTTAGCTTCAAGCCGCTACAACCTGTAGCGGCTTGTTACAATTTTTTTTTTATAAAGCGCTTCTGATTGTGGCTGGTTGAAAAATGGATTAACAAACAACCGATTCTTTGTGGATGGATATATATATATATACATTCATTATGAGCATAGTTTTATTTAATTAATGTAACATGAATTCATAAATTATAACATTATCTTTAACATGTTATTAATATAAATAATTTTCGTTTTGACACTTTAATTAATCAAAACCAAATCAACCTAGACCCGGCCCGTAATTTAAAGATATATTTATTTTATCCTCCAAGTTTACATGTATTCCTATTTTATCTTCAAAATTTAAAGACTTTTTTTATTTTATCCTTTGAGTTAAAAATCTTTCTATTTTGAATTACACATGTCGCATGTGTCACATTTTGTAATTAATAGTGACCCAAAAGAAGTCATTAAGAAGAAACGAAGAGAATATTACTATCAAATCGATATTTAGACAAGGGAAGGTAATTAATGTAATGTATTTACAAACTTAAAAGCATTTGAATATATATATATATATATATATATATATATATATATATATATATATATACACACACATATCACCTAGCTGGCTAGCTTCTACCATTTATATATGTACTATTTTGTAAAGATACAATCCAACATGAATGAGTTGTCATATATGCTTCAGAAACTAACACCATCACAAATGGCCAATAATAAGTACGTATAGTACTAGAGGAACACTAAGCTGCGATCATCATCTTCAAATCCCATTTCCTCCATATTTGAAGCCATTATTCCATCTGATCCCAAGTTGCTTTCTTCGAAGTTCATATCGAATAAGTATCCATATTTATCTTCCTCGCACTTAGAGTTGATCATCATAATTTGAGATAGTTGAAGGAAATTAGGGTTTAATGTGGATAATTCTAGGGGATTATTAGGGTTTGGGTTTTGGTACTGAGGTGGGGCCGGGCTTTGATGAAGATAGCCAAGAGGCAAAATTTGATGAGGGACAGGAGAAGTGTCAGCAGCTGTTGCCTCTGCCTTGGACACATCTTGTGGGCTCAGTTGGTGGTTGTTCTCTGTCGTCTTGGTTTTGTGAAATACTCTACATAACACCCAGTCTTCCTGCTTAATTAATTACAAAAAACATATTACTAGTATTTCTTAGTGTGTATATATAGTGTAGTTAATTAATGCTTTCTATCTAAAAATAAGAATCTCACTTGATTTTTTACTCGCGCGCCTATTAAGAGTGGACAAAGAGTACACACACACACATATATATAGAATACAATGAAAAATTATGTGAACTTACTAGAGTGAAGTTGATGTCAATTTCACATTAATTCATGCACGGATCCATATTTTCAATACAAAGTACTACACTATGTTTGTTTACAAAAAATATATTTAGGATTAGACTATTTATCTTAATTTAATACTATTTCAAATTATTTTATCTTATGATGAAGGATTAATAGTCGTTTAAATATACAGTCCTATGACTATTTTTTTTGTTGTTGTAAGTAATTCTTAAGGCTATTTATGATGAACCATATAATTCCATGATGAATGTGGGATTAATAGTCCCATCATTTTAAGCTCTCAAAAATTTTTATAGGATTAATAATCCAACATTAAAGGACTAATAATTCATCTTCAAATAATTAAATAATCTAAAAATATTAAATTAAAATAAATAGTCTAATCCCAAGAAACATACATGAACCTAAAGTCTAAAGGGCACTTTAGCATGCATTAAAAAGTTAGCGAAGGTACTTTAATTTTGAAATGAGCAAAAATGGGTGTGCCTGTCTTCTTTTGAAGGGGCCGGGCTTCTCAGAAGTTTCATACAAGAAATTTAAATTTGTCCGCATTAATTCTCTATTCACCAGTCTATATCCAGAGACATAGATAGACATTGAATTTAGGAAAATGAAATGTGAAGGTGGTGAGAAAAGAATCAAGTAAGAATTGAAGTGAGAGATTAAATAAATAATTTAATAGAGGCAGACCTTAGGAGGGAGATGTGGAGTTTCAAGGCGAAACTCGTGCATGATCCAACCAGTTTTAACCCCATTAGGAGCTCTATGTTTGTAGAAAACCAAAGTCTTTCTCATCCCTACAATACCATGTGTCCTCGGATCAAACACCGTACGATCCTTCCCCGTCGCCTTCCAGTACCCAGATATCGTCGCTCTATTCGTTCGATATCCAGTCGCATACTTGCGATCTCGAAAACTGAAGAAGTACCACTCATTTGAATTCAGCTTTGCCACCTCTAATTCAAAAATATATACGCGCACATAATTAATTGGCAGATCATTTAGCAATAGTAAGAAATAAAGTTCAATAAGTTCTATATAATATAATTGATACACGTGATAAAAGATAATAAATCAAATCAAAGGAGTAAGAATGAGTAATTAAATTAAAAACGTAGAAAAACTAAGTAAGTGGTTTGGTAAATTAAAGTTTTATCAATTCATATTATGCTTAATTTGTAAGGTTTTGAGATGAAAGATATATTGAGAAATGGATTCAATTTTTTTTGTTAATATAAATATAGTTGAATAACTTTTTTTTTTAAAAAGGATGGAAATTAAGTCGGTATCGCACATAATGTCGTTTTCTACGGACAGACTTGTAAGAGAATGCAAATTATTGTTCCTCGTCGTGATATACATAGTACTGCCACCTTAGCAACTATTCCTTCACATGCATCTCAAACTCTCCGTCTCTCTCTCTCTCTCTATCTCTCAAAGATCATAATTACATCCCAGAATATAATAGTAATCAAAGTTAATTACATCCCAGATCTAATATGGCGGCCATGCCATGCATGAATATCAACTAATAGTTCGACTCACTAATATATATATATATATATATATATATATATATATATATATATACGTGTGTGTATGTATGTATATATGTATGTATGTATGGCGGACGTTGGCTGTCAACAGGGGTTGATGGAGTTGGCAATGAATCCAGGAGATTTTCATTAGCCTTCCAACTTCCGTTGATCTTGACTTATCAGAAATTAAGATAGAAAGCATGTCATACCAAACTTAGGGAGGATATATAATGATAATATTTAGATATCTTCAAAAGAAAACATCATTAACAGGATTAGTTACAGTAAAATAGACAATCTTGCTTTATCAAAACAGTACTTACAGAATGATCTAGCTGCTATAAAAATCTACAAGCACTTCTCTCCAAGTTGCAGTAAACCACACCCCACCAAGATATTTGACAAGCGGACAACTGTTAATTATATTCTTACCAAAAAATCTCATTCTCTGCTGCACTAATTAATTTTTATACCAAATATATCAAGATCTTTTGTGCTGTTGAAAAGGAACTATAATCTCCGCTATTTAAATTTGCACTATATAAAAGCAACTTCTCTTTTAAGATTTCTAGCCACTTTAATCACGATCTTTTTTTCTGTGAAACTTCCCACTTGGAGGAATAAAGGTTAATCAAAAGGAAAAGAAAGAAGAACACTAAAAAAGTCATGCACTACATATATACATAAACTAGTACCTCCAATATCACCTAAAAGATTATAATCTTAGTACTAAACACAACCTTGTATAAATTAGCATTGTACTAGTGATGAATATATATCACCCTAAAGAATTAAGCCGATAGCCATTACTTAATTTCTTTATAAATCAATACGCTGGTCTGCTTATACAAAATTATCTCTAGCATTATCAGAAAGAATATTAATTAAGAGAGTACTATATACCCGGCCCAATATCATTAATAATTTATCATGAAGATTAATCTGTATTACTTCAAATGGACAAGTAAAAAAAGTTAATTCAAAATCTAGCTTTTAAGAATTTTATAACAAAAACCAAATAAACGTAGATATAGAATGAGGAGAATGAATTATTACTGGAAAGGAAAGAAGAAGACGATATGGAAAAGAAAGGGGAGCTAGCGAGCGAGCCTACCAGGAAGTTGCCACGGCTCACATGTATGCAGGTCAATTTCCACTAAAGTACCCTTCAAAACTTCCTCATTCGCAATCTTTTTGTAAAGATAATGGCAGACTAATTCCTCATCACTTGGATAAAACCTAAACCCCGGAGGGAGTGCAGCTCCAATGTCTCTTAAACCCATTTATTTAATTCTTTATATATATATATATATATATATTTTTTCGTAAGGAAAATAAGGAAGATTATTGGTGAAATAATATATATATATGTATGTATGTAACTCCGAAAGATATATAAATTTCAGTTAGGAATTGGTGGAGAAAGAATCATATATAGAATATATCTATCTTGGTACGTACAAGTAATATGGTCTAGTAGAAAGCTTTCTAGCTATACTTTGTTAATTAGAGGGTATATATAAATATAGAAGAGAAAGTTTGTATGTATATATACAGAAAGATTGGTTGATAAGTACCTTTAATTAATTGCCACTTAAAGTTTCTTATATTATTCTAGCAGTTCATGCTTGTGTAGGTAGTTATGCATGGTCATTGTGGGAACTTTCAAGAAAAACCAAAGTCACAAGAAATCTTCTTGGGGTTAATCAGGGAAAAATTTAATTCCTTAATTAATTAAATAAGTAAAATCCAAATTATTTATGTATGTAATAGAAAACCTCCAAAATACTCCTTTTCTCTACATTAAAAATATGTAGCATACAATTATTTGTCCATTTTCATGTTGGTTGTATTAATACAAACACATGGAGACAAATGGAAACAGTTATTTACACAATCCAGTTAATCCATGATAAACAATCTTTCCGGTGTTAATATTGAACTAGAAAATGATGCAAAAAGTTAACCAGTTTTTGGCCAAAGTTTTTTGTTAAAAAAAAGGATAAATTTGTAAAAAAAATTAAATAACATAAGCAAATTAATTTACAACCCCTATTAATCTCTCAATAATCAATATACAAACGTCAAACATAACAAAATTAATATAAGGGTAAAACATTTATCTAAGTGTAAAAAGTTCTCTTTCTTTTTCCTACGTAAACTAAGTAGAAACTTTTTTTTTGAAACAACCGAGTAAAAACTTGAAATGATACTCAAGTCTTTCGTTCTTTTCTTTTCTATCATAATTTAAGTTTCCATTCTTTGTTTTTAGTCTAAACCTCATAATCATAGTGTTAATGCTTAACGGAAAATCATTAAGCTTAAAATTCATCCATGCAATAACAAATTTTAAATCAAAATATGCCTAATACATACATACGTACGTATACATATATATATATAGAGAGAGAGAATTAAAGGCATCTTAGATGATAAGTTATTAGGTCACTTCCAATACAATATCATTTGATTGTCAACTTAATAATCTAATCGTACGGATGTAATAAAAATACAAAATATGAGA